>OU015752.1:26644659-26680269 GCA_907169655.1 Acomys percivali
TCTTCTTCTTCTTCTTCTTCTTCTTCTTCTTCTTCTTCTTCTTCTTCTTCTTCTTCTTCTTCTTCTTCTTCTTCTTTAATCATTCAAATAAAAAAAATTCTGAACCAAAATATAAACCTCACCATATTTTGATGGTTAGTTAGCTTCTTACTTCTATTATGTCATCCAATATATACTGTTACTATATATCTCCAGATTACTTCCAAGGCATATGTATAACCTATGTGTAAAGAAATATTGCAACTCTAAAAGTCTATTTGGCCTTGTCTTCAGGAACATGTTAACTCAGCAGACTTAAGGCAGCTGAGGAAGAGGAGTATACTGTTCTGTATGTCAGTCAACACAACTGTAGACATTAAGTCATGTCCACTTGTACTTCCTGGGTGAACACTTGCCCAACAGTCTGCTGCTGTGGGGCTCTGCTCCCTTCAACATCCTCATACTCATCATGCAACACTTACCTTTATGATACAAGTCTTTGGCCTTGGGATATGTGGGCTCTTAAGTCGCTGTGGAGTCAGGGACTCAGGTGATAACAGGAATAGGTACATAGCCTTTTACGACAAATTATTATTTTGCTAATTGCTAAAATAGTGGCTTCGTTTGAGGAAGAAAAATACATATTAGCTGAGGCTGAAGATAATTAGACAAAGGGGTCTGGAGGGGACTGACACTACAAACGTGTCTCTGAATGATTTTATTGGGGCTAATGATATGTACCAATCTTCCTCAGTCCACCCCGAACCTGAAGAATGACAGTTTCTACGCACCTATTCTTGGATGAACTACTTAATTCTTACCAAAAAGCAAATTCCTTTTCCAGCAGCCTGGAGATGTAACTTCTAAAATTTCTTCAATCCAGGTCATCAATTCAGCAACAGAGAATTCTGGGTCTAATAAACCCTCACATGCAATGATTTAACACCAGGGGACAGATAGCTCTCTGGTGTCCATCTGTAGCATTTAAAATCTGCTAGTTACAGGAAAACGTCCATCCTGGATATGGCTTAACTTCCATAGTTGATACAGAAGCCACAGAGACAAATCCTTTCACTCTTGCCCTATTTCAAGGCTGGTATGTCAAACGTAGTCCCTGCATTATGATCACATGACCTCACAAATATACTACAGGAGGAACAATAGGAGGCAAGCCAGTGGGACAGGGGTTCCCAGAGTCTGCAGCCAATGAGCTTGTCTCACTTAGAACTTAGGTTTTTTTTTTAATTCCTCTACCAGTTTTGTAGTGAAACTGGACTGATGGAGAGAAACGCAGTTACAATGTGTATGTAGTACAGGAATCTTTGCCTGCCCTTTCTTTTTTTTTTTTCTCCAGATTAGATATTTTGATTTTGCAATCTCCACAGTCAGCATCAATTACATTCTTACAATTTTAAAATTCCAATACAAAGTTTCAAATTGTATTATAGGATAAAAAGTCAGAACAAGAGGAAATTGATAATGGATACGGCATAGATTACTGACAGTAATTCTTTTTACTTATCGTTGAGAGATGAATTTCCCAAAACAAAATATTATTCCATGAGAAATGGTAACTGTTGCACCAGGACTAGCCAACAACAAAACCAAGCTTTTGCACTGAAACCTAAAATTACTGTTTTTCTGAAAAACATTTTTCTGCAATGTTTCCCTTAACAGTTTACTCTATCTTTTCTCTGTATCAAATTTTCTTAACAATTTCTTCCTCTAAAGGAAGACGGGTGAATGGCAAAGTTGAGGCAAGTAAAAGTTAAAGACACAATTAAGGTTATTACAAATGAGCAACTGCAGCAATGATGGCTTATTTTCTTCCCTTTGAATCAGTATGGCCAGACAGTTAAAGTAAAAATGTACTATTTCAAAATTTCCCACGGGCAAGCAATTCTCCTTAGGTTATACAACAAATGACCTGCTGAAGCAGGCTTTCGGAAAGGTCCTAAAGCCAACCGGTGGTTTGTACCACGTGGGTACACTTACCTCAGTAAACGTGAAAACACAGTTGCAGTACAGATCTAGCGGTTTCATAGAAACAAATGAAAAATGATTAAAAACAAAAAAACAAAAACGTGTAACTTTGTTGCCGGGGCAAGGGAAGAAAGAATAAAGCGAAAAGGTGAAATAATGAAAGTGAAGCCTTGGGCACTGTGGTAACCAGAGCAGCTGCCCCGTCAGCACTCCTCCCTGGCAGAGGAGTAGCATGGGCACCAAGCAGGCGCCTGCTCTCTTCAGCAATGGCTGGCCAATAAATCACCCTGAATGCCACAGGGTACCACCTGTTCGCCCGTCCCAAGCTGCTAGTGCCAGTCCCTCTATACACACGGTTGCAAACATCAGGAGATGCCCTTCCCAAAATTATTTCGTACCTGCTACTAATTCGCAAGTGCTGCGGTTAAAATGCCAAAGGTCTGTGGTGCTTATTACATCCCCGCTACGACCTGACACCTTTTATTTCTCAATGTTACTGTAAAGATCAGGTGCATTATTAATTTCATTTTAGAGATAAACTAGCTAAGGTATGGTATAGTCAGCCAACATCAGCGTCTACCCATGATGGAAATAAGACAAAACCCACGGCAGTGGCTCTGGAACAGTGGTTCTCAACCTGTGGGCCGTGACCCCTTGGGGGTTGATATACTGCACATCAGATATTTACATTTTGATCCACAACAGTAGCAAAGTTACAATTATGAAGTAGCAATGAAATATTTTTTATGGTTGGGGGGAAGTCACCATAACTGTATTCAAGGGTCACATAATTAGGAAGGTTGAGAACCACTGCTCTGGAGCTTGTTTACAGCCAGCGTGCAGCACGGCCACTTTGTCGAAGCCCCTGTCACTGGCCATCTGCTCCTTCATCGCTACAGCACTGTCTCCCACTCTGAAGCCATAAGTAGATGGACCAGAGGCAGATACAAGAAGCAGGGCACATCAGATGTTCCCAAAACCTCTAAAGAACGCAGTTGAGAGGAACGCCCAAACCAAGAGTTTATGTTGTCCTGGAGCATAGGCAGGGAGACATGGCCAGAGGGGCACAGCAGCGGCCTTCTCTTTCCCCTCCAAGCCTGCTGAACTTGCAGTGTCAGACTGTGCCTCCTCAGCTTGATTTCAACTGGCCCCCTGATTCGTGTAAGCTGTGCCGAGCTGTGTCTGATCCTGAAAACCAAAAGCTACCAGTGAAGATGTGGCAGTGCTGCGACAGTGGCTCTGCCAGCCTCTGCTCCACCTCCATCCAGCCCTGAGCTGTTTACCTTTTACCATTTGTACTTCACTCCCTGCTAGTTTACCTTCCCTCCAGCATCAGCCTTCCAGCTGGAATAACTCCAGCGCTTCCATATTTTTCCAATAAGGTACTCCAGAGGGTTTAATGCTCATTGGGGTCACCCTTTACATAAGGCAAAGGTATATATACACACACACTAACAGTTGTGTTTGGTGTGGAGTTTTCAAGGTAGAAGGTTATTTCACAAGTGTGGGGGATTTTCTAGTTTTCGGAAGCTCAAATCTTGCAATCTTTGGCTGGTGTCCACTGACTGTTGCCACAGTCTGGTGATCTTCCAGGCAAGCTGCAATTTTATGCTGGCCAGATGTTGTGGCGTCCAAATTGCTTCTCTTGGTATGAAGGAGGTTTGGACTGGGCGCAGGAGCACATGCCTGTAATGGCGGCTCTCAGGAGGCTGAGGCGGGAAGGTCATCACCTCAAAGCCACGTAGTGATTTCCAGGCCAACCTGGGCTACATGGGGGAGACTCTGTCTCAAACCAAACATAACCAAAATTTAGTCAAATCAGCAAAATAAAGCAAAACAAGGTGGGGGGGGGTGTCATTTAGTATTCCTTCTTAAGGAAACTTTAAAAAGCGATCACGATTGTTTTTTACAACAACATTACCTTAATTCTACATTTAATGCCCTGTCATTTCCAGGATGTCAGGAGACCCCTGATGACCTGAAGGGCCCTGTGTTCTTAGCACCTTTTGAAGCAGTCATTGAGGAGGAACAAAATGGCTTTGCTTTCTTCTGGGTCAGTCACCAAATTTTGGATTCCAGACGCTGCAAGTATGAGCCTGGACTAGGATGGAGGTTAGAAAACAGCAGAGGTCTTTTGTCTGAGGGCGAAGAACTTAGAAATGTCTTAGGACACTCTGATTTCCTCTCTTCATTCTTTCCAGAGGCAAAAACGCTCCTTTCCCAAGCCGGCACTTCCCCCAGAGTTACTTAATGTAACCGGCTGTTAGAATTCTACTGCTTTTGTCTCAGTGCTAGGCAGAAATTCCTTCCGTCAAACTGTGGTGGGAAAGGAATTTGACAAGAATTCACACCCATTTTTAGCTCAAAAAAATGTAGTTGGATACCTAGTTTTGTGGTTTTGCTACAAAGTTATTTCTTGAAGAAAGAAAGAAAGAAAGAAAGAAAAAAAGAAAGAAAGAAAGAAAGAAAGAAAAAAGTCACTTTTGACTCTACATTTTCAATTTTGAAAAGAATGCTCCGATGTGGCACTTCTTAAATTCTGGGAACAGTGTATGAACAGAGACTGTTACCGCTGGTATCTTGGAAAGATCCTTGACTCACTGCTATTGATTATGGTGAGCTAATTCAGAATAAAACACCCCTATTGTATGCTCAGAGGAAGTAAGGAGACTGATGCCAGCTCAATCTGAAGCAAAGAACCACAAGCGATATTTAGAATACGCAAACGAAGAATGCTGTTTAAAAATGAACCCAACTTGAAACAACGAAGTTCTTAAAACGCAAACATGGCAGTCTTGACACATGATTAAATACCATAGCTGTCAACAATTGCTCAGACAAGTTTTAAGGAAAGTTTGTCTTTGTTTTCATATTTCCGTATTTCCTACCAACTGTTCAACAAAACATCAAGTTCTCTAAAAGATCAAGTCTTAGAAATTTCAAAAATTGAAACCTTTTTAGATTAAGTGGAAGTCCTTTAAAACCATTCTTAAGGAGCACAGAGGCAGAAATGAGAGACAGGCCTGACTGGTCGGTCATCACTATGGCTTGTGTTAAGGGAAGACCTATACTACCAGACTGAACAGCAGGGGGCACACTGTTCAGACTCTAGCTGGAGCAGGGGCAGTGAAATCTTGACTAGGTGATAGAAAGAATTAAAAAAAAAAAAAAAAAAAAAAAAAGGGTTGGGCTGGAGAGATGGCTCACAGGTTAAGAGCACTGTTGTTTCAAAGGTCCTGAGTTCAATTCCCAGCAACCACATGGTGACTCATAATGAGATCTAGTGCCCTCTTCCAGTGTGTGGGCACATACAGGCAGAATACTGTATGAAAAATAAATCTTAAAAAAAAAAAAAGTTAATACAGCATTGCATTCCTATAGTCTCAGCACTTTGAAGGCTGAAATAAGATCACGAGTTCAAGGCCAGCCTGGATCATGTAGGCAGACTCTGTCTCAAAATCTAAATAAGTAGAAAATAAAGCAAGGCCACCTACAGCGTACAGTTTAAAGCAAAAATATAAATGAGAAAAGCCATTTAGCATTCTTCTAACAATGAAGCAATATCCACAACATTCAAAACTCATTTTGAAATTTTGATAAGCTTATATCCTCTGCTACTTCTGAAAGACCAAAATGTCTCTGATTTTATTTTCTTGGAAAAAGAAACCAAACCTTGCAAAATAGTTAATAATAGTCATTTCCATAATAAACAATAAAAGAAAAATTCTCAAAATAATTATTAATATATAAAATCTTTACAAACAGCTCCTCTAGCAGTCTATTTTGATTTAATTTTAAGCAGAAGCACTTTACATTACTATGTGATTTAAAATTTAAATTATCTTATAACCTAAAAACTTTCTGATAATCATTCACAATAAAAGTTTTAAGGTATTTACATAATGTGGGAGGAGTAGGTTTTATAAAAGTGACTCACAAAGCCAAAATAAGAGCTGATAAGATGGCTCAGTGGGTAAGCACACTCATTCTGCAAGCTTTGGGAACCTAGTTTAATCCCAACAACCACTCGAGAAGCTGGGTATGCTATGTAGGCCTCCACCTCAGCACTAGGCGGGGAGAGATAGGTGGATCCCAGAGCTTCCAATTCACTGAGAGGCACTCTTAAGGCTATAAGACAACAATAGAGGAAGACATCTGTTAACCTCCTACGGTCTCCACCTGTGTGTACCCAAGTGTGAACAAACAATCTCTCTCTCTTCCCCCCTCCACATACACACACACACAGACAGACAGACTGACACACACACACACACACACACACACCACAGAATGCTCTCACACACCCATACCATATACCCACACAAATGCACAAAAAAGTATTCAACACCCAACATAGAGTAGTTTAAAGTCAGTAATTAACCCTATAAACACACACACAGTGTTCAGTTAAAAAAGAATGTAAGAAGAAGAAAGGTAAAAACTGCCTTGTGCTCCAAATTCCTGCTGCTGCTTTACAAAACACCATTTGATTTGATTTGCAGGGTCTTTAGCACTATCATGCCCGGAGAGCATTACGTTGTGCTTGGAGGCCTGGCTATACCCAGGGAACCAACAATACTGCTTCCCAGCTCTCACTTGAAATGATGCTTGGGAGAAGTAAATACTCGAGCTGATGCTATACAAAGGTTTGCAGATGAATTACATTATGAAAGCAGAATTTAGTTTCCACAATATTAAGTATGCTTGGATATCTACCCATATGCATACATCAGAACACAGATACAAGAACTCTGAAATACTAATAATAAGTTTTTATTTCAACTGCTTGCATCTTATTCACACTGTAATCTCATCTGCCTTGAGCCCAGGTTTTTCAAGTCGCCTCCAGTTTACCGTTCTAGCCTCGAATTCTGCTGCACTCCACGTGCGTGCTGCGGTCTGACCTGCCCACCTGCCCACTCTTGGAACATTTGCTTTCTCGCCCACACATGTGAAAAGGGATATTGACCTGCGTGTTCCTAGCTGCTCCTGGCTTGTCCCCTGGCCCTCTGCTTCTGCCCTCATGCCACAGAGCCTGAGCCACTAGAGTCAGAAAGCCATCCGTCTGCTTCCTCCACCAGCTCGTGACTCCTTCTCACTAAAAGGAAAAGCTATAGTCGAAAGAATGAGTGCCTTTAGCTCATCTCCCTGTCCACGGGAAGTGGGAGGAAGGGAGATTTTGAGAATAGGAATCTGATTAAAATCTCCTCCAAGAGGTAGGGGTGAAGGCTGAAATTCTGCTCGAAGGTTCTTGGATAAATGTACTGTTATATTTACTATATGCCCTCTGGTTCCCTCCTCCCCAAAGAAGGTGACATTGCTTGTTTGGTGTGAAACAGAATGTACACATTCACATGCCTTCATTTCTGAGTAAGACATAATCAACATAAATTTATTGCCGTAATCTCTATAATCAAGCTTGATAGGATGAGGGGACTCTATGTCAGCAGCTGAGGGAATTGACAGGGAAGGGCAGAGAGTCATGCCAAAGACCTGAGCATAAAGACGCTCACCGAGACTACTATAGTGTGTCAGCGAAGACATGGAATTAAATACAGCTGAATAAACTAAATAAAGCCACCAAGACTTTTAAATGATTACACGTACTTGATCATTCTCCAATTACAATAAAAATTTTACTTTTCTTAATTTTATACTTTAAAAAAAAACACAGAAATCTCAACACCACCCTTCAGATTTCATGAGTGCTTCAGGTAGAGAACCATTGGGGAAACAGTTACCTCCTTACCTCACCTCAGTGGGCACTCGTTCATTCATTCACCACCCCAACCCCAGCCACAGGTCACCTTCTTCATCTTTGCCCGCCGCAAAATGGGCTTGTAAAGTAAATAAATGAATTAACTAGTAAAAAAAGGCCTGGGTCTCCAGGCATCTGTTTCCCTCGGCTCAGTGCTCACTGCTAGAAACCCTTTTGTCTCCTGAGTGTGTTTCCTCGCTGCTTCTGTCCCTGGGTTTTAATTCTGTCCCAACAACAAATACAGATGAACTCCATTCAAATAAACCCAAGTGGCTACTGCTCAAAGATTTCCTCAGAGACACACACACATCCATTCGAGGCCAGCAAACACACTGAGAACCTCTGATGGAAGGCCTGGCACATCCCACAAGGTAAAGAGTTCCAGATGTGGCCGAGCACACATCTGGCAGAGCCTCATTTGCTTACAGCCCACTTCCACCCTACGTACACCTATCAATCTGCTGCTTTTAACAACCGCCCTGAGCTGACAAACACGGGGTTCACGCCTTGGATCTGCCCCTCCCTATCTCTGTAGCCCATCTTCCGCTTCCTTCTCTCTGCCTTGAGCAATGTGGGGTTTCCTTTTAACCTCCTGGGAACACAGAGGCTAGGGATTTCTGCTTTGGTGTTTCTTCTTGGAAAACTACTTTTCCCTTTTCCCGGAGAGCTCTCTTTGCATGAAATTAGGTCACTCTTGTTCTCTCAACACTGTTCTCTTTTTCTTTCTTGGTACTTGGGATGCAAACTACAACCTCGCACATTGTAAAAAAGCATCCATGCTACACCCGCCCCGCCCCCAGCCCACTCTGTACTTTTATGTCATTTCTGTCTTTATGATAAATATAGGTTACTGCTTGGGCAACACATTTTGCTCCTTACTACGGGCTGAGCTGTGTTTCTCAAACATCTGTGAAGTGCTAAATCCAGTATCCTGTTTGGTGACCTTTTGTGGATTTAGGGTCTTTATAAGTACCAAGTTCATTAGGGCAAGCCCTAGCAGAATATGACTCATGCCTACATATAAAAGGAAACTGCCATATGACACACAGGAAAATGCCACGTGGTAACAGAGGCATAAGCCAGTGATACATCCTTTATGTAATAACTAGCAAACGTTGAGGACCACCCTCCATAAGAAGATAGGGAAATGAAGAAGGGAGTGTCCCCTCAAGATTCCCGGGGAACTGTGCCCCAAATGTCACTCTGATTTCTAGACTTCTAATGTCAGAACTGTTAACACAGTTCATTGCTGTTAAGTCACCTGGTTTATGGTGCTTTTGTACGGCAAGTTCTAGAAATCAACATATCCCTTTGGCTGGTAAGTTTCTTGAAACAAGCCTATATTTTACTTATCACTGCACCCCTTGTGCCCTCTCAGAGATTTTTGACATAGAGACAGGCATCCCTCGGCTCAATGAAGAAGTGACTGGCTCAAACCTGGGTTGTAGTCAACTCAAGTGTACATGCCTGTTTTTTTATCAGACACCTGTACAAGTGGATACCATTTCAAAACTGAAACTTTGCGTTTTCAGCCTGCTATTTGAGGTTGTGGTAATACAGGTCCATCAATAAGTGCATTAATTACTCAGCCTATTTTTGTGTCACTGCAATGTTGACCAGTACTTTTTAATATTTAAATAAATCATATTAAAAATGTTAAGCCTGGCAGAGGCAAGAGCACCCACCGTATTGTGTCACATCACCAAAAATGTCCCTCTAACATGAAACTGGCCTGCTGACATACTGGGTACATTAGACAGCTAACAATTAACCTATATTTCTCTCTAGTCAAGATTGTCACAATAAATGGGAGTTAAATGCTTTGTAAAATCCCAACATACTATTTTGGCTTCCCCCCGCCCCCTGCTTTTTATTGAGATAGAATCTCTCTATAACTGCATCGCAGGCTAGCCTAGAACTTATGATCCTCCAATCTCAACCTGAATGCTGGAATCACAGGTATACATACAGCATACATCATACATTATGTCTAAACGTCCCATACCCAGCGTCTTAATAACCACATCAAAAATGAAGTTGTGGAGACTGTGATACAAAACTTGCTCATGGTGATCTCGCGATGCCTCCTGGAATCCCGTCCTTCTTTTCAAAGCACGTACGAGAGAAATGCCTGGGTTTTTACAGGCGAGTAGAGTGCAACAGCCTGACCTGCGGTTCCCAGTGGTCTTCGGTCTGAAAATAAGGCTAACTGCTTCTTCCTTTCATCAGCTCCCTTCTACTTCGGGGTGCTGAGGTTACAGAGGGTCACCCAGTGCCCATTTGTACGGGCTCTTTTAACACCTTCATGTGTAATTCAGCTGGGCCTGAAATCAGGGACCAGGTTTTAGTAGCTAGGTCCTCCCTCTCTTTCCACCTTGGGCTTTGGGTCCCCCCCTGCCCTCCCCCGGGGGCTATGTCTTCTATTCTAGTTAGATTGCATTATTTCACAGCCCCACCCCCCGCAAAGGGAATCCAGCATCTGTCTTCTCTCAGGCACCTACTGCTTCCACTCAGGTCTTTCTCTTTTTGGCCACTTACACAGCGAACTAATTCATAACACTTCAATTGTAATATTTTGTTGCTATTACTTCACAAACTCACACCATGTACTTTATTCTGGCATATTTTGAAGCTAAACCACTCCCATCAACCCCCAAGGCGGCCGCAGTTATCCTGTCTGTTATCTACTTACCGGCCCTGTTTGCCCTGAGACCGGGTAGTCACAAGCTGACAGGATTCTCCTGGTGTTTGATTTTTCTTTTTCTCAAACAGCATTGCCATTCAGGACCAAAGTCTATGAAGCCATAGCCATATTTTTTCCTGAGTACTGAAAAGACCTGTTTTAAAGGGTTTGGGAGGGATAGCCTGAGCACACTGGCTAGTCATCACAGAACGCTACCAGGCACAAGCATTTCCCTCTCACCAGGAGACATCCGATGAATACTACCAAGGAGGATTTACTGCAAGCGACAGTTTCCAAACTCTCACTAGTCGACTCCATTTCTCGGATCATATTTCAACAGAGAACACGTTTGTTTAGGAATCTTTCAAAGGAGGCTTAAAAACAAACAAACAAACAAACAAAACTCCGCTCACAGGACTTGCCTTGTTAGCAAGGAGCAGAACAGCATTTCACCATCTGCAGCTCTAGAAACTTCCAGTTGCTTAGTCCCGCATCGCTAAGGAGACAAGCAAGGCTCTAACTTGATCATTCAAAAACAGCTGATTGTCAAATTAAGACCTGAGCAAATAAATCCTTCCGGATTATCACTGAGCCTCCCTCAGGGTTTGCCCCTCCTCCAGTTCACATGTCCCACACAGTTACCCTTCACTGGGACATCTTTCTGTGAATGCACATACGATTCATGAAGAGACAAGAAGCAAGTACGGGAAACACTAGTAATTAGAACTAAACTTTCTGGGCACTTTTTAAAAAGTATTATATCCTGGAGCTTGACTATTTTTGATTGTTCTTATTGTACAAATTTGTACATATTTCAGGTGGTTTCTTTGGTTACTATGGCCAACCAAAGTAACAGGCGCACCAAATCAGCTACCCCTTTAAAAAAATAGCCTTTGTATTGTTTTTCTCTGAATAAGAAATATTCACATTGAACAATATCTCTTTTCTAGTGATGTGGACAAATATCCTAGCACATGTAAGACTTGAACAGAGAGACACCACTCACCTTAAAAAGTCAAAGCAAATCTGGTGGGCTGAGAGGACTTTTTAAAAATCACACAAATATAGAGAAAGCACAGGGGACAATATTCCAAATACATCCTTATCTACACGTAGGGACAGAGTTGACTCTGTGTCACCCTTGCTTTTTGTCCCAATCAATACTTTGAGTCATTTCCTCACTTCTGAATGGTGAAAGGGAAAGTGGGGGGTTGGGGGAGGACAGACCGTTTTGTTCTCACCCTTTACAGAGGCAACAATAACAATAGTCTTCATACAGGGAGAACTCATGGGAAACTAAACATTTTAAAAGCTGGCAACAATCCAGTGGCATTCTATAACTGTGATCATTTTGTCTAGCAAGTGACAGGAACAGCTCTTAAAAGCAGCGCCCCTTGTGGACACAGCCTGGGACTGCGGATGAAACCGACTTTCCATGCTCAGACCTACGTTTTCTGCCAGGCACAATGAAGGCAACAGTGTTAACAGGCTGCTGTAAAGATTACAGGACACACACATCCTAAGTACAGACCCAGCATTTCATGGGTGGTGGGGGAATTTCTGTAACATACACCAAAGATAACTGGTTGGAAATTTTTATCTTGGAACACCAAAGATTACTCCACTTATATATAAGCTGCCCGCTTTTATTTGGAAAGAGTCTAGGTATGACACAGGAGTGCTGATAACCCTTAAGGGAGAAAACTAAGGTCCAAGGATTCGCCTCCAAATCCCCACTTCCAGTCCTCTCCCCTAAACAGCTGATGACACAGTTCAGGAGAGCCATTCTTCCCACCCTCTACCTGGGTGGTTCTGAGGGATGCCCAAGGGTATTCCCAGGGAACTGAAGTGGGAGCAAAGGAACACACAGTTCGTCTAGCTCACCTCCTCTTCCATCCCTGAAGTTCCTTCCATGAACCTGAAGCACATGACAGTCTTCTTCTGGCAAGGTGATTCAGGGCCAGCTCAGGATCACCTCCCTGACATGCCTGACACCAGAGTGTTGCAGATCTGAGAAGTTTGGGGATTTGAGAATATTTACCAACTTTCACATCTCTAGTGTGAGTATCCAAAATCTGAAACTTTTCGAGCTCACTAAATTTTGGAATGAGAGGATTTGGGGCTTCAGAGTTTAGGATTACGGATGTTCAACTTATATTTTAAATGTCAAGAGCCCTTGAGAGCTCAGAGGCTGGATCTTACAAACACCTGTCCCCCCTCGATGCCATAGGTGTAGAAACCACCATTTCCATATCACAAGTGCATATATGTAAAACGTACACAGACTACCAATGCTTGGCAATTACATGGGCAATCCTGTTTCCAGAGGTATAGTAGGCTGGGTGCTCGGGAGACTGCTTACAAACCACAGCTGGATTCTGAGTAAATGAAAACGCAGTTTAGTAGCACTCAGCAGAAGGCAATGGGAGGTCCACAAAGAATGGAGGGAACAAAGGAGCGAGAGAGAAAAGGAAGGAGAGTGGGGGGAGGGGGAATCTGGAAAAAAGGGAGGGAAGCAGGGGGGGGGGTAGGAGATGATGAATATGAATGAGGTGAAAGCAGACAGTGGATGTACAGTTAACAAGAAGTCAGATGTCTATGAAAGTGCAGGACCAGAGGGCAGAAGCCAGAGTGTTGTTCCCCAGCAGGAAAACAGGCCCCACGTGGCCAAGGTCAGGAGTGCTTTTGTGTACCTAATAAAACACACTCTTAGTGTGTATTCTGCACAAATGCAAATCCTCTTGGGAGGAAAGCCTACTTGATTTAGGACTTCAGCATTCCCACAGATTCAATTTGGCAAATCATGGGCTTACAACCAGAAATTTTCCAAACACACAACAAAACCAGCCAGGATGCTATAAAATAAACCACTGCATATAAAAGTCCTCATGTGGCCCTTCTAACGCTTCAGATAATGGAAATCTCAGATGGTCACAAAAATGTAAAGACCAAACTACTGTTTAAACATATGAATCAAAGCAGGAAAGTACTCAGGTAGATTAAACAAACAAACAAAAGAACTGAACAGGCCTCTTGAAAAATATAATCGGAGAAGTTAAAAACTCAGCGAGCGGACTATGGAGCATTTTATAAACAGAGAAAGAGCTTCTCGGCATACGCAGAAGGGTAATCACATTTGAGTTGAGAGAACATCTGAGCCAGGTAGCTTACGTTCTTTATTCCCAGACAGTGTGCACAATGAATCATAGCTTTCAACACCAACAGAAAAGGGACACAGTGCAAGTTAATTCACACAGGCGGAGGAGAGAAATGGAACAGCAAATAAACTTCCAATCAAAGAGACATAAGAAACATGACACATAAACTCACTGGTTAAGATGTGGATGTCAAAAAGTACCAAAACTCATAGACAGGACTGAAACATTTCCCATTAATATCAGAGATTACCCTCTGGGTTTTTAATTTTTTGGTTTTATGTGTCATTGCTGATTCATTACATCAAAGAACATGAAAAGTTTAGAGGTGGGTGGAAAAGGATCAGTTAACATTATAACCATATTAAATAAAAGCAAAACAACCAGGCACATGTCAATAATACACAGAAAAAGTGTGCTGTGGCACATGCCTGTAATCCCAGCACTTGGGAGGCAGAGGCAGGTGGATCTCTGTGAGTTCAAGGCTACCCTGGGCTACAAAGTGAGTCTAGGACAGCTAAGGTTACACAGAGAAACCATATCTTAAAATCCACCCCCCCCAAAAAGCCCAAACCAAACCAAAACACAATGGTTGCTTATTGCTTATTAGCTATAATAAATTCCAAGGCTAAAAAGTCTAATTTGATTCATTACATACCAGAATAAATTCAGCTTATTAAGAAGAAATTATTCTTGAAAATATACAGATAGGTCTGTTTTGTGACTATAGCAAAATACTTGAAGCTGGGTACTTTCCAAATGAAGGGATTTACTTAATTGTCAGGGGATCCAGGAGCATCATTTTATTTTCATCATGGATGGCATCATGTGGGGAACATGAGCAGAGGGCGAAATCACAGGGCGAAATAAGCTGTGATGAAGGGAGGGGCCAAATTCACACTTTTAAAAAAACATTCATTGAATGTCTATGGTTTACATGTCATGCACCAAAATCCCTCTCCTCCCCCCAGGTAAAATAAAACAAACAGAAAAAAAAAATGCTGTTACAGAGGCTATAGTGTATCACGCAGTACAGCCTTTTGTCCACATATGTTTACTTTCAAATGTTCATTGCTACGAGCCATGGGTCTGGTTGGAGGTCTACACTATCATTACCAGATCCTCACAGGGACTGCTGTCGGATATCCTGTTGTTGCTGTGTGTCAAGGAGATTCTTAATCTTTGGATCTGTAGGTCCAGCCCCTTCACGTGTTCCAGCAGGTCATACATGGGGTAGATGTTGGGGTGAAGTTCACTCAGAGCCCTGGATCAGGGCCCACTCCCGTGTCCTCAGGACAGGGCCGGCTCTCCTGCTCCCATGTCCTCAGGGCAGAGCCAGCTTTCCTGCTCCTGTGTCATCAGGGCAGGGCCAGCTCGCCTCCTCCTGTGTCCTCAGGGCAGGGCCCACTCTCCCACTCCCATGTCATCATGGCAGGGCTGGCTCTCCTGCTCCTGTGTCCTCAGAGCAGGGCCGGCTCACCTGCTCCCATGTCATCAGGGCACAACTGGCTCACCCACTCCCGTGTCCTCAGTGCAGGACACATTCACACTTTTAATATCAACCTTTTTTGTGAGAACTAACTTAGGACTCACCAAGGACTACCTTAATGCCTTCTGAGGGTCATGACTCCAATGACATAACCAACTCCAGTCTGGCATCACCATGTAAATGTCCTATAACCTCTCAACATTGCTACATCGAGGACCAAGCTTCTAACATGCAATCCCACATTGAGGAGTCACATCTAACAAAAGGCACTAGCAAAGCAGCTTCCAAATACATGAGAGGAAAAAAGGAACTACAGAGACATACTGACAAATGTGTGTTCATAAGGACAGGCTTCAACTTACCTTCTTCAGTTACTGATGTTAAAAAAAAAAAAAAAAAAAAAAAAAAAAAAAAAAAAAAACTTTAAGATTCCTAACACATAGAAATCAGTGCATACTACGAATGCCATGGATAGCTAGCTCACTTGATTACTTCTAAACGTCTAAATGCTATCAGTGTGCTATGCACCTGCTACCATCCTGAGGAAAGACCACAAACAAAGCCAAGTTCTTACCCTCATGGAAATGAAGTGTAAGTATGAGCACAAACAATAAACAACTATACAAGTCAACATGTTGTCCTGACACATAGAGGTTTCTTCTAGAACTACAGAATCCACATACTCTCAATCCCTGAATAAACATGTAAACGCTTACATGATTTTTAGGCTGGGAAGGAAATTTCCAAGGAAATTACTTATCAGATAACCCTGACAATGATCAATCACCAGCTAGTTATATTACTTACAAATTTACCTTAAAACCCAAACATTTGAAAGCTTATGCATACACTCAAGAAATTCAGAACATATTTCATAGCTCTCATAGAATTTCAGGCCTCCAAAAAAAAAAAAAATCGCCCAACCTCTCAAATGGTCAGCTTTTATGCAAAAAGAACTCAATGTAAACTAGAAACAGTGTTTTGAATGCTTTAACACCTTCATGCAAGAGCTGGCCAATGCATTCTGGTCTTAACAAGCTGCCTTAGAACTCTCCTGTACTGAAAACTCAAGCCTCTTCTGTCTGTCTTCATTTCTACCACAAAGTCCCTTTGTTAGGATTATGTTCCAGTATCATCGACAGAGAACCCCAGCAGAAAGCAGCGGTCTGAACCAGGGGCTCATTTCACTGTCAGGTTCGGCAGGTCCTGAGGCCATCTTCCTTAGGACTAGAGGCCAGAGTCATGAGTCCCTTATAGCCTGTCCCCTGCCAACTCACTATACAGCCTTAAACTAAACTCATGATCTGAAGAGCTCTTCAAACTCCAGCCCATGTGTCTGCATTCCCACCAGTTTGACATGGAGAGGGGTGAGAAGAAGGGCCCCTCTCAGAAGTCACAGAGGCTACCGTGCCTTACATGACACTAGCTGGACTTAGTCTACTGGGCACAATACCTGCACCCCATACCAAGACTCTAGCTTTACATCAGCTGTTTGTGGAGATGTCTGGGTTAGAACTGGGAACCAGGCAGAACCAGCAGAGCTCTCTACTACACCACCAAAGGCGACATGACAAACTATAATAAACATTCTGTCCAATCTCTCTCTTCAGCCACTGAGCCAGGTAGCACAGCCAAGGGCATATGATACATGCAAGCTCCATGCCACCTTTGCCATCGCTTCTGTTGCACTTTAAGGCCCTGGGCATAGCCCGGAGAATTTCCTTCCCTGTGTCTGAGGTTGTGCAGCCACTATAGTCATTAACGCATCCCTCCTGATCTGTAAGTCTTTACAACCTTGATCAAAATATAATCAACTGATTGACTGTATGTGCACATACCACGTTACATGAGTGGCAGTGGGAGAGGAAGTGGGAGTGATTGGCTTCACTCCTACCAAGTGGATTGGACTCAGGTCTCTACAGGAAGTACCTTTACCTGCTGAGCTGTCTCCCTGGGACCCTGTAATCTCAGTTTAAAGATGACTCCAAACACAATTCCTTAAGTTTGGCCTTCGGGCAGTACTTTACCATGAGAGGTGCTGAATGGAACACTTTAAACAGCCTGCCCCCACATTTGGGTTTGATTTCCTCCTTGTACGACGAACTGTGTGCCAGTGACACATCATTCTGGGCATGGACACAAGAGCTGCGTTTTCTTCAAGCCTTCTCTTGAGTTTTCCTCCTGAGCCAAGCGTATCCCAGCACCCCATGCTAATAAGACAGTCACTGCCAGAAAGCTGAAAGGAGGACAGACAGAGCCCAGAGCCACGTCTCCTTCCCATGAAGAACCCTTTCCTGGAGCTACTGGCTCACCCCGAGTCAAGAGCTGGTATGGCTGTCTTCACTGTGTGTTCTGCCTAGGGAAGAGTTTCTGAGACATTCAGCAATGGGGGATAGAAATTGATGTGGGCAGAGGAACATGTTCTATCAATGCAGCCTTTACCTAGGATCTTCAATGAACTAACAGCATAGAAAGTCTGCCTGAAGGAGCTAAGCATCCTGGCAAATTAATCTGATGCAAATTCTTACAGCCACACACTCTGTTCCCTTACCGTCAATCAGAAAGAACAAACACTGGTCATTTGCAAGCTTTTTTCTTTCTTATGCAGTGGGGAAGGGGCAGGAGGGGGGAACCACAAAGTACACTAAAGATTGCCTAACCCTTAGAAGCATTTCCCTCCATTTTCTTCTGAAAAATAAATACTTCTTTGTCCTTCTTCTATCAAAATATACAATTTCATATTTTAAGGGTATTTCTTTTAAAAAGGCAAGTATCCTAGAAAGGCTCATGGGAAAAAGAAGAGGAGAATAGAATCAGTAAAAGAAGTATAGTTACCTTTGCATATGTTAGCCTAATCAATAATATCAACAAATCTGAGAGAACAAATACCATTATGGTACTATGTGTTTTCTTTCAAAATCAAATCTAAAAAAAAAAAATGCTCAGGCAGGCACAGGTTTACAAAAGGTCATTTCAGCCTCGAATATTTCAGCTCTGCAGCAACACATTAAGTACCTCAGAGGAGAAAGCAGGAAGGACCAACTTTTTCAGACACTTTTAAGAATTTTACACAGTAGCTCTGTGTTCACAGAGCAACAATAGAGTAGCAAGGCAGATATTCCATTAAAAATCTATGCCCTCTCCCTTAAAGATGTAGACATTTACACATAGGAAAATACCACTACTGCACCTCTGGCACTGCAGTCCTTCAGTCTCGAGTTCACCCTGGGGTCCTCGGCTCCTGAATCTCCAGTTGTTCACTGACCTGATTCAGACACCCCGGTGAACACCCACACACAAACTCGTCCCAGCACTCGGAATCTCTATTCTGTCCTGTGTGGCAGGGTTTAGTGTCTCTTAGGATTAAGTCGTCCATCGCCCATCTCCATTTATATCTACCTCCTCAAGCCTCTCCCTGTGTTTCTCAGATCCTAGTTTCTCCATGAAGCTTTCTTGGTGCTCTGAATAGGTAGCCAGCACGACCTAAATAACAGAAAAACCTTAAATAGGATATAGCTTTAATGTATGGGGTTCATAACGATTGTCACAAATTCTTTACAAAACTATATTGTCTCTGAGTTCATGTTGGGGGGGGGTAGATATTTTAATCCATCATGTGCCCTTCTGGCAGAAAAATGAGCCAGGGTCCACAGAAGGGTCAAGGTGCTTTCTGGGGGAAGAGACTGTACAGACTAAGCAAGCCAAGCCACCTGGATATGAGAAGTGTGCGTGATTGGCCCAAGAAACCGCCCATCCTGGTTCAGAAGAACCAAAGAAACACATCCCCGTGCCCCCTACCCCCATTTCTAAAAATCATGCATCACCTTGAATCGAATGAAACAAGTGCAGGAGCAAAGACAAGAAGAATATAGTGTGTCAGCAATCCCACACCCCAGGTGAAGCAGAGCTGGGGGTGGGAGGGTGGGGCAGGGGAGGCATCCAGAAGGGAGAGTTTGATGAGGCTACAGGGAAGTTAACCATCACTTTGTAACCTGAGAGTTGTAGCAAATTCCTGGAATGCTTATAAATATACATCCACACACTGCTTCACCAAGGAGCGCTGAACTTGGGCATCTTGAGGGCAATACGACCTCGGCTCTAGGTGGTAGTTACTGCTATCATCTCTAGTTCAGAGCCCGGGGAGACTAAGCACCACTAAATGTTGTGGATGCACTGCATCTCCCCAAAACTCACCTGGATCTTATAACTCAGTGTGCTGGTGTCAGGAAGGAGGTGGACATTTTGGGAGGTGATGAGGGCTACATGAGGTCCCATGGGTGAATTCCTCCCATCCCCCCATGGTGCAAGTGTGTCTTTAATAAACCCTGGAGCTGGCACTCTTCCTCCACCATGTAGTGACGGAGAGAAGAAAGTATCTGCAAGGCAAGAGAGCCCCGGCCAGAGCCCGGCCATACTGCCTCCCAGATCGTTCAGTCTCCAGAATTATACGAAATTGATGTCCATGGGTTAGGCCCCCAATATAAGCTTGTTTCTTATGGCACCCTGAAGAGACAAAGATATTGGGGCATACCACGAGAGGACATAGCGTCAACTCTGTCTGTCTGACTGTCTGTCTATAACAGGCTATAACGTGCATTAGCAGTTTAGAAACAATGCAAGGGGAGTCAATAGTGACTATATCCTCTCCGCCATCCATGCTTTTTTTCCTGTCCTTGCACTCTGCTGCCATGGGTGAAGTTTTGGGGGCACACACTATCGGAAGAGGTGGGCTTGACGTCTGTATGTGTGTCAGGACTTAGTTTCCCACGATGGGCACTAGATTGAGGAAAGCAAGTGAGTGTTCAGTATGACCGAAGTGTTAACTGCCACAGCCCAGAAAGCAAAGCACAGGCAGTTCCCTACAAATAAATAGTCCTGTTATGAAGTACGCCTTCTAAACTGAGATGAAACACTACCCAGAGCATGCCTTCAGGAAAGAAACTTGTTGCCATAGCTTGGTGAGAGGCCAGTGTTAGCCAATGGTTACATCATCCGGCTCAGTATAGCAGCAGCAGAGAAACTCCTGGTCCACAGTGCTGCCAGACCTAGTGTTTTCTTTAGTCCTGGTAAATGGAGATGAGATAGGAGAGAGAAAGAAAAGAAGAAATAAAAGGAATTTCTACCTGAGACTATCATATGAGGAGAAAAACTAATTGAAGGAAGATTCCACTTTCAAGTAAGGTTGTCCTATACCAGCCTTTGGGATAGATAGAACACTGGAAATAGTGGAGGCTCTTCGGTGCTCTTTTCCTGGTATGTGTAGGTCACTGAATTGTTAGCACCTCCGCCTGTCTTTAGATGATGACTCAAGCTCAGCACTATCAAACAAAGTGCTCAAAACCCTACGCATCTGGACTCAAGGTCTACATGGCTGGTAAGCCTCTACTGTTTGCTCTGCTCCAAAGAACCTAGAAGCAATGGGGAGATGCCAAATTCTTCCTGTTCCCAGGCTCCTGGCAGCCTACCTAACAGCCGATGAAAGGACACTTGAAGGTCATTAAGATGTTAGCAAAAATATGTCTGAAAAACTTTGGAATTTTAAAGCTTCGTCCGCATGACATTTTAACCTTTCAATGTCAAAATGTTCAAAGCTGCTACTACTGGCCGAAGAAGGAAAATGCAATAACTATTAGGCAAGCAGTGTAGAAAAATCAAGATTTTCTAAAACTTTCTAAGATTTTCTAAAATTAAAGATAAAGAAAAATATCTAGATAAGCACCATGTCAAGAATGGTACCATATACTAAAAGCCTCTTTTTAAAAAGCCTCTGTTGGCTGTAAAATCCTTCCATTATTTTAATATAAGGCTATTTGCAATAAAAAGCTGCAGGGTTGTGTGTGTGTGCGTGTGTGTGTGTGTGTGTGTGTGTGTACGCACACAATCACATTATACTTTCTGAAACACTGTACACAGTTCACGGTTTACCTATCACATTCCTAATCTAACATCTGGCATCTCAAATATCTAATATCCTCAAGTCTTGACGTATTTCCAAATTCAAAACTGTTTCAGGGCAAAGTGTCTTGGATCCTCCAAAGTCACATCTTTTATATTTCACTTTTATTTCAAGTGACCTCTGATAAAATATCAGGAACTTCCTCCCTTCTATTGTCCATAGGGTTTCTGGGACCTTATCGTGCCAGGAAGTAAATTAATGTAATTCAGATAGAGTTAACATTATTTTCTTAATCCACAGAAGCAATGTGTTTGAAGTGATAGAAATGGCGGAAATGGGTGGAGATGTGTTTCAATCAGTATTTGAAGTTCTCACATAATCTTCACCTCTCCTTCTTAACAGCTGTTGTGGGGCTGTGGCGAGCGAAGGAATCCCTGAGTGAGTGAAGTCCTGAGTGAATGTGTGCCGCTGACATGGGCACATCCACGTTAGGATTCCATTAGCCTCAGACTCAAAGGCTGGCAAAGCCTTCCTCTGGGCACAAAGCGAGTGTTGGCAGTGTGTGCTGAAAATGTCCACCATAGCTTTCTTCCGCGGGGGCGTCTGCCACGTGAAGGCTGTTCCCCTCCAAAGACTGCTCTTACAGAGATCATCCAAACCAGTCCGCTAGATCCAGCTGTACACCGCAAACCCCGCCCCCTAGATCGAGCTGTATACCGCAAGCCCCGCCCCCTTGTTTATCTTTATCTTGTTACCCCGCCTCCTTGCTCAGGGATAGGCAATACGCTGCCTCTCTGTTCAATTCTACCTAACAAACAGGCTGAGCTTCCAGGGTGCTGGGGTTTCTTCAGCCCACTGGACCCAGCCATTTACATCAGTGCCTAAATGTGACTATCTTTTCTTCACTCCCTTGCTGTCCCAGTCCTGACCTGGAGGAGAAGGCAATGCGGCAGGGCCTGAGACACGTAGTGTAAGGACCCTTAGGATGTAAGCTACAGGAGGGTAGGGACTCTGGGTATGGGCATGTAGCAGGATCTTAAAGGTTTTGCTGAAGGGATCCCTTCCTCCGGCCCCAGCTTTCTGACTCCTGGTGAAGTATTCCAGTACAGAGCGATGGAGACAGGTGAGGTGTCTGGGTCTGCAGACCATGCCCTCACTTAGAGATCAACAAAAGAAAGCAGGAAGTCAGTTCACAACAAGCAGGGACACAGTGTGGCTACAGCCACCAGCTAGAGCAGCCAGTGGAATCTAATGATAGTTCTTTTAGCCGCTGAATAAAACAGCGCTCAGCCCCTGGGTCCCTCTGTGTACACACGAACCCCCAGGCGCCGTAGGCAAGTACACACTGCATTGGACCTCATAACCATTCATCCCCTTCCTTGCATCCAGTAAGCCCACAGGGGCTAGCTAGGGAATCTAAAAAACCACCAGCCACGCTCTCATTACTGATGACTCTGGAAAAGGGTCAAGGGTCATTATACCACAGCATAACACTTAGATCAAGTAAATATTGATTTGGTAAACCTTCTGTAAGTTTAAAGGTTCAACTGATGCAACACCGTTTAGTGTTAACTGTTTACCTATAATTGCCCCTTCAGTCCCCTTCCGCCTCTGTCCCAACGGTGTATTTAATTCAAAAGAGCACGCATGGCCCTTACTCATAGTTCTGCTGGTGTACCACCAATAAGACAGGAAACCTTTTCTCCAAAGACTAGAAGAAAACGCTCTATCCTTTACTCACTTGGGTCAGTCTATGTAGCATCAGACACTGGGATACCACAAGAACGAATCCTTGGGGTTCTGTTTTATTTTGTTTTGGCTTTTGTTTGCTTGTTTGTTTTGGTTTGGTGTTTGTTTTCTTTCTTTCCCTCCCTCCCCGCCCCCCAACCCCCAACCCCCCACCGCCCCGCCCAGACATGGTTCCTGGAGTCACTCTGTAGGCTAGGCTGGTCTTGAACTCACAGAGACTCATCTGCCTCTGCCTCTCTGAGTGCTTGGATTACAGGGGTGTGTGACTGTGCCCAGCTCAAGTGTTTGTTTTCTTTCATGACAGTCTTGCTAGGTATTCCAGCCTGGTCTGGAATTCGTAATCCTCCTGCTTCGGTCTCCTGTCCTGGTAGAACCAGATCTTTGTGCATGTCAGGCAAGCACGTTGCTCGGTGAGTTACACCACGGTGTGTACATTTTATCGTGAGACAGGATTTCACTAAGTTGCTCAGGCTGACCTTGAATTCATAATCCTTCCACCCCAGTCTCTCCATTTGCTAGACTCACAGGCCTGTAGCACCACCAGCTCGACACCACTGACTCCTTTACAACTGTTTATCAGTCACTGCTCCCAGCATGCAATGTATGTCATAGGACACGGAATACTTTCTAAGTTGACTGGATTCTGGATCACCTTAGTTCCACAAGTTCCCTACAAGTTTGCACTAGTGTTTCATTTGTTTATGTTCCTTTCTGGATCCAGAGAATTGGGTCTGAATCAGTAGTAGCCTCCCAGATAAATGAAGCAAGCACCACAGATGCATGGAGGTGGTTTTGATGCCAAGCAATCCTACAAGGGTGAACACATACCCATGTGGAGAGAAATGAACATTATTGTGACTATTTCATATGTATATGCTGTTTGTATGTTGAAACAATCACAGAAGTTCCCCAGCCCATGGTGTTCACTAGTATACAGACAAGATGTCCTGGGAATAACCCTTTGAAATCTTGGAAATACAAGCGTCAAGGTTTTAATCTGTGTGTATGAATAAAAGTGAAAGCCTTGCTTCTTCTTCTTCTTCTTTTTTCTTTTTTTACCCTAGAGCAAACTTGCAACTATAAAATCACTTCCAAAGATCAGGATGAGGATGAGAGCCAGTTAATGGCGTACTGTTGGCGGGAATGTGAAATGGTGCCACCACTCTGGAAAACGGTATTGTAAACTGTGGAGTCTTAATATCATGAAATAGTAATACTCATCTATATAAAGGAAGCAAAGTCTGGGAGCTCAGCTGGTACAGTGATGCCTTGAAAGCTTGATCCCTGAGTTGGAGGCCAAGAACCCATGTTTAAAAAGTGGTGTGGTACCACACACTTGTAATCCTAGTGCTAGCGAGGCCAACTGGCCTCACTCACATAGTTAGCTTCAGGCCAGGTAGAGACTCTCAAAAACAAAGTGGACAGCCTAAGAAATGGAGTGAGGTTGACCTTTGGCTTCCACAAGGCCATCCAACACCTACAAGCACCCCCCCCACATCTCCATACACATAAGGAAGCAAATTCTGACACAGGATAAAACATGAATGAACCTTTAGGACACTGTGCTATATAAAATAAGCCAGTTACAAACAGACAAGTAATATTCTTCTTACACACGCACAGAGACAGAAAATAAGATGGTGGTTGCCCCACCATCAGCAAGGAGGGTGTTTAATGGGTATAGTTTCTTTCTTCCCTCCTTCCTTCCCTCCTCCTCTCTCTTTCTTCCTTTCTCCCTTCTTTCTCTCTTTCCCTTCCTTCCTTTCTTCCTTCCTTCCTTTCTTCCTTCCTTTCTTTCCAAGAGTCAGAAGCATTGGAAAACTGTTGGGCAGTTTTTAAAAAAATGCTTTAGACAGCAGATTTTATGTTGTTTGTATAAAATTATGGTATCATAAAATTAAAAGTACACACACACACACACACACACACACACACACACACACATTTAAAATCGACCTTTAAGCGAGCAAGCCAAAGACTGCTAAACGAGGTCATTTGCTCCAATGGCAGTAGATTATGTTTGTGAAACTCACAGATGCACATGCCACAGCTTGTCATGAGACAGCTTTCAGGAAGGACACAGTCTTCAGTGACCAGCATGAGTTCTCACTCTAAATTTGAACTTTCAAAAGTCTGCACTGGAAATGAAACCACCCCACCCAGTGGGAAGGGCTGATACTTTAGATCAGTGGGTCTTTATGGAGTAATTGCTGTCCTTGAAAAACCTATCAGAAAATATGACCTGCTAGTCAGATGAAGGTGTTATAAAATTTGTTATGATGAATAAATACTTCAGATACAGGGTACACAAAATACAAAGATAAGCTAGTGAACTCTTTCTAGTTCGTAAATAACTTCAATGATAACAAACACAGTAAGAGGAGAAAGAGTGGTAACGTTACTGCAAGTCAGTTGTTCTCAGCTTTTTTAGTGCTGTAACACTTTAATACAATTCCTCATGTTGTGGTGACACGCACCCATAAAAGTATTTCCGTCGCTACTTCATATCTGTAATTTTGCTATTGTTAAAAATGACAATGTAAATATCGGATGCACAGGATATCTGATATGGGTCACCAGAGAGGTGGGGACCCACAGGTAGAGAGCCACTGCTCTAAGTGACTCCTTTACTCAGAGAAACAACCACCCAAACTGATAACCAAGAGAGAGCCAGGAAGTTAACATGATGGCCTAAACTGATGGAGATGAAAACTTTCTAAAGAGGAAAACTTTACCACCCTTCCCACATTCAGCTTCCTTGGTTTTTTATTTTCTTGAAAAGGCTGCCAGTGACTGCAGAGTTGGCACTGAGGGGGAAAGCAGTGGAAAGAAAGCAGGGGGCGGAAGGATACGCCGTTCTGGTGCTACTGTAGATGATAAGCACGGAAGCCTCACACATCAGCATGACCTCTAGAGCCTGGGCCACCTCCACGGCCAGGGAAAATACAATCCACAGGCCAAGGAGAGCTGAGGATTATTTAGGGGGAACACCCAGAAAGGGTCCATACAAGAACCAGCATTGACAGTTCAGATGCTAGTGAGCATTAGGCTAGTGAGCTAGGCTACTCATTTAATTTTGGAGGAGGAGGGAGGAGGAGGGAGAAGAGGTGGAGGAGGAGCAGGAGAAGGGGGAGGAGGAGCAGGAGAAGGGGAGGAGGAGGAAGAGGAGGAGAAGAAGGGGAGGAGGAGGGGGAGAAGGAGGAGGAGGAGGAAGAGGAAGGGAATCACACAGAGCCTGCTGTCAGTATTCGACAGATCATAAACTGCCAGGAAAGTTCCAGCTACATACTAGGACCTCTAATGCAAGAGTAGCATCGAGCACGGTGTGGTCAGAAAGGACCACAGCAGAGAAGGGAAATCCTAACATGTAATGAATGGGGAGGGATGGGCCACTTGCTCCTTCAGAGCAGGAATGTAAATATTCTTCTGACATTCTAACTTTCCCTGTCCCCCCAGGCACTGGAGGAAAGAGCTGGGGGAAAAAATCAACTCTGCAGTAGGGGGCATTAAAACAAGAAAATGTTGACCTTTTCCTATAGATACAGATATCATCAACCACTTGTTATCTTTAAACATAAAGATGTTGACATTTACGGTAGCAGTTTAGAAATGTGATTCATTTTTCCAGATGCATCTGCACACACACACGTTATGGGCAGCTCACATGTACAGAGTATGTACACCTATGAAGAACGGTCAGGCATGACTCTACTGGTCAAGAAATATAATAGATATGCCTCTCAGGCAGCCATCTCATAACTCACCGATGCTAGCAAACAATATCGAATGTTTCATTTTTAAGGATGTGCAAACCCCAGGCCAGTAAGTAATTGTTGTAAATGAAACTTCTTAAAACATTGTTCTACATACATTATTTTATTGACAACAAAGAATAAATGAATAAAATTTTTGCATTTTTCCTTCTTTATACTTAATCCAATGAAATGAAGACTTTTTCACAAACTCTTGAAAAGAGCCTCAATTGCGACACAAGCAAACAAAATGAGAAATATTAATTATAGTTCATCAATCCCGATGGTTCCCTGGACTTAACATACAATGTATTAAAATTATACATGATGAAGTAAATGCCCATTCTTAAAACAGAAGATTCAAAATTTTTTTATTTCTCTTATTACCGAGATGACAGTGGGTGTTTCCACTCCCTTCTAGGAGAGCTACTCCACTTCAGGAACTGTTTTTGTTTGTTTGTTTTGGGGAGACAGAGGCTTGCTAGGTAGCCTAGGCTGGCCTCAGCCTCCTCAATGCTGGTATTAAAGGGCCGTGCCACCATATCCTGCACTTTGGAAATATTTTTCATTCCACCTTCATGTATCTCCACCCTCTGTAGCTTTCACCACTGCACACCATGAAAGCTAACACTATGAAAGACTGGTGCTGGCTATCCACAGAGGCACAAAAAATAGATTAACTATACTAAGTACTTTTAAATTGTGTTGAGAGATAGGGGAAT
Source organism: Acomys percivali (assembly GCA_907169655.1). Classification (NCBI taxonomy): domain Eukaryota; kingdom Metazoa; phylum Chordata; class Mammalia; order Rodentia; family Muridae; genus Acomys; species Acomys percivali. The sequence goes on from OU015752.1 coordinate 26,671,826, forward strand.
CGTGACAGGGTTTCCTGTAGCCGGGACTGCTCTTGAACTCCCAACTCTCCGGTCTCCACTTTCCAAGCACTGAGATTTTACAGGCACACACCATCACACCCAGCCTTAAAAATTTAAATCTCTGCAAAGAGTCATTTAGCACAACTTCTTGCAGTTCAGTGAGATAAAAGAGAAGGCAGGTAAAATACCTAGAGATAGAAGCATAGATGAGCATTCTAAATAATTCACAAGGATCTTTTTAAAGTTACAGGACTGGGCTGTTTGCTCCTCATATCTCTCTTGTAATCTGTAGCAGGGGGAAAAAGACCAACACAATGTAAATATGCTGCTCATTAGGCAGAAAGTTCATATGATCCATTTCAGCGAGGCCAACATGCACTATCAACAGAAATTTTATGCAAAGTCTGCTCTTTTTTTTGTTTGGGTCACTGAACTAAGTGCAAACCAGCTGTTACCCAAGATAATCTGAAAAGGCAAAAGCTCACACAGCTTTCTTCTTTTATTTTTGCTAACACAAAAGCACTTACAAATAGCACTTATTTGTTCAAAAGTGCCATTTGTGGAGGGTTTATCTCTTAATGACTTAATGGTTTAGAGCCCATACTTAAAAAGGTCATTTTTTTTCCCAGATTAAGCCTTTATTTTTCATGTCCCTCTAAAAGCATGCTGTTTATTAAAACTATTCACATCCTCAAAACACCACTCTACCAAAAGTTAGGTTCTATGAAATTTAAAAATATGAAAACAAGTTTTAAAATGTGAAAACTTGTAATTTGATTCCCACATCAAAATTCCATGCTGAGTGCACAATTTATAATTTTCTTCCATAAAAGCAAATTGTCCTGAAACAAATCAGTACTTTCTTCCACATCTAAATTCTTAAGCTTTGCTTTGGATCCACTGTCTCTATTTTGGATGTTCTGTCTCTCAGGACCCTGATTTTTGAACTTTCCGAGCATTCTAAAATATCATTCTCAGGTATTCACGTCCCTTCCGCATTTGCCTAGTGTTGGGTTTGGGATAGAGGAACCAAGAACTCAGTAACTGACCATGGAGAAGGTCTCTAGAGATGAGCCCCGGGACGCTTCAGGCATTTCTCACAAGACAGTTTTAAAGGTGCTGGAGAGCTTGGAGTGCCAAACCAGCGACCACTATCACACCTTACCATCACTATGTGATAAACACCACCTGAATCCCCGAGCAGAATAAGCCTTCCTTAGGCATGAATCGTCTGAGAATACGACTGTTTTGGAGGTGAGACTTCAGTTTTAGGAATTTAACAAGGCACCAGTTTAGGATTTGTTTACATAGCTAGTACTACAAATTGTATCAACACCCACTACTGTTCCTCAATGGCATGCAAATGCACCCCGTGCTCTTTTCCTAGTGAACAGCACACACACAAACGCAGCCCATCAGAGGGCCTTTTCTTTCTCTCCTCCACCCCCTTAATCAAATATTACAAGTCCCAACCACACAAACTCTGCAAAATATGGACTTCAGCAGAGAAAGCAACTGGAAATAGCCTCTTTAGCTTCACCGCCATTGGTTCAGCACATTATTAAGCAAACGTAACAAGTAAGTGCAACTAACTAGCCATTCGCTCCAGAGAACCGGGCAATGCCTTGAAGTGTGATGCATTCCTTCCCAACTCGGAGCATTTAGTTAGGCTTTGGTTCACCTCCAGGTTTGTGAGAGTCCAGTGTTTTTCGTTATTTCTACACTAGAATGTACAACAAAGCCAGGAAGACGGATCTCAACATCATTTTAAAGATGTCCCAACATTACCTACTTCTTACCCATTCTTGTTTGACCTGTTAATGGGTGCCATTATAAATACTCAAATGAGATGATCTTTTGTTAAAACTGGGTCAAATTCACTCGTTGGTCTGTAGGCACACACTGAAATCCATGAATCTGAGACTATGAATTTGGAGACTCAAGGCAACTATAACCCTTTTACCGTGGCACAAAGAGGCCAGTCATCCTCATGCTGTTATGAAATTTCTTCCTGATAGCTTGTATCGAGTTGGATATGATTTCCCCTGGGAAAGGCCTGCTACCAAAAACTCAGGCCACTCAGGAGTTCTGTCTGCTTTGATGATCACCTCAATCACAGAGGATGGAAAAACTTTATCTTTCCACCAGTTGATCTCATGGTGAATCCCCAACTGCTACACTTACTGGAGGCCATCTTAAACCAGCAAGGAGACAGAACGCATGACCAAAATGTCCCATCCATACTCAACAATTTCTTCCCAGTTACCTTCCTAGGGAACCAGGGCACTTCTGTACTGTGGGATTCTTATCCCAGTTTGAAGGAATTCTAGCCATTTACTGGATGGAAGTAGAGACCCCCAAATGTCTAGAAATATCACGTAAGAAGATCAGGGAAGGGGGCAGACTGTGAATGTGCATTCTTTTCTATGAAGAAATGAACTGAGTGAGGAAAAAAAAAAAGACAAAATATCTGTAAGTCTCACCAGACATGTCACAAGCCACAGCCACACAGAGGAGCTGCTGTGAATGTAGGCTCTTCTTTCTTCCGCTAAATAAATGCTCCTTGAGTGCAAAGCAGGTCCACGAAGCAGGCAACACTGCTATGCAGAACAGTCTCAGGTTTCAGAAACAGGCTCTTCCCAGGGGAATTCATAGCCAAGTTGAAACAAATTATTAGGAGGAGTTTTTCACTCGATTAGACTGTTTCTGCCTTCCCAGTGCTGGGAATGAAGGTACTGCACTATTCCCAGCCTGATTTTTTTTTTTTTTAAATCAGGATGATTGCTAGGGAAAATTACCAACATTCTCTAAACTACTAGCCAAACACAAATGTGGGTGCACACACACAGTGTACACCGTGTATTAAAGGGCAATAGGTAGACTAAATCTCTGACTATGGAAAGCTCCACATAGAGTGTCTCGTAGGATATTCTTGATATCAGAGTTGTAAACCCTTATTTGCTGTTCTAAGGAAATCCTAAACTAGGAACCTGTACTTAGTCATCTGGTTGAATATATCATTATTAAATAGCATACATTTTACATGGTAGTAGCAGTAAATCTGTCATGTTAACTTCAGAAGCATATTAAGTTGCTTTCACACGACGCAGACCTTCTATAAACTGGACAGCAGGAATTGTGGGCAGGGGAAACAAACCCAAAGGCGCCACAGGCTCTAGTTAAGCAGGACATTTTGGGTGAATTCTCAACCCCACTGCTCAAATATCTTAGGTTTGTTTCTTGTTTTTGTTTGCTTCTTAAAGAACTTGTACTGATTTACAAACTCTGCCCCAAGTTCATATTAAATAAATAAATACTGCTGAAAATTGGAAGGCACTCTAAGTATTCCTTTCAGTTCAATATAACACAGTCATTAATTCCACCAGCGACTATTAATTCCAACAGTCTTCATCTCTGTGCCAAGATGACAACACAAGCTGTCACAGCCAATGAAAGAAATCCTCTCCCAAATATCATCAAGGTCTCAGCTCTAGCATCATGTTTCTTTCCACAGAAAGTAAGATAAATAACAAGTGAGTTTTAAGATTTATTATCTGATGTTACGAAAAATAAACCACACCTGTCTTTTTAAAAACACAACAGATCCAATTACCTTAAATATGTACACCTATCTACACCCACTCCCCGCCCCTGCTGTGCTCACCAGGTGGACACTGGGAGGAAGGTCATCTTGAAATTAGAGTCTGAAAGCCAGCATGGGTTCAGGAAAGAAAGGATTATCCCACAACAACAACAAGTAAGAACTAATACGGACCACTAACGTTCTTTGTTGCATATTGCTTAACAAATATTTTTAAAATGAAATTAATTCCCGGGAGAAAGGTCGCGCGATGTTCTTTAACTCTTGGTGCTGCCGGTCCCCCTATCAGGGTCAGTTCTGAAGAAAGGAGTTAAGCAGGCAAAGCATTGCTCTAGTCTTTCAGCATATGCGGGCAGGCTTTTCATTTTTAAGCTCGTTCCATGGGCTCTACCTTTATCTTCACTCTTTTACAGGCAGATAAGTGCACAGCATAAAAGGGACCATGTGCAGCCTCTAGCTTGAAGATCCAGCCTCAGATGAATAAAAGGCCTCTGTTAAGAAAACCCAAGGTTTCCAACAACATATTGTATCCACATCCACCCAGTAAGCTGAAGGACCACAGCTCTCTGTAGGACAGAGAAGACACATGGCCCACACATCCAAAGCCAGTCTTTTAAACAAAAGCCGCCTTAACCCATACATTTTTTGAAGTTGATAATTATTTAATTTATTCAGATTATATCCTGAATGTTATCCCCTGGCTTGTATCTTCCTGTTCCCATCCTCTCTCCCTCTTCCTGCCCTATTGCCCTCCCCTAGACCTCTGACAGAAGGGGACCTCCTCCTCCCACGTTATCAGCCAGAACCTTGCCATAAAGGTGGGGGGAAGTCTTCAGAAAGCGACACCTACCATCTAAAAGTACCCATAAGCAAGTGGAAAAGGATCCTACTTTGTCTGCCCTCACAGATTAGCACAGAACAGTAAGTTTACTGAGTTAGACAGAAAAATGAATAGATGAAGGGGGGATTGTCTTGACTTGCTATCCCCTGCTGGAAATGAGTTCTCTCCATGTTGGGTTCTGAGAAAGTAGCGCTCACATTTCCACAGCCACAGCTACCACCTCTAAGGCAGGTGCCCAAAAAGCAAGTATAAGGGTGTGTGAGCAGATGAGCATAAATTTATGAAACAGAACTACCCAGCGTACATGCTTTTGATAATGGGATAGCAGCACCGTGCTCCATAGGTCACAGTGCAGCCATCACTTTGCACACAGGATTCACGCCATCTGTTGAGGTTTGGCACTCCTTTTATGCAGCTAACAACGACAAACTATTCTTAAAATCCATCAGGAAAGTGTTTCCCAAATGCAAAAATAATTATAGGATCCCTCCAGGATGGCAGAAATTAGTTTTGTGTTACCCAATGTCTGGTGAAAGCATTAGAAGATAGACACAACACATTTTCTCAAGTTATTGGAACCATTGCCAATTATTTTCCAATAAGAACACACTTAACATGTGTTAGGTCACACTAGGTGAGAACAGAATAAAAACCTCCTTAAAAAGGGAGAGTTTTGTTGGTTTTTTTACTATTGTTCAAGGTTTTATTTATATAGTTCTGAATATTTACATAAAGGTTCAGAAGAAGTTAAACATTTAAATTTGTTAAGCTGTTTAGACATGCACAATGAGAGCGAAGTCGTCAGCTCCCTTGGCTTTTAGTCTGACAGTGAAGCACTCCTTTGGCACACAATACCAAACATGAACATTTAGAAACACACTGAACTACAAAATTTCCTTTTGTTCTAAATATTTGGCATCCAAGAAGTCATCTATTTAGAAACCAGACTTTGGACTGTAAGACATACTACAGTTGATTTGAATTTGCTAGGTAGCTTTAGAGAGCCAGGGGCGTGTGCATGCATGTGTATGTATATATCCATATCTAAGACTAGTATAGTATCACTTCGGGAGCTGGGAGAAAAAAAACCTGTACAGTTGTCTTTCTCTTATTTTAATAAAATAGGAAACCTACGCACCTCCTACCCTTTTTAAACAAGTGTTATTGGTGCCGGGGAAAAATTTTTGCTGTGGTTGTAATTTTAAAACTTTAAAATAAAACTGGAAAAGGAAAAAAAAAAAAAAAAAGAAAAGAAAAGAAAAGAAACCAGACTTCAAAAATCATGTTCATACTCTGTCTGGGGAAAAAATATGAAGCAAATTGCAGCATGAGGATGTTTTCAAAATTCTGTTCTGAAAGCTGGTCACTAATGGGCACCAAAATAAAACCAGGAGATGGCTCTGAACACAGACACAAGCAAGCTCGCGCGCGTGTGCGCGCGCACACACACACACACACACACACACACACACACACACACCAGGAGCAAATAAATGCAAACAAAGTAGAAGAACAACACTAACTCATGCACTAGGTTAGTTAGACACGTCACCAGGGAAAACTTCCAGGGAAAAATACTTGGATAAAGGAGAAGAAATGGCCACTTAGGATGAGGGTCTCTGGTTAAAAGAGTCAGAAGAAACCACACTGACGTGAACTAGAAGACAGGAGAAGAACTCAAAAGGCTGGAGCGGAGCCACCTGGAAGGGAGAGGGGGCAAGCGGCTCTGCAAAGGTGCATGGCTTGTGGTGAAGAAACAGCAGCTTTAGACCTCTGCAGACACGTGTGTGAAAGTGAACCAGAGACACGCACATGCAGGATGAACAGCTCAACAAATCCTCAGACTTCTTAACTACCCGCAGCTACCATATTGCCCTCCTAGCTGTCGGGGACTCTTAACTCCCAGCCCAGTGACAAAACCTGGACTAGAATCAAAAAGGCTTTGCTGACGAGATGAAGGTTGGGATTCTGCAAGCTGAATCTCTGCAGATACCAAGAAGCTCTAGTGTGATTGCGCTTCAAAGTAGGGATGTACCCGCAAAGATGAAACTGCCCTAAGGTTAACGGCACACTCACTGATCAAGAGACAGAGGAGAGAAAGCCAGGAGGAGCAAAGGAGAAAGCTTGAAAGATGCAAATACATGTAAGATTCTCTCCCAGATCCACTATTGGACATGTGCCATCTAGCAACTTCTTAGCATAAGGAAGAGGGGAAAAAAATTCTTCTGAGCTGATATTTCATTTCTTCATGCTACTTTGGTGCGATTAGAAGAAGAAGAAAAAAATCTAGTAGCACAAAAGGCATTAAACAAAAGAAAACAGACTGTTCTCCACCTGTAACAGCCCCTAGCCAGAGACAACAAACACAATATTTCTTTTTTGCTGAGAAAATAAATAGTAATATGGAGGTTGAAAAGAAAAACAGGTTTTAAAAGTATGGCTCAGGCAAGAATGAAGTTTCAGGACCGACACACTTAACTACATGGCCCAAGCCCTAGATTCTGACAACTCTATTCTAGCAAAGAACGCTTCCACATGGATCTCCTCCCAGAGGAGTGTGACCTGATCTTTGAAGGCAGTTTTCCATAGTTTAAAGTTTGAATCAATTTAACTCTTTTACTTCTGGCATCTAGGCAGTTTCCATTTGGAGAGCCACCTATGACCGCTCGTCGTTCGTTGAGCATATTTCTTTGGAATAACTATAGGATTACCTTACACCGCACTCTGTCTATATGCGACCACAGAAGGTGGCACAGACTAGTCGATCCAGAGATCCGAAACTTAATCAAGGCTGAAGGTTTCCTGACATGACGTTAAAGGCAGAGAACAGCTCAAGTGGTCAATACCGCACCCATTTACTTTAAAACACCAATACAAAGCCCCCTCCCGCAAGTGGGTCATTTTACCTGTCATTTACCAGATCCAGAGCAGGATGGGAAAAAGGCTTCTTAGCAATCCAAGCCTTGTTCCAAATTTAAACCAACAATCCCAAGAGGGTGAAAGGCAACTTCGGGGGACCACTCCATGTGCAGGGTGTGGTGGCAGGACGCCCTCCCAGAGAAAGATACCCAGGGTCCCCCAAAACTAAAGTGACTACGAACACTCGCGGAAGTCCCAGTGTCAGGCCCTATCCCAAGTTCTGCGATCCGCGTGGCCGCTGAGGATCTGGACGCCTCGAGAGAGAGTTAGCCAGCGGGACAGGGGACCAACAAGAGAAGGAGGGTGACAGTTCAGGGTGCAGCATGGAGGATCTGAAGCTGCAGTCCCTGTCCCCAGTGCCCCCACGCTCCGCTCACCAGCCGCTAGAGCGCGGCCTCTGGGCAGCTGGGCGCAGCTGGACGCGGCCTGGACGCCCGCGCCCCACCGCTTCCCCGAGGGCCCCCGCGCACTCTCTGCAACTTACTGGGGCAGCGCCCTGGCCACGCGACGGGGACGGGGACGGGGACAGGCGAGCGAGCGGCTGCAGCGCGCTGCGGATCCGAAGTTCGGGAAGGCTAGAGGAGCGGCCGCCTCCTTCCAGGTCCGCTCAGACTGAAGATCCAGCTGCCGAGCTGCAAAAGGCGGGATGGGCACGTGGGCGCCCCTCTGAGTAGGGACGGAGGGGCTAGGGGCGGGGCGAGGGGCGGGGCGAGGGGCGGGGCCTCTCCGCCCCTACCTCCCCCTAGCGACCCCTTCCCGAAACGCTTGTTGAGCCGAGCTCCCAGGCTCTAGGGAAGCACTGTTCAGCTCCGCGCCTCTATCTGGCCTAGGGCAGGGCGCGCGCACACGTGGTTACCAGCCAGTCTGCTGGGTGGGTGGGCGTGGGCGTGAGACGCAAGGCTTGGCAGAGGGAAATGGCCCATTTCCTTAGCAGAATCAAATCTCAGGGGGCATTTCTGAAGTTACTTCTAAGTAGGATTCTCTCTCTCTCTCTCTCTCTCTCTCTCTCTCTCTCTCTCTCTCTCTCTCTCTCTCTCTCTCTCCTCTCTCCCCTCTCTCTCTCTGTCTCTTCCCCCCTCTCTC
>OU015752.1:26680369-26725399 GCA_907169655.1 Acomys percivali
AGAAACGGGAACATAAAAATAATAGTATATGATAATAAGCCAGAAGCCCAGAGGGTGTGCTTTGTCAAATAGTACCACTCCCTCTAATGAAATCAAAACTAGTAGACTCAAGACTTATGAATAGGCAGGCAGGCAGGCATGGTTATTTGGAGGTGGGTTTTTAAAGAAAATGATACTTAGTATTTCCAAGCCAGCAAAACCAGAAGTTACAGAATCAAGGTTTCTCATTCCGTGCTTTTGTTAATTTATGAGTCTCTGATAAGATAAAAGTCACAATGTGAAACTCTTGCTTTTAACACAAAATGAAGCAGATCATTGGCCCAGAATTGAATATTATTGTATATTATTATTGCTTTGTAGGAAGGACTAACTTTTAGGCTTCAAAGGGGTCTTTATTCAACTCTGACAAATAACGTTAGGTAAGTGCCCAGTTATGCAGTACCCAGGTTTAAAGAGCGCCACTAGTCACTCTTCCTTAAAATTTACTGAATAGTGATGGTTTAACCTGCTACCACCTTCAGACGCTGTGTATCCAATGGCGTTATCCATGGTTCTTAGGGAGGAGTTCCAGGTCTATGGAGCATAGCAACTACGATGCATAATTTACACCAGAGAGTCGTTCTCAATTTCGTAATAGATTGTAAATATCTTGAATGGGGTATAGGAGCCTGTCTTACTTTTTTGTTGTTGTTGTTTATTTATTTTATGCCTACAGGTCTTTTGCCAGTATGGGCATCACACTCATGTAGTTCTCAGGAAGGCCAGAACTGATAGAGCAAATGTTCTAATCAAAAAGGCCATCAGCATAAACCTTTTACACTTTATCACGTATTTTCTATGCAAACTGTCTTTAATGACACCTAGTGAACTGATACACATGGACACTAACACCAAATGCCCACTCAAACTCAGTCCCACACTTCTCAAGCCTTCAGATGTGTCATTGATTTTTATAAGGGCAAAGGATCTATGATTTTTTTATTTAAAAAATCATGTAAAAATTTTAAAATAAAGATTGTGTGTGTGTGTGTGTGTGTGTGTGTGTGTATCATTCTGCAATGAATGCTCAGTTATTCTAACTCCAGAATAACGCTGATTTTTTAAAAATTCAAAGTAAGTTGGGATGGGAAGCAAGGCCACAGCTGCCTTCAGGCAGGACCAGAAGAGTTGGCCCTAACAAGCCCTGGATGCAATCTAACTTAGGGTCTTACGGCATTACCATGGAGAATTCCACTCGTTAATGTGAAGACTAAGACCTTAAGGAGTTTGACCCTTAGTAACCTGTGCTTCTTGCACAGATAGTGCCAGGAAAATGCAACTAACTCACACTGCACAACTTATTTCTTAGTAACTAATACTTTTTTTGTTTGTTTCTGTTTGTTTGTTTTGTTTTTTGTTTTTTGGTTTTTTTGTTTTTTGCCTATCCATCCAGATAGGAGCACTATGCGTGTCCCACTAGATAAAACCCAAACAGCCTAGGCTGCTAAAAACATTAAGATACTGCCCCATTGGCTGAGAAGAGCCCCTCCTCTCTCAAATGCAGTCCCTGAGAGTGCCCCGAGCAGATACTTTCTATTATCTTGCCTGCTATACTGTTTATAATTTTAAAGCTGGGTCTCAGGTAACCCAGACTGGCCTGGAACTCATTACATAGCCAACGATGACCTTGACCCTTAGTGTTGTGATAATAGGACCATATTACCAAAAATTCTTTACACTGTTTTTTGAGTCACTATCCTGTCACCTCCATTTCTAATAATGGAAGTTTCTATTTTAAAATTTAAGATGTCATTCATCCATGTATTTTTACTTAGGCTCATTATGATGTTGAAATGCATATTTAATCAATGATTAGGATGTGGTACAATGAATTGGGATAAAGTGATCTATTATCTAATAACTGCCAATTTTGTCAGAATACCAATTCTGTAATCTTGAATCAATGTGATTTTGATTTTTTTCTGAAGCCTGAATACACTGTGTTTAGATGGGACTAATCGGAGCTATTTCTCTGTGAGGAAAAAAGAAAATCAAGTCATTTACAACAAATTTCTAGCATATTGGCTAAGAAGTTTGACAAACTAATTTTTCATGTCATCTATAAACTGACATCATATTTCCTGTTTGAAATTACTAACGCCGAGTCTTGCATTATATCTTTGGTTACTTCTCAACTTGCAAAAGAAAGTTGGCTGTAGAACGAGTGGGATCCACAGACCTAATACTACATGCTAATATGGAGTATGGAAAATACAATAAAACAGAACAAGATTTTGACAAAAACACTGAAAACAAGTTAAGTCTTACATCTACAAGGAATGAATAAGGATAGTTTATTTTTGAGAGTAATACAGGTCATCATCTTCTATATTTCACAAACATTTATGCACATTTGCAACTCCAAGGTTTAATGGAATTGCAGGGAATTTCAAGGGACTTTTTTCAATGAATAAATCCCATGCCCTGCCCTACCATTCTTGCCAATAGGGGAGGGGAATAAGGGGAAAATGGGAGGGAGGGAAGAATAGGAGGATACGAGGGATGGGATAACCATTGAGATGTAACAAGAATAAACTAATAAAAAACAATATAAATGCATATATATAAAGAAATATAATAAAAATAAAAAAGACAAAAAAAAATCTGAAGGAAGTCTCATGTCCACAAATGAGGGATTCACTTTAAGACTGAATGAGTTGATTTTTACAAGGTTCAGTTTGTAGCTTTATTATCTTCAAGCAGGTTCAATGAATGCAAACTAAAAATTTCCCGTTTTGTACACTGATTAGATGTTGGATAGTAATGCTTGGGTCAAGACAAACTAAGACTTGAACAAGTACTGGACTAGAGGTCTATCCAGTATAGTTTAGATGGTTTTCAGACCACAGATGCTCCTCACTGGCCTTAAAAAAAAAGGTATAAAAATTTAAATAAATTTTCTGTTGGACCCAGTTCACTTTTACTATCTCTGAAGAGAAGTTGAAAAATATTGTGTATGGGGAGAGGTGAAGTGATTGAAAAAAATTTAGGAAGTCTTTATGATGGCAAATTATCTTTAAAATCAACCTTCTCCTGCTTTTTGTTTCTTTTTTCTTGACCGAGACCACGTAATGGTTTTGCAATAGTTTTGATCCCCACAGTGCTTTCCCTACAAATTTCCCTGTGTTCTGTGTCACTTGGCTTCTGACTGGGTTTTCTTTACATTGGCCATTAATCAAGAATTGCCCAGAGCTCCACCCAACCTTGTGTTGGTCTCTGTTTCTTTCTGCCAAGATCCATGCTAGGTCTGTATCTGCTGGAAAAAAGTCAGTTTCCTCAATCCAAATATCTTTAGTTACCACGGAGGTTTAGGGACTCCGAGCTAAGGTTTAGGAAAGAGTTTATTCAGCATAAAAGAGTTTCCTTAGCATTGGTCAAGCTCCCTCCAGTGTCTCAGTGTCCCCGTAACCATGTCTAATAGACCGTCTTCAATTCTCATACACGTTGCTTCTGCCCCATTTCCTGCGCTGCTCATGTATGCTGTTGTTTTGAAATATGTTCATGCTCTCCTTGGTGTCTGTAATCTCAGGGTTTTTCTCCTACAAGCATGATGAATTCTTGTTATGCATAGTGAGTGTGAGCTTTTAAATATTACACTCTTGAGTCATTTTCATGTCCACCAACCATCACAATCACAGCATCATCTCAGCCTCAGCTGGGTCTGGTAGTATCAATTCATCAAGCTACTTTGCCTTTCTTATTTTTGCTCCAATTTGTTAACTTTGATAGAAAAAAAAACTTGCAAAAAACGAGATGCTTAAAAACACAAACTCTTTTCTTTCTTAGACTGTCTTTCTCTTTCTCTCTTCTTAATCATTCTTCCTGAGATGAAGCCATATCAAAATGAAATGTCTCAAAGTACAAAATAAAAATTGGCGTTCAAAGGCTTAGTATAATCAAAATCATGCAAAATGATTCATTAATAATTTTCATGCTGATAAATTCTTGAAATAATATTATGAGTATACTGGGCTATTTATAGATGTGAGTACAATTAATTCGACTTACCTCTTTGTGCTATTTTTCAATGTGGTCTACCTTATAGTGGATAGCACTGACTTAGGCAGTCAACAAGTCTATTTGGGTTAGGCACTATGAAATATCTGAGAAGAAATTTAAATAAAAAGAATTAACAATTCCCCTTCAGGTTACCCTGACAAGCCACTGAGTTGATAAAACTTTGAGAATTGAGTAAAGATGCAAGTAGTGAGCCCAAAGGACAAGACAACAGCAAGGATGACAAAACCACCGCCATCACCAACAGAGACAAGATAGCAGCTCTGTGGAAGGTTAGAGGCGGAATCTGTCAAGAATGCTTTTCTAAAGAAATAGAGTTTCAAGGGACATGGTCCGATATGGGGCACCAGAGTTTGTGTGAAAGTCAGATCCCCTTGGATGGGGAGGCCTGGTGGCACTCAGAGGAAAGATAATAAGTCACCAAGAAGAGACTCGATACCCTAGAAGCATATACAGGGGGAGGAGGTCTCCCTCAGTCACAGACATAGGGGAGGGGAGTAGGGGGGAAGCGGGAGGGAGGGAAGAAAGGGAGGATACAAGGGATGGGATAACCGTTGAGATGTAATATGAATAAATTAATAAAAAAATGTCAAAAAGAAAGAAGAAAGAAATAGAGTCTCAGACAATCCTTAAAGGACACACAACACTTCTTTTCTGCATCTGTGGAAGAAAGAGAAAGGGATTCTGTGATGGAGGAGGTAGGGAAGCGCTAAGTAGGCTTAGGATAAGGTTTGCAAACCAAATCAATCTAGGATGACTGCTGTGTTGGGTTTGGACCGGGTCTACACACTCCCTTTCCCCAGTCACCTCCACAATGGCATCTTTGTCCTATTGCCTTCTTCCTTTCCTACCCACATTCAGAACCTGAATGGAAAATAGAGATATGTTTATGCTGTAAGCCAAATCTTTTCCCTGCTTCTGACCACAGATTCAAACATGTGCCCCTAATGCATGCTTCTAGACAGTGGAACCACGTACTCTCTCTAGCCTTTGGAGTCGAGAGCCCAGCCTCTCAGATGACTGACCATTTATTTAAATAACTGCTTATCTAGACTTACTGTTCATTGTGATTTTTCTCATTTTTAGCACCCCATGTCTAGGCCCTAGAAAAATTTCAGCCCTGGGAGAACTTGTTGGGTTGGTCTACCTTACTCACTCTGCCATGTTTCAAGCTCTGTCATTGGTTTCAGTTTTAGACACCTCTGTCCTGTTTATACGATGGCCATGCTTCCTGACAATCTGATGGCCATGACAAAATGACAGAGAAAATAAAACTGTGTCAGAGGGAAGAAGATTGATTTAGCTTCCTATTTCAGTTTTAGCCTCATGTTCTTCTCAGTCTTATTTTATTTTATTACTCTAAAGAATTGTGAAGTTTACGTTAGAGTCAGTTATCTTTCATGTAAGAATATATCATTGAGCATGTGCAGGGAGAAGGATATCCTACACTTAACAACAACAACAACAACACAAACAACAAACAAAAAGGATGCTTCAGTTACAAAATATAGGATTATGAGTTTTATCTGCAATATACTTGTGTTTCTGGAGAGCCCCACTCAGCTTCTTTGTCTAGTCTCCTTCCTTGCTCCTCTGAAGCTTTTTCGCAAGTTCCATGCTAAGGGGCAGCATCAAGATGACACGAAACTCCCTAGATGGTGACTTCAAAGAGGCAGAGTCAACTCCGAATTCTGACAGCAAAGACAAGTGATTACAAAGCCTCTATGCCCTAAAGGAATGAAGCACAGTAGTCAAATGACAGGCAGTTGCAGGACATTTTAAGATACTGAACAGGAGCCTTTCCATATGAAAGAGTAACACAGCTCCAGTTTCCCTTAGCAACAGTTGCTTGGGTAATGTTGTAAATTCCAGGTTGCGAAACTAGTCTCGAAACACCAGTATGGAACATGTTACTGTCTGGTACCCTTCCAGGTCTTCTCTGCATGTACACCTGTAGGCCAGAAGAAGGCATCAGATCAGACTAGAGATGGTTGCGAGCTACCATGTGGTTGCTAGGAATTGAACTCAGGACCTCTGGAAGAACAGTCAGTGCTCTTAACTTCTGAGCCCTCTCTCTAGTCTCAGAAAAATTCTCTAAGATCAAACAGTGAAAAGTAAATTACACCCCAGTGATGAGAGGGAAGGAGAAGGATGCTCACTTTCTTGTTCTGAATAGTTTTGATATTTGACGGTCTGGCTTTGCCTCATAGGATGCATGCTTCAATATACTCTGTGAGAGGGGACAGGAGCTCCACAAGGAGACCATCAAAGCCAACAAACTTGGACCCAGAGGGTCCCTGCACAAACTGATGCACCAACCATGGACAATGCATGCGGAGAACCTAGACCCCCTGTTCAGATGTAGCTAATGGACAGCTCATTCTCCACATGGATCCCCTAGTAAAGAGGAACAGGGGCTACCTCTGACATGGACTCTGGTGCCCTCAATTTGATTACTTCCCTTGGCAGGATGGCCTTGTGGGACCAGAGAGGAAGAGGATGCAGGCCATCCTAATAAGACCTAAGTGGATGGAGTCAGATGATAGGAGAAGAGGGCTCCTCCTCGCCCCCTGCCCGTGTCAGAGGACTAGGGGAGGGGAATGGTGTGAAGAGGGAGGGAGGGTAGGAAGAGGAGAATAAGAGAGAGGGGGTAACAACTAGGATGCAAGGTGAATAAATTATTTAAACAAAACAAAACCTTGGAACAAGCCTAGACCCGGAAAAAAAAATACTCTGTGAGTGGGTGATATGTCCTAAGTGTCTCCAAGTGAATGCTTTGATGTATCGTTTAACATTTCTCCCTGTGTTACTTTTATGTTTAGCTTGGCAGGAATAGACGTGCTTCAGCATACCAAGCATTTTGTACCCCAAACAAAAAGTCAGAGTCTATTTTAACAATGAGTCTGGCCCACCTGCTCCTTTGTGACAAGTCTGAGCTGGCTGACTCAGTTGGGAGACCATCGGGAGACCTTTGTCAGATACACAGAAGAGTTGGAGCTGCTGCCGGAGGCTCTGTGGTAGCTTATTCCTTCTCTGAGTGATGAAATCGAACTGCACTATGTGTGGCTACTGAGCTTTTTCTACAGAAACTTTCAGCGGGGAGGGATGTGCTCTTGTGTGACTACGTGGGGCAAAGTAGTGAACAGTGTCTGTTCATCCCAGATAGGACAACACACCAAAGAAACAATCCCAACCCCTGATGAACCAATGGGTCTATTTTTTTTTCTAATGGGAGAATAGGTAAGGTGTTGCTTACAGGATGATGGATAATCCCGGAGCAGCTCCTTCACATTAAAGTCCCACCCAAGCATGGCAGATGACCTCCAGAAAGGCATATAGATGTAGTCTGCACTTACTTAACCTTCCACATCTCCTAGATGTCCTAGCACCCACCCATTACCCAAGACTTTATGCCACTGGGGGCGATTACATGCACTGGAGGAGGAGGAGCACAGGAGGGAAAGGCTGGGACATTGCTGTGATCAAAGGTGAGGGTCTAAGGATCATCCTAAGGGACTGCTTCCAGAAGGAATGTAAACAGGCTTTGTCTTGTAAGGATTGCTTATGGGTGATCACAGCAGCTGTACTTTAGAAATGATGATGGTCATGCTAGTGGCCAGAGGACAGAGATCCACAACACACACGTTCTTGTGTTTTATCTGAAATGGAGGAGAGAGAGAGAGAGAGAGAGAGAGAGAGAGAGAGAGAGAGAGAGAGAGAGAGAGAGAGAAAGAGAAGAGAGAAGAGAGAAGAGAGAAGAGAGAGGCTTTGCAGGTAGGCTAAGCTTGTACAGAATTCTACCCTAACTTAGAAGGCAGAGAACTTCTGCCTATGTTTTCATTCTATTTTCATATGTCCAACTCTGGAAAGGGGTCATGAAATAAAGATGCCATTGCATATCAATAAAAATCATGTTAGTTTGGTGTGCTGGTAACTTAACTAAACGTACGATTTTGAGCATGAAGATTTGCAAATATATTTTCTAGAGCTTATTATTGCAGTGAAAAGGAGATAATGGTATTTTATTTTACTGAAAGATTAAGAAATACTATGAGCAAGTTAAACTGCAAAGGTCCCCCTCCAATCATCATATATCCATTAGTCTAAAACTTAGTTTTAAATGCAATTTAAGATCTAAAAGGCTTTTAATTCTAGGCAAGTACCACAATGATCCCACTCATATGGAGAATACGAAAAAAAAAAAAGATAGAGAAATTGAGAATAGACTCATAATTACCAGAAGTTGAAGAGAGTAGAGATGGAGAGAGTTAAGGGTAAAGATTAAGAGAGTAAATTGGCAGGGAGGGATAGAAAAGTCAGTCAATGCACTTTAAGTACACGGATAGGAGTATGACATTCCAATGTGCTGTTGCAGTATGGTGACTATTGGTAGCAACGATGTATAGAGCATTTAAAGCACTGAAAGGAGTATGAAGGCTTTCAACTGTAAATGAATGACAAAGACTTGAGAAGATAGTCAGGCTTAACATGTTTTAACCAATAGGCACTGTATACCTCATTGAAGCATACACAACTCCACTAATATAATCATTATTATTATAACTAATAATATATATGGGTGTTTTGTATGCATGTATGTAAACACCTGGTGACATCAGAGGCCACAATAAAGTGCTGGTAATTGAACTTGGCTCTTTACCATTGAGACATCTCTCCAGCCCCAATATAATTATCTTTCACTTAAAAGATTTAAAAAAAAATTTCAGGGGCTGGGAGATGATGGCTCAGTCAGTAAAGTGTTTGCTGCATAAACGTGAGGACCTGAGATCAATCCCCAGTATCCCTGGAAAGCAACAGAACATTCTAGAGCACACCTGAAATCCCAGCACTGGGGAGGCAGAGAAAAGAGGATCTGATACACTGGGTTTGCTAGCCATTCAGTGTAGCCAAATCACCAGGATAAATGAATGACATTGTTTCAAAAAATAAGCTAGAGTGTGTTTGAGAAAGGCACCTGATGTTTACCTCTGTCCTCCGTGTGCATATGTATGTACTTGTACACATATGTGTACATACTTACCGGAATAATAATAATAATAATAATAATAATAATAATAATAATAATAATAATAATAATTCTAGCCATGTATGGTCATACTCAGCTGTAATTTCTGCACTTGGGAAATAGAAGCAGGAAGATCAGGAGTACATGGTCATCACTGACAATATAGTGAGTTCAAGGTCAACCTGGGCTACATGATACCATGACTCAAAAAAAAAAAAAAAAAAAAAGAATAAAACAAATGAGAATTTGTAATTCTCAGGTTATACATGTAAACAATATAATGCTGTTTTACTGTTCACTATAAACTAAAATGAAGACTGTGTTATTGGTTGGCCCCCAAGGTCAGGGTGCTGGGAGTTTAGTTGAGAAAGTAGTACACTGGGAGGGGAAGCCATCAGGAGAGATTGGTGCTCTCTCCTGGGAATGAGCTCGCGCTGTTGGACCTGGCTTGGTTATGCTGAGAACACATCATAGTGAAGTCAGTTTGGCTTCCTTGGCTTACTCTCCTGCAGAGACCATAGAAGAACTCTGATTATTGGCTTATTCCTCATGGCTTGCTCAGCTTGGATTTTTATACAACTCAGTACCCCACTCCCAAGGCTGAGTACTCCCATACAATTATTAACCAAGAAAATGCCCCTATAGACTTGTCTATAAGCCAACATGATAGAAGCATTTTCTCAATGAGGTTCCCTCTTTTCAGTTGACTTTAGCTTACATCAAGTCAACAACAACCACAACAAAACCTGATCAGCACACAGGCTATCAACATCTGTAGATTTGGGATCATTATCAAGAACATACAAAAAATTTATTCAGTTTTTAAAAATTAGATGCATTCAAGTATGAGGCTCAGAAAACCTTGTGGACCTCTTGTCCACAAGGTTGGAGCCTCAGTATTCCTGTGACATTAGACAGCCCACTTCAAAGTGTTCATCTAGTCAAATAGTACATAATACTGAGTTGGTAGAATGTAAGTCACTGAACTGTGAAAGCATTTCATACATGGAGACAGAGAGAGGGCAGAGAAAGAGTGAGAGAGGTGGGGGAGGGCGGAGTCTCAGCTAGCAGCCAGGCACTTCAGTACAAGCTGAATTGCCCTTGGGACAATGACTACCAGTTTCTGAGTTTACTCATGCAATCATGCAGCCAATAGAAATATATCAAAATTAATATTAAGCCCCCAATGCTACTGATTCATTCTCTTATTCCCTCCTAAAGGCACTATTTTATTGTTTACTTTAAACAGGTGTAAATCTTAGAATGTATTCTGAAAAATCACATAGGCATATTTCCCAGGAGAATGACGACTTGTTTGTGTGGGAAAGGACACAAAGGAGTTTATTAGCAACAAGATTGTGCCTGCTCATCAGAAAGGCAGTCTTTTTTAACTTGAGTGCATATTCTAATCCTACTGTATGAATTACATGGATAAGATCTTTGAAGTATTGTTAGAGTCAATCTTGACTAAATTGAACCTGACAGTGCCCTTTTATCCAGGTCCAATGTGCTTAGACTGGGCAGCACATATAGAACCACAGAGAGTCCTGCTTTAAAATATCACCCAGTGGGTGCATTCAGTGCTTAATGAAGCTGATCAGAGCAGCAAAAAGCACATGAGTGAAAGTTGCTTCTATATCCATAGCATAGTGTTTGCTTTGTGTGTTTGTCTATATGTGTGTGTGGTTGGGGGTAAGTAAGCTTCATTTTGCCACATTATATTTATGAAAGCCTGATAGTCATGTCTTGTGTTTGTATCTTGTGTACATGTGTGCTTTTCATGTGAACATGCCTGTGTGCATGTGAGTTTATGTGTAAGACACCCATTGTCACTAGTGGATGTCTTCTCCAGTCACTTTTCACTATATTTTTTGAGAAAAGATCTCTCATTGAATCTGGAGCTTTTGATTTGGCTATATTGGCTGGGGGCTTGTGATTTGGCTATATTGGCTGGCCAAGGAAGTCCTAGCAATACAGCTGGCTCTGTTTCACCTCACTCCCAGCACTGGGAATATATACATGCACTACAATGCCCAACTTTTTATAAGTTCAGATCTTGGGATCTTAACTCAGGTCCCTGTGCTTGCATGACAAACATCTTACCAACTGAGCTACCTCCTCAGCATCTGTAATTTTGCAAGTGCATGTTGCAGATCTATAAGGCTAGGCTGTTTGTACTCTGTGTAAACCCGGTAGGTTTCATAACTGTGGGTTACCATTTGAGAAGTACCTATTTGGTCATACAGAATATAACATTACCATAAAAAAATTAATTGAGATGTCAAGGATTCATTGCAAGTGGGTTAAGAGGGAGTAGAAATATTAAGATGTGGGCCTAGCAGAAGTAATTGGTTATAAGAGCTTCACTTTCACAAGGCATTAACTTAATTTCAAGAGTCCCAGCTTTCCTTACTAGATAAATACAGGTTGTTGTAAGCAAATCTGGCATTTTCAACTCACTCTCTTCTCTCCTCTATCTTGCTTCTCTTTCCTGGTCCTTCTGTGCCCTTCCACTATGTAAGTAGGTCAATAAGTAGGTCCTTTTTAAATAACTACAGTGTGTCATTTGATCTTTCCACCAACTACAACTGTGAGGCATAAAGACCTCTTTTCCTTATAGAGCACGTGATCTCAGAGATGGAGAGGTGACTCCTTGGATAAGAGTACTTGCTGCTCTTGCAGAGGACCTGACCTTCGTTTGCAGCATCCATGTCCAGCAGCTCAAATCATCTATAATTCCAGCTCCAGTGAATCTAGTGACCTCTTCTGATATCTGTACAACACACACACACACACACACACACACACACACACACACACACATGCATACATGCATGCACACACACACAAATGAAATACATGGTCTAGATATTTTGGCTGACTGACTGAGAGAGGAGTGTGTGAGAGCGAATGCTCCTTTCCTACATGAGATAGCTTCATCAAACCCTTTCTCTCACACTTGCAGATCTATGTTGAATGGGTAAAAAGATTTTAAGAGCCAGGTTGGATGTATGACCCCATGGACATAGTGCTTTCCAGACATAACAGGACTGATACATACACAAATCCACAGAAAATAGCAGCAAGAACAAGGCCTACATAGGTTCAGGCTAGACAGATTTCCAGCATTTTAAAAGGGGAAGTAATATGGGATCCCACTGTTAAACAAGAATGTATCTGAAACTGACACCCACTAGCAGATGAAAAATTAGTTTTCTACAATAACGTTTCAGACAGACCCAAAGCGCAGAAGCAGTTGGCTGGCACAAAGCACACTCAAAGATATCTTAGTAGATTTTTAAAAAAAACCTCATTTTGCCTTATTTTTTATTTGGGGATGTTTTGTCTTATTGATCATTTATTTATTTTGATTTTCATTTCTGCAGGAGAGTTTGTCTGTTTGTTGAAAGAAAGAAAAATCATAAATTTAGGTGGGTAGGGAGGTGTGGAGAACCTGGGAGGAGTTGGGGGAAGAGAAAAAATATGATCATGTTTTTCTTTTTCTTTTTAAAACATTTTTATATTTACATATACATTTATATTATTACACATATATACAATGAACTACCTATTGCAAGAAGAAGGATGACACACTCAGGAATTATATAAATGTTACATTCTTAGTGTTTTGGCTATTTGTATTCGACAGCCTTGAAGAAAGCATCTTCCCTATCTTGGTGCATCTGAGATTCTGAATGTAAATCAATCTCCATCACATCTTGTCATTATCAACTTAAAAACATTTATCTAGACCTAAAAACATCTTAACCCCTAAACAACTAAGCTTCATTATAAAGCTAAACTACCTGGTCTTGAACTCCATCAAAGACTTGAGAAGGAATACACTTGATGACCTAAGTATACCGGGAGTGCAGGGTAGTAGCTTTCCAAATGAGAAGGTGCTGAGACAGTTTGCTACCTGAATAGTCACCCAAAACACTCTATTTTGTTAGAGTATCTTCTTCAGCCTTCTGGCCCAATATATCTGACAGACATATTTGTGAGTCAGGAACTATTGAGGACTTGTTTACGCTGTCTTGGCAGAGTTTGGCCGTCGACTCTGCCTGCATCCAAGCTTGCCCTTTTTAAGGCAGAATTCTTTCTGTGGAATTCTGTCATCTGAATTTTAAATCTTAGCCATGAGGATAGGTGTAAGATGGAATCTCAGAGTCATTTTGAGTTGCATTTCCTTGATAACTAGGGATGTTGAACATTTCTTTAAGTGTTTCTCAGCCATTCGCTGTTCCTCTGTTGAGGGTTCTCTGTTTAGCTCTATATCCCATTT
This sequence comes from Acomys percivali, assembly GCA_907169655.1. Taxonomy (NCBI): domain Eukaryota; kingdom Metazoa; phylum Chordata; class Mammalia; order Rodentia; family Muridae; genus Acomys; species Acomys percivali. Next base: position 26,693,737 of record OU015752.1, read on the forward strand.
TTCAAATTGGATTATTTGGTTTGGTGGTGTTTAATTTCTTGAGATCTTTATATATTTTGGACATTAGCCTTTTGTTAGATGTACGATTGAGGAAGATCTTTTCCCAGTCTGTAGGCTGTCCTTTTGTTCTGTTGACAGTGTCCTTCACCTTACAGAAGCTTTCAGGTTATAACGTCCCATCTATTAATGGTTGATCTTAGGGCCTGAGCTGTTGGTGTTATGTTCGGGAAATTGTTGCCTGTGTCTCCTGTGTCCTGTTCTTCTAACAGATTTAGTGTGTATGGTTTTATGTTGGGGTCTTTAATCCATTTGGACTTCAGTTTTGTCAGGGTGCTTGATATGGATCTATTTTCATTTTTCTACATGTAACCATCCAATTAGACCAGCACCATTTTGAAGATGCTGTCTTTTTTCCGTTGTATGGATTTGGCTTCTTCGTCAAAAATCCAGTGTCCATAGGTATGTGAATTTATTTCTGGGTCTTTGATTTGGTTCCATTGATCAACCAGCCTATTTCTATGCCAGTATCATGCTGTTTTTATTACTGTTGCTCTATAGTACAGCTTGAGATCTGGATGGAGATTCCTCCAGACGATCTTTTATTGTACACAATCATTTTAGTTATTCTGGTTTTCTTTCCATATGGTAAAGAATTGTGAGGGTACTTTGATGGGAATTGCATTGAATCTATAGACTGCTTTTGGTATGATGGCTATTTTTACTCTGTTGATTCTCCCGATCCATGAGCATGGGAGATCTTTCCATCTTCTGAAATCTTCAAATTCTTTCTTCAGAGATTTGAAGTTTTTTTCATACAAATCTTTCACTCCCTTGGTTAAAGCTACACCAAATACTTTATATTATCTGTGTCTCTTGTGAAGGGTGTAGTTTCCCTAACTTCTTTCTCAGCCTGTTTGTTACTTGTATACAGGAGGGCTACTGACTTTTTTAGTTGATTTTGTATCTAGCCACTTTGTTTAAGGTGTTTGTCAGCTGTAGGAGTTCCTTGATAGAATTTTTTGGGTCAGTTATTTATAGTATCATATCACCTGCGAATAGTGAGTGTTTGACTTCTTCTTTTTTAGTTTGTATCTCCTTGCTCTCCTTTAGTTGTCTTATTGCTCTACCTAGAACTTTGAGTACTATATTGAAGAGATACAGAGAGAATGGACAGCCTTGTCTTGTCCCTGATTTTGGTGGAATTGATTAAAGTTTTTCACCATTTAGTTTGGTATTGCCTATAGGCTTACTGTATATTGCATTTATTATGTTTAGGTATGTGCCTTGTATTCCTGCTCTCTCCATGATGAGAGAATGGGTGTTGGGTTTTTGTCGAATGCTTTTTTGGCATCTAAGGAGATGATCATGTTTTTTTTTTTGGTTTGTTGATATGATGAATTACATTGATGGATTTTCATATATTGAACCTGCATGCCTGGGATGAAGCCTGCTCACTCATGGTGAATGATAGTTTTGATGTGTTCTTAAATTCGATTTGTGAGTATTTTATTGAATATTTTCACATCAATTTTCATAAGAGAAGTTGGTCTGAAATTATCTTTCTTTGTTGAGTCTTTCTGTGGTTTAGGTACCAACATGACTGTGGCCTCATAGAATGAGTTTAGTAATCTTCCTTCTGTTTCTATTTTACAGAATAGTTTGAAGAGAATTGCTTTTAGCTCTTCTCTGAAGGTCTGGTAGAATTCTGTGCTGAATCCATCTGGTCCTGGGCTTTTTTAGTTGGGAGACTTTTGATGACAACCTCTTTGATGAGGATGTAGTGGTCTTCTCCATCTCTGTTGATTAGTTTTGGTTGAAAGTCTATTTTATCAGATACTAGAATGGCTACTCTGGCTTACTTCTTGGGTCAGTTTTCTTGGAATACTGTTTTCCAACCCTTTACTCTGAGGTAGTATGTATCTTTTTTGCTGAGGTGTGTTTCTTGTATGCAGCAGACTGATGGATCCTGTTTTTGCATCCATTCTGTCAGCCTGTGTCTTTTAATTGGGGAGTTGAGGCCATTGATGTTAATAGATATTAATGACCAGTGGTTGTCAGTTCCATTTGTTTTGATGTTGGTGCTGATAGAGTGCATGTGTTTCTGTCTTTTGGATTTGTGGATGTGGAGTTACTTATTTCCTGTGTTTTTTTTTTTGTGTGTGTAGTTAGCCTTCTTGAGTTAGAGTTTTCCTTCTAGTACCTTCTGTAGGGCTGGATTTGTGGTTAGGTACTGATTAAACTTGGTTTTGTCATGGAGTATCTTATTTTCTCCATCTATGGTGATTGAAAATTTTGTTGGGTACAGTAGTCTGTGTTGGCATCTGTGGTCTCTTAATGTTTGCATGACTTCTGTCTATGCCCTTCTAGCTTTCATAGTCTCTGTTGAGAAGTCAGGTGTAATTCTAATGAGTTTGCCTTTATATGTGACTTGACCTTTTTCTCTTGCAGCTTTTAATATTCTTTCTTTGTTCTGATTTGATTATTATGATGCAGGAGGATTTTTTTGGTCAAATCTATTTGGAACTCAGCTATTAAAAACAAGGAATTTCCAAAATTTGTGGACAAATGGATTGAACTAGAAATTATCATAATGAGTGAGTTCACACAGAAGCAAAAGAGTTAAATGGTATATACTCACTTATATCGAGACACTAGTCCAAAGGGTACGTCCCTATGAAAAACTTTACCTACCAGGAAAGTGGGTCAGAGGGGAGGATATCCTATTAAGACTTTAGGTGTGAGAAGCCTGGGAGAATGAGGAAATAGAAGGGTCCTGGAAAACTACAGGCGGGTCTGGGCCCTGGGGTCCTCCTCAAACTATGGCACCAGCCAAGGAAAATATAAGTAGTAAACTTCGAACCCCTACCCAGACTAGCTGATGGGCAGGACATTCTCCACCGTTAAGTGGAGAAGGAGATCTGACTTTCACACAAACTCTGGTGCCCCATATTTGGCAATGTCCCTTGGTTGGGGACACCTGGTGGCACTCAGAGGAAGGATAATAGGTCACAAAGAAGAGACTCGATACCCTATGAGCATATACAGGAGGAGGAGGTCCCCCTCAGTCACAGACATAGGGGAGGGGAGTAGGGGGGAAGCGGAAGGGAGGGAGGAATGGGAGGATACAAGGGATGGGCTAACAACTGAGATGTAATATGAATAAATTAATAAAAAATAATAAAAAAAGAAAAAAAAGAAAATGTTTTCTGGGCCTTGGAGCTTGGAGTCTTCTCCTTCGTCTATTCTTATTATTCTTAGATTTGATCTTTTCATAGTGTCCTAGATTGCTTGGGTGTTTTGTTTCAGGAACATTTTAGTTTTATCATTTTCTTTAATTGATGTATCAATAACTTCTATTGTATCTTCCACATTGAGATTCTGTCTTCCATCTCTTGTATTCGGTTGGCGTGGCTTGTGTCCATCATTCCTGTTCTCTTCCCTATGTTTTCCAACTCTAATATTGCCTCAGCTTGTATTTTCTTTGTTGCTTCTAATTCCCTCTTTAGGTCTTGCATAGTCTTATTCATTTCTTTCTCCTGTTTGATTGAATTTTCCTGTAATTCTTTATAGGATTTATTAAATTCCTTCATCTGTTTGGATGTATTTTCCTATAATTCTTTATGGGATTTATTAAAATCCTTCATCTGTTTGAGTGTATTTTCCAGTATTTCTTTGAGTGATTTATTTTCCTCTTTCAAAGCTTCTATCATTTTCATCACCTCAGATTTAAAATCTTCTCCTTGCACTTCATGAGTATTCATATCTCCAGGGCTTGCTGTCTTAGGATCACTGGTTTTCAGTGTTATTATATGGCCCTGAGTTTTGTTGTTAGTCTTCTCACGCTATCCTCGAGGCATCTGTTTGTCTCTGGTGTTAGCAGGCCTAGATGTTCCTCCAATGAGGTTGCTGTCTGTGTCTCACATTGTCCAGGAAGATTGAGAGCAAGTAAAGAGAGCTCCAATCCTAAGGTTGTTTTCTAGGGCTCCCCAGAGGCCTCCTTAGAATGTTGGACCATGGGTGTTAGATCCTGCACCCAGCTCAGCTCAGCTGGGTTCCTTGAATGTGTCCCAGTTGGGTCTGACAGGAGAGGAGTGGGCTGATAGATTTCTGAACCCAAAGTTGTTCAGGTGCCCTACAGTCCTTTCCGAGATGGCAGGGCTCTATCGGCTGTGTTCCAGATGGGCTGGCTAGGTTGGTAAGCCTCTGGCCGAGGCGGAAAGATTGGAGCTCAAAGCTGTCCACAAAACAGCAGCTAATATGGCTTATGGCAAGCACAGGCCTCTGCTCTGTGACCTTTGTGGATCAGGCCAATAGGCTGTAGGTGGGTGGGGTGAGATCAGGGCCAGAAGCTGCCAACAGGATAGCAGCTAATGAGGATTGTGGCCTGAGCAGATCTCTTTCCAGCCTGTTTGTTTTATGTCCTATCTCAGTCAGAGTATGCTTCCGGAGGGCTGACAGAGACTGACCCAGGCCCTAAGTTGCTCAGAGGATAGCAGCTAACGCAGATTGCACCCTGTGCTCTCTGTTCAGCCTGTTTTCTTTGTGTCTTATTTTGTCTGAGCAGTATGCTTCAGGCAGGTGGGTGCATACAGACCAAAAAGTTGTTCGTAAGATGGTGGCTAAGGCAGATTGTGGCCAGCGCCTGGATTCAGCTCTGTCCTCAGCAGGCCTTCTTCAGATGGCAGGGATATGCTTATCTGCTCTGTGACTCAGCTAGGCTAGTTCAGCAAGCAGCTGGGGTGCTGAGAGGGAGCAGAGCTCAAAGGTGTTTGGGAACCCCATACTCTTTCTCCGGAGACAGCTAATGTGGATTGTGTCTGGTGCTGGGATTCATCTCTGCCCGCCTGCAACTTCCTGTCTTGGATCTGGCGAGCAGTAGACAGGTGGTGAGAGCACAAACCTGCACAGATAACCCACAGTCCTTCTCAAGAAGGCCATCAATGTAGGCTGTTTCTTGGGATTTTTCTGTGGGTTGGCTGGGAGGCCAGGGGTCGGACTCACCTGTGCCCCACACAATGTGGGTCCCTCTCACCTGGGAATCAGCATAACTGGTGTTTCATAGCTCTCAGTTTGGTCTTTAGGTCACTGTGCAGTTTTAGTTTTCCTGCTAACCAGACACAGTGTGAGATTGGTACCACCATCTTTCTTTCTTTTTTTTTTTAAATTAATTTATTCTTGTTACATCTCAATGGTTATCCCATCCCTTGTATCCTCCCATTCTTCCCTCCCTCCCATTTCCCCTTATTCCCATCCCCTATGAATGTTCCTGAGGGGGATTACCTCCCCCTGTATACGCTCATAGGGTATCAAGTCTCTTCTCGGTGACCTGCTGTCCTTCCTCTAAGTGCCACCAGGTCTCCCCCTCCAGGGGACATGGTCAAATGTGAGGCATCAGAGTACGTGAGAAAGTCATATCCCACTCTCCACTCAAGTGTGGAGACTGTTCTGACCATTGGCTAGATCTGGGTAGGGGTTTAAAGTTTATCGCCTGTATTGTCCTTGGCTGGTGTCTTAGTTTGAGCGGGACCCCTTGGCCAAAATCTGCCTATCATGTTCTACTTGTAGGTTTCTAGGACCCACTGGATCCTTCTACATTGCTATTCTCCCATGGTTCTCTCATCTAGAGTCCCAATAGGGTGTCCTCCCCTCTGTCCCAGTTTCCTGGTAAGTGAAGGCTTTCGTGGGACATGCCCCTTGGGCTAGTATGCAGATATAAGTGAGTATATACCATTTGAGTCTTTCTGCTTCTGGGTTAACTCACTCATTATGATCATTTCTAGCTCAATCCATTTATCCACAAATTTCAGGAATTCCTTGTTTTTAATAGCTGAGTAGTATTCCATAGTGTATATGTACCACAGTTTCTTTATCCATTCTTCTACTAAGGGACATTTAGGCTGTTTCCATGATCTGGCTATTATGAATAAGGCTGCTATGAACATGGTTGAGCAAATGTTCTTGTTGTGTGCTGGAGCATCTTCTGGGTATATTCCAAGGAGTGAATAGCTGGGTCTTGAGGAAGCCCTATTCCCAGTTTTCTGAGATAGCACCAGACAGATTTCCAAAGTGGCTGTACTAGTTTGCATTCCCACCAGCAATGAAGGAGTGTTCCTCTCTCTCCACATCCTTGCCAGTATGTGGTGCCACCATCTTTCATCCAGTCCCTGATCATATTTTTCATATGATTTTTTTTCAATTCAAAATGACAAATTAAGCCATGTGTGGTGGCATATGCCTGTAATCCCAGCACTTGGGGAGGCAGAGGAAAGTGGATCTCTGTGAGTTTGAGGCCAGCTTTGACTACAAAGTGAGTCCAAGAAAGCAAAGGCTATACAGAGAAACCCTGCAGTGGGAGTTTCTTTAAAGATTCAGTTGTGCCATGTGAATGTGTTTTTTTGTTTTGGTCCCAACTATGGGATGTTGGAGTATTTTTCCACTCCTGAAGACAGTCTCATGGCCTTTGGTAGCAGAAAACAGACCTGTAACAGAGTACCTGTTTTGCTGAAAACTGTCTTGTGAGAGGGCATGTGATGTTTTGCTGGAAGTTGTCTCGAGCAAGGAATATGGGTTTTGACACGTGCAGAAAAACATCTTAGGTGGATTCTATTTATCAACAGAAGGCCCAGAGAGAGACAACACTTTTGCACTGCTATGCCTTGCAATGGCTTACATCGTTTTGCTAGTCGTTGGTTTTCTACACTTCACTTTGCAGAGATAAATGCTGCAAAGAACTCATGCTGGCTGAGTGCACTGGCTCATGTGGGTTTGGTGGAGTTGTGCTGGGTCATGCTGCTGCTACTGATTCGTGTTGCTATTTGCTGTTTGCTATTTGACAGGACTGCTGGTATCCTAACAATGCAGAGTAGAACTGCCCTAAGGAACTACATCTAAAAAGGTCCACATTCCATGGCCCTACTAATCTTTTTTTTTCTCTAGCCTACCTTTTATTGGTGGACTGGAAGGAAGGTAGAAGCATTAAAGAACCCTAAAGTGTGTTTTTGTGAAAAAAAAATGTGAGCCTAAAAAACCCTTTAAAAAAAAACAGAAGGAGGAGGAGACAAATTGTGACTGTCAGAAATGAAAAAAAATCATTATAATTGACTTGCTAGTGTTCTTCTGTTTAGAGCCCTTATGACATTCTAAATGCAAAGTGCAAAGCAAAAATCAAGGTTGTAAAATTTAATGCAGAAAATGTAAAAATCTTTTGACATGTATTTGACTACTTTGTGTGTTATCTGTTGTACTAAAGCATGTTATATATCACTTAGCATCTACACACAGAATAATATGCTTCTGAGATACCCACACATTGCAAACTGCATGGTGTAGCTGTCATGTTTGGACTGGAAGTTACTAAGTAGAGACTGAAAATATATAGCCCAGAGTTTGGGAGTTAGTTCCCTGGCTGTGGGACCCCAATGAAGGATGAAGATTTTGGTAACTTGAATATTTCTGATTCAAGAAAGGCTCAAAGACGCAGGACTTAGCACTCAGGATGTAGGTTGCTTGGCAAGTGTTTTGTATTTCTGGGAATGACAATGCTGTACTCTGGGAAGCTGGTAGAAACATTGTCTATTCTATGAGACACTATCACTGCATAATCTTATGGCCACTCATTAAACCATTGAATGAGGTCAGGAAGAAGTTGCAAAGGCACTGATAAGTACTGCTGGAGACTCCATGGTGGTATAGGTTTTCAGGAATAAGTGCTTGTCCAGTGTGACAAATGCAACACCTTCTGTGTATACACACATGATATAGGTCACATCCTGCATTCAAGGACCAAAAGAAAGCTTCTGATGCCACCCTGGTGAGAATGCCCCCTGAGCCAGCATTTCAATTAAAGTTTCCCCAGGTTTCCTCTCTGCCCCTGACTTCCTGGTGCTAGATTTAGATAGGAAGGACTGCCAACGAGCAGACAGAATTGAAATAATCCCTTTCTGTATGTGACATCAGAGTAAAAACGGAAAGTGGTTTGGAAATGAGAGAGGCAAAACCAAACACATGTATACAGGATCCCTGAGATTAGTCTTTACTGAGGTTACAGAAATAGCATGAAGCTGTAAACTTGATGAAAAGGAAGAACATTAGTTATGTACTAGGGCTATAGTTTTATTGAATGTTGAAGTTTTTTAAATCCCGAAACATTAAATATCTTTAGACCTTTGTGTCAGTGAATTCTGAAACACACAATGCTGCATATGCCAAGATGATACATAGTAAGACAGGGATAATTTATGAAGATTGGGCATCACTTTTGAAATAAAAAAAAAACTGTTGCTATTCTACCTCAAGTGCTTGAAAAACTGCTTTCTTGTTTATCATCTGAGGTGGAAACACTAGAGTTTTCATTCTTAGGTGAGTGTAGATACCAATAGAAACTCCCAAGTAACACAAACAAAATGAATAGACTACTAACAAAAACCCAAGGAAAAGTCATTATTTCTGTACTTTCCCTGGTTTTCTCTTCTATATGAGGTGTATGAGGGCCACTGTCAAGACTTCCTCCAGAGCCACTCTCCAGGCAATGTGGAGGTTCCCACCCAAGGTTGCAGTGACAATGGTGTAAATTGTTGCACACGCCATTCATATTGCAAGTCTCTGATGAACAATTGCTTACCAACATTGAATTGTTCACACACTTCTTATTAATGCACATATGCTCTGGACCACAGCCTGTGCCATCTTTCACAGAACCAATGTCAGGTATTGTCATCCCAAAATGGTAGTCAGTCCCCCAACAGGTGACACCATTGAAGTGGGTCCAGTGTACAGTGGAATGATGTTCCAGAAAGGGAATAGCTGTAACATCCTCACACTGAACTCTCCCACAGAGGATGTCTGAGTCATTACACCTTAAGTATGTACTTTGGAATATACCACAGTTGCCAGAACGGTCACCTTTGGTGTTGACTTCTCGGTAGCATGCCTGAGCCGCACTCCTGGTCTTTTTGCCAAAGATTTGTCGACACTGTTCATCTCGGCTAGTGCATCTGTTTCCATAGCAGTAGCCACCATCTTTACAGGGGCTCCCATCAAGCAAATAGACATCATCAGGACACTCATATGATTGTCCATTGCACCATTCTGGAAGGTCACACTCATTCTTCTCTTTCCTACACACTGTGCCTGCTGGCATGATCTGGCAATTTTTGCAACAAAGCCCAACAGCACAAGCAGCCCCTTTTCTGAGTATGCACCCATAATGACAACATGGATCTTTTCTACATTTGTCCAAAGATCCAAAATCACACTGCTCTCCATCATCAACCACACCATTCCCACAGTGCTTGAATTTGTGTTGGCTTATTGGCTTCTTTTCCTTGCGCAAGCAGTTGGCAGTAGCATATATTGCCCAATACGCAGCATAACTGCAGTTACTGAACTTCATGGCACCCCCAGCTATTGCATCCATTAAACATCTTTCTCTTTCACATTTACATGGGTGTTCATCATGAACCATACCCAAATTATGACCCATCTCATGGGCAACACTAGCTGCAAAATTAAAAAGATCATCTCCCATGAGACGATCAACTGCACAATTATAAGGTGTCACACAGACAGATCCAACAAAAGCTAAACCAAGGTAGATACCGAAATCATGGTTCACAAAAAGATGGGCAATATCATTTTGAACATGGTTATTAAGGTTCACAGTCTTCCAAGAACAAGAATCATCTAGGAGCTTATAAATGTTATCCACATTCACTTGGTTTTCTTTATTCCACATCTCAACTCCTTGTAAAACTACCTCAACATCCAGTGCAAGATAAATCTCATTTATTACATAAACAATGATGTATATCTCCAATGACACATTTGAAATATTATAGTTTTTATAACGAATTCGCTCATGGTCAACAACCAATGCCAGGTCAACAAAACGCTTATGGGTCCACCATGCCTGATAGTGGCTTTGCATCAAGGTCAGGTTGTCATTATCTCGAAGGTTCACTTGTTGTTGTAGCTCTTCTACTGTTAGTGCACATCTCATGGGACTTAATTTTGTCTCCTCACTGTCTATCTTGTGAACCAAATGTTCAAACGTGGAAGAAAGGTTCTTGGGCTGGATTTCATACACTGTGCCATTTATATGTAATATCCCTTGAAAGCCCCCAAAACAGGTGGTGAGAGCAACCATGGACTCTGGGTCTCCATCAATATAGCCATGGTAGTAGCAATTCTTGTGGACAAAAGGCTGGTCCTTGTATAGAGCTCCTTGGTCAGTGTAAGTGAACACAGAGAGATGTCTGGATACCAAGACCTTCTTGGCCTTCATGTAGATAAAGTGTCTCTGGCCCCCAAAGTGCAGGCTATAGGTCAGCCATCCCATAGTCCACATTGTTCTGTTGCCTGGGACCTGTAAGGGCATCACTACTTCTGGGAGGCTAGTGTGTTGAGCATACACAGCCAAGGGCCATGTTGAAAGAATGATCAAGATCTCCAGCCAGAGGTGCAGATGACTCATCTTCGTGTGCACTACAGCTTCTCCCATAGCCACCACCATGTCCTATGAGACAGCAAAGGAGGAAACCCTTTGTCTTGGTTGCATACAGTGCTGGCTCTTAATGGAGTATCTTCTGGATGAGTTGATGCATTAGAATAGCAAGAATAGGGAAAAAAAAAGATAGACATTGAAGTCACTTAGTTATGGGCAGGCAGAGGTAGGAGAGAAAGGGCAAGGTATGAACTTAAATTGCTTAAGTATTGGTCTAAGGCATGATTCCACAGAGTGCATTTGATTTGCTATTTAATATTGCTTAGGTATAATCAAGAGTTATAATTTGCCAATGTTGATGCTTTCTGGACCTAGACAAAGGACTCGTGGATTTAACATGGTTTATTTTTTAATATATGAGTTCACATACCTACAATAAATATTTAAAGCAAAAGATATCAATAGACAGTGTTCAAAAATCATATACATATATATTGATATACACATATCAATCTGGAAAGATACAAATTGCTCTTTCAATTTCCAATAATGCATTGTTGAGTCACTTTATTTAGGAGATCTGTAAATACTGCTCACTTTACTTTTTCTTGTCAGTTCAGTACACACACACACACACACACACACACACACACACCACACACACATCCCCACACAGTAAATTGTTTCTTTTTCTATTTTGCTTCAATTGTTTGAATTTGAAACATGTCAAAATATTACTGTTCAGAGGTCATAAATCTTGGTGGTTAAGCTAGTGGTATCTTTTTTCTAACTGAACCTAACATTCCTGTCTAGGAGTTTTATAAATATGGCGTGTTCCTAAGGCAGAGCTGCTGTCAGCTTTAGTCAGAGATCCTCCTATTTGCAGCGAGTTCCTGGAAACATGGTATTTAGTTCAGATAGCTGGACACTCGGCTGAAGGTTGAAGTCATTGACAGATGTCTTTCAAACATGTTCCATGACTCTTTAATAATTTGTACTTGTGTTCCTATTTCTTAAATTTCTAAAATTTTAAAACCAAGACATAGCAACTCAGCTGAAAATTGAGGTTGTGTTTCCTTTTACGTGTTTTTATTGTTGAATTGAAATAAAATATAATAATTTGTAAAGCCAAGAAGTTTTCATTGAATTTTTTTAAAAAATCAATATTGGAGTTTTCAGCAATCATTTTCACGTTATCTTTGTTTCGTTACTAAATATACATATATAGAAACTTGTTTTAAGATAAATACTAACTTCATTTTTAGAACAGGAATATTGCCTTAATTACTTGGATAAATTAAGCAAGGACAAATTAGAGGCTTGCAAGACTGCAGAGATGGCTAAGTATGTAGGATTCTGTGGGGCAAGCAAAAAGAGTGAGTTTGCATCACCGGAACTCATGTCAATACCAGGGTTCATGATTTGTGTCTATAAACACAACAATGGCGCATAAGGCTAAAGAGGAGTGAACAGAAAGAGATAGATCCTTGTGGCTTTCCACCCAGCCTGTCTAGCTACATTTGAAAGTTCTGTGTGTATTGAGGAATCATCCTGTTTCAAAAAGGGAAGAAAGATGAGGAATATATCTAACATCTACATTTGGCTTCCACAGATGTACTTATATATGCACTTACATATACCTTACAAGTGAATGCATGTATAACACACAAACACACATACACACACACACACACACACACACACACACACACACACTGTGTAGGCTTAATGCAAAATATTCCTATTAGAAAATATTACATAAGAGAAAGGAAGAGAAAAATAAACTACTAAGGACAAAAATCTAAAATGTAAGTAACATTCTAATACTCTAATTTGTTTTCCATGCTTTTGGGGTTTGCTGTTGTTATTCCTAAGATAGGATTTCAGCACATCACTGTGTCTAGTTTTGATTTCATGGTCCTTTAGCCTCAGACTCTCACTCAAGTGCTAGAACTCCAGGCATATATTACTGCTTTCTATATAGTTCCTTTTCCAAGAAAATGTAATTTAATGAAATATACTTGAGTATTTAAGTCTTAGTTTTTGTTCTGATATTAAATGTTTATTCTTTACTGATGTGATACTCTTGATAATTAATACAATCTGGATTTATTTGTCTACAATATTTTCTACAATGACTCAACACTCCATCACTCCTGAGTGGCTGTAGCATCTTCATCATGCCATATAGTGCAGAAACATTACATTTGACTTTCAAAATCCTTTAAAAATTTATTATAATTTATTCAGATTAATCCCAATTGTTATCCCTTCTCTTGTATTTTCCCATTCCCATCCTCCCTCCCTCTTCTGCCCTATTTCACTGCGCTAGACCTCTGTTAGAAGGGGACCTCTTCCCCCACCATATGAGCAGAGCCTATCAGGTCTCATCCAGAGAGCCTGCTTCTCCTTCCTATGCGTGCCCACCAAGGGGAAGTGATCAAATTGGGGGCATCAGAGTTCATGCCAGAGGCTGTCCTGACTCCCCCCACAACCATGGAGAATGAGCTGTTCATTGACTAGATCTGAATGGGGGGGTGTCTATATTTACGGCACTCATTGTCCTTGGTTGGTGCAATAGTTTGTGCAGGACTCCCTGGGTCCAGATCTGCCAGCTCTGATGGTCTCCTTGTGGGGTTCCTGAACCCTCTGGGTCCTTCCATATCCCCATTCTTCCATATCACTCTCACATGAAGTCCAGCAGTGAGTGCCAGCATCTTTCCTCATCTCCCGCTGAGTGGAGTCTCTCAGAGGACATCTATATTGGGCTAAGACTTTCAAAGTCCTTTGGCCAATGTTTTCTTTATATAGTTTCATCAAATTCATCAACCTTTGTACTGTACTTACTACTTAGCATGTTTCTAATACAATGTCTAGTTTTGTGTTTTTCAAAGCAAGCATAGCCACACATTAAAAATATTTAGAATGACCAATCAAATAAATAAAACAGAACAAGAAGGAATACAGATATAATTCCTTTTATCAGGCAAAGATATTGGGTAAGAATCATGATGTGTGGGCTCATAGTCTAATTATTTGGGCTTCTATCCACTAGGGCTAAATTATTGAATGACTTACTAGCAGGTGAAGTGACAATGCCCATCATCTTTTCTAATGATAGCTTGCTTCATGTCAGGTTTGCAGTGTAGATTTTTCTTGAGACTTTACATGACAAAGAGAATACTAGTCCCCACATTCCTTTGTCCCTCATAAAGTTAAGTTCTAGAAGGAACTGCCTAGCAACAAGAACATTTCAGTCTACAGACCATTGCAATTGGCTAAGATTCTACCTCACTCCTCCACTATCCCAAGCATTTTGCCTTCCATTGACTTCTCAGTATGAGTAGAGATACTTCAACAACTCATCAACATGAATTAATCTCATGTCTTCACTATACTTCTGCATTTCCCCTGAAGTCGTAATCACTATACCTTCTGGATTTTTATCCATGCTGCCAACATGACTTCAGTTTATACTCACTATGCAGGCAAAGCATAAGCAAATAAGTATCTGCATTAAATGACATCATAGATGCAGTGGACTTAACAGAAAGCTACATAATAATCCATCCAACAAGTAGAGAATAAACAGTCAATATCATGGAACATTTTGTAAAAGAAATCAAACATTTGGACAAAATGGAAGTCTTAACAAAAATAGAGAGACATAATTATTCATATTCTATCTGATCGCAATGAAGTGAAAGCACACATTAGTAACACAAGAAATATCAAACACACACACACAAACTCTGGGATATTAAATAATGCAAACCACTGAATGATGGGTCATTGAAGATATAAAACAAAATTTAAGAGAAATGGAAGTTGATGAAATTCTCTATGACTTTGCTTTGTTCTGCTCTCAAAAATAATCTTAAGATTATGCAGTAAACTCTCATTTCTGGATTCATAAATTTATTGGTTATGGTCTACAAAATGGCCTGAAAATGATAATAACAAGCTTATAATTAAAAATCTATACATGGATATATATTATATATAATTATTATATAATATCATTATATACTATATTATATATAGTATATATAATTCAACTGATGTCTAAGATGTGTGTGTGTATGTTTACTAACTTGGATTCAACTTTCATTTAAACTCAAATGAGGCATAATTAATAGATGGTCCTCAAACTCTTTCTTCAGAGATGTTCTGAATGTGGCATTTAAAATGTCTAATAAACAGTTAAAAAAATCTTTTTGTGATAGAGAGACACAATAGCTCCTGGCAGCACCCCTAATCTCCTCCAAAGAAGTTGATGGAAGTGCAGAAGAAATCCACCTGGAGCTTGCTTTAAATGTGGCAAAGCCAGTTGCTAGGTGAAAAACTGCCCTTCATCTAGCCCACTGGCAGGCCCCTGTCTAAATTGTGGACACTGGGGAGCTGATTGCCATTCTTTGCTGAGACAAGGTATGCCAATTCCTCCAAGTTCCTACTCTACAGGAAAGTGACTATTTGTGTGTGGATTCATTTCCTGGTCTTCGATTTAGTTCCACTGATCAGCCAGCTTATTGCTGTGCCAGTACCATGCTGTTTTAATTACTGTTGCTCTATAGTACAGCTTGAGCTCAGGTATAGAGATGAGGACACAAAATCTTAAGGCGTGAAGATCTAAAAAAAACTGTTTTAGGGTCTAAGAAGGTGATTTAAGCTATGTAAGTACAAGTCCCAAAAGTCTGAGGATGTGAAGGTTAAGTTGTGATTTTTTTTTTTAATTTTATTAATTTATTCTTGTTACATCTCTATGGTTATCCCATCCCTTGTATCCTCCCATTTTTCCCTCCCTCCCATTTTCCCCTTATTCCCCTCCCCTATGAATGTTCCTGAGGGGGATTACCTCCCCCTGTATATGCTCATAGGGAATCAAGTCTCTTCTCGGTGACCTGCTGTCCTTCCTCTGAGTGCCACTAGGTCTCCCCCTCCAGGGGACATAGTCAAATGTGAGGCACCAGAGTACATGAGAAAGTCGTATCCTACTCTCCACTCAAGTGTGGAGACTGTCCTGTTCATTGGCTAGATCTGGGTAGGGGTTTAAATTTTACAGCCTGTATTGTCCTTGGCTAGTGCCTTAGTTTGAGCGGGACCCCTTGGCCAAAATCTGCCTATCATAATGTTCTACTTGTAGGTTTCTAGGACCCACTGGATCCTTCTACATTGCTATTCTCCCATGGTTCTCTCATCTAGAGTCCCAATAGGGTGTCCTCCCCTCTGTCCCAGTTTCCTGGTAAGGGAAGGCTTTCGTGGGACATGCCCATTGGGCTAGTATGCAGATATAAGTGAGTATATACCATTTGAGTCTTTCTGCTTCTGGGTTAACTCACTCATTATGATCATTTCCAGCTCAATCCATTGAAAGTTGTGATTTTTTAAAAAAGTGATTTAAAGCATTAAGAAAAGAAAAATGTTTCAGGTTTATTTCTCTAGATATACTACTTTTATACTAAGATATCAACAGTCCAGAGGTTTAATTAGTAGAGTTCTGATAAACTATTAATCTAGCTCTTGTAACCACTGACTGCTATTATAGTCACAAGCTCAAGATTTAAAAATTTTTAAAGTGCTTCTCATTGTGCTAAAAAACCATTTGTCTAATGTATACATTCCAGCTTTCTGGATATAGAAAAGAGGTCCTAAATGAGCCTTTGCCCTTTTTCTCCATGTGAGGTTTCTGCCCTCCCTGAGCTGGCCTTAAAGAGTGTTCATATTTTTAACCCAAAATCATTTCCAAAACTCACAAAAATATGAGTCTACTGCCTTTTCTACAGTGTGGCTTTCAGTACAGATTATGAACAGTGGCAACGAAAACACGCTTAACACTTACCTTTCTGTAAACTTAAAATTATTCTTATAATCATCAGGGAAATCAACTTATATTCAACTCTCTTGAGTCAGATGGACTCCAGATAAGTACTATCAATCAAGAAATAGTTTCAACCTCTTTATTCTGCTTATTCCTGAGGTGTCATTGCTCCCTATTTTCCCTGGCTTTGGGACTCCCTTCCCACAACTATTGGGACCATAGGACTTAACATATCAATGTACAACTCAGAAGAATAATTTCCTTCTAAACTCCTTAACTTTAAGATATCATGTGCCTAACGTATATCTATTCCAGCTTCTGATAGATCCAGATGGTCCCTCAAAATCTATATCCCTGACATCCCTAGATGATCTAGCCTCACAAATTGCTTCAACTTGGTCTGTACTTTCCTAGACCCAGATGGACACACAGGGTCTGGGAAGCAAGGAAAACAGCCTGCCTTTCCAAGACTTGGTCAGCACTTCACCTGTCATATATCCCCATAGAAGGTGATGGCCCCAAACAGCAGGAAGCAGTCTAAAGACCATGGTGCCCTCATTCCTGCTTCATTATCACCCATTCCTATTTCCCTACCTTTTATAATAAACAAAATGGAGGAATGTTAGAAGTCAGGTATTTCCCCCAGCTTGCCCTCAGGGACTTAGTGCCAGAAGCTACATCAGTACTAGTTACCACCCCCTTTAAATGCTCTCCCACCATCACAGATCACTCGCTCATGTTCTAGCTTACTCTTCCACTCTCTGTTTCTGTCTGTCTGTCTGTCTGTCTGCTTGTCTGCCTGTGTGTGTGTGTCTCAAGTCCCAACTTTGAGACGGCCTTTTGCTCCCACTCCAATAAAATTGTGTGAGATCCGTTGCATGGTGTGATCCTTGTAGCATACCTCGTCCTGGACTGACCAAGGTACTCTGCTGCTAATCTTCAGCATACATCCTAACAAACTATACAGGGAACTTATTATTTTTTTTTAAAGACAATCTACCATCCATGGGACCTTTCAAATTAATAACAATCACAGCTCAGGGAGTCTGTATTGATCCCACGTACATGGACATGAGGAGGAAAACCGGCAAACCACAAATTATGGCCAAATCAAGGAAAGCTCTACTATGTGCACTCCAAAGCCAGAATGGCAATTATCTTCCCTTAAGACAGGGATCAAGAGAGCAGCCTTAAGCCAATTCTTCAAGTTCCCTTAACAGGACAAAACAGCAGGGTAGTGGCTTGTGCAATCAAGCATAGTTACAGAATCAAGACCAGCAGTTAAGGACACCTCTTACAGAACAATGTATTGTCATAGGGTGGACACAGCCCAACTCACCAAGAACATAAACTTACATTTTATAGCAAATAGAAACCTTAACTGAACTAGTATATGAAAAAGACCCCCTAATTACAAAATGGAGACAGGCCAGTTTCTCATCTGGAGTTACCTTGGCAGAGTTTCGGACAACAAGGACACTCTATGTGGTTTGTGAAGGGGTGGTGGGAAATGGGGTGATTGAGGGTGGCCTATAGCAAGGACAAGGGAAAGGAGCCCTGCTCTGTACAGTGTAGTCAGTGTTCTGTGGGAGGCATCCAGCTCTCAGTGTGTGGGGCTGGCAGGCTCCAAGCACAAGAATCACTCGTGATGAGCAGTGGAGCTGCAGGCAGGGATGAAAGAGAGACGGTCAGGCCCTTGGAGCTCCTGCACAACCATGTATTGCTGAATGAGACTAGCCAGAGACCTACCTGCCAAGTCCGGGCATAAAGCCACTGCAGCTCAGGCATTGGCGCTTGCCTGGCTGGGAGACTGAAGGTGCTATAAGCGCAAAGGTCAAGCCAGGAGAGGCTCAGGTTGGCAGACATCAAGGGCAGAGAGAGGCTGTGTGTGTGTGTGTGTGTGTGTGTGTGTGTGTGTGTGTGTGTGTATGTGTGTGTGTGTATGTGTGTGTGTGTGTGTGTGTGTGTGTGCAGTGACATACTGCAGTTTCCAATGCCATTATAAATGAATGAATTTTCAATGGGAAAGGTGGGAAAGATGGAGTGATGGAGGAACAGTAGAGAGGTAGAACTGAGGCCATCGTGATGTCTGAGTCTATTACTGCTGAGGGCTACATTTGGGTCCATGGTCTTGCCCATGTTATCACTGGAGTCATGCTGAGGTCTGTGGCCAGTGCTGCAGCCTGAGGCTATGTTGATGTCCTCAGACGTTGCTGCCACTGGGTCCATTTTGATGTGAGTGGTATGTGCTGCCATCTGGGACAATGTCCCAGGTCCATGGTGCTGCTGAGGGCCCTGTCTGCATCTGTGTTCCTACTGTAGCCAAGAACTGTGTTGATGTCCATGGCCGTTATTACCATAGAAAATCATGTGCTGCTGTCAAGGGCTGTGATGTGGTGTATGGCCATTCAGCAGGAGAGGGCTGGGATGATGTCTGTGGTCTGTACTGCCACAGAAGACCATGCTGATGTCAGTGGCCTGTTCATGGTCCACGTTGTTGCCAGGAGCGATCTGTAATTCCATGATCCATGCAGTCATTGCTCACACAAGCCAATGGGGCCAGGGAGTTTGAATAGGTATGGCCAGAATTACATGGCTGAACTGACAAATTCTGCTGCTTACTAGGGCTGGAACATGGCTCTTTGTTCAATTACATCTTTTCCAGCTTTGTTTTTCAATGGTTGCCTTCACTGCCTAAGCTTGGCTTTTCTGGAACTTACTCTGTGGACAACATTGAACCTGATCTCAGAGATCTGCATGCCTCTACTTAAGTACTATGATTAAAGGTATGTGACAGCACACTTGGACCCAAAATGTTAATTCTTTTTCATAAGAAGGAAGCTAATCTGACACTCTGTTATGCTGCAGACAGGAGCCTAACACTGAGGGACCCCATCCAGCAATAGATCAAAAGAGATGCTGAGACTCACATCCAAACATTGGACCAAAGGCAGGGAGCCTAATGGGAGAATGGGAAGAAGGATAGAAGGACTAGGAGGGACTAGGAACTCCACAAAAAGACCAGCAGAGACAACTGGCCTGGGTCCAGGGGGAACCTGCAGAGACTGAGACACTAACCAAGGACCATGAATAGACTGAACTTAAACCCCCTACACATATGTATCTGATGGGCAGCTTGGTCTTCATGTGGGTCCCCTAGTAAGAAGAGCAGGGGCTATCTCTGACAATGACTTCCTTGCATGCTTTTTGATCACTTCCCCCTGGCAAGGCTGATTTCCAGGCCACGGTGGGAGATGATTCACTCCATCCTAATGTGACTTGACATGATGGGATGGGTAGGGGTGCCTTCCCTTTTCTGAGAAGTAAGTAAAGAGAGATACAAGGAAGAGGGAAGGAGAGTGGGACCAGGAGGAGAGGAGGGAGGGGGTTACAAATGGGATATAAAGTGAGTAAATAATTTAATTAAAAATGAAGGAAGCAAATGTAAAACAAAAATAAAAATGAAAACGAAGGAAGCTACTCTGGGTGGGATCTTGCCCTAAATTTCACACTCCATTTACTATCTTTAACTTGCTCATCTCCTTGAACACAGGACTTAGTTCCTTTCCACTTCTTGCTGCCTCTTTATTTTAAATTTTATTGATTTATTCATATTACATCTCAATGGTTATCCCATCCCTTGTATCCTCCCATTCCTCCCTCCCTCCCATTTTCCCCTTACTCCCCTCCCCTATGACTGTGACTGAGGGGGACTTCTTCCCCCTGTATATGCTCATAGCCTCTTTAATCCTTGAACCATACATTTTGTATTTTTTCCTTGGTCAGTTTGCTCCATTTTATCAAAATGCTCTTAAGAGTTAACATTAGTAGGAATGGGTGGATGCAAGTGAAGGGAAAACAATTGAGATGTAATCTGAATAACTTAATTAAATAAAAAATGTCAAAAAAGGAGTTAACATTGGTTACTACATGATAGAGTTTATAATGGCTATTTAGAGATTTCCCTTGCCAATGCAATTAATCTATAGTTCTTAACTTTAGTCTCAGGCAAACTTTTCAGACAAGAGAAAAAAATCAGCCAAATCCTTTGCCAAAATATCACAAGAATGATTTCCAGATACTAACATTCTTTTCTTTGAAACCTCTTGAGCTAGGCACCAACAGTCCAAATTACCCTCAACACCACGTCATTCCATGTTTCTACTAGAATGGTCATTAATCTGCATTAAAAGCATTCAACTGCTTTTCTAATACAGTCTTAAAGTCCATATTCCTCCAAAAAAGAAAAAAAAAAAGCGTGGTCAGGCCTATCAGAGCAATACCCCAATCCCTGGTAGCAACTTCTTTCTTAGTTAGGATTTTATTGCTGCGAAAAGACACCATGATTACAGCAATGCTTACAATGGAAAACATTTAATTGAGGCTGGCTTATATTTTCAGAAGTTTTGTCCATTATTGTCACCATAATGGGAAACATGGCAGTGTGCAAACAGACATGTGAGAGTTCTACATCTTGATCTGAAGGCAGCAGCAGACTATGTGTCATACTGAGCATAGCTTGAGCATAGGAGACCACAAAGCCCCACCCCCACAGTGACACACTTGGTCCAACAAGGCCGCACCTAATAGTTCTACTTCTTATGGGGCAAGATTTCAAACACGTGAATCTGTGGGGGCCATACCTACTCAAACCACACTCTCCTTCACACTTTTGTTTCAACGTTAATATGTTACCTTGCAGAATTTTATTTTGAGAATAGAAAACTATATGCCCTTAGGTTTGAAGGTCTGTGAGGCATAATCTCTATGATGTAAAAGGTCTTACTCTACTCTCTACCTTCCTGTCAAATTCAGGTACAAAGTCAATAAAGAATCCTAACAAAGACACCACGCATATGTGAGACAAGCTTCCTTCACACCCCATGTTCACATGCAGCTTGAATCATGTGAATACAGAAGTTAGAAAGTTCAGCTTCCCTTGTCTTGGCAGAGTGCGGCTGTCAACTCTGCCTGAATCTAAGCCGCCCATTTTTTAGGCAGAATTCTGTTTGTGGCAGGAACGAGGACATTTTTCCCAGTGGCTGGTTTGCCACATTTGAAGCCATCTCCATAAGGAGGCTCTTTGATGTTCATCATCCTCTTTGAGGTTGGTTGGGTGTTGTCAGGAGTTAACTTGTCTTGTTGTCAAAGAAATTTAGGATTTTAAAAACAACTTTAAGTGCCATATTCTGTGTGTCTCTGAGGCCTTTGAAGATCTTATTCAACTATTTTACCTCATATATCGATAGAGTCATAGCTATCTGTTAGACTTAGGATATATATTCTTGTGCTAAAATCTGAGAAGTATTTGACGTGCCCATGTTTTGTATCAATATACTAAATTCTATAGCAATGACTTAGACATAACCTTCATTATGAGTAACAATTAAGGCCTTGAGTTAAGGAGTAGGTTCTGTCTTCCCTCCATGTTCCTATATCTCTCTTTCTTTTCAGCTCCTATCTCCATATGTATGTGTGTGTATGCATACATAAACATACACATACATATACATACATATATACATATAATCTCAGCCTGGAGTTAATAGAAATTGTTTTTTTCATTTTCCAATAATGAATTGTTGAGACATCTTATTTAGGATAGATCTGTAACTACTGCTCACATTACTTTCTTATCATCATTTCAGACACACACACACCACACACACACACACACACACACACACACACACACACACACACACACATCTCCACACAGTAAATTATTATTTTTTTCTATTTTGCTTCAGTTGTTTGAATTTGAAACATGTCAAAATATCACTGTTCAAAAGCCCTTGATTTAGAGGTCATAAATCTTGGTGGATAAGCTAGTGGTATCTTTTTTCTATCTGGACGTAATGTTACTGTCTAGGAGTTTTATAAATATGGTGTGTTCATAAGCCAGTGCTGCTGTCAGCTTTAGTCTGAGATCTGCCTACTTGCAGCAAGTTCCTGGAAACATGGTATTTAGTTCAGATAGCTGGACACTCGGCTGAAGGTTGAAGTCATTGACAGATGTATTTCAAACATGTCCTATGCTTCTTTAATAATTTGTACTTACATTCCACAGCTTCTTAATTTTCTTAATTTTTAAACCACTTGTAGAAACCCAGCTGAACATTGAGATTGTGTTTTCTTTTACATGTTGTTTTTATTTAGAATTTATCTCAAAATATATTAAGTTGTAAAACTAAGAAGTTTTCATTGAAATCTTTTTTATTCTACATTGGAGTTTTTCAGCAATTATTTTTCTGAATCATTGTCTTCTCACCAAATATAGGTATGTGAAACTTGTTTTAGGACAAATATTAATCTCACCTTTAGAAAAATAATATTCCCTTAATTACTTGAATAAATTAAGGAAGGACAAAAATTAGAGGCTTGTAATACTGAAGAGATGGCTAAGTATATAAGATCCTGTGAGGCGGCCAGGCATTGTGGTGCACGCCTTTAATCCCAGCACTCAGGAGACAGAGGCAGGTGGATTGCTGTGAGTTCAAGGCCAGCCTGGTCTGAAAAGTAAGACCATGTCTTGAAAAGCCAAAAAAAAAAAAAAAAAAAAAAAAAGATTTTTTTAGGGCAAGCATGAGGACTGAGTTTGGATAACCACAACTCATGTTTACATATTAGTATCAATAATTTATGCAGGTAAACTCAAAACTTGCAGATGAGGCTACAGAGAGGCAAAAAGAAACAGATAAACCCTTGGAGCTTTATTGCCACCCTGTCTAGCTACATTCGTATGCTCTGTGTGCAATGAGAGATCATGTCTTGCAATACGGTTAGGAAAAAAAGAGGAAAACCTCCAACATTTATCAGTGGCCCACACACATGTGCTTATATAGGTATTCACATATATGCTTACAAGTGAACACATGTGTATAACACATACACATATACAAACAGCAAAACACACACACACACACACACACACACACACAAACACCTTGACCTTGTAGGTTCATTGTATAAAATGCTTAGAGAACAGAGTGGAAAAGAAGAGGAAAAAAAAAGGTTCTGAAGACAAAATTTCTAAATTGTGAGTAATATCCTAATACTTTCATTTATTTTCCTGGTTTGTCTTGTTTGTTGCTGCTGTTGTTTTAAGATCAGATTTCAGTATATCACTTTGTCTGGCTTTAGTTTCATGGTTCTTTAGCCTCTGTCTCTCACACAAGTGCTAGGATCACAGGCGTATACCATCATATTGCTTCCCATATTTTTCTCAAAATTCATTTTGGTAACTTATATATTAGTTGTTGTTCTGATAGTAAGTGCTGATATTGATAATTAACTTATATAACTATTATTTATTAATATGTTGTCTTGCAGTCTTCTAAAGGGAAAACAAACTCCAAAGAATATGGTCTGAATTGCCTTTATATTGTCTACAATATTTTATACAATGACTCAACATGTCACACTTCCCGAGTGACTATAACAGCATAATTCATAAAGATGTATAGTGTCGTGTAGTGTATAAACTTTAAATTTGACCTTCAAAGTCTTTTATCCATTGTTTTCTTTCCATAGCTTCACCAAATTTATCATTTCTGTACCCAAGTTAATACCTAGCATTTTTTCTGAGATAAGTGTCTGGTTGCATGTTATTCAAAGCAAGAGTGGTAGTTTTAAAAACTTTAGAATGACCAATCAAACAAAGCAGACTAATATAGTTCCTTTTATGTGGTGAAGGTTTGAGATACTGGGTAAGAGTCATGATGTGTGGGCTCATAGTCTAATTATTTGGGCTTCTATCCACTAGGGCTAAATTATTGAATGACTTACTAGCAGGTGAAGTGACAATGCCATGACGTTTTATAATAATAGCTTGCTTCATGTCAGGTTTGCAGTGTAGATTTTTCTTGAGACTTTACATGACAAAAAAATATTATTCCCCATATTCCTTTGTCCCTCATAAAGCTGAGTTCTAGAAGGAACTGCCTAGCAACAAGAACATTTCAGTCTACAGACCATTGCAATTGGCTAAGATTCTACCTCACTCCTCCACTATCCCAAGCAGTTTGCCTTCCATTGACTTCTCAGTATGAGTAATGAGATGCTTCAACAACTTATCAACATGAATTAATCTCATTTCCTTTGGTTGTTGGTGTTGTTGTTTGAAGCAAGGTTTTTCTGTGTAACAGATTTCTGGCTATCCAGGAATACACAGAGACCTTCCCGCCTTAGCCTCTAAGTGCTGGGGTTAAAGGCATGAACCACCATGCGTGGATTTAATCTCATTTCTTTACTAGCAATCTGCATTTTCCCCATATGCCATATAATTAGGATTTCTTCTGTATTTTTGCTTATGTTGCCAGAATGACCCCTAACTATTCTCACCATGAATGCAAACAAAAACAAGCACATAAACATCTTCATTAAATGATATTATACATCAAATAGGCTTAACAAGGCACATGTAATCTATCCAATGAGTTCAGAACAAACAATCTCCATATCTGTGAAGCTTTTGCTAAAATAAATGAAATATTAGGACGAAATGGAAATCTTTACAAAAATAGGGAAACTGAAATAAAACTTTGTATTCTGTATGATCACAATAAAGTGAAACTCCAAATCAACAGCACAAGAAACTATCAAACATGCATAAACTCTAGGATACTAAATAGTACAACATGTTGAATGGGCCATTGATGAAGTCAATGGATTTCTAAAAATAAATGAAAATAAAACACAATATAAAAGCCTATTAAATGCAATGAAATCAGTCATAAGAGGAAAATGCATAAGTCCATGTGCCTACATAAACATATCAGAGGGATCTCAGATAATATAGACCTAAGATCCTTGTGCAACCAAGAATGAGCTAAACCCTAAACTAGTAGTTGAAGATAACAATTCAGGGCAAAAATAGAAGAATAAAAATTCAAAAATACAAAAATTTAGTGAGTTAAAGTATAGGTTTTGGAAAGAAAAACATGATAGCCACGAGTCACACTAGCTAAAAGACTGAGATAATACAAGTGAGAGAAATGAGAAATGAAATGTGAATCATAATGACAGACATAAATGAAATTAAGACTATCATTAGGACATACATTGATATTTAAAATCCATCAAATTGGAAAAAAATAAGAGAAAAGCTTTCTAGAGGCATATGGCTTACAAAACAAAACAAAACAAAACAAAAGAAAACAAAACAAAAAACAAACTAACAAAAAACCACCCAAGGATTACAATGCCACAAGAAGACATGCAACCAAGTAAAAAAAAAAAAAAAACAAAACCCTCTAGTGCCAGGAACGGGCAACATCTTGTTGAGTCGTTTGGCAAACAAGTCAAAAAATGTCACAAGCTATTGCCAACCTATTGATTGCCTTCCACAACTTGATGGTAAGGCCCAGTTGCTGAAGACAATACTTGTATCATCAAACATGGAGAAGTTGAGCTGGTGCTCAGCTAGAAGCTTCACCTATACTCACTAGTGTTTGTGGCAGTACTCTGTCACCACAGGAGAGAGGTAGTCATCCACATCACCCAACCTCAAACCCTGTGACCTACCACAGTAACTTGCCTATAAGATATACTGGTATAATCATACAAATGTCATGGAATTAACTAATCACTTTTTAAAAATTAAATTTAAATCTCACTTGATGAAATGGAACCCATACAAAATAGTGCAAAAGTGTCCAAGAACTTGACATTAGATAGGTCATAGGCCTGAGGGAAAAGTCTAGTACTGTTATTCTGATAATGGAACATGACGTTAAAAGGATTTCTTATGAGACACTGCTTTACCCACAAACACAGTGCCTTACTTTATTCCTCATTAGAGAAGCTTCTTGCAATAGGTAGAAATTAACACAGAGACTCACAACTGGACAGTATGCAAAATCAGATTTCTCTCTCAAATTCCCTCAAGGCTCAGGAATCTACGTGGAAAATAAAACATAAATTATAAGAGCTAGAGGCAATGGTTAATTTCAAGAAAACAGCACAGATGCACTTACCAACTCACAGAGACTGGGGCAGCATGCACAAAGTAGATGAGGTCCCAGCACTTAAAGGGGGAAGTGAAAATGAGCTCCCATCCCTAAACAAGAAGTTAGTTGTAACTGATATCTGCTAGGAAGGGGATAAACTGTTGTCCCAAATTCAGTGTCAGTGGGACTATCAACCATACCGCAGGGCAGGCCCAATACTTAGGAGTAGTTGTACAACATAACATGAACTCAAAGTTGTTTATTTTTTGTTTGGGCTTTTTGCTTCAGTTTTGTGTTTTGTTTTGGCATTTTTCTTTTGTTGTTTTATTTTAATGTTAATTTTGTGGGGTTTTTGTTCTTGAAAGAGAGAGAACATAAAGTTGGGTGGATGAGTAACCAGGTCGTGATCAGTTGATAGGATCCTTTGGTCATCTGTATACAATATATTGTATACAAATTTTTTAATAAAAAGGAAAAATAAAATAAAGGAATAATTTGAATAATACATTAAAATTATTCAATATGATCTAGTTATCTTTATTCCACTGATGCCAGGAATGGTTCAAAATCCAGATGTCAATATATCACGTAAATGGACGCAGAACAGAAATTTCATGAGTATCTCAAAAGATTCAGGAAAACATTTTGACAAAAGCTACCATTCCTTCAATAAATGCCTTGAAACTGGATCATATGGGACATGTCTGAAGGCAGTATCTCTATCTATCATCTACCTATTTCTACCATCTAAGTTATAAATACATATATAACTGTATATATATATATATATATTAATTAATTAGAGAAAATCTCAGGGCAGTTGTACAAATATCAGTACCAAAACAAATGTCTACTTTCTTCACTTTTCTTTGATGCAGTACTGAAAGGCTTAGCTAGAACACTAAGAGAATATAAACAAATAAATGAAATAACAATGGTAAAGGAGGAAGGCAAATTATTCCTGTGTGCAGATGCTGTGGTTCTTCTGTATATAAGAAACCCAAAAGACTTCACCAGAACACTCTAAGAACCGCTAAACACATTTACCAAAATGGAAGGATCCAATAATAACACACACAACCTATAACATTTCTATATACAAATAAGAAATGTGTCGAAGAAGAAACCAATTGCCCCAACACAAAACCAAAGACTTTGACATGCACCCAACCAATGAAGTGACAGACTTGCACAACTGGAACAGTAAAACAACTAAGTGAGAAGTTGCAGAGGACACTAGGAAAGCCAGGAAAGCTTCCATGCTTGTTGTGAAAATGGCTACCTTAACAGACCAACCTACAGATCCAATGCAATTCCCAACGAAATCCTGATGCTAGTCTTCACAAAACTAGAAAGATATCTCAAAATTCATGTGGAAGCACAAAAGTCCCAGAGAACCAAAGCAATCTTAATCAGAAGACCTAAGACAGGAGTTGTCACAACATCAGATTTCAAGTTACTTTCTGAGTCATAATGCCAAGAGGCGCATGGCCTATAATTATTATTATGGCAATATTTTCGAACCTGCTAGCAATCAATCAAGACACAGACACCTGTTACATTTTAAAATAGCCTCAGGTAACCTGGGGCAGGGCAGATATTAATCCCCTAAACTACCCCCCATATTGGGTCAGATATAGGATACCTGCCCCAATTCCATGACATTTGCTTCTAATAATTTCTATCAAGCTACCTCCCACCCATAATCCCAAATACTTGCTAATTATCATCATCTGGCCAAATCTTCATCCACACCAGCCATGTGCTTCTCCTTCACCTAACCCATGGTGCAGCTGTCATCCTTCTCTCCTCTCCTACAGTCGCTCCTCCTCCCAAGATCCTCTCTGTCTACCCAAGCCCTGGAACCATAGATGTGCCTATCCCATTTGCCCTGCTCAGGTGTGATGGCCTTTTATTAGTCACACAGATTAGGCTCTTAGGTAAGGCACAGGTGGGTCACAGAGACAGCAAGCAACACTTAGCATCAAAATACACCGGAGCCACCTCCAACAGTAGTGGCACAAAAAACATAAAAATAGATGAACAAACAGAGTAGCAGGCTCTGACATGAACCCACGTAGCTGCAGTCAGCTGGTGTTTAATCGTGATGGCTAGCATGAATGTTCACTGTTGAAAAAACAACTTCTTTGACAAATCTATTCCGGCAAAGTGTCGCTATCTGCATGCAGAAGGATGAAAATAGCTATTCATCTGTCACTATGCACAAAAATGAACCTTAAGTGGATCAAAGACCATCATGTATGACTTAAAATTCTGAAGTCATTAGAGGAGAAAGCAGAGAACAGGTAAGGATTTAACCAGTAAGAATACTAAGTAAGAAAAAAAAGGCCAACAATTGACAAAGGGGACCGCGTTAAATTAAAATCTCTTTGAAAAAAAGAAACACTGGATCAGTTGCTATGCTCTTATGCATATGCATTTGTACGCACGAGCATTTATGTGGCA
Source organism: Acomys percivali (assembly GCA_907169655.1). Classification (NCBI taxonomy): domain Eukaryota; kingdom Metazoa; phylum Chordata; class Mammalia; order Rodentia; family Muridae; genus Acomys; species Acomys percivali. The sequence goes on from OU015752.1 coordinate 26,722,412, forward strand.
TATGTACTTGTACCTGTGTTTGAATATGAAAGTACAATGTGGACTTCTGATACAAGGTGGTTCATTGGAAACTGCCTCTATGAGAGCCAGAGAGTAAGCAGGGTCAGGATAAGAAACAGATTCTATTCCACATGGGGGAGAGGTGTTAAGAATCATCTCTCTAGCTTGTAGGCACCGGAGATGGGTCTTTGTCTCTTCTGTCAGGGATAAGGGAATAGTTTCTTTTGGTAGAGATCTTCTCAAGGTCCTGAGGGATGTGGGGTTTTGTCTAACCCTAGGCATTTGGACTTTTCCTTGGATCTTACAGATGGGGCTCCCTCAAAGCATCACAACTTCTCAACAAGTGAATTCAGGTGATAAGCTTAGTAAAATGGCAGGTGAAGATGTCAATAATTCACTTGTAAAAATGACCAGTGACTTAGAAGAACACATGTTGCTTGGTATCAAAGAACAAAGTAATGATACCAAATACAAGTCCTGTGGAAGAAACACAGAAACATGGATGAGGAAGAAATGATGGTGAACAAAAAAGTCAGCAGCATGGGTGAGAAACCCTCCACATAAGTTGTGATTTTGAAAATTTATATTTAAATTTGGAAATGAAAAGTAGAGCAAATCAAAGAAAGAGTATTAAAAGTGGTAAGAGAAGCACATCAGAATAACTTTATCTCTTGTGAGAGAAACTGAAAGTCATTTAGATTAAGCAAAGTCATGGCCAACATTCTGACTATTTGTAGAAATAGAATCATATTAATGTGTACATATATACATGACATATGGTATGTAACCTAAAATGGGGATGTGGAGCATTGCGAAGTCAGGTGACTGGCCAAAATGAGAAATGAGGACAAGGAAGAGTAATAGGCTAGAGAATATGAACAAAATCTAATGATATTCACGCCTGTGATATCATAAAACTTTTTATTATTTGGGACTGGAAGGATGGATCAGACAAAAAAGTGTTTGCCCTTCAAATATAAGTGCCAGTTTCTTTTTAACATAATATTTCTTATTGATTCTTTGGGAATTTCACATCATAGACTCCGTCATATTTACTTCCCAGTCCTTTCACGGGCCCACCACCCTTGGGATTCCCCATCCCCAAAGAACAACACCAATAGCAACAACCAAACAAGGTGTTATCTACATACTCACTGGAGTATGACCAAACTCTCAGTGGCCTGCCCCTTAAATAGAACTAAGTCCATTCTTTCCTGCCCCGCTAGCAGAAGCCATCAGTTTTGGAGAGCTACACCTCAGTACCCTTATCTCTCTCTCTTTTTTTTAAAAACTTTTTTCCTTTATTATTATTATTATTATTATTATTATTATTATTATTATTATTATTATTATTATTATTAATTTTATTCTTGTTACATCACAATGGTTATCCCATCCCTTGTATCCTCCCATTCTTCCCTCCCTCCCATTTTCCCTCTTATTCCCCTCCCCTATGAATGTTCCTGAGGGGGATTACCTCCCCCTGTATATGCACATAGGGTATCAAGTCTCTTCTTGGTAACCTGCTGTCCTTCCTCTGAGTGCCACTAGGTCTCCCCCTCCAGGGGACATAGTCAAATGTGAGGCACCAGAGTACATGAGAAAGTCATATCCCACTCTCCACTCAAGTGTGGAGACTGTTCTGACCATTGGCTAGATCTGGGTAGGGGTTTAAAGTTTACTGTCTGTATTGTCCTTGGCTGGTGCCTTAGTTTGAGCGGGACCTCTTGGCCCATATCTGCCTATCATAATGTTCTACTTGTAGGTTTCTAGGACCCTCTGGATCCTTCTACTTTGCTATTCTCCCATGGTTCTCTCATCTACAGTCCCAATAGGATGTCCTCCCCTCTGTCCCAGTTTCCTGGTAAGTGAAGGCTTTCGTGGGACATGCCCCTTGGCCTAGTATGCAGATATGAGTATATACCATTTGAGTCTTTCTGCTTCTGGGTTAACTCACTCATTATGATCATTTCTAGCTCAATCCATTTATCCACAAATTTCAGAAATTCCTTGTTTTTAATAGCTGAGTAGTATTCCATAGTGTATATGTACCACAGTTTCTTTATCCATTCTTCCTCTGAGGGACACTTAGGCTGTTTCCATGATCTGGCTATTATGAATAAGGCTGCTATGAACGTGGTTGAGCAAATTTTCTTGCTGTGTGCTGGTGCATCTTCTGGGTATATTCCAAGGAGTGGAATAGCTGGGTCTTGAGGAAGCCCTATTCCCAGTTTTCTGAGATAGCACCGGATAGATTTCCAAAGTGGCTGTACTCCCTTATCTCTTTTAAAGAGTTTTCTTGATAACATGCTGTTTAGGCTGTTGCTTTGGGGTGGGAGAGGGTTGGGGTAGGTGTAGGGGTTGTCACAGAAGCCTTCCATGTCCCTCTTTCCAACTGTGCATCTGTAGTCACTGATATGGTCGCCAAATAGCTTCCTTTCTCTTTCCAGTCAGAGGGGAGTAGACCCAGGCAAGGCCCTCAGAGACAACCCAGACCACAGACATCAGAATGGCCTCAGATGGTAACACAGGCCACCCAGACCAATATAGACCTAGACAACAGCACAGCCTCTGGACATCAACATGGTGACCACAGATATAAGCCTGACCTTTGGTGATAACAGGGGTCACGGACATCAACATAGATCTCCTTCCCTGGCTGGAGTAGGACCATGGACCCCAATCTGTCCCTCAGAGGTAGCACAAGCAGGACATCGCCATGTCCTCAAGCGGCAGCTATTATACAGGACCCTTAGCTGAAGATTGACACTGGGTTTCATATATTTTTCTTTTTTTGCCAGATAAGTTATGATGCTCTCTTGTCTACCCAGAAACTCAATGTGATTAAATTTTTTTCCATTCAGTTTACAGACCATACAACTAAGTTATTTACAAGGGGTACAAAGCTGCCAGCTGGACTTTTCAATAGTTCTGGTTTGGGTTCTTCTTCTTCTTCTTCTTCTTCTTCTTCTTCTTCTTCTTCTTCTT
>OU015752.1:26725409-26783231 GCA_907169655.1 Acomys percivali
TTCTTCTTCTTCTTCTTCTTCTTCTTCTTCTTCTTCTTCTTCTTCTTCTTCTTCTTCTTCTTCTTCTTCTTCTTCTTCCTCTTCTTCTTTTACTTTTCCTGGATATTAGTTAGCATTTCAATGACAAGGATGGCACTGTAACATTATGCTTTAATGGATACCAGTTCTGGAATCTTGTGTATGGCAATTATGAACTACCATTTATATAGACTTTATTATCACAGAAAAAGACAAATCTGTTCAGATCATGACATGTCATCTTTCTGATGTTACACATCAAGTTAGACTGCTACAGGTATGACAATGACTATATTAAGACTAGGCAACTGACTGCATACTTATAAACAAGAAAGTTTATAAATTCTATAGCATGTGTTTGCTTTCATTTGTTAGCTGCCAATGGCCTCTCAGGAAAACTGGGTGGTTGCTTTTATTTTTGAATTTCAGTGAGGGTCTAGGCCTGTCTTAGCCCTCCAGTTGCCACTGAATTAGAATCATCCCAGCTTTCCTACTGAAACAAGCACACTTAGTATCTGCAATACTGAGCTTCGAACACTTCGTGCCTGATCTGAAAGCAGCCAGGATTACATAACAATAACAAAAGCAATCAAATCCCACCCAACACAGGTACACTAGAGATTTAAATCAAGCTTGCAACCAGTAAACTAACTCCAGATGTCCAGGTCCCAGTGCAAAAACATGAACAATATGAAAACTATGACAATATTCGCCCCCTCCCTGAACCCAGATCATTAATCTTACAGTTATGTTTCTCCTCCAGCGTAAACCCCATGAATAGTTAGGCATAGAAATTAAAAGAACAATTATAAATATGTTTTTTTAAAAAGCTCAAGGAATGTAAAAGGGAAACACATAAATACTCAAATGAACAAAGAGACAGGAGTAAATTCTTGGTGAAGTAAAAAAAAAAAACACAAACAAGAAGAAATCATAAAGACAATTCAGAATGTAAAAATTGAATTTAACAAAGAGATTGAAGTAATTTAAAAAACCCACTCTAAAGTAAAGATGGAAATGAAAAAAATAACCCAATAACAAAACTCACTAGGCAGCTTTATCGGCAGAATCAATGATGTAGAAGTCAGAATATTAGAACTTGAAGACAAGACAGAGCAGTTGAACCAGCCAATCCAAAAATAAAAAAATAAATAAAATTTAAAAAGTAAAGAAAGAAAGGAAGAAAAGTAAGTTTTTAAAAACAAACCTGGAGCCAGGCAGAGGTGGCGCATGTCTTTAATTCCGGCACTTGGGAGGCAGAGGCAGACAGATCTCTGTGAGTTTGAGGCCAACCTACTCTACAAAGTGATTCCAGGACAACCAGGGCTTTTATACGGAGAAACCTTGTCTCAAACAAACAAAAAACAAAAACAAAAAAAAAATAACCAACAACAACAAAACAAACCTGTATATGCCGGTTGGACACCATGAAAAGATTGAAGGAGAAGAATTCCAGGTCAAAGTTATAGAACACATCTTCAACAAAATCATAGGAGAAAAGTTTCCAAATCTAAGGAAGGAGATGCCCGTTTAGATTTATGGTATAGAACACCAAATAGGACCAGAAAGTAAACTCCCCAGGTCATATAGAACATTTTATGCATGCACAGAACAAAAATGGGGTGTTTCAAACTTCAAGAGAGAAATCACACCCAGTTACATATAAAGACAGACAAGCACTTGAGTTGTCTATGGAAGAATTTAAAACTAGATGACTCTGAAGCAGCTCTATTCCCTGGAAAGACAACAGATGCCAACGCAGACTAACTTACCTAACAGGCTATCATCTGCCACAGCTAAAGAAGATAGAGAAAATTCCTATGAAGTATTTAAAACAATAGTTCAATTGGGGTTGCCCTGACATGAGTTAATAATGTATCTCCTAAGGACCATAGAATATCAAGCAAAAACCTCGGTACCAGGTATGCAGCATCTCCATATGAGTTTTTGTACAAGGGCTTCAAGAGACACCTCAAATAGTAAGATCTCAAATGTTTACTTTTTGTGTGTTTATTTCTTCCTTCAATTTCTATGCTATGGAATAGTGTGAAGAGAATTGCTATTAGCTCTTCTCTGAAGGTCTGGTAGAATTCTGTGCTGAATCCATCTGTCCCTGGCCTCTTCTTCATTGAGAGACTTTTAATGACTGCCTCTATTTCCTTAGAAGATATAGGATTATTTAATTTGTTTACTTGATCTTGTTTCAATTTTGGTAAATGGGATAGCAACTACTCAGGTCAAGCTATATGATTAACCCAGAATCCTGAAAGTTCCTGTGACATAACTCTCAGCCAATTTAAGCCAGAGTGGTTTGCCTCATTAAATTATATTTTGCTTCATTATTTTTTTTGCTTCATTAAATTTTAATGAGAAAAATTCACAGTATATTGGCTACATACTACATTATAAATATCGTGTCTGTATAGTAGATATTGTGAAACAGTGTGCTAAACTGCATGTGCCTGTGTGAATGCAGACTGGGTGGAAGAGAACCTATTGCAACCACAATAAGATGGCAACCTGGAGGAAAATATACAGCAATTCTAAATGCACTCAATAAGTGCCCCACTAGAGTGGTGGTACTAAGCTGTAATTCCATACCTCAAGAAGGCGTGGAACTATCAAATTCAAAGCTAAAAATTATGATATTTCAAAATACAAAATAGAGGTATTTAGTCTTATAAAAATGTTTTTAATTGAAACATAGTTACACTCCTTTCCCCCAGAACTTTCCTTTCTCCTGCCCTTCCCAGATACCCATCCCTGAATACCCCAGGTACCCCTGACTCTCAAGTTGATAGCCTCCTTTTCTTTATTACTGTTGCATATATATGTCCATATACATATTCTTGAGATAGCATTTTAACATGTCACCTGGTCTGGCTTTGAATTTATGGTTTTTCATCCTTAGGCTCCTAGAAATGTTTGAGGAATGTGTGCATTCACCACCATATGGCAAGACTTACTTTTCCTGAAACACACTCAGTAATTTTGGGATAAGAATGTTTGTCCTAGCTGGAGGTGTTGGCACACACATTTAATCCCAGCAAGGATCCCAGGCAGGTGGATCGCTGTGAGTTCGAGGCCAGCCTGGTCTACAAAGCAAGTTCAGGGACAGCCAAGGCTACACAGGGAAACCTTGTCTCAAAAAACAAAAACAAACAAACAAGAATATTTGTCCTGATAGTAAAAAGGTTTATTTATTTATGATGTGACACTATTGATAATGAACTTAACTGATGCAAATGCATCAGTACTTATTCCTAAAATGTTATCTTATAAGATAATCAAAGGAAAACAAATTCAAAGGAATATTTGAGCCTGTTTTCTTTGTACTTCTTACATTATTTTATAAATGACTCCACACATCAAAGCTGCTGAGGGGCTGTAACATCACTCATAAAAGGGTGCCATGCTAGATAGTACAAAACCTCACATCTGACTTTCAAGCAGCATTTCTTACGGATTCTGTTTTCTTTTCTGCGTAGCTTCATTGACTTCATCTATCTCTGTACCCTGTGTCTCACCTAACATTTATTCTGATTTAGTGTCCAACTCAATGTTTTTTCAAACTATGGCAACCAAACACTAAAAGTGTTTAGAAGCCCCAATCAAATCAATAGAGGAGAATAGGAAAGAACACAGAAATCGTTTCCTTTATCTGGACACAAGTTGAACACTATCTCAGTTCACTTTCTACTTATCCCTCAGTATGAACAATCAGAGTTTCTACCCTGATTTATTGTGCTTCAATACCATTCAAAATGAATATCACTTTGTTGCTTCCATTCTGTATGTTTATCATAATAATTATACCTCCCCAACTTACTTTTTGTCATGGTCTTTCAACCCAGCAATAGTAGCCCTGACTAAGACAAATATGATCAAACAGCAGGTAATAGAATCCATGTCAGAGACAGCTGCTGTTCCCCTGACTAAGGGACCCATATGAAGCTTGAGATGCCCATCGGCTACATCCATGTAGGGAGCTTAGGTCCAGTTCATGCATTGTCCTTTGTTGGTTCTTTATTCTCTACAAGCCCTTCTGGGCCCTGTTGGTCTTCTTGTGGAGTTCTGCAACAGAGATATCTTTGAAACTCATTAATCCGACAGCTTACCTGAATCAATGAACCTTAGGTTCAGTGACCAGTTCTTACTAGGTAGATAAATAGATAGATAGATAGATAGGTAGATAGATAGATAGATAGATAGATAGATAGAAATAGAAAGGTGGAAATTGATTGAAAAAGGCACCTAGTGTTAACCGTGGCCCTCCACATAAACACAGACCCATATGTATGTGCACATACATGGAACAATCACACTAACAAGCATGAACACACAAACTTACGAAATTAATCATAGTTTTATATTAATTCTTTCCTAATCATGTTTCCTCACTTTTCAAGCTCCCATTTGGGGACTCCCTCCTGTAGACACTAACAGTTTAACCATCACTGGCAAAATCATGCAACCCAATATAATGACTTGTGAAATTTTAAACACTTTGGTCACTCACTCGCAACATCACTGGCAAGGCAAATCAAAATAAAAAGCAAAAATGTACTTAGAGAAAAAAAGAGAAAATAGATTTAGGTAACAGTTTATATCTAAGTGACAGAATAATTACCATAGTATTCACAAGGCCCCAGTTTCTTGGCACAGAAAATAATATCACAGGAACATATTTTATAACCAAATGCTTACCTATTTAAAAATCACACTAAGAAGAGTCTATTTAGCAAGATCATTAATATAATTTTTGGAAACTTTAATTTTTTTGGTTGTCCTGGTGAACTTGCCTGTTGGGTGGGGAAGAAGTTGGTAATATCTGCCAATGTTTTCTCATCATGAAGCTCCATCTGACTTACACTACCGCCCTAGCTCTAGTAGATTCTATTTTTCTTTGATCTTCACCACAACCAGTTGTATCAGTTACTTTTTTATTTTGAGGACAAAATATATGACAAAAAGCAACTTTAGGATGGAAGGAAGGAGGGAAGGAAGGAAAGAAATGAAGGAAGCAAGAAAGGGTAAAAAGAGGAGGCGAGGAAACAAGGAAAGAAGGTAGGAAGGAAGGAAAGAAGAAAAGGAAGGAAGGAAGGAAGGGAAAGAAGGAAGGAATGAAAGCAGGAAGGAAGGGTTTCTTCTAGCTTAGTTTTTAAAAATTAATTTATTCAGATTATTCAGATTATTCAGATCTCAATTGTTATCCCATACTTTGTATCCTCCCATTCCTCCCTCCCTCCCGCTTTCACCCTATCTCCTTGCCCTAGGTCGGTGACCCGGGGGGGGGGCTTCCTCCCCCACTAAATGGCCATAGGCTATCAAGTCTCATCTTGGTAGCCTGCTTACTCTTTCTCTGAGTGCCACCAGGCCTCCACACCATGGGGGAAGTGGTCAAATATGGGGCACCAGATTTCATGTCTGAGTCAGTCCCCGCTCTCCACTCAACTGTGGAGAATGTCTTGTCCATTGGCTAGATCTGAGAAGAGGTTCAAAGATTACTGCACGTATTGTCCTTGCTTGGTGCAATAGTTTGAGCAGGAGCCCTGGGCCCAGATCTGCCCATCATGATGTTCTTCTTGTAGGTTTCTAGGACCCTCTGGATCCTTCTGTTTCCTCATTCTCTCATACTTCTCTCACCTAGAGTCCCAGTAGGATGTCCTCACAGCTATCCCAATCTCCTGCTAAGTGAAGACTTTCATGGGACATGCCTCTTGAGCTAGTGTCCAATTATAAGTGAGTATATACCATGTGAGTCTTTCTGCTTCTGGGTTAACTCACTCAGTGTGACCATTTCTAGTTCCATCCATTTGTCCACAAATTTAGGGATTTCCTTGTTTTTGTTTTTTTATAGCTGAGTAGTATTCCATAGTGTAAATGTACCACAGTTTTTTTAAATCCATTCTTCGACTGAGGGACATTTAGGTTGCTTACAGGTTCTGGCTATTATGAATAAGGCCACTATGAACATGGTTGAGCATATGTCGTTGTTGTGTGGTGGAGCATCTTCTGGGTATATTCCAAGCTTAGTTTAAGGATGCGCACTCCATTTAGAAGAGAAGCAGGAGTGGGTGGGTGGGTGCTGGTTAAATTGTGAACAGGAAGTGGTCTGATCTAAAGCTTCCTAGACCCTTCCCCATGATACAATTCATCCAGCAAGCCTCTGTCTCCTAATGATGCCATCGCCCTCAAATAGCATAGAGAACATTGAATAAAGCTATAAGGAAAAGGGAGAAATCGCCTCCTCCCGTGGATCACAAGCAAAAAAAGTAAAGAAACAATCTAAAGTCACAGCACATTAACACTTTTCAGAAACAAAGTTGTAGACAGGAAATCTGCACAGTGCATGGTCAGCAATGTCTGGTGTGGCACCTAGTGAGCCTCCTTGACCTTGAAGGCTGGCTCAGTAGAGAAAGCCTATCTGTCCTAGGAGAGACCATCTAATCATACCTCTCAGGAAAGAGAGTAGAGGAGCGTACTTTTTGTGTTTCCAAACATCAGACAGATTTCTCTGAGTTTGAGGTCAGCCTGATCTACATAGAGAGTTCCAGGACAGCCAAAACAGCAAGTTGACACTGTTTCAGAAAGCTAACTATCATATCATCTGCAAATAGTAATTCTTTGATGTCTCCCATTCCAATTTGTATCTCTCTAACTACCTTTAGTTGCCCTATTGCTCCAGCTAGAACTTCAAGAACTATGCTGAATGTATATGGAGATAGTGGGCAGCCTTGTCTTATCCTTGATTTTAATGGAATTTCTTTAAGTTTCTCTCAATTTAATTTGATCTTGGCTGTTGGCTTGTTATATTTTGTCTTTATTGTGTTTAGGTGTGTACCTTGTATCCTTGATCTCTCCAATACTTTTAACATGAGGGAGTGCTGGGTTTGTCTAAGGCTTTTCCAGCATCTAATGATATGGTCATATGGGTTTTTTTTTCTTTCAGTTTGTTTATACGGTGGATTACATTGATGGATCATATATTGAATCATCTCTGCATCCCTGGCATGAAGCCTATTTGACCATGGTGGATGATGTTTTTGATGTGTTCTTGGATTTAGTTTGCAAGTATTTTATTGAGTATTTTTGTATCAATGTTCATAAAAGAAACTGGTCTAAAATTCTCTTTTTTGTTGAGTTTTTGTGTGGTTTAGGCATCAGGGTGAATGTGGCTTCATAGAATGAGGTTGGCAATGTTCCCTCTGTTTCTATTTTGTGGAGTAGTTGGAGGAGTATTAGGTTAACTCTTCTTTGAAGGTCTGATAGAACATCTGGACCTGGACATTTTTTGGTATACATAAATGACCCCCCCAAAATTCTTTGAGAGAACTTATACAGCTGATAAATACTTTCATTAAAGGAGCTGGATACTAAATCAACTTTAAAAAATCACTAGTCCTCCTTTTTACAAGTGATAAGTGGACTGAGAAAGAAATTAGGGAAACAACATCCTTCACAATCACTACATATAATATGAAATATCTTGTGGGTAACTCTAATCAAGCAAGTGAAAGAGCTGTATGACAAAAACTTAAAGTCTTTAAAGAAAGAAATTTAAGAATATATCAGAAGATGGAAAGATTTCTCATGTTCATGGATCAGTAGGATTAACATAGTAAAATGATCATTTTAAAGTATCTACAGATTCAATTCAATCCTCATCAAAATTCCAACACAATTCTTTGAAGACCTTGAAAGAGCAATTCTCAACTTCATATGGAAAAATAAAAAACCCAGGATAGCTAAAACAATCCTGCAAAGAAAAAAAAAACCTACTGGAGATATTACCATCCCTGATTTCAATCTGTACTACAGAGAAATAGTAATAAAAACTGCACATTGGCATAAAAACAGGTTGATCAATGGAATCAAATAGAAGACTCAGACATGAACCCACACACCTATGGACAATTGCTTTTCCCCAAAGTAGAATTATTAATGAATATGTTGAAATATTATGTCTCAGTATACTGGAAAATCTAGGAAAAGTACAAATTACACCAAGAGGTCACAAAACTTAAATCAATCTCTGGTGGCCAATAAAACTGAGGCAGTATTAAAGAGACTTCTGACAATTATAATAACAAACAGAACAGGATAAAATCATTGTTAAATTTTATCAGAACTTTAAAGAAGAAATAAAAATAATGACCCTAAATAATAAAATTAAGTACAAGAGAAGAAATGTTACCATTGTTTTTCTATAAAATCATTATTATCCTAAAACTGGTTAAGAACACAAGAAATAAAATCTACTACTAACCAATTTCTTTGACGATCACAGATATTTTCAGTAAAATTATTGCAAATTCAATTCACTGATACTTTAGATATCTCATTTACTGTTGTCAAGTTGGTTTGATTTCAGGGATATAAAGATGATTCAACATATGTAAATGAGTGTAACATCACACATAAGTATACTCAAGTTCACCCCAGTATATTTAAAAAAACAAGACCTTTGACAGAGTTAAACATGATAAAACTCTGAAGCTAGGAAGACAAGGAATACATCTCAACAAAACTATAGTCAGTGTAATAGTAAATGGAAAAAAACAGGTTATTTCCTCCAAAATTCAGAAGTCACACAAGACTGTTGACTTTGTTCTTGTTAAACATAGTGCTATATTTCTTAGCCAAAGTAGCAAGGCAAGCAAAATAAAAAGGATGCAAGTAGGAAAGAAGGCAAATTACTCAAATCATTTCAGATGATGTGATCCTATACCTAAAAATTCTAAGATTCCACCAAAAGTTCTTTTTTTTTTTCCACCAAAAGTTCTTACACTTGATAACGTAAAAATTATTTAGCCACAAGACAAACCATAAGAGACAGGAACTTTATTTTAAATAATGATCATTTTATTGTTTATATGTATATTTGTGTATTTATTTATAAAGAAGTAAAAGGGAAGATAGATTCCACTCACAGTTGCTTTAAAACCAATACCTAGAAGTAAATCTAAAGAAGGCAAAAGACCACTATAATAAAGTTTGTAAGCTGGGCATGGTGGCGCACACCTTTTATCATAGTACTCAGGAAGGTAGATGCAGGTGGACCGTCGTGAGTTTAAGGCCAGGTCTACAAAGTGGTCTACAAAGTGAGTCCAGGTTAGCCAAAGCTACACATTCTGTCTCAAAAAACCAAAAAAAAAAAAAAATGATCTTTAAAACACTGAAGAAAAAAAATCAAAGACAACCCTAAAATATGGAAAGACATTTCACTTTAGTTGAAAAGGATAAATATTGTGAAAATTGCCGTATTGTTCAATACAATACACATTGTTGTATACAATACATACAAGGTCAAAATTGTTCAATAAAATCTTCATCAAAATCCCAAAGACAGTCTTCATAGAAATAGGTGAAACAACTCTAAAATGCATGTTGAAACACAAAAGAATCCAAATAACCAAAGCGACTTTTAGCAAGGACTGTAGCTCTAGTCACACTCTCTGACTTAGAATTACACCGTAAAGTGTTAGAGATTTTGTAAAGATTTCAAAGTAGATTGTGAAAGGGAGGACACATGTCGCAGGCTCAGGATGTGTATGTGGAGCCCCTGAGTAGATGTGAGAGACATCTATCTACAGGTTATTTCATTGAACAGCGCTGGCTTCCAACAGGTGAGAAATTCTGCTGAACCACATTTTGCTGCCACCATTCTGCCTCAGTCTTATTGTAACTTGTTACGCCATGTCTATTTGACAGCCCTTAAGGCCTGCTCCTTTCCTACAGTAAATGGAGGAGGAGTGGATCTAGGGAAGAGGAGAGGTGGGAGGGAGGTACTCGGAGGAGAGAAGGAAGGAGAAACTGTTATGGGGATGTACTGCATAAAATAATAAATAAATAAACAGGTAAAATACATTCTTTTATATTTAAATTAATACAGAATTGCATAATTTACCTCTCTCATTTCCTCCTTCCAACCCTCCATACATCCCCCTTTGCTCCATCTCAAATTGATGGCATCTCTTTGTGTAAGTGCTATATACAGATCTAGCATAGCTATGACTTCCTATAACATCTATGTATATCACACATACACACACATATATAGATAAATATATAAATGCAACATGTCGGGTCTTTTACTGTTGCTTGAATGTATATGATTTCAGAGCTGACCACTTGGAACTGAATAATCAATTAGGGGCACATTTCTTTGGGGAGACAACTAATTCTCCCTGTCTCAGACTTCTTTAGTTGTCTATAGGGCTTTGTCTAAGGGTGGGACCCTGTAAGATTTCCCCTTCTCTGATAGCATTGCCTGTTGTTTCTGTCATTGTCCAGGCCCTGTTTAGGGAGCCATATCATTGAAGTATCATGGCTGTAGCTCCCTTGTCCTTTTTAAGACGCATAATGTCACAGCAAACTTCGTAAGCCACAGGCTCTCAAAATCTTTCCACCCCCTCATTCATGATGTACCCTGAACCTTAGATGTAGGAGTTTGCTGTATATGTACCCATTTGGGCTTGGCACCCCATGATCCATTGATCTCTGAATTATGAACAACTGTGGTTTTAATGGCCTCTGCTCCAAGGAGAAACTTTCTGATGAGGGGTAAGAGGTATGCCTATATGTGGCTATAAGGGTAAGTACTTAGACTGCAGCTAGGAATTATGCTGGTGTAATAAAGTGTCTAGTAGAAGATTCTCCTCAAGGATCCCTGACATCACAGTCCCTGGGAAGGTGGATAGATTTCCAGTACCAGTCATGATTTCCCTCACACTGACTTGCTGCTAGGTCCAATTAGACAGCAGTTGGTTCATAGGCAGGCATCATAGCTGTGTAAGACTATTGGTTGCTTCCTTCCTTTGGAACCTTGTGGACACCTTTAGTCCTCAGGTAGGAGATGTTCAAGTAAGAGCCAACTTGAATCCTCAGAGATCTGTGTCTAAAGTGCCTAGTGGTTTTTTTTTTTTTTTTTTGCATATCAAAAAATTAAGAAAAAGAGATCATGTATACACTCCCACTCATAGTAGCCTCAAGGAATCTAAGCCTACACCTAGCCAAGGAGGTGAAAAGCCTCTATAATGAAACCTTTAAATCTCTGAAGAAAAAGATTGAGGAAGACACTAGAAAACAGAGAAACCTCTCATGGATAGGCAGAATTGATATTGTGAAAATGACCATTCAACCAGAGGCAATTTATGGACTCAGGGCAATCCTAAGCAAATTCCCACAGCATCCTTCACAGAAATAGAAAAAAAAATTCCAAAAATTTATATGGAGCTACAAAACTCTAAGATTGTCAAATATCAAGCCTGAATAAAAAGAACAATACTGTGGGGGCAGGGGAGGAAATACCATACCAGATCTCAAGATATATTACAGAGCTATAGTAAAAATAAATAAATAAATAAATAAATAAATAAATAAATAAATAAATAAAAGAGCATGGTATTGGCACAAAAATAGATGTTTAGAGCAAAGGAACAAAACTTAAGACTGAACCATGAGTACATATAACCTCTGCATTCTGATGTTCAACAAAGATGACAAAAGCATATGCTAGAGAAAAGACATATTTTCAAAAATAGTGCTGGGAAATTGGAAAACTAGATGCCCATATGCAGAAAAATAGAATTAGACTTGAAGCTCCCAGTTAATGCAAAAACTGATTCCAAAGGGGTCAAAGACCTCAATGTTAAACCAGAAGCACTGAAACTGCTAGAATAAAACTTAAGCAGTGCCTGAGGACAGAGATGCAGAAAGGGACATTCTAAATACAACTCTATTTGCCCATAAATTAAATAAAGCCAACAATTAACAAGAGGGAACTTCATAAACTGAAAAGTTTCTGCACATCTGGAAACTCAAGGAATGATATCAGCAGCATCTCTGAAACACATCAAATTCTGCAATTCTAACATAAAGAAAACTAATTGACAGGTTACTGAGGACCCAAAATATTATTAATTTAGTGTGGAGTAAGTATTTAGAGGAATTGGCTTCTTGTATCTCTGGGCAAGAGTCCTCTTCTCTGTCTGAGCTAAATCCTACTCTCAGCTCACATGCAGTATCAATGAGTGTACCAGAGAAATGAGTGGAAGGCAAAATTATTTCAAAATGGTTTCTTATATATATAATATAAAATACAAGTTAATCTGGTAATCCATTTTATCACAGCTCTCCCCTGCCTTTGCAATACGGTTTTTAAAGTTTGTTTAAAAGGTGGGGATTTTATTTGCAGAGGAAATATTTCTCACGCTTCTGGACAAATTCAAATTCAAAAGCAAGTAGTGTTCTAATAGTGAAACTAAACATACTTGATACAGGTGCGCTTTTAGTGTGTGTTGTATTTAGGATATGACAAGAATTAGGAATATATTCACTAAAAAGGGGAAATAGGATAGACAGTGGGAGTGGTTGAATAGAGGGAAAAAATAAGGGTGGGAGCAAGAGAGAAATGATGGTGGAGATCAGACTGGAGCAGGGGTTGGGGGGCGGGGGGCAGGAGGACAGAGGTGAAGGGAGTCTTGTGGAAAAGTGGGGGAAGAATTGAAGGACCTGGAAGTCACAGGAGCTCCACAAGAAGACCGATAGAGCCAACAAGCCAGGGCCCAGCTTTTGAAGACTGAAGCATAGACTTCATGCATAGACTGGACCAGGTACCCTACACAGATGTAGCCAATGGGCAGCCCAGGCCTCATGTGGGAGTAGTAAGGGGGAGTGGAGGATGTCTCTGACATGGACTCTGTTGCCTGTTTTTTCTTTAAATCACTCCCACCTTGCAGGGCTGCCTCACCAGGCCGCAGAGGAAGAGGGCGCACTCAGTCCTGATGTGACTTGATGAGGAGGGATTGATTTGGGGGAACTACCCTTCTCTGAGAAACAGAGGAGGGAGCATGGGGGAAAGGGAGGAACTGTGATACCTGGAGGAGAGGAGGGAGGGGGCTACAATCGGGATATAAAGTGAATAAATAAACTAATTCATTTTTAAAAGCAGAAAAACCACTACTATAGTTAAAATTACATATTGACTTTAGCACTGTGATAGTGGGGACTTCAAAACTTCACTCTTGCCAATAGACACATCATCCATACAAAAACCAGAGAAATGGTAGAGCTAATTATTGTCTTAAGTCAAATGAACATAACAGAATCTACAGAACATTCCACCCAAACATTAAAGAATATACATTGTTCTCAGAAACCCTTGGATTCTTTTTCAAATTTGACTACATATAAATAGATGTAAAGAGATGAAAAAGGAAAGGGACATAAAAGTATGTCTTTAAAATTCTGCACTCCACTGAACTGAAAATAGATTAATTTCTTTATATACATGATCTACTAAAATTAAATAAACAACTTAAATAGACTTATAACCCCTTACTGAAACAGAAGCAGGACACAAAGTCTCAACAGTTATAAAAAAATGAAATAATACTTTGCATTTTATCTGACCATCATGAGTTAAAGCTGGATATTAACAACAATAAAAATAGCTGAGTGTCAGGTGCAGTGCCACACACCCATGATCCCAAAACTCAGGGAGGCAGAGGCAGGTAGATCTCTGTGAGTTCAAGGCCAGCTTGGTCTACAAAGCAAGTCCAGGATAGTAAAGGTGAAACAGAGAAACCCTATCTAAAAAACAAACAAACACACAAAACAAATAAAAATTTAAAAAAAGAAAAAAGAAATGGCAGAAAGTATACAAACTCATAGAGACTGAACAACTAACTACTGAATTAAAAATGAGTCAAGATAGAAATCAATAATAATATTAAAAATATTTTAGAATTGATTGAAAATAAAAACATAACATACTTAAACAAATGGGACACAATGAGAGCAGTTCTAAGAAGCAAGTTTATAGCAGTAAGTGTCAACATAAAACTCTGGAGCAATTTCATAATAATAACTTGAAAGCTTTAGAAAAACAAGAAGACATGATGTCCAAAAAAAGTAGATGTGAAAAAGTCATCAAACTCAGCGCTAAAATAAATGAAATTGAAACAAACAAACAACAGTGACAGCAGCAATAGCAACAACAAAATACAAAAAGAAATCTAATGGAATGAAGACTTGATTTTTTTTTTTTTTGAGAAAGTCAAAAGGATTCACAACTCTTTAGCCAGGTGAACCAAAAGATGGAGAAAGAAGATTCAAATTAATAAAATTAGAGATGGAAAAGGAGGCATACAGACACTGAGGAAATCCAGAGAATTATAGATGCTTTAAAATTCTTCAGTCCACCAAACTGGAAAGAGATTCATTTCTTGGTAAATACAATATACAAAAGTAAATAAACAATTTAATTAGACACAACCCCTTGCTGAAACAGAAACAGTCACTAAAAATCTCCCATCACCACCACTACCCAGCCCCCCCAAAAAATTCCAGAACCATAAGGATTCAGCACAATTATACAAGACCACTAAAGAAGTAGTGATGTTAATACTCCTCAAATTATCTCACAAAATAAGTGGTATCTTGAGCAATAGGGTCTTACTATTAGAATGTGGAGCACAACCAATAGATTTTGCAATAATAGGCTATAATATTTTGAAGGCTGTCTGGAATCCCCTTTGGCCAATGACTTAATAAGACTTAACCCACAAAGTTTTTAATTATAAAAGTAAATAAATTAAATGAGAAGTTGAAATAAGTTACCTAAATTTCTTCAGATTATGAAACGTAAGAATATGGTAGTGCTTATCTTTATTGAATGATAAAAGTGTATTGTTCTGACCCATTATAGATTGCTGGGATCTTCAATCAGTTGTTTATAATAGACAGACAATAGAATTTCTCCCACCAGGACACTAAACATTTTTTATATTTTTGATTATAAGCCTAGCCTTTAATGGCTGAGCCATCTCTCCAGCCCGGCACTAAACATTTCTATGTGGGAAATTTCATTGAATTTTAAAGATTATTTTCATAATTCATTAGATTGTTGTATTCTTCTGTGCTAGCTGAAGCTGAAGAAGATGAAGTTGTTGAAATTGAGATGCTACTCTCTTCTTTCTCCTGTGGTGGTTTTAGTCTCTTCTTTCTCCTGCGGTGTTTTAGCCTCTTCTTTCTCATATGATGGTTCAGTGCTTTCAAACAAGCAAAAAAATAAAAGTAAAAGTAAAACCGCAAAAGAAATAGCAAATATCCAACTTATTAAGTTATTTTTCTGTTGCTCCTTCTTCTTCTCCTTCTCATTCCCCGTCTCCTTTTCCTTCTCCTTTCTTCCTCCGTCCCACACCTCCACCACATCCTCATTACCCGATTCCTTCTTTCTGTCTCCAGAAGACGGACCACTGTCAATACTCCCTCCATTGCCGGTTACCTTGCAGTATGGTGGGCCCCAGCCAGGATCGCAATGGCAGTGATGCTTATTATTACAGACCCCTTTCATGTTGCAGGTCTTTGCTGAACAGTTACTTTTCCAAATCCTCATATCGACACACTCTCTGTTAATGCACACATGCCCTTGACCACAGTCTGTGCCATCTTTTATTTCACCAAGGTCGGGGATGCTCATCCCAATATGGTAGTCAATAGTCCAACAGGGAACACTATTGAAATGAGTCCAATGCGCACTGTAATGACCTCTCCAAAACGGAAGCTTGTTAACTCCTTTACATTGAATTCTTCCACAGAGGATGTTTGAGCTATTACATCTCACATATGCATTGTTTGTGATTCCACAGTTACCAAAACGGTCACCACGCGTGTTCATTTCCTGGTAGCAACTGTCAGATGCTTTGTTGGCATCCTTTCCAAAAACTCTCTGGCACTGTAAATCACGGCTGTTACATCTTTTATTGTAGCAGTAACCTTCGTCACGGCAAGAGCTCCCATCCTGCTTAAACACATCTTCAGGGCATTCATTTGAAGTCCCATTGCACCATTCTGGAAGGTCACATTCATTCTCCTTTTGTCTACATAGAGTGCCAGATGGCAGGATTTTGCACAGGTGGCTGCAACATCTACCAGTATCACAGTTAGTACCATACCTCAGAGTACAGTCAGACATACAACAGAGACTGTATTCACAGGCTTCAGAGGATCCACAGTCACACTGCTCGCCTTCATCAACCACCCCATTCCCACAGAGCTTCAGTGGGTGGGTATCCAAAGGGCTGGGCTTACTGTGTAAGCAACCTGTTCTGGCTGTGTTGGCCCACATCACTGCATAACTACAGTTGCTGAATTTTCTGGACGTGTTTGTTGTAACAGCCATAAAACATGATCCCCCTCCACATGTGCAAAGTTTCCCATCATGTGGTATGCCCAAATTGTGACTTATCTCATGTGCCACGATGTGACCAATGGTAAATAAACTATCTCCCAAGAGGCTATCAACTCCACAACCAAATGTCTTATTACATACAGTTCCCACATAGGCTATGCCAAAATAGTTAGTAAAATTATATTTCACAAAGAGATGTGCAATATCATGCGGTACCTGAGACTTAATGTTTTCTCTCTTCCACTTACAAAATGCTGGCAAGAGAGTATATAAATCTTTCACTGGTATGGGGTTTTCCTTAGTCCAGATATAGAGCCCAATTAGAGCCACATTAATATTCACAGGCAATAAAAAGATATTTAGTCCATTCATAATGTTGAATACATCTTTTATCACAAGAGAAGAATTGCTTTTTCGATAGAGGAATTGTTCATGGTCTATAACCAATGCCAGTTTAATATACCTTCTGTGAGCCCACCATCCCCCATAATAGTTTTCAATTAGAGAGGACTTATCATTTTCTTGAAGTTTCAGTTGCCCTGCTGTTTCTTCATCTGTTAATCCACATCTCATGGGGAGTAATCGAGTTTCTTCCAAGTCTATCTTGTAAACCAGATGTTCGAATGTGGAAGAAGGGCTCTTGGGCTTGATTTCATAAGTGGTGTCATTTATCTGTAGTGTTCCTTGGAAGCCCCCAAAACAGGTATTAAGAACTACCATGGATTCTGGGTTTCCATCCATAAAACCAAGGTAGTAACAGTCATTCTGGACAAAAGGTTTGTCCTCAAAGAGGTCGCCTTGGTCATTGTGTGTGAATACAGAGAGCTGTCTGGACATCAAAAAATTATTGGATTTCATGGAGATAATGTGTCTCTGGCCTCCAAAGTGCAGGCTATAGGACATCCAGCCTCCAAGACTCTTGTCTCTATTGGAGACAGCGACCCTCAAGGGTGTCACTACTTCTGGAAGGCTTTTGTACTCAACACACCAAATCAGGGGCCATACAGAAGGAAAGAACAGCATCTTCAACCAGATATGCAGGAGAGTCATCTTTGCATGTACCAGGGCCTCACTCATAGCCACCATGTCCTACTGGAGGGAGCAAAGGAAGATGGGATGTGGTACAGCTGCCCAGGTACTTCCTTCATCTTGATCTCATGCAGCACTGACCCTTAACTGTCTTCTGGAAGAGTGGATCCACCAGAGCAGGAGGACTTTAATAAATAGGAAAAAGAAAGCAGAGATAATAGTGGATTCATTATGAGTTGACTGAAATAGAAGCCTTTGTATTAATATGGCTTAGAATTTGGATAAAGGCATGACTTCATATTGTGCATTTAATTTGCTTTTTAATTTTGATGAGGTAAAGCCACACACTGGGTGTTCAGAAGAATCATAGTTGGTCCCAGGGTGATAATGTCAGACCTTGATGGACACATGGGTTCACTGTATCATTCCCTAAATACATACACACATGAGACTATATTTATATTAATATCTAAATCAAAAGTATGCTAGTACAAATGTAAGGAATCCACTTGCTTTGTAAAGAGAATTTTTATTTATACCATCAAAAAATATTATTTACCCCACTTTTTAGTGATAACTTATATACACTTCTTAGCAAATTTGTATAAAAGAATATGCTACCATATTAAGTGCATGATCCTTAACATGCACTCCCATATGACAAATTAGCACCTGTTCTGTCTTACTCCAGTTTTATTAAATTGCAGAGTGAAAGCATTGGAATCTCCTGTGATGAGTATCTTCATGTGATAAAATCAATAAGCAATAGTACAAAATTAGGTGTGCTGATTTGTTGGGTGTTTCTCAAATGCATTTATATTTGACTATACTTATGAAAGGAGTATGTTTTTTTATTGAAAATAGATTCTTTTCTCATATACTATATCCTAATTATAGTTTCGTTTCCCTTCACTCCTCCCAGTTCTTCCCCATCTCCCCTCCCCTCCAGATCCAGTCCCTTTCCCTCTCTATATAGAAAAGAACAGGCTTCAAGGAGAAAACAAGCAAACATGAAAAAGCAAAATATAATAAGCTGAAGCAAGAACTTTCATATCAAGGTTGAATGAAGCAGCCCAAATGGAGGAAATGAGTCCTAAGAGCAGGCAAAAGAGTCAGGGACCTACTCATTCTCCCAGTTATGAGTTACATAAAGATACTAAGCTAGCAGCTATAATATAAAAAGAATACCTGATACACACTCATGTAAGGCCCCGTGCTTGCTGCTTCAGTCTCCGTGGGCTTATGTGTGCCTTGCTTAGTTGATTCAGAGGGCTGTATTCTCCTGGTGTTCTCCATCTCTCTGACTCCTAACAATCTTACTGCCTCCTCTTCTGGGGGGGGGGCTTTCCTTGAACTCTGAAGGGAAGGATTTTCTGGATAATTCTAATTGAGACTCTCTACCCTCCAGCTCTGAATCTCTGCATCTGCTATTACAGGATGCTTTTCTGATGATGACTGGATAAGGCACTGATGTATGTATATGGCAGACTATCACTCAGAATCATTTTATTGATTTATTGTTTTTTATATCAGTCATGTTTGGTTTTCACCTTAGGTCTCTAGGCTATCTAGTCTCTGGTTCTTGGTCACCCAAGCACTGTTGAGTATGGATTCCTTCTTGTGGAGTGGGCCTTAAGTCAAATCAGACATTGATTGGTTATTTCCATAGGATCTGTGCTACTGTTGCTCTAGCATATTTTGCAGGCACGACAGATTGTTGTTGGTCAAAGCTTTGTGCCTGGGTTGGTGTCCATATTTCTCTTTTGGTAACCTGCAGAGTACCTTCCTGCACAAAATAGACTAGAACATGGTTGTGAAATGCCCCATGTAGACATGAGCTTAGACAGACCCACGTTCAATGAGTTGTACCACTGTTGTCCTCAGAAATGGGGTCCTTATGTCAGTTTTCAGAGAGCAACCCTTTGTCTTAGCATCAGCTTGAGACATTATTAGGAGGTGTACATTTGTTAGAGGAAGTGTGTCACTGTGAGGGTGGGCTTTGAGGTCTCCTAGCTCAAGCTATGCCTAAAGTGACACACAGTCTTCCTCTGCTGCTGTCAGACCAAGATGTAGAACTCTCAGCTTCTTCTCCATCATCATGTCTGTCTGCATAATGCATGTTTCTCACCATAACAATAATAGACTAAACATCTGAAACTGTAAGGCAGCCCCAACTAAATGGTTTTCTTTATAAGAGTTGCCGCAGCTTGGTGTCTTCTCTTCACAGCAATAGAAAGTCCTAAGACAACATGCTTGGTTAGAGTTTACCCCTCCCCCCAAGATATTTTATATTATTTAAGCCTATTGTGAGAGATATTATTTCCCTCATTATTTCTTTACCAGTCCCTATATCCTCTGTATTTCCACAGCACCTCTCCACCAAGGGACAGTGATCAAATCTCTGACACTAGAGTTCATGTTGGAGGTAGTCCCCGATCTCTGCACCCCTTCCCCGTGTGGAGAATGAGCTTTCCATTGGCTACATCTGAACAGGGGGTCTAAGTTCACTGCTTTCAATGTCTTTGGTTGGTGCATAAGTCTGTGCAGATCCCATGGGTCCAGATCCACCAACCTTGATAGTCTCCTTGTGGCGCTCCTGACAACCCCTCCTCTTCCTTCCATGCCCCAACTCTTCCACACGACTGACAGGGCTTTGCCCAGAGTCCAGCTATGAGTCCTAGTATCTGTCCCCATCCCCCGCTGGGTAGAGTCTCTCAGAGAACATCTATGTTGGCCTAATATCCCCTTATAAGTAAGTATATGCCATATTTGTCTTTCTGGGTCTGGGTTACCTCATTTAGGATGATCGTTCCTAGTTCCACCCATTTGCCTGAAATTTTTAAGATTGCCTCATTTTTCACAGCTGAAAAGTATTCCATTGTGTAAATGTACCACAGTTTCTTTATCCATTCTTCTATTGAGGGACATCTAGGTTGTTTCCAGATTCTGGCTATTATAAATAAAGCTGCTATGAACATAGCTGAGAAAATGTCCTTGTTGTATTGTGGAGCATCTTTCAGACATATGTCCAGGAATGGTATAGCTGGGTCATGAGGTAACACTATTCCCAATTTTCTTAGAAAGCACCAGATTGACTTCCAAAGTGGTTGTACCAGTTTTCACTCACCCCAGAAATGGAGGAGTGTTCCCCTATCTCCACATCCTCGCCAGCATGTGTTGTCACTGTAGTTTTTGATCGTAGCCATTCTGATGGGTGTAAGATGGAATCTCAGAGTCATTTTGAATTGCATTTCCCTGATGACTAGTGACATTGACCATTTCTTTAAGTATTTCTCAGCTATTCAATATTCTTCTGTTGAGAATTATCTGTTTAGCTTTGTATTCCACTTTTAAAATTGGGTTATTTGATTTGATGGTGTTTAATGACTTGAGTTCTTTATATATTTTGGATATTAGCCCTTTGTCAGATATATGGATGGTGAAAATCTTTTCCCAATCTGTAGGCTGTCATTTTGTTCTGTTGGCAGTGTCCTTGCCTTACAGAACCTTTTTAGATCCATGAGGTCCCATTTATTAATTGTTGATCTTAGGTCATGAGCTATTGGTGTTCTGTTCAAGAAATTGTCTCATGTGCCAATTAATTCAAGGCTCTTCTCCACTTTTTCTACTAACAGACTTAGTGTATCTGGTTTTATGTTGTTGAGGTCTTTAATCCACTTGGACTCCAGTTTTGTGCAGAGTGATAAATATGTATCTATTTGGATTTTTCTACATGTAGATGTCCAGTTAGACCAGCACCATTTGTTGAAATTGGTATCTTTGGACATTGTGTTGCTTTGTGTCCATAGGTGTGAGGATCCCACTGATCAGCTAGCCTACTTCTATGCCAGTACCATACTGTTTTTATTACTGTTGCTCTACAGTATGGCTTGAGATCCAGAATGGAATTTCCTCCAGAAGATTGTTTATTATATAAGAATATTTTAGCTATTCTGGGTTTCTTGTTTTTCCATATGAAGTTGAGAATTGATCTTTCAAGATCTATAAAGAACTGTGTAGGTATTTTGATGGAAATTGCATTGAATCTGTAGATTGCTTTTGGTAAGATGGCCGTTTTCACTATGTTGATTCTCCTGATCCATGAGCATGGGAGATCTTTCCATCTTCTGATTCGTTCTTCAATTTCTTTTTTTCAGAGACTTGAAGTTTTTTTTCATACAAGTCTTTAACTTGCTTGGTTAGAGTTACACCAAGATACTTTATATTATTTGTGTCTATTGTGAAGGGTGTAGTTTCCCTAAATTCTTTCTCAGCCTGTTTATCATTTGTATACTACTGATTTTTTTTTTTAGTTGACTTTGTATCCAGCCATTTTGCTGAAGGTGTTTTTTGGTTGTAGGAAAACTCTAGGACAAAGAGAAGGGAGTAGACAGTAAAAAATAAACTCAGAGATGAAATCTAATGTTCTATAAATATCTGTTAGGTCCATTTGCTTTATAACATTTGTTAGTTTCAATATTTATCTGCTTAGTTTTTGTCTAGATGGCCTTTCTGTTGGCAAGAATGGGTTTTGAAGTCTCCCACTATCAATATGTGAAGGTCAATGTGTAGTTTAAGCTTTAGTAATGTTTCTTTTTATAAATGTGGGTGCCCTTGCCCTTGGGGTATAGAAGTTAAGCATCGAAATATCATATTGGTCTATTTTTTTCTTTGATGAGTATGCAGTGTCTTTCCCAAACTATTTTGATTGATTTATGTTTGGGTCTATTTTGTTAAATATTAAAATGGTCATGTAAGCTTGCTTATTAGGTCCATATACTTGATATATTTTTCAACCCTTTACTCTGAGGTAATATCTATCTTTGATAGTCAGGTATATATCTTGTATATAGTAGAAGGGTGGATCCCATTTTCACATCCATTCTGTTAGTCCATGTCTTTTTATTGAGGGATTGAGACCATTGATATTAGGAAATATCAATGACCATTGATTGTTGATTCATGTTGTTGTTGTTGTTATTATTATTATTATGATTATGATTATGATTATGATTATTATTATTATTATTATTATTATTATTATTATTATTATTATTATTATTATTATTATTGTGATTCTGGTGTGTGTGTGTGTGTGTGTGTGTGTGTGTGTGTGTGTTCCCTTACTTTCATTTTGCTGGTGTAAGATTATTTATTTCCTGCTTTTTTGTGGATGTAGTTAATTAGGTTGGAGTTTTTCTAGCACTTTCTTGTAGGTCTGAGTTAGTAGATAGATATTGTTTAAATTTGACTTTAACATGGAATATCTCATTTTCCCTATTTATGGTGATTGAAAGTTTTGCTGGGTATAGTAGGCTTGTCTGGCTTTTGTGGTCCCTTAGTCTGCAGCACATCTCCCCAGGACTTCAGCCTTTTAGAATCTCCATTGAGACATCAGGTATAATTCGAATAGTTCTGCCTTTATATGTTACTTACTCCTTTTTCCCTTGCAGCTTTCAGCATTCCTTTTTTGTTCCATATGTTTAGTTTATTTGTGATGGGACTTTCCTAGCCCAATCTATTTGGTCTTCGATATGCTTCTTGAAACTTTATAGGCATCTCCCTGTTTAGGTTAAATTTTTTTCTTCTATTATTTTGTTGAAAATATTTTCTGGACCTTTGAGCTGGTATTTTTTCTCCTTCCTCTATTCCTATTATTCATACACTTGGTTTTTTTCATTGTGTCTGAGATTGCCTAGCTATTTTGTGTCAGGAAAATTTTAGATTCTTTGATACATCCACTTCTTCTAGAATCTCTTCGATGCCTGAGATGCTCTCTTCTATCTCTTGTATTCTATTGGTGAAGCTCACCTTTGTAGTTCATGTTTGAATTTTGAAAAATTTCATTTCCAGAATTCTCAGTGTTTTCTGTACTGCTTCTATTTCCAGTTTCAGGTCTTCAGCAATTATATTTGTTTCCTTCAACTGTTTGCATTTTCTTTGCTTTATTTAAGGGAGTTATTCATTTGTTCCAATTATTTGTTTGTGTTTTCCAATTTTTCTTTGTTTTCTCTTAAGGGCATCTATCACCTCATATAGTTGGCTTTAAGG
The DNA here is from genome assembly GCA_907169655.1 of Acomys percivali. NCBI lineage: Eukaryota > Metazoa > Chordata > Mammalia > Rodentia > Muridae > Acomys > Acomys percivali. Next base: position 26,748,706 of record OU015752.1, read on the forward strand.
TCTTTTCTTGGGCTTCAGCTATGTTGGAATATTCACGGCCTGCTGTGGTAGGATAGCTGGGCTTTAGTGGAGACAGACAGTATGTGTTGGTGTCTAGGCATATTATGGTGTCTACACATGTGTGTTTGGGATGATTACAGGTCTAGGTGCTGATTTCTGGGCTTGTCAGTGCTGGCTGAGTGTTTTCTCCCTTGGTTTCTGTTTTCTGTCTGGATTGTCAGAGTGTGATGGCTGCATTTTGTCGGTTTTACTGAACTGGTCAGAGGGTGTGTCCACAGGGAATGCCTCGTGGTGTTTGGGGCTGGTACAAAGTGATCAGGGTGGGAGATGGAGGTTAGGAGATGGTGATCTGTTGGATCTATAGGAGACATGGATGGGTATGGAGACATGGGGAGGGGGAGGAGGCCGGGAATCTGTTGCAGTAGTAGGACCAAGACTGAAGGATTCAAAAGGAGTACATGTGAAAGTTCCATTGTCGTATAGGATGAAAAAGAACTAAAATGGCCTGGGAGTTTTATAATTGTACATAAGAAAACACTGGGGGGAAAGTATTTTTAGAAATAAAAAGGAAAACAGGGAACTTCAGAAAGAATAAAAGATTCAGGAAGGCAATTTGGTGCCATTGATAGCAAAAGATCCACAAATTCCTGGCTTAAAAGTTAAAAATTGCTGACAATAGAAGATGGTGGCACCTATGACACACTGTGATTGATCAGCAGGACAGAAATGACTGCACAGAAATGGGAGGACCAAACTGAAAGCTCTAAAACACCAGTGCTGGCATTTCCCAGGTGACAGGGGACCACACAGATGCGTCTAATCTCAGGTCACCTGGCTAATCCACAGAAAAGTCTCTGGGTCACTGCAGGCATGCGTTCAGTCTCTAGTGTCTAGCCACATACCAGGGCACAGCACACAGTGCTCAATGTCCCAAACTGATCTGTGGGCCACAAAACACCAATGTCTGGGTCTCTCAGCCAAGTGGAGACCTCACGGAGTGGGTCACAAGTAGAACTGACTCCAGATCACTTGGCTAACTCATGGAAAAGCTTTTGGGTACCTGCAAGCACACATTCTCCAGTGCCTAGCCACACACCAGCACACACAGGCTCATTGGATCAGACTGAACCGTGAGCCACAAAACGCCAGTGTCTGGGTCTGCCAGCCCAGAGGAGATCCCACGGTATAGAAAACAAGTAGATCTGACCTCAGGCCACACAGCCAATTCATGGAAAGTCCCTGGGTAGACAAACCCTTAGCCAAACTAACTAAAAGGCAGAGGGGGAGTATTCAAATCAACAAAATCAGAAACGAAAAGGGAGACATGATAATGGACACTGAGGAAATCCTAAGAAGCATTAGAACTTACTTCAAAAGCTTGTACGCCACAAAATTTGAAAATCTAAATTAAATGGACAATTTTCTTGATAGATGCCATGTACCAAAGTTGAATCAAGATGGGGTAAACAAATTAAATAGTCCTAATTATTCTTTTTTTTTTTTTTTTTTTTTTGGTTTTTCGAGACAGGGTTTCTCTGTGTAGCCTTGACTGTCCTGGACTCACTTTGTAGACCAGGCTGGCCTCGAACTCACAGCGATCCGCCTGCCTCTGCCTCCCGAGTGCTGGGATTAAAGGCATGCGCCACCACGCCCGGTCCTATTTATTCTTATGTGGAAATAGAAACAGTCACCAAAGGTCCCCCAACCAAAAAATGCCCAGGGCCAGATGGTTTCAATGAAGAATTCTACCAGGCCTTCAAAGAAGAGAATTGTCAACAGAGGAATGTCGAATGGCTGAGAAACACTTAAAGAAATGCTTAGCATCCCTAGTCATCAGGGAAATGCAAATCAAAATGACTCTGAGATAGCAATAGGAATGTAATGTGAATAAATTATAATAAAAATTAAATTTAAAAATTGCCAAAAATCAATTTTAAAATTCCTGTACCTATTTCACATATAAATACAAATATTGAAAATTTTACCTCAGCTAGGCATGGTGGTGCACACCTGTAATCCCAGAACTCAGGGAGGCAGAGGCAGGAGGATTTCTGTGAGTTCGAGGACAGCCTGGTCTACAAAGTGAGTCCAGACCAGTGATACTAAACAGAGAAACCCGCTCTCAAAAAAAAAAAAAATCCAACTCCCTCAACAATACTGGTAATGAGAATCTTGTAGTAGCAGAGTGCCTGGCCTCCAATAACAACCAATTGTTTTTTATTGTAAAACCATGTTAATAATTTCCATAAAATGTAGATAGTACGGTATACACTTGGGATATATAAATGGATGGTATGGGCCTTAATGATGTAGGTGACTGAAACAATGATATTAATAATAATGGTCTGCACTGTGTGTAGAGTTGTAGGAGCAAGATGTATTCAAGCCTCTGTCACTATGCATTGAGTATTGCACATATAAACTGCCCAATTTTATTGACAACTGAAAACATCTACAAGGTCCATGAGATCATTACAACGATGAGATTCAGAAGAATTATTAGTCTGATGGGTTGATCTCCACACACTGGCCACAAGGGCTCAGCTGCACAACTCTTGGAACATGAAGAAGTTGCTCTGGTGTCTACATAGACACCTCCACCCCCGTGTTCTAGTGTCTATGACATGGAAAGGTACTACTCCGCAGGCTGCCAAAAGACAAAAGTTAAACACCAACTCAACTGCAAAACCTTTGATCTACAATCTGTTCTGCCTGCAAAATACCCTAGGGCAACGGTGGCACAATCTTGTGGGAGTAACCAATCGATATCAGAGGACAACCTGTGGGAGTTGATTCTCTCCTTCCACCACGTGAGTCTACTACGCTCTTCACCTTTCCCCTGGTTTTGTGTTTAGCCATTATGTGAACAATCCCTACTGCACCTGCTGTTCCATTTTACTCTTGATACTCATCCTCAAATATCATTAGCTATAGGCTAGCAGTCATGCGCTGTATCATGATATGACCTTCTACAATATTAGCCACATTTTGCCTTGAATTAAAACGTACTCTTCTATTCAGGGAAGTCTACAATAATGATATTTTTGCCTGACCCATTTTGCAAGTTCTCGTCATTATCCCTTCTGTTCACACATGAAATCTAGACCCCCTTCAGTTCAGTAACCACTTATCAAATCACTCAACCTATGTAGCTTCATTTATTTTCCAGCTCTTGATGCTCCTATAAAATGCTAACAATCTTTCTGGAAATATAAATCACAGAATGTCCAATTGAGTGGGTTGGGGGAAGATGAGGAAACACAAAATTCCAGTATGATAGCCAGATTCTTCAACCCTCAGTTTAAAGTCATAATGGAAGATTTTTCCACTTAAGTAGCCTCATAGTAATAACTTCTGATTTATTGTCCATGGTCTTTCTTTTTCTTCGAGACAGGGTTTCTATGTGTAGCCTTGACTGTCTTGTAGACCAGGCTGGCCTTGAACTCACAGAGATCCTCCTGAATCTGCCTCACTGTGTGCTGGGATTACAGGCATGTACCATCACACCTGGATCACAGTAGTTATTAATTTGTTGATATTGCACATTTTCTCAACAATATGCAGGACTCCTGTTTGAAAGTCATCATTTTTTCCAAATCGTTATTATTGACCTTACACCATAGTGTTTTAAATTTTAAAAAGTAATCATATTTAATATTTAATACCTCCTAAGTTTAAAATGAGATATTTTCTTAGTCTTTGGTTTGTCATTGCACATCAGTGGCAGGATATTTGTTTTTGGGAGAACTGATAAATGTAACGAGAATGTTTTCTGTGCTTGGAGAAAATAATCAGGTAGAATAGAAGGCTTCCTTTATGAAATGCTCAGAACACCACATAAGAAAGCAAAATCAATAACAGGAATCTTTGAGGATATTATGTAGAACCTATAAGTAAATTCCAACATGCTGATTCTTTGTTTATGCCTTGATATATATGTGTGCACATACATACATATATATCAATTGTATGTGTATTTTGTTTATATATTTTGTGATGGAAAGATTGATTTACTATCAATATTGTTGACAAGCTTAACCCATACAAAATTATGGGAGTTCATCCCTAAGACCTCATCTTGCAAACAGGTCACTGGCAAACAAAGTTGAGCCAGTTTACTCACATCTTACATTATTTTAGACAATGAATAAAGAGGCTGCAGATCCTAAAGAATTATAATATTTTCAACTAAAACAACTTGCTGGTGAGGCTCAGTGGGTATGAGTGGCTTTGTTTCAAGCTTGATAACCGGCATTTGACCCTGGAAATGTGTAGTAGAAGGAAAGAAGCAATTCTTGAAAGTTGTTCTCTGAATTTCACACCATTCTCAGTCACCCACCCCAACTCACACACACACACATACACACACACACACACACACGATCATAAACACATACACACAATGATAATAATGATGATGTCAATAAATTTATATAAAAAAAACTGTACTGCCATATTAATACAGAACACTCAACACTGTCTCCAGTATCTCCAATATCCAGTTTCATCAAACCCATAAGTACGTGTATCTTATTCATCATCTACCCCTCACCATCGTTTATAGTCTAATTCAATATTTTATAAACTATGAATAGCAACAACACATTAAAATACAGTTTATCCCAATCAAATAAAGAGAAGGGAGTTAGAAATAATCAGAGTCAGTAGTTCTTGCCAAGATCAACTAGAAAAGGGGTGTGTGTGTGTGTGTGTGTGTGTGTGTGTGTGTGTGTGTGTGTGTATGCTCATGAGCTTCTGTCCTTTTGACCTAATGTCTTGAGTGACTTACCAGGAGATGTAGTAGTGATTTCTTGGTGTGGTTCTAGTCACCACTCATTTGTAAGAACCATTTTATAAGACAAGATTTCTACTTGAGAACTCACATGACAAATAGAACATAAGTCCTTTCTCCCTTTGTCTCTCATTGGATTAGCTTCTAGATCCAGTTGCCTAGCAACAAGAGGCTCCAGGCTCTAGGGCCTGGGAGTTGGTCTCCCCAATGGATCTCCAGTCTCAACCAAATCTTATTTCTATTTATCACTCAGTCTGAGTAAGTCTGCCTTCCTTACCCACATTTCTTGTGCTCTAGAAGCCTTGTGATATAAACAGATCTTTCTGTTCTGCAAATATGTATGCCCCTCACACACAGCATGAACACCTTACCTTCTGAAATCTTTCTCATATGGATATCCTTGTACGAGGTTGTTTCTTCAACATTCAGCCATTTCATGGAGCACTTGAAGTGCTTTAGGTTCCAATGAAAAGTTTAAACCCTTCTCAAAATTCCTTTAATCCAGACATTAGTAACCATCTGTACCTTTCTTCAATTTGATGAATGATTCAGAGGCATTTTATATCTGCATATAAATATACTATGATAAGTTTTTAACCTATCAAAGGAGACAGAATATAGAAGAAGAGGGGTGATAGATAAAAATACCATGTAAACAAATTTCATCGTTAAATTAACTATCTGGCAGTTTAAAAAATATCATGAGAAAAGAATGTGTTTAATAAGTTGGCTAGAGTCAATAACAAAAACAAAATTAGCTGTTTATTATCTTTGAGCAGCCATAGTAGGATAGAGTGAGTTTGTAAATATCTGTAAGTTTTTTGTCTCCCGTGTCTGTTTTTATGATTTTGTTGTTGTTGTTGTTGTTGTGATTTTTGTTTTGTTTTTAGGGTTTTTGTTTGTTTGTTTGTTTGCTTGCTTGCTTCGTTGGTTTGGGTTTTTTGTTTGTTTGATTTTTGTTTTTGTTTTTGTTTTCGAGACAGGGTTTCTCTGTGTAGCCTTGGCTCTCCTGGACTCACTTTGTAGACCATGGCACTTGCCATAGAGTGTTGTCCTAACCCTGCCCACCCTAAGTGGTTGAATATTGATCTCTGAAACCTCAACTTGAGAATCTTAACAGGTGGTCCTGCCCAGCTACAAGGAATGAAAATTTGTAATAACTTCTTATGACAAGTGACCATAGAACCCATCCAGCTATTCTTTCTGAATGTGCATTATTGCTGAGTGCTGTGCCAGACTGTGTAGCACAGCTAGCAATCTTACCACCCAGAACCCCATTAAAAAGCTTTCTCAACTGGACCTTGGTCTAATAAGGCAAGGCCTGTCTCTGTGCTCATCACAAACCAGCCTAAACATAGTTCTACACTAAAAAGAAAGGTCCTTCCACTCCCAAGGAATGGCAAAAAACTGCTGTAAGGGGTGACCAGGTCCTCAAACACTAGACACACAAAGGCCTTGGAAAATTACCAAAGTGTGAAACAACCAAAATAAATATATTCTAATAAGGAGCTCTGCAAAAGTGGATGTCTATGAAGTGACTGACAAAGAGTTTAGAATGTGCCTCAATAGGAAAACATTGACAGAGGAAATGATCAAACAGAAGAAAGAATCTATAAACCCAAAGGGACACTTGACATTACTTAGTCAAAAGAGTAAAATGTAAAATAGTAATAATAACAATAATGATAATGAAGTCCAATGACAATTATGACACTCCTTTAACCTATCAGATTGTGTGTCCCATCTGGCAGCCTGCTGATTAGCAATGTCAGGGGTGTGTGTGGAGGGGTGTGGCTGGCAATCTGTCAGCATTGCTTTCTATCTGGTGTTGACGTGGGTGCCAAAAGCCTGTTGTTGAGTTTGATATGTTGGGCAATCTTTGTGATAACTTAGTTCTTAGGCAACCATATGAAAAACAAACTGCCAATATCTACTGGCTGGTTGGTCTGGAGACTGATAAGAATTTTCTCCTTAACATAAAGGTGGCCAGGGTGAGGTAGTGCAATGTAATAGATCTTTCTTGTCAATCGCCCATCCAGGACACAGTCTTTGTGCCATCTAGTTAATAGGATGTTGATTAAATCCTGAAAAATCAGTGTTAGACTACTAATAAATAATGTCTCTAGGAGCATAAATGAAGGTTGTAGTATTCAGACTCTTCATTTACATAGCAAATACCTTAAGGAAAGGAAAAAAGGAAGGAAGGAAGGAAAGAAAGAAGGAAGGAAGATTGAGTCTGTGTGCGGTTGGGTAGACCTGTTGCTTTGGGCCTGGAGTGAGGGAAGAGAACATTGTGAAGGCTGGAGTACATGCCAGAATGCCAGAGGCTTATCTCATGGCATCCAGGGAGCAGAAAAGAATGATGGGAAGAGACAGGGAGGAAGACATATCCATAGAGACCCATTTCCTTCAACTAGACCCTCCCTTCCATGACACCTCCCCATAGATATTATGTTCAGATTCTGAATCCATTAATGGATTAAATCACTGATTAGGTCAGAAGGCCTGTTCCATTGTGCACTAGAAGAATGCCACCAGGATCTGTGATCAATATATTTTAAGTTGGCGTGATTGAAAATAATACGCCCGTGTAATATTGATTCCAATATTGGGCTTTTAGAATATTTAAAATATTTTAACTTCTTAGGTTATTGTTTTATAAATGCTAAGTTTGGAAGGACTTTTGTCCTTTGGAGTACTTCTTATCAGTAATTTATTCAAGAGCACAAAGGGAGAAACTAACAGGATAGGGTGAACAGTAGGTGGTGCTGGGGTGGCCACATCTTCTGATTTTAGAGAGTCATAGATGGGCCTCCAAGGTAGCTGTATTGCCAATGAAATTGCAGATTTCAGGAACACTTCCAAATGAAAAATTTATTGCACCTATTATCATGCCTTCAGAAAAATCCCGCTCTGCCCTCCAAGCATGCTCTGCCTCTGAGCAGTGCTTTGAATAGCTGGTGTCACCCCGTTATCTTTTGAGTGCTCACTGGTGGTGACAGGGCTCAGGACTCTATAAAATATGTAATTTTCAGTTCAGCCTTTTTTCTTTTGAAATCTTCCCTAGATGAACCTGGGGGAAGGTTTTATCAGTAGGGTTTTTTTTTTTCCTTAGTTTGACGTAAGATAAAAGTGAGATAGAAGAAGAAACCAAATATTTGTAGTTAAAGAGACCCTGCTTTTAAAATGACCTATGAAAATAGCACAGCCTCTCTGAACTTCAATTTTTTTATTTCAAGAGCCACTAAAAAATAGTTTGAGGGTGGTAATATGAATTATATATGAAAATAAGCATTTCATCTAGCACATAAAACATTCTCAAGAATATTATACTTTCCACTTCTATAATCAGAAGGACATTGTATTTATTATTTCATTATATATTTATAAGGTACCAACTTTTGGCTGGTTGTCCTCTTGGGATACCAAGCTGACTGGGGGAAAGAATTAAATTATTATACAAGTGAATGTGCATTTACAAATTCTAAGATAAACATGAAAGGAGAGCATTGTGCTCACTGTTACTGCTGGACACACGTCTCCTGGTGAGCCACTCTTTTCTAGGCAAGTATCAGGATTAGTAATTGCCCAACACATTTGCATCACCCTAGCTGTTTAATGCAATGTTTTCAAGTCATTTTTTACTTTTACGAAATGGGAAAAGACCAATACTTGTTTTATAAGATGTAGAAGATACACACACATAATACCATAAATGCTTATTAAGAAACTGCCAATTTCAATATCAATTGATATGCTAGTGCAAATCACTGGGTCCCACCCTTATACAAAAAAACTACCACTATTGGCAGACTCTCTCCCAGTGAGGAACACCTCCTAACTGATTAGCCAATACAAAATAGTCTGCCTTGAAATCAAATATGCCAAGCCACACTAAACAGTAAGTAGAAAATTCCAGAAATAAACAACTCAAGAAACTAAATAATCTTAATTGAAACTATTTCATCTGCTATTAGCTACTAATAATTTTTACTTATTAATCTTAATCTCTGACTTAATTAGCTTTAACCATCAACTTAACACAGCCTAGAGTCATCTGAGAAGGCAGTTTCAATCGAAGGACTTCTCCCATCAGACTGACCTGTGGAGTGTTAATTGATGTAGGGAGACGCAGCCTATTGTGGCAGCACCAGCACTATTCTCTGAGAAAGCATTCCCGCATGTGGATGAGCATGCGTGCACATGCACACGTGTACACACACACACACACACACACACACACACACACATCAGTGAGTGAGGCATCAAGTAGCAGCCCCGTGTTTTCTCTAGCACTGTGTAGACAGTGTGTGAGTTTGTAGGCCATGCGTGCGTGAGTTCCCGGGTTAAAGACAATGCTTGGTCAAATAGTAGGCTTCCTGTCAAGTCTGTGCTTCAGCTCATACCCTGACTCTCTACAGCAGTGGACAGTGACCTGAAGTATAAGCTCCCTGCATTTTGATCTTCATGAGCGTCTTTGAAGCTGGCTCTTCTGGTCCACAGTGTGATGGCTTCTGCTTTCAAACTGGGAAGTAAGGTCTGGGGCAGAAAAATGCTTTATATTTCCCCAGTCAAAGAGAGCGCACTAAGCTGAAAGGTCACTCAGTGCTTAGTCATTCCTTAGGTCAATATTTCCTAAGCATCTCTGGGGATAAGAACCCAAGGGGCACTAGCTGAAAATGCCAATTCCTTGTCTGTGTCTTTGGAGAGTCTGCTGCTATCATCTCAGGGCGTCATCTGGGGCTTTCCTGTTTACTTCCTGCTGCCAGGTTGTTATCATTGGGGTATTAGGGAGACTATTGAATTAATGTGGGCTTTCACAAGTTGTTCTTCATGAATCACCTTTTCTAAAAGTCAAGGTTGTGTGTGTCATGCTCTGCTTCGCCACCGTGGTGGGATCTGGATCGAAATCACACCATCCCTGACAGCTTGAACATACTCACTGGCAAAAACATGCTGTGGAGAGAAGCAGCAGAGACTCTCTGTCTGATCGCCCGGGAGTACCATTTTCTATGTGCCACCCTACCACCCCACCACCACCACCTCCACCACCACCCACTCTGTTACATAAGGGTTAGTGTTTGGCTCTGTGAAGAAGTATATTCATGGTGCCCAGTGCTTGTTTATAAATAGACACCAGGGACAAAGGTCTTGGGACTTGGTGGACCCAAAGAACATTAGACTTTTGTACAAATCTTATCTGCACAGAGTCCTGGGCTCCCCATTCAGATCTGTTGAAACAGGACCTGTAGATTAGTTGTATTTGGTTTGTTTTATTATTATTGGGGGTGGTGGTGATAGCCAGGATCTTATGTGTTCAAGGGAAGACCTCCACCAATGAGTGGCATCCCTAGCCATTGGCTTATAGCTGCACCTGTTAACTGTGGGAATTGAACCTGGGTCATTTGGAAGAGCAGCCAATGCTCTTAACCACTGAGTCATCTTTCTAGCCGCCTCCGTAGATTTTTTAAAGGTCTACGAACCCAACGAATGTTTTGTCCTGTACCTGCTACACTGATTTCCAAGCATTGATTCCCTGTAGCCTTTCCTCCCCATATCCCTAATCTCACCACCAGATTGGCCAATAGCCACCCAGAGTATTTTAGTCTCATCCAACCTCAGTGCAGGCACATGCCCTCAAGATATCCTGGCTTCTTTCTACGGAACAAACAAATGCCCTTTACACCCACCGTGGATGAAGCACTATGCAGGCTGCACAAGTTCAGCGTATGAGGAACAGATTTATTTTTAAGTGGGTTTTTGTTGTTGTTGTTGTTGTTGTTGTTGTTGTTGCTTACTCTTTCCTTCCGTTCTCTCAGTTGGCTGTTGCTTGCCTCGTCTTAGTGGAAAACATTTCACAGGGTGGTCTCTGACAACCTGCAGGAAAGAGACAGAGGGAAAAGCAGCAAAATTAAGATACACTCCAAAATTTACCAAACTTCAGATTTGCCCATTGGGATTTAAACACCATTTTCTTTAGCTTTTCTTATGGCGATCGTTATGGTTAGAATTCTCTTTTGAGGTTATATTTGAAATCCTCACCCTACCACCCCACCCCTTGATTTCTGATTTCTCAAACAGGCAAAGGTGAGACAGGTTTTCATGTACAGCCACTACAACAAACAACAAGAGATGACTTTCCTTTTTTTTTTTTTTTTTTTTTTTTTATTTCTTCATTTGATTGGCTGATGTCTTGGCTAGTAGTAAAATCACACACACACACACACCCTATAGTTCAGATACTGTATTCATGTGTCTGGGAAGTAGGACATTTTACTCTCTAAAGGATTAGAATTTATTCTTATAAGAGAAGTCTATATAGCACAGTGGAAAATTCTTCAGTAATTTAAAATAGCTTTTTAAGGTGTGAAAGAGCCTCAGTTTGGAGGAAATCCCTGGGGAAGGGATGAAAAACACCAACAAGCCTGGAAGGAATCTTGTTATCATTGGATAAGATAAAAAAATTGTTATTACCCCATGATAATTAGAAAATAATTATTTATGATAGTAAAGGGACACACACCATTGAATGTTACTAACAAGATGTACAGTCTTCTACAATATAAAATAAAAATCCTTTTTATAACGCAACATCCTTGTCCCTAGAATTTTCCCCCAGAAAAAAAGTTAGCCAAGCTGGCTTTCCACATGACTCAACTGGACTTGAATAATCATTGTTGACTTGACTTAAAGTGTCAAACATCTTGTGACACAGGTGTCCTGGAAAGCTTTGTCCCTTGACGCACTTTCAGTGGCCTTGGGTATGGAGATCAATGAGGGAAAACAAACTCTTAAAGTGACTTTCCCTTGGAACACAAGCACCTGACCCTAGACAGGTGAGGTTATACACACAGCAAAGAGATGGACTGCCTCAACAGGAGTAACACATGGGTGTGGTGGGTAACTCCATGGAAGGAGAGGAAATGCATGCTACAGCTGGCTGCAGTGTGGCATCATCATCAAAGAGAGGTGACTGACATGCTGCTTGCTAAATGTCATTCTGTGTGACAGCACTGTTTTCTGTCACCTGTATCTTTCCTTATGTTGTATATCTGTTTACACAGAAAACACACCATGCAAAGAAATCTTACCTCTTAATCACAGCATATGGGGGCACCCACTCCTACTAGATGCCATGGGAAATATTGAAATGCTGCATGACATCGTGGCCCTTTGGGTTAAGGAGAAAGAACACCAGGAAGTTGTGAAGCCAGGAGGGCTGGAGAGGGATTCTGGCTCGTGGTATCCATGTTATACATTGTGTTGCATCTTGGAGAGGAACTAAATTGGGGCTCTAAAATTATCTTTAAAAACTAGGACTTAGGAGGTGAAAGCTGTAGGAAGTTACCCTGTTACCTGTCTTGTTGGTTTAAAGGGGGAGGGGGATAGGTGAGAATGTTTGGGAGCATTTTGCCAGTGTAGTGAGTAGGCTTGGTTTCGTTTTGTTTTGCCTTTTACATTTTAGGGCATCTCACATCTCAGGGGATGCAGAGAATTACGCAATGGTGTGCCATGCTTCACGCAGATAAGACCTAGGGATCACAATAGGCTCATAAATATCTGCAGTCCACCAAAGTTACCTGATGAGATGACTTAGTGGTTCAGAGGACATGCTGCTCTCGGGGAGGATCCAAGTCCAGTTTGTGGAAGCCGTGTTGGGCAGCTCACAACTGCCTGCCTGTCACTCGGGCACCAGGGAAGCTAACGTATCTTCTGACAGATAGATGAATCGATGGATGCATGTGAGCTCCAGTATGAGTGATAGCAATCAGTCCCAGATCCTTTGGAAGAGCAACCAATGATCTTATCTTCTAAGCACTCTATATCTCTAGCCCATCCTTTAGTATTCTCAAATCATTGTTTCCATAGGTTTCAAGTAGTTACTAATATTGTTTTGTTAATTTGCTTAGCATGTAATTTTAATATAGCTTTCTTTCTGACAATTTTTACATGTGTTCTAGTAAATTCAAATACATGTGTGCACATTCTGGAGCTGGTGAGGCCGTGAAGGAAACAAACATGAAAATCCCCAGACTGAAGTCAGATCATTTGTAGAAGAAATAAGATGACAGATCAGAAGAATTTCTGGTGTGGCTATAGATACAGATATTTAAATGTTATGTTCTTTTTATGTTTCTGGAGGAAAAAAAACCAGTAGCATTCTCTAAGGGAAGATATGCCTTACCTCTATAGGAAATTAGAAAACAAAATTTTAAATGAATATGCTCTCTGAATTAACAGAGGAAAAATAGATATGAAATCTGTCTTCCGTGCTTTTTCCCAGGGAACATCTATTTACTGTAATAAGGAATTCTAAATATTAATACTTGAAGTTTATAGGGATAATTTGACACTTAAGCAGAAATTTCAAAGCCAGACTCTCTGAGCCCTGAGTCTTTTTCCGTTCACTACAGAGGTTTGACTTCAGGGCACCTATGATTGGCTATTACTAAGCTTTTGGGTTTGAGTTTTATCCAAAGATCTTTCCAGCATTTCTAGTAATCTCTAGTCTCTGACATGTTAGTGGTTAATTCCACAGAGGATGGATATCTGCCATCATTTGCCTCATTTTAAATAGACAGAGAGATAGTGGACAGAGCAAACAGGAAGCCCATGCTGGGGCCTGATGTCACAGCAAGGGTAATTTATCAGAAATGCCAGCAAGAGTTCCCTGAGTAAATAGCTCCGAATTTACCACTGGATTGAAACATGTGAACAGAGCTAATGATATAGAAATTCAATTTAAAGATTTGGCATCTTGTACTTGCTGTCCCTTAGTGACGCATGGTGGGCTTGGCTTTAGCCTTAGTCCCTAAAATGCTGAATGTGAGATCCTGGCCCCCACTTTTCTGCATGGACACTAGGTGCATATGTAGGTGCACATGGGCATGCACATCCTTGTGGAGGCTAGAGGCTCTCCTCTACCTCCCAAGAATAGTATCCCAAGTGTTTGGTGTTTGTGCATCAGTTTTTTTAAATGTGTGTTCAGGATCAAACTGGGTACATCCTGCTTTCATAGTAAGTATTTTACTAATTAACCTATCCTATCATCCCTTGGTGTGTGATATTACATAAGAATAAGAGTACTGAGCCCAGTGGTAGTGGCACACACCTTTAATTCCAGGACTCGGGAGGCAAAGGCAATCAGATCTCTGTCAGTTTGAGGCCAGCCTGGCCTACAGATTGAGACCAGGATAGCCAGGATAGCTAGGGTTTCACAGAGAAACCTTGTCATGAAAAACTAAAAAAAAAAAAAAAAAAGAAAGAAAGAAAGAAAAGAAAAAAGAATGAAAGAAAGAAAGGGGTCTGGAAAGAAAGCTCAGTGGTTAAGAGCACTTACAGAGGACCCAGGTTCAACTCTTAGCACCAGCATAGTAGCCTACAACTGTCTATAACTCCAGTTCCAGGGGAATCTGGCACCCTCACACAAACATACAAGCAGGAAAAACACCAATGCACGTAAAAATAGATAAACCTTAAGAAAAAATAATAAAAGAACCACAAAGTGTAATAACAATTGTAAAGCTAAATCATGCATAGACAACAAAAGACCAAAAAAACTTCACACAAAATAAAAAGACAAACATATGCAGGCTGTTGTTATTATTATTATTATTATTATTATTATTATTATTATTATTATTATCATTATTATTATTATTATTATTATTATTATTATTATTTTACTTTAAATTAGCAGAGCCCAGTGGTTAAAATTTTTCTGAGCTGAAATCTAAATGACCTTCTATGCTTTGAATTTGATGAATAATAGGTTGTGCTTAATAATCTATTCAACACACATTAAAGAGTTTTAAAAAAAATAAAGACCCATTCTAAACTTAGTTTATTTTCTAAAAGACACAGGGCCTAAAATTATTATTCAAGTAATGATTTCAACTTAGATGTGAATCCAACCTGAGACTGTATTACCGTTAAGGGGGTTGCAGGGACATTCTGGATGGTCACCGGATCAATAGTTGTTAATCGTTGAATAAATCAGAGGCAGACACCAGGATAGGTGATTAGATCTGTAAAATTAGGGGAGGACTTGTTACAGAATACGGTTAACACACAATAGCAAGCCTGTGGTAAGAATACTGGCTGAGGTCTCCGGGAGAACATGAGGTCAGGACACAGTGCTGCCTCAGAGAATTGGGAAAGCCTTGGTATGTGAGGAGACTTTGAACTGCGTTTCGAAAGATGAGCAGACAATTTCCTGAGAAGGAAGAACTGGCCATTCCAGCTCTCCTGAGCTACCCCTCCAAGACACAGAGTTCTAATTTGACCAGAATCTTTCACTCACAGCTAAGTGTCGAGTATTTCGTGTGGATGTGAGTACCTCGGTAGGAGACAGACATGTTGGGTTGATTCTCCTAAAGGCTCTCAGAGTTCCCATGATCCTGTGAATTTCAGGGACGGGAGGGATCTGCTCGTAGTTGGAAGCAAAGAATTCTTGGCTTGAACAGGGTGTGGGACTGCTTCCACAGGAAGATCTTTCAGCTGCCTCTCACAGCTAAGTTAAACAGCAAGAGACACTTTCTTCTATTCTTGGCGCGTGCATCTGGGCTTGGAAGGATGAAGGCAGTTTACTCCTGTCGTAGATGTGGCCTCTTGGTTTCTTTTACCAGCCCTTCCTCAGCAACCACAAGGCTTTTTCCCCTGTCTCATTCTGTGGCAGAAAAGTGTGTTTTTAAACCAAGCAATGGACTTCTAGGAAAAGACATTCCAGCTTACTGTCATTTAACTGCAGATAAGCAACATGCCGAAAACCCAAGGCTCACTTCTGCTTAGAGCAGTGGTTCTCAACCTTCCTGATGCCGCGGCCCTTTTATACAGTTCCTCACGTCTTGGCAACCACCAATCATAGCATTACTTTGTTTCTACTTCATAACTGCAATTTTGCTACTGTTATGAATGGGAGTGTTAATGTCTGCTGCTTGGCCCCTGTGAAAGGGTCGTTGAAACCCCACAGGTTGAGAACAAGTGAAGTGCAGTGCTTGGTACCAAAGCTTCAGAAAACTAAGTGGCCTCTGAGTTACTGGAATGAATCCCATGACTGACTGATAGACAGCCAGTGAGTGAAAGAATAGCAAAAAAAAAAAAAAAAAAGGGCAACTAACTCCACCATACACAGTCTCAACCAAAAACGTAAAGAGTGAAAGATGTAAGCTGGCCTTAGACACAAAGACACACAAGGAGTTCTGATTTTTCAGCGTGTCATGTTGAAAACCCAGTCATGAAGGAAAAAGGTAAGTTGTTGATAACTTAAGTAATTTAGCTTTTACTCATAAGCAGTGTTTGGAGTTATGCTTTAAAATTTAAATCCTAGTCAAAGCTCTAGGAAAACGTAATTGCTCGTCCAAATGATATTTATTTTTTAAAAGATGTTTTTTAAAAAAAAAATCATTGTGGTGTGTGTGTGTGTGTGTGTGTGTGTGTGTGTGTGTGTGTGTGTAAAACCATGGGAGCTAAACTTCATGCTATCATGTGTGCTTTTAAAGGACAACTAAGAGGGAACTGGTTCTTGTCCTGAGTATAAAACCTAGGTCATGAGAGTTGAGGACAGGCACCTTTACCCACACAGCCACCTCACTGTCCTTTTGAAGGTTCCTTAGAATGAAGTTTTACTAAGCAATTAAAAGAAAAAATCACAAAAAGAAATGATAAGATTCTTAACTTGTTTTTTTTTTATTTTTTGGTTTTTTTTTTAATTTATATTTTTGGTCTTTAAGGTCTCAGAGAGTCCTTAAGATTTATTTATTTATTTATTTATTTATTTATTTATTTATTATTTATTTATCAGTGGGATTGGACCCAGGGACCTGCTAGGCAACGATGCCATCCTAAGCTATGCCTCCAGTCCTCCACCTTGCTGCTTTGATATTTGTAACTAAAGGTCAAATTGCTCTGGCCTAAGCAGCTTCATCTCAGACATCCCGTGCATGAACTGGACAACTGGCCCTCCCACACAGATAGCTAGCTTTTATGTTTCCCTGCTCTGAGTTGTTGAGGGGAGGCCTCCCTCAGACTTCTTTCCATCCATCCAAGGGTTTAACCACTCTTTAAGGCTAGATTGAGATCATCTTATCCTTAAACCATTCACTTGATCAGCTCTCATGGAATGGCGGTTTTCTGCTATGAAACTTCTTGCTTTCTGTTACCTATCACTGAACCTGGCAATTAGTCGTCTTTATTACTGCCCCAAACTCTTACATGGTCAGCTTTTGGTGCTCAGATGTCCATGTTGATTTTCCGCCATGAGGTCGTTGACTCCTGAGAACAAGCCCTTTCCTTCCCGAAGCCTCCATGGAGGTTAGTTCAGCAAATATTTGTTGATTTGAATAATTGGTTAATTCAACAAACATTTACCGGGCAGCCACCATGCGAAATGAACTTACCTAGACCCTGGATCTTTCCCTATGATTCTCTTGGTGGCTGCCAGCAAACTCCAAGTAATTTAGATTTGAAAATCTTAAGCCTTGTTCATGAGGCAATTATTTCTGTAAGCTAATCATTTGAGAATTTTTATTTGGCATAAAGGAAGAGTGGAGGAGAAAGAAAGGGAGAAGATATGGAAACTGTTATGTGATTTTTAAAAATCTGGATATTTGGATGTTCCCCCTTATTTGACATTCTCTCTGTGTTGTAATTTACTACTAACGTCAGCTACTCCTACTGTGACGTAAATCACTATAAATGTTGTCATTTCATGGACGCAAATGAGCTCCATGAAGTCAAGACTTGGACACCTCTGTTGGCCCTCTAACAAGCCATGAACCCTTGCCTGAAGAAGTCCAATGAACTACGTGATAGCAGTCAGATCACGTCAGCATCGGCAGTAACACCACAACCTTACCGACAAGCTGGTGGAAGGACACCACACGGCAATTTAAGTTAGATAGCACGGGGTGGTGGTGGCACACACTTTTAATCCAAGCACCCAGGAGGCACAGGCAGACAGAGCTCTGTGAATTCGAGGCCAGCCTGTTCTTCAGGGAGAGTTTTAGGACAGCTGAGAAACCCTGTCTCAAAAAACAGGGGGGGGGGTTAGATGGTGTTTTTCTGAGAGTCATTATGAAAATAGAACATCAGTAAGCTATTTAAGAGTACATGGGGTTACTGCTTATGATGACAAATTTCATGTTGCCACTTAGTCCTCCTCAATTCACTTGACAAGTTTTTAAAATTTTATTTTAGAATTATTTATTTTATGTGTATGATGTTTTTGCCTGCATCTTTGTAGACTTTACCAGGTAGGGGAAGTTCTTTCTTCCTGAGTTGCTGAGAGACATTTCTTTTAAATTAGGAATAAATATTATAGTTTGTGAGATGACTTTTCTGCATCTGTTAAGAAGATAAGACATATTTGTTTTATTTTTTGCCTAATACTATGATGAATTGTACCTATATCATGTTCTTTTAAATTAGATGTATTTATTTTATCTTATATGTATGAGTGTTTTGCTTGTGTGCCTGTATTTGTGCCATGCATGTCTGGTGCCTTCAGAGTGAGACGAAGACATTGGATCCTTCCACTGGGAACTAGAATTATAGATGGCTGTGAGCCACCATGTGGGTGCTGGGACCTGAGCTTATATCCGCAGCAAGAATAAGGACTCCTGCTTAACTGCTGAGTCACAGCTCCAAATCATATAGTTTATTCTTAAACCAACCTGTACTAGTGGCATAAGAAAAAGGTTTTCAATTGAGGTTTATCAAATTGGATTTGAATTTAATATTCCTTACTGCTCAGTGGTAGTTGCTAAAAAAAAAAGATTGTTTTTAAAGCTATTTTTTAGAAGTAATCAGATTTGTAATGAAATGCTTTAAAAATATACAATTTGAAACAAGAATTAGCTTGTGAGGGTTGAAGGCAATGCGCATGTGACCTTTTTAGTAACAAGAACATATTGAAATGTCTATTTTGTATTAAGTAGTAGGAATGCTGAAATAATAATTGCTTCGCTGTGGGCAAGTATTTTGTAATTCTGACTGTTTATATATTTTCTCCCTTCTTTTGTGAAAACACTGGAAACATCATATAGAACAAATCCCTTGGAAAAGTGTCTCCCCAGAGAACGTTGGGAGACCATGGTATCCACATGGGGTGGTGAATCTAAAATGTTGGATGGTAACATTGCATTGACAATACAGTTCCCAAAGAGATGTGCAGGACTAGAATTTAGTTTAAACTCTGGGCAGGAAATGACTGTTGTCACCAAAGGCCAATTACAAGATTCCCCCAGGCTTCAGCAAGCAGCTGAGTAGACTGATCAGGTTGCCAAATAAGAAAGCAGATAATTGCCTCGTACTGTGCCAAGACGGAGCCAGCCATCGGATGTTTCATTAACCAGTGAAATGGGTTAAGCAGATCGGAACAAATTCAAACCTCCAGATGAAAAGAAAGGATCAAGAGATAGTGTGCAAGGATGTTAATAACACATAAGCAAAGGCTTAGAGGATTTGCAATACAGTGGCTAATATTAAAGCATTTTGAAATAAGGGCACAAAGAGCTGAGTTTCTTGGACTTATTACTTATGTTCCATTCGGTTTTCTTGTTGACCTACTGAATTTTATTAGTAGATAGATGTCTTAGGGTCACTATTGCTGTGATGAAACACCATGACCAAAGCATCTTGGGGAAGAAAGGGTTTATTTCACTTACAGTTCCATGTAACATAAGAGCTCCTTATCAAAAGCAGGATGGATGAGAACTCAAGCAGGGTAGGAACCTGGAGGCAGGTGCTGATGCTGAGGACATGGAGGAGTGCTGCTTGCTGGCTTGACTCTCATGGCTTGCTCAGCAGGCTTTCTTATAGAACCCAGGACCACCAGTCCAGTGACAGCACTACCCATAATGGCTGGGCTTCCCCCATTGATCACTAATTATGCAAATGCTTTACAGCCAGACCTTCTGGAGATTATTTTCTCAATTGAGGCCCCCTCCTCTCTGATGATTCCAGCTTGTGTAAAGCTGACATAAAACTAGCCAGTATAAATGACCCCTTGTCAACATGACACACAAACATCATTTTTCAATTATAATCTCCCTTTCTCATTTATCCCCAAGATGTAAAGTTAATAGAAACATTACCATATATAAACACATATAACTTTAAAAGTCTCACAGTCCTTACAAAATAAAAAGTAATAATAAAAATTCAGTCTCTTTAAAATAATCGATCTCTTTTAAAAAATATAAAATCTTTTTTTTTAAGTTTAAAGTCTTTTAGCTGTGGATGACTATAAAAATAAAATAAAAAATAAGTTACATGTTTTTCTTCAAGAGGATAGAACCAGGGTACAGTCACAATAAAGAAAACAAAAAACCAAACTCCAACTGTAAATAGCTCAGTATCCAATGTCTGAGATCCACTCGCAGTATTATGGGCTCTTCGAAAGGGCTTGGGTCACTTTTCTGCAGCACACACAGTTTGTCTGGTAGGCTCCAGCTGGCTCCACCCCACTGCTTCTGCTGTTCTTGGTGGCCATGTGTCTCTTCCCAGCAATAGAAACCCTAACCGAGACAGCAGATAGAAATAAGACAGCCAGCACATTGCTGATTCACACGTATTAGCAGAAAATGGCACTCTTTGCATGGGTCACTTTTTCTCACCGCTATGACAAATATCTGACAAAAGTAGCTTAAGGAAGGGTTCACTGTGGGTGCAACCTGTCAGGGTAGGCAAGGCATGACAGCAGGCATACACGGCATTGGGTCCACAGTGAAGAAGAGAAATCGATGCTCCATGATTTCTCCTCTTTAGTCCAAGATCCCAGTGCATGGGATTGATGCCACCTACATCAGGATGGGTCCTTCCCTACTCAGTGAAACCTCAGTGAAGGGACTGGGGAGATGGCTTATCAGTTAAGAACACTGGTGGCCCTTCCAGAGGCCCTAGGGTCATTTCCTAGCACTAACATGGTGGGTCACAAGAGCCTATAATGCCAGTTCCTGAGGATCCCACACCCTCCTCTGGCCTCTCTAGGCACTGGATAAATGTGGTGCACACACTCAGCTCACCCTTAAGTCTTTGCAGACATAAAATTGACCATGAAGGGCCAGGTGTAGTGGCGTATACCTTTAATC
This sequence comes from Acomys percivali, assembly GCA_907169655.1. Lineage (NCBI taxonomy): Eukaryota > Metazoa > Chordata > Mammalia > Rodentia > Muridae > Acomys > Acomys percivali. The sequence continues at coordinate 26,769,589 of OU015752.1, forward strand.
CCAGTACTCGGGAGGCAAAGGCAAGCAGATTGCTGTGGGTTCGAGGCCAGCCTTGTCTACAAAGTGAGTTCCGGGACAGCCAAGGCTAGCACGGAGAAACCCTGACTCGAACAAAACAAAACAAAACAAAAACAATTGACCGTGAAGATCAACTGCCACACTTTTCATAACCCTTAAAGGTTCTAAGAAAGGGTGCATTCAGTGGATGCATGTGCCATACTGAAGGTGTAATAGGTTTGCAAGCGGACAGAGGAGAAGCTGGAGGAATCTCTAAGGTTAAATGAAGAGAGAAGTAAACACGAGTGAAGAAAGGCTGAATGAGACCAATAAACTCACTTGAGGGTGTAGACACGAGACTGACTTTCAACAGTAGGAATATATCAGTTGTGAGCAGATATTGCTGGTGCCTTTCACTCACACTGCATGTTGCAGGAATGGAACACTGAAATTACCTTTCTATATAATTGAAGCTGATTTCAAGTCCTTCCTTTACGTGGTGGTGACAAAGGTAATGTTCTGATTCACAGATCACTCAGGGCTTAATAAAGGTTATCTTGCCAATCAGCATTTCTCTCCCTTCTGCCAAGGAGGTGACACACGTTTTACAGTGAAGGTAATTTAACTAACATTTAGGTCAGGACAAGATGACACTGACTCTTGGATTATTTTGAGTTCCTCTCTGGCAGTTTGTAAACCTATCTCCTCAGGCCTCAGGGCTTATAGACTGATACATATCAAGAAATGGCCACAGTCCTCCCGAACACCCCGATTATTCATCCAAAGTGACTTATATGGGTTACTACTGATGTGATGAAACACCATGACTGAAAGCTGGCTGGGGAGGAAAGGGTCTACTCAGCTTACACTTCCACACCATAGTCCATCCCTGAAGGAAGCTGGATGCAGGAGCTGATGTGGACGGCCATGGAGATGCAGAGGCCATGGAGGACTGCTGCTTACTGGCTTGCTCCTCATGCCTTGCTCAGCCTTCTTTCTTATAGAACCCAGGACCACCAGCCCAGGGATGGCACCTCCCACAATGGGCTGGGCCCTCCCCCATCAATCACTAATTAAGAACTTGTCCTAAGTCTTGCCCATAGTCCAATCTTTTTCTTTTATTTTTTATTGTTTATATTTTAATTACTAATTTTTATTAATTAATTCATATTACATCTCAATTGTTATCCCATCCCTTGTATCTTCCCATTCCTCCCTTCCTCCCACTTTCACCCTATTCCCCTCCCCTATGACTGTGACTGAGGGGGACCTCCTACCCATGTATATGCTCATAGGGTATCAAGTCTCTTCTTGGTAGCCTGCTATCCTTCCTCTGAGTGCCACCAGGCCTCCCCATCCAGGGGACATGGTCAAACCATAGCCCAATCTTATGGAGGATTTTCTCAACTGGGGCTCCCCCTTGAAAGATGAATATAGCCTTTGTCAAGTTAACATGGAATTTTCCAGCTGGCTACTCTGGGACTCCCCCTCTCCAGGTTTAGGCGTCTGAATCTTTAGTGTCCTCTGGCTGTGCCTTCATCCACATCCTTTTAGGATTCATAGAAATGTCCTGCCATTCTCCTTGGTGAGGAGCTTTCTTTGGGCCTGCTTTCTGGATTTACAGACTTAAAGTATCCTGAAGTAAATCTGGAGAGACAAGGCTTTGCCCACCTTGGCTTTCCAGGTGTTTTCTGCACCTGGACTCTGCTAAATGGGAAGTAAGGTGAGACCCAGAGCACTCATACATGTTTTTGCTTTCTTCTCCCTCTTGATGTTGTTTTTCTCCTTTATCTTCCTGTGTGGCTAAGCTAAATGAGCTTTTCATTTTTCTCCCTCCCAGAAGAAGCGCATATAAACTCTGGCTTCTTCCCTTACATCCTGGCTCTTAGTAATTAAATCCATGCTGTAGGAATTCAGAAGGCACCGCCTTTCTCAGGTGTCTCATCTCAACGGTTGATGCTCGAGGCTCCCTGGCTACAGTTTATGTCTGGCTTCTTCTTTGTATAGAGCGAAAGATATCGGAACTGCTGGAGCGGTAGGAGGAAAAATAATGGGAAAAGAAAACCAAGAGGAGGGAACTTCAGTTGGTAATTCAAATATCCATCATGCTAATTTTTTTGTTGTTGTTGTCTGTTTTTCTGTTTTTGTTTTAGATTGGTGATATTTTGTTAGGTGAAGAAACGCTTTCACAGAGCCTGGAAGTTTCCAGCACAGTCATTGTGGTCAGGTACTTCACATTTCTTTAACTCAAAGCAATGATTTTGAAAGTCGGACCTGTCGGCTAAACTGAAATGTACTCATTTTTCTCAGTTCTTCAGAAAAAGGAAGTAAAAATATCTATCTACTTTTTTCCTATACATTTTCCTAATATCCTTTATGTTCAAAATTTCTAATACCAAACTGAATAAACAAATGCTTATGAATTGAACCTTGAAGTTTAGGAGCAACTCTCTAATTAAGTAGGTCATTCATCAACACATTAGTGTTATTATTGTATTCTACTTATGGCTATAAAATCATCAGTATATTTTTCTACACCTTTCACAGTCTATAAAGATTATGGTATCTAAAAAGCTCAGACCAAAAAAAAAAAAAAAAAAGCTCAGACAGCAGAAAACTAGGATTCCAATTCTGCTATTTATGTTCAAGAATATCTCTGCATGGCTGCAATAGCCTGTGGATGCCGCTGAATCCAAACGCTGACCCAGTGGCCCTCAGCAAATTACATGCATCAAATTCTGATGTTTCTTCACTGCTTTGAAGAGCCTTATTCACTGGTTTTGTTTATAAAACATCCTCCCTGCCAAAGAATGAAAGGAAGAGTTATCCTGCAGAGCCAATATTTGGAATGACTCATTAGCTCCCCAAGAAACCCTCCTACAACTCAAGAATAACACTGATAACAGTTTGTCAGAAATCTCAAAGTGGTATGCTGACAAAAATTCATATTTATACATGGTTCTCAGTTTTTAGCATCTTCAACGAAGTTAAAAGAAGTGTGGGGTTTGGGAAAGACATAATTATATATTAAAAACTTATTTTAGTTATTCCATTTCTTAAATACTAAAGACATTTTGTGTTTGTAAATAAGAGTTGAGGTGATGTGAAATACTTTTTAATAGAACACTGGTGACGAAACACAATGCAATGTCCCCTCAAACCAGGTTGGATTTTGGAGAATGCTTTTATTAGTTGTAAAAATCATAATTGACAAGAATAGTAGCATAAAAGCTGAGGACAGCCCTTTTCTTTTTTCTCTCAGCTATTGTTATGTGCTATAAATATGCCAATAAAACTTGTTGAGTCTGTGACGTGTTGCTTGTGTTATTAATTTCAGGGCTGACCACCTTGTATTGGATGATCAATTAGGGGGTTCATTCCTAAGAAATAGTAATTCTCCCTCTTTCAGCAGTTACTAGATGCCTGCAGTTCTTTTTATAGAGGTGGAACTCCATGAGGTTTCTCTTTGATGCATTAGCATGTCTGTTAGTATCATCATGGTTTAGGTCTTACATAGGCAGCCATATTACTGGGGTATCATGAGGGTGGCTTCCATATCATTTCTAGAAGATGCAACCTCAATGGACTCCCTGGTCCTCTGGCTCTTAAGATCCCCCTCCCTTTTTTACTGTTCCCTGAGCCTTGGGTGCAGGGGTTGTGTGGTCGATGGAGTCACTGGGGCTGAGCCCTCCATGATCAGTTGGTCTCTGAATTATGACCAGTTGTGGTTTTCTGTAATGGTCTCCATTTGTTGTAAAGACAGGTTTATTTGATGAGACATGAGAGCTACAGCTATCTGTAGGTATAAAGATAAACACTTAAAATGCAGTTAGGAATTATGCTGGTCTATTAAAGTGATAGTGGTAGGTTCTTCTCAAAGACGCATGACCTCTTCAGGTTCAGATAGTTGGTAAGTTTCCAGTATCAGGCATGACTAGTCCCTCCTGTTGAGCAGGCCTTAGCTACTGGCTACCATCAAGATGTAAATAAGCGCTATTTATATATACACTATTGTACCTTTAGGGACATATGACTACTGCTGTGGTTCCTAAGTATCACAGCTAGAGAGGACTATTGATCTATTTCTTCCCTTGGCAGCTTGCATGGCACCTTCTGGTACTATAAAAGCTAGATCACAGGAAGAAGGAAGTTTTCAGGTTACATCTTGCTCGAATTTCCAAGTCCTTTTCAGAAATGTGCTATGTCTTCAGCAATAGAGATTTATCTCCAACCTCCATTAGCCAATCAAGGACAACAGCAATAGCCTATATTATTTTGGGAGCCACTTAGACTAAGCTGAGCAGCAACTCAAATGGAGGTTTCTCATGTTTGTAACAGGGATTTCTTTTTGTTAGTCTATAGCTTTTATAAGGAGCATTGTCAGCCCAAGTATTGTAATTTCATCAAGATACACACACACACACACACACACACACACACACACACTTATATGTGTTATATATAATTTAACCATAAAATAATATGATTCCTTGAGGCTTTATAAAACATCTCCTATGTTGCTTCCCAACTAAAGCGCTCCTCCCCATGTACCCCATTTCTCCTTTCATATCACATGTGTGCTGCTATTCTCCACTCAAGTCCCAACCACTTTTTTTTAAACGTTCCTTATTTCTGAGGCTACTCCAGGTTAAGCACTCTTATTTCAAGATAGTTATGAGCCACAGATGAGGAAGAACGGGTGGCATTTGTCTTCATGGGTATGGATTAACTCACTCCATATGACCTTTTCAAGTTCCCTCTATTCGCCTGAAAATTTCATGAATTGATTTTTCTTTATAGATGAATAGTATTCCATGTTGTATTGGTACCAAAGTTTAATTACCCATTCATCTGTGGAAGACATTTAAAATGTCTCCATTTCCTAGCTATTGTGAGTAGAGTAGCAATAAACATGGTGCATGCCAAAGAGTAATACAGCTGGGACATGTGGTAGATATATTTTTAGTTTTTTGAGAATTATCCATAGTGATTTACACAGAGTGGCTGGAACAGTTTGCAATTCTACCAACAGTGAATGAGGGTTCTCTTTCTTCATATCTTTTCCAGCATTTGCTGTCAGTTATTTTGTTGATCTTAGCTGTTCTGTCTGGGGTGAGATGACAATTCAAAATTGGTAGCAATGGCAGTGGTTAACCGTGATAATGGATAAGAGATGGTGGGACAGTGACTGAATGAAGCCATTGATTTTATCATCATCACGGGGTAAGGGAAAAGAAAAGAAAATATGCTTTTGGAATGTGAGAGGCTGGCATTGTTGGACTGGGAAATCCTCTTAAACTAGGTGCAAGTTTGACTTTTTAACCAGACCCTTTGGCAGACTGCAGCTTTCTTAGCATCATGAGCAGCACGTGCCCTGCACATTTTGTCTTATTGGACCTCCCTGCAACTGAGTCAAGAGCCACGAACCCAGTCAGACTGGTGTGTGCTTGCTTGCATGCTTGTTTCCAGCAAGGAATCTCTGTGAACATGGAGGTACAGGGAGAGGAGATCCGAGTAATATAGTCACGTGAGCACCTTAGTCCTTGTAAGTTTAGAAATAGTGAAATATTTAGATTTTTCATAAGCTATATTAGAATATACATCTCAATCAGATTGGGATGCATATAAGGACCTAAGCCCACTAAATAGTTATACTAGTCAGCTGTCATAACAAAACCCCACAGACTGAGTGTTGGAGTCTATATGTTCAAGATAAAGGTCTGTTAGAATGTAGCTGTTTCTAAGGGCTTTCTTTGTGGGTTACCGACGTGTACTTTCTCTTTGTGGAATGAGAGAGGGAGAAGAGAAGGGAGGGAGGAAGGAAGGGAGAGAGAGAGAGAGAGAGAGAGAGAGAGAGAGAGAGAGAGAGAGAAGAGTGGGAACTTTTGTTCCTTTCTTAGCATAGGGTAGTAGTTATATTTGATTAGGGAATCAGCTTTATGATTTTATTTAACCTGTATTACTTTCTAGTAGGCCATGCCTTCAGATATAGTCATATTTGGAGTTGGGAGTTATGACTTCATAATGGGGTTTCATGAGGGAGGGACACAAACATTCATTCCACAATAGCGTTTGAAGCTAACAGAATTTAATGCAAAGGGCTTACAAACTTAGCAGAAAAGGAAGAAGAAAAGCAGGAAGAAAGGAAAAGCAGGTTTACTAAGTGGCATCATAGATGTCCGTGTCCTTGTGGAGGCTAAGAGTGTCACTCTCACTGAAGTGAATACTCTGCAATGACTGTTTTCAAAAGACACAAGTGACTTCGCACTGCGAGCCCATTCGGAGACACTAAGCCAGAAATATTTTTATTAGCTTCCGTCACCAGCATCCAGTGTTGTTCCAACTCCTTGACATTTGAGCAAAATGAGACAACTCACCCAAAACTGGCATCAGTCTGTACATCTGTCATTCATCCTTCAGGGCGCGTGAACTTTCCAGAAAACTGCAGGGATTTGTCCACTGAGAGAATTATCTTTCCTCCACCTTTTGCTTGCACAGCACTGTGAATGCACATGACACCAATGGACTGGACCCTTAAAATGGGGGAAAAAGCAAATTTTATGCTATTTTTTTAATTATAAAATAAATAAATAAAATCGGCACAAACGCACAACAAACTGTTGAGGGCCATGCCCATAATCTATGGCATTCATAGTTGGGATTTGCTGGGGCTCCACAGAGTAATATCCATCTTCTCAGATACCTTGAGAGTATATGAGTCTGTTCAGGTCAAAAGTCTATAGTGCTAGGTCACTATTCACTACAACCTAAGCACTCTGAAGAGCCTTTTATTGCTCTAGGCCCCACAGGGAGCTGAAAACTCCACTGAATAGGTTAGTAATATATTACCTTGGAGAGTCGTAAGAACACAGTGGGAAACAACTTGCCCTTTGGTGAAAAAAACTTTTTCCACACATGCCAGACTACTGAAGACGCCTAGAAAATTCACTGTGATGCCAGGAGCCCAGATGACTCTGGAATTTAGCCTTCATTCTGTGGTGCATGTGTGCTTCCTTGGGTCTCTCCTACTTCCTGCTTACTAGATACAGTGAAAAAAAATATTATTGCTGAGATCCTTGACATAGTCTACTAACCAAGGTCCTGTGGGTAAGTTGTGACAGAGAGAGGCAGACAATTATATTTCTGGATGGAAATAAACTGCTTTTGATGATCTTTCCCTCATTCAAGGAACAAACTCAAGTCACTCTGGAAGAACGACTACATCTGGCAGATGTTCATAAGAATTTGAAATGACCCTCAGTGGGTTTGATAGAGAACTCCAGACCCAAGCATGTAGAGATAAGCAAACACAAGCTGCAGAAGGGAGTTGGCTGATAATTGATAGAAATCTTTGCTGAGTCCAGTGACTGACCTGACCGAGTTTGTAAGAGACAGCAAGTGTGAGCCCAGATGAGCCTGGGCCATACAAAACAGAATAAGGAGATGGTCCAGACAGCACACCACTTAAAAGTTTTAAGCTGCAGAGTTATAATGATGAGACTCGCATTTTATGAAGATTAATTTGGCAGCAGATAGCAGCGTCCCAGCCAGGAAGAAATAATAAGGGTCCGAGGTTGAGTAACAACAACAGTGAAGAAAGGAAAAAGATGCACTGAAGAAGAGTCTTCATGTGGATCCAGTAAGAGACAAAGCCAAGAACATCTCCAAGCCCACTGGGCTTTAAAAATAAACAAGAGTCGCAAAACAGTCAGGGGGTGACTTGGTATTAGGTGAATGGATTAGCTAGGTTTTCACATTGCTTTAATGGAAGACACGCCATAAACAGGCAAAAGGAGAGAAATACTTTGGAACATGGCTTTGGAGGTGTGCACACAGGGTTGTTTAGCTCCATGTGTGTGAGAAGTATGTGGAGCAGAAGCTATTCACCTCAAGGTTGGCAGGAAGCAGAGTGACAGGAAGAGACTCAGGGCCACGTCTAACCCTCAGAGGCACGCTCCCCAGTGAATCTCTTCTTCCAGCTAGGCCCCCATCTCCTGGGGTTTCCACCATCTCCCCCAGATAGTCAACACAGAAAGCTGGGGGAAATATTTACTAATCAAATTTATAACATAGAGCTAATATATTAATAAGATATAAATAAAAATGAAATATATTAAATAATATGTAATATATGAAAATAATAGCTAGTGATACTAGACCTTGAAGGCAGGGTTTGTGGTTGTTCTCATTCATACTATAGTCTTAGGGCTGGAAGTAAAATGAGCCCTCAATAATGGCATTTTTTGCAAAATGTGTTATGCACTTGAGCTTATGGAATGTACATGATTACCCTAAAGGAGGCATAATTAAGCCATATTTTCATACTAACTACTTTTTACATTTGACCAACCTTATTCATATATAAAATAGAGAATATTATGAGTATATACCACACACATACCCATCTGGTCAGCATGACAAAGAGATCTTTGTAATATCTATCTTACACTGCTTTGGCTTTGGCACTCAAAACTACTATAAACTGAGTGGCCCATAAACAACAGACTTCTGTTTCTTACCAATCTAGAGGCTGGAAAGTTCAAAATAAAGGTATCAGTCCACTTTTGTCTGGTGAAGACCCACTTTCTGGTTCACAGATGGCTGTCTGCCCACCGTAACTTCCTTGATGGGAGAGATGAGGGGTTTCGTAGTAGAGCCTGCTCCTATTCGTGACAGTGGCTAGTCAGTCCTAAAGGCTTTGCCTCCTCAAATTCCTACTTCTAATATCACTGCCTTGGGGCTTCAAGTCTTGACTTTGAAGGAGCACAGCTATTCACTCCATTGCATCATTGCCATACACTTTTTATAGACAAGAGACCTGAAACTGGGAGTGGCAAAATAACCTAATCAAGGTTTCAGAGCTAATATAGGTAAGAGTTGTGATTTGAATAAAAGCCTGTGCCCTTTAAGCGCCCAAGTACTTAGCCACATCTGGTTTGCAACAAGTGGATTATTAGAGAGAGAGAGAGAGAGAGAGAGAGAGAGAGAGAGAGAGAGAGAGAGAGAGAGAGAGAAGAGAGAGAGAGAAGAGAGAGAGAAGAGAGATCAGAGAGCACTCTCAGGTGTCATTCCCAAGGAGCCATGCACACTAGTTTTTTGAGATGTGGCCTATGGCTTGCTTTACTAGACCAGGATAGCTGATCAGTGGGCCCCGAGCACCCACTTGTCTCTGCTTTTCCAGTGGTGGGATAACAAGCATTTCTTTCACCATACTTAGACTTTTATATAAGCTCTATCGAAACTCAGGCCCTCCTGCTAATGTGGCAAGCACTTTACCAACTGAGCTATGCCTCCAGCCTGCAAAGGACATCCAAGGGGCTCACAATGAGGAGGCAAATAGAACTGTAATATTGAAGGAGAGAATTCAGGGCTGGAAATACCAAGAGGGAAATGGCATGTATTAAAGTAGTGCTTGAAGGGATGGAAGTGAAAATGAATAAGTGATCCAAGTTGTTTGAGGACACAGATTTGGCTTAAGCCCTGCATCTTCCTGGAAAGAGAACAGAGAGAGAGAGAGAGAGAGAGAGAGAGAGAGAGAGAGAGAGAGAGAATTTAAAAATAAATCCTGGCTCCTCACAGAGTTAAGTGCTCTTTTTGGCTGCCCTGATGTTTCCTTTCTGCTTTCTGGGAAAAGGACAGAGCTGTCTACAGTCCACTTCGTGTTTTTTCTCTACATCTTTGGTACAGGACAAGCCAAAGAAGACATGATAGTCCACACTATCAACTTTATTTTAACCATGAGGGTGGGAATGCCATTTTTTTCCCTACAAGACAAAACCCCCAAATGTATCTCTGACCTTCTCCTACTGGTGCCTAATAACATTTTCTATCTGGATCTGTTTGGAGACACATGCACTCTTCTACATGTTGCATGGGCTATTAGGGTCTAATAGTGCTGTGTAGTGGATGTACACTTGTTTTTGTTTTGATCCCAAGTGTGGGATGGGGAACAGAATTGTGAGATATCAGGCGATATTAACCACTAGAAGACAAACCACCTCCCACAGGGGCTTGATTTTTTTCAGTTGAAACACATATTAGTACAGACTCTGAGAGGATATATATATATATATATTATATATATATATATATTATTGTTTGGCTGTTCATCATTCCACTTTGAGACCCTCCTAGAGAGAGAACTGCTCCAGAGAATGCTTTGGGGCTCCGGGTTCAGTTGTTGTTCCATGTTCCAGCAGCAACTTTGGTTGAATCACTGGTCTGCTGAAATCCTGCCGACTACACCAGGGTAATCAGTCCCATGAACCGAGTCCAAAAGGTCTACTCCTCCTATTCCCATTAACCTCCTTTCTCTCCAATCTATGGTAGGTGGGTTGGAAGGGAGATATAAGCATTAAAGAACCTCAAATAAAGTAAGTTTGGAAAGGGTCATAGCCTACAGTGTTGACTTGGGTTTTATTGAATGTTCTACCATTAGTCACACTAGTCCCCAAGGAAACATTTTTTTGGCATCATTGGCAGATCAGAAATTTGAGTTGTCTTGGGAGAAATCTAACTATTCCAGAAAGACTTTGGCGTGTTTCCAAATCTCTTCAGGCCACTGAAGTTCACAGGGCATTGGGAAAAGTCCCCAGTTTATATCATTTGTATATAAAAATCCTTTCAGCAACATCAAACTTTAAGAACTAAGTATCCAATTCTAATTATATCCATTGAGTTTTTTCTAAGTAATAGCAAAAAGGTTTGAAGTACAAATTATTCTTTTGGGGGGGTTTCCTTAGGCATTTTCATATGCTCTGAGAGCATCTTAGTGGATTTACTGCCACTTGCATGATGTTAACAATATCACATTTCTAACAGTATTCTCATCTGCGTAATCTATCAATCTTTTAGCATCTGCTGTGATACTCTGAGTATGAATTGTTTAAATAATGACAATGTCTCTTCAGTAGATGATTATTCATCTTTATCTCCTATGCAGGATGAAATTTAGGCATTTCATGAATAGAGACATACTGAAATCACGCAACTCAATAATATACATTGTTCCTTCACCTTGCTACTTTAAGCTTCCTTCTACCGAACAAAACCAGAAACTTTTGGTCTCTTCTGTTCTACTGGTTGGTGAGTACTGAAAGCAGTGAGCCTAAGGGACATACGGCAGTATTGTAAGTAGTGGAACGGTCCTGTGGTTACTGATGTTTTGTTTTTTATATCTTTGGCTCCTCTCGGAAGCTTAAAGGTACCTCATAATGGATGCTTTGTGTCTCCAGCTTCCGTTTAGTTAGAGCTAGGTAACGAGGGCCAATGTGTACTTAGCACAGGGCAAAGGGCTTTCACATCCCTACTAAAGAGAGTTCCAACAGTCGCTTGGTGATGTGAGATATCTGACTTGACAGAAAACTTATTAAGGCACAAACAATGTTGGTATTAATCTCACTTTCATTCCACATACTCTGCTAGCTGAGCGTGTGCCAGAATACAGCCAGAACCCACTAGCATCAAGGTGCTTGTGCAGTCATTTTTTCCACCTAGCACCACGCTGAAACCCCACCTATCCTGGGATGCTCTGGAAGGCAGCCAATGAGGGTGTAAAGCTGCATTTACTCATTCGCATCTCTCCAAGAAGCCTAGCGTAACAGTATTAACATATTATGCTGGCTGCCCCTCTTTGATTTTGTTTGTTGTGTTTTTTTTGTTTGGGATGTCTTTATGTCTCTCTTGCTGGTTCCAAGCTTGAGGATGCCCATCTTGAAATACACATAGCGGCTTAGGCAGCGAGATCCCCTGGGCCTGGGAGGCGAGGCGGGAAGGAAAGCAAAGTCCAAGGGCGAGACCCGCAGGTAGGAGCAGGCGCAGAGCCACGCTCTGAGGTCCGCGCAGGCGCCCAGGGGCGCGCGCATCCCGGCGCACCTGGAGGCGGAGCCAAGCCCGCGGCCCGCCCACGCCCGCTCCCGCCGAAGCCCCCTCCCCGCCCTTCCCATTGCGCCGCACGCGCGCGCAGGTGCGTGAGGCCGCGCCTGCGGGGGACCCTGCAGACGCGGGCCCGCCATGGAGCACATCCGCACGCCCAAGGTTGGTGGCCCGGGCGAGGAGGGAGGGATGCTAAGCGCACCGGGTTGCCCTGGCCGGAGCTGGACCGCGAGCAAGGGAGGAGCTAGCGGCGTCCTAGCATCTCCCAGAGCCCTGCGAGGCCGGTCTTTCTCTTGCTGGCTCACAGGCCTAGCTGGAGCTAACCTCTTGTCCTTGGGGGGTGCGCACTGGATGCCGGGATGGGCAGGAGGGAATGAACCCCAATTGTCTGTTGAATATCAGGGTGCTGATAAACGGTTTTTCTGTTTGCCTGGTTCTAGGCTTTTACAGTTTTCATTGAAAAGAGGTGTTGGTAGCTCTAAGCAGTTGAAAGGGAAGCAAGCTCTTGAACAGCAGGTGCAAAGAAAGCGCATTATAAACAGATGGTTTGAATGAACTTGGAAGCTTGTTGAAACTACGGAATCAGACTCACCCGATGCATCCTTTACCGTTCGGTGATGGGAGCTGCTAGGGACCTTCCGTGGAGCCTAGGATCCATACTTGTTATAACTGAATGATGGCGTATTATTCAGTTTCCACTGTTTGGTTCATCAGGAAGAAAGATTCTGCGTACAAATTTGTCTGTGGGTGTGTGTCATCCAGTTAAATAAGCCTTGGCCATTGTACCAAACCACGACACTCTTTGTTGTAATTTAGAGTGAAAATAATGATAGAAATTCCTATCTGATTTTTTTAAAACTCTGGGAGGAGATACTTTTTAAAATCCTCTTGTTTATCTCTTGTTGCCACAGTATTTTCAGAATCTTCTTGTATTTAAAATCTAGACCCCTGACAGACTTAGGTCAAAATTATATCTGAGTGAACACAACTCACATGGTCCCAGGGATATTATCATATCATGGGAACATAAATGTAATTACTTTGCTGTTTATCTAGCAAGAGTTTATTCCTACATTCTGAAATGGTTGCCCATACCTCTTAGTAAAAGCCTCTTTAATATTATGTTAGTGGAAGAATCAGTCCTCTATCTTGCTGGAGAACGTCAGTTTCAATGGTAAATTTAAATTGTATTGATATTGCACTGTGGAGTTAAATTGTTGCTTTACAACCAGGAAATTATAAGCTTAGAAGACAGTGCCATAAACCACAAGATAGGTGGCCCAAGGCCTTCAGGGCTTAAGTGCTATTAAATAATTTATTTGAGAATGATGTATTTAACCCATGGATGCTTCCCTTTGTCTCTTGTCAAGGGCGTTCTTGTACCATCGTGAAGAGGCCCTTTATAACAGGTAGTGTCTTATGTTGATGTCCACAGCAAGGATGGTGGAATCTTTCCAGATTCTCTTACTCAGTGTGAACTTGCTAGAGTGAAGTTGTTTTCTGGACCTTCCTCTGTTTCACCACAGGGGGGGAAAAAGCCATATATCTAAACCTGACCAACAAAAAGCATTCTTTACATTGCTTCTCATCAGCACTGCACAGGCAGTGTAGTTCTTCAAGCTAGAATCCTCTGTCTAGAAATGGAAAGACATTGGTGGTTGGGATTGAGAAGTCACTGAGCTGTCTTTGTGGTACAGGTCCACTGAGCTGTCTTTGTGGTACAGATCCACTGAGCTGTCTTTGTGGTACAGGTCCACTGAGCTGTCCTTGTG
>OU015752.1:26783241-26882893 GCA_907169655.1 Acomys percivali
CCTTGTGGTACAGGTCCACTGAGCTGTCTTTGTGGTACAGGTCCACTAGCCTTAGAGGAGCAAGTTATAGCAATAAAGCAAGCAAAGCTCTGAACTTACACAGAGGAGGCAGATGAGACTCATTTATCTATTTCATTCCACAAGCATTTAAGAGTTATTTATAATGCTCATTGTGAAATGCATGGAGTACCATACACGCAGGAAGGAACTCATATCCTGGATGGGGTGCCAGTTGTGAGCATGGCCTTATAGGACTGAGACATAGGCATGCAAAGTGGGGAATTGATGGAGTGTGAGTCACTACATAGTCCTGTGGGTTTCTCTACCCACTGTGTTATGTGTGTGTTTCCATGAGAAGATGAGAAAAGCCTTTTTGTTTTTATAAAGCAGGGTTGACTGTTACCGTAAACGGAGTTAATGCTCAGGAGCATTTGAGACAGCTGTCACACAATTCTTTAAATATACATAGTAACTATTGGTTGTAACCTCAAAGAATCTGCAAACCATGATGCTGCTGAAAGAGAACAGTTGCATGAGAAGAAAAATAGCATCCTTTGTCTTAACATTTTTAAGTTCAAAATTATCTTTCACCGTTCAGGGGTGTCCAACCCATAGCCATAGGCCTATGTGCCTATGGGTAGTTGAGAATTTAGCCCAACACAAAACAGTAAACAGTATGATGTGAAACAACTCAATTGCAAGATACAAGGTGACAAAGTCATGGTAGTAGCATCAAAAGGTTGAATATGTTGTGCTCAGGAGATGGCTCAGGGAGTAAAGTGATTGTTGCACAAGTATGGGGGGGGGCTGAGTCCTGATCCCCAGCATCGGTGTAAAAGCTGGGTGTGATGGCACACACCTGTAACCCCAGCACTGAGGGGTGAGTGGAAAAAACAGGATTGCCAGTGCTCACAGGCCAGCCAGTCTAGTCAAAACAGCAAGCTCCAGGTTTCATTAGAGAGACCCTATATCAAAAATAAGGTGGACAGTGGTAGAACAATAGAATAGGCCACCCAATGTCCAGCTCTAGCCTCTAGGGGTGCATACACCATACATACACACACACACACACACACACACACACACACACACTGTAAACATTGAAGGTTGCGTATGCCTGAAAGAAAGGTGTACAACTACTTGTACTCTGTCACCTCTGGGTGGTTGTTAGCTGACATATTCATGCTTATACCTGACGCTTCTGTTATAGTCTCAGGAAACGGAAGAGGGAGTTCTTCCTTGATTTCATAGTTTTACATCTTGGGTTTGTATATACAAAGTTTGCCTCACCAACTCACTGTTCATTTGGTGCAGTATTTACCAGGATGTAAATGGATTTGTTCTGAGGAAAATAAATGAATGCATGTATGATGTGTAGGTGCTTACTCGTTGACAATATGTCATTGATTTGCTCAGTGAAAATTGTAATGTTTGTTGCAGCTCATGCTCTGGAGGGCAGTTGAAGAAGATACATATGAATACTTAGGTGTACCTTGTATGTATTTCTTTCTCTTGTGTGTATGTGTGCCTGTGTGTGTATACTTTACTAAAGCTTTTAATCGAGCCTCTGCTAAACAGAATGCAGAGTATTCCCCTGCAAGGAGGGAAATACTCTAAGAACACGCAGCTTTGCAGCTGAGTGGAAGTGAGGCCTCTCAGTATGACCCGTACTCTTCACAGTGGAAACCGGGGTTTCTGCTTCGCTGTTGGTCTTCTTTTACCACCCAGAAAACTCTCCAGTGAGAAATGGTGCTTTTGGAAGCTTAACAAGTACTTGATCTCAAGTAATACTTATACCAAAAGGCTTCCAAGTTCCTGGAAACAGCTTGGATTGTTGGTAGGATTTCATTTGGTTGACTGGGGTCTGGCCGAGTAATCTTTAGAAAGGCATCTCTTCCACATCTGTAAATTTGAGTTATTAATGGAATATGTGATCATCTGTAATACAGACCTTGAAATGACCTTCCGCTTCCTTGTGACTCCCCGTCCTTAGTCTGAGCCGTTATTGTACAGCCTCCTTATGGTCTGTTTTCCTCTTTTCTGCCTAATTCTGTTACGACAGAATATGGTCACACATTACTTGTTTTAATTTTCTTACAGCGGCAGCCAAATACGTGGCAAAAGCAACTCAAGGTGGGCACAGTTTACTTTGGCTCACAGTTTGAGGGGTTACCGTCCATCATGGAGGGAAGGCCGTGATGGTGGAAGAGTTGGTCCTTGGTGCTCACTAGAAGGCAGAGAAAGGAGAATGACGTAGCTGAGTTATTTCCCCCTCTTTCCCATTTTTCATCTAGTTTGGGACCCCAATCCGTGGGCTCGTGCTGCCCATACTCATGGTGACATTTTCCTCTTTGGTTAAAACTCTGTGGAAACCTTCGCATGGACACACCCCAACTGTGCTTCATTAATAAGTCCTAGGGTTTTTTGTTTTGTTTTGTTTTGTTTTTTGTTTTTGTTTTGTTTTGTTTTGTGTCAATCAATTGAAATCAGCCATCCTACTTTGTCAAAAGTTTTTGAGTGAATTTTTTTTTCTGAATCTAGATACAAAACAAGAATTCCCAGAGATTCTAGGGCTTTATGCAACTGACCTGTCCTACCCTCACCCCCCACCCCCAGTTTTATTTAGTGACCATTTCCTGACCACGGCCCTGGCCTTGGTAAGCTTATCAAGTATGACAGGTCCTTTTGTATCTCAGAACTTGTGCACTGTCATGCCACTGTAGGAAGTATGGGGAAACAACCCACTCTAATCTTTTCTTCACCAGGCTAAATTTCTTTTTATTTTATTTTATTTTATTTTTTTAAATTTACTTATTTATTTTTTTTATTAGTTTATTCTTGTTACATCTCTATGGTTATCCCATCTCTTGTATCCTCCCGTTTTCCCCTCCCTCCCACCAGGCTAAATTTCTTACAGTTTCAATGTAAATGTAATCTCAGAGAGGCTATTGCCCATGCCCTTCATCTAAATTAAACTTACACACTGTGTGTGTGTGTGTGTGTGTGTGTGTGTGTGTGTTTAAAAGAACCACTTGTTTTTATTTTATGTTCCTCGTTATGACTATTGCATTCATTTGAGTGGTATTTGTTGAATGGTAAGCTTCCTTTCTTAACTGGGAGTCTCATGGATGTAGTCACCCCTGCATCCACAGCACCTCACGCAGTACTTGATACCAAGTAGGCATGCACTAAATACATGATAACTGAAACAATGAATAGCATTCTTTATTTCAGAACTTCATTTTTTTAGACTAGACATTAGTAATCCAGGTATCATAAGCATTATACCTATAACTTGATTGTATTGTTGGTCCTCTTATATGCTATATAAACATATATGTAGTGAACAGTGATTACATTTATACTTAATCTGATAAAATGTGAATAACATAAGGCTAATTATCAATCATTCAACCCAGTGGTTTTAGTATGTGTGCAGTGTTGGTGCTTTTTTTTTTTTTAAACTCTCTTCTTTGGGGTATTAAAGCTTCTGCCTCCCATCTCCCAACCCCTTAGCCTTGGGTAAGAGAAAATGTTAGTGGAGAGAAGAGGCGCAGACCCTTTTACTTCTCCCAGATATTTGGGATTCTTTCGGGCAGTGCTGACCTCCATCAGCGGCAAACACGTGGCAAGCCGTTTCCCCTGAGCTGCTGTGTTGAAATGTTTCTCTCCGTCTACCTCCAAGCTGCCACAGTGTCCCTCTCTGGTCTCTCCCATTTATCTTCCCCAAAGTCCTAGACCACGCCCCTCCCCTTGTGTTTACCAGCTGGCAAAGACCACACCCTATATGAGACAGTTATCAGCGGTGGACAAACTAAAGCCCAGACTAAAATCCCACACTTGGGATAAAAACAAAAACATATCTGCATAACATAACTGAGTTTATGAAGAAACCAAAACTTCCATTACAGTGAAGTGTTGTGCAAGCGTCATCATTATTCCGTTCCAGAACATGTTCATCATGTCCAGAGAAATTACTGGTTAGCTTTGGTTTATAATATCTTAAACTTACATGAATCATTTTTCTTGTTGTTGTTGTTGTTGTTTGTTGTTGTTGTTGTTTGCTTGTTTTCCGTTGAATTTAGAGTGTTGCTTTGGATCCTTACATTCATCTTCTTGTACTGTCAGTTTGGTACCATGTACTATATATTGTGCTTAGTTCTTACCTTGTTCCTCATCCAAGATAAACTAGGGTGTATGCCTTCTTAGCAGTTGACGCTATTCGCTCTTCTATTAGGGCCTTGACCTTAGTAACTTGACTAGGTCTGCTTAGCCCATCCTCTGTCACTCCTCTAAATAGTTCATCCGAGAAAGAAGGGAAGTACAGCCTCTTGAAATGATGACTGACTGAATCTTGATGTTCCTGATGACTGATGGTTTCCTTTTTTAGGCTGAAACAGAGTTCCATTAAGTAACTAATTTTAGAATCTTGCCTAGAGTTAATGTCAAACTGACCAATTTGACTGCATCCTCCTTTTGGGAATAGTAATCTCATTTGCCAGTTCTCTGTTTGACATTACGATTTGAGATCTTCTCTCTCTTTGCCAGCCATCATCATTTATATTACTGGCACTGGGGCTTTCTCTTTTATTTAGTGAATTTTCTAGAAATTCTAGAGATATGGCTCTGTGGGTTTTTAAACTTGATTTCTAGATTTGCCCAAGATGTAGTGTTATTGTTTTCTGACTATTATTAAATAGTTCCACTATGAGCTTATGTGTATGGATGTTTAATGTGTACCCATGTTTCAGTTTTCTTAAGAATCTCTTTAAGAGTAGAATTGCTAAATTATGAGAAACTTTGTTTAGTATGTTAAGGACTTTTCTAAATTGTCTAAAGTGGCTGTACCACGTATATGTCCCACCAACAATGTCTGCTGCTGCAGGTTTTGTTTCTTCACAACTTTTACCACCTATCTTTTTTGTTTTAGTCTTCTGTATTGATTAATGTGACAGAGTATCAGAGGATGGGCTACTTTTGGCTCACAGTTTCAGACGGCTTGGTTTGTCATTGCTTGGCCTAGCTCTGTTGGGTTGAACATCATGACAGTGGGCACATGAGATAGAGGAGGTTCCTCGTGGTGGATAGGAAACAGGAGTCTGAGTGGGTGTAATCTTCACAACCATAACCCCAGTGACCTGCTTCCTCTTAGGACCCACTTCTAAAGTTCCCAGCACCTCCCCACATAGTGCTGCCAGAGGAGCCCAAGTGTTTAACACATGAATTAAGTGCTGACCTGGTTGGTGTAAAGTGGGTTCTCTTCTGTGTTTTTCCATTTGTATCCCCTAGTGACCAAAGGTGTTAAGTGTTTTCTCATGCGCTTATTAACCATTTATGTATTTTTTTTGGATAGCGCTACTTAAATTCTTTGCTTATTTTGAAATTGGTTTTACCATATTTTTCAGACCATAAGACACACTTTTTCCCCCAAAATTGGGGGGGGGTGGATTAGGGTGCACCTTATGGTCCAATTGCTGTTTTAACTGTTTTTCTTGTTTTACTGCTCTAAAATAAAAACTGGGTGCGTCTTATGGTCAGTTGCATCTTATAGTCCGAAAAATACGGTAGTATCTTTTCCCAGATTCTTTAAAGAAAAAAATTTTTTTGAGTTACAATGCATGTTAATAGTACCCACTAATGGATATCACTATGAAGTTTACATGGACGTGTGTGTCCTGCTGTGGTCACGTCCACTTGCCCATGCATCTTCTCCTAGTCTCCCCTTCCCCCGTCCCCCTCTTATCTTTTTATTTGTTGAGTTGTGAGAGTTCTGGATATAAATTTCCAGTCAGATGTCTCAGTTGTCAGTGTTGTGTCCCATTCTGGAGACTGTTCTTTCACTGTTTTGATAATGATTTTTGTTTTGCATTTTTGGCTTTGAGACAGTCCTGTGTATCCTCAGGCTGGCCTTGAACTTGCCCTGTAGGCAAGATGACCTTAAATATCTGATCTTACCTGCTCCACCTTCTAAATGCCGGGATGATGGGCACATGCCACCATGCCCGGTTTAAGTGACGCTGGCCAGTGGGGATCCAAACCAGGGCTTCTTGCATTGCCAGGAGGTGCAAGCCAAGTCAGTGTAGTGCAGTGTCAGCCTCCCACCCGAGCTGCATCTCCAACCTTTGTGAGTATCATTTGACACATAAGAGGTTTAATGTTATTGACCCAGGTGTTCATAGTTGGTTTGTTTGCTTGTTTCTTTTTTGGGGGGGGAGGGGGAGGCAATTATGGTTTTAGTGTGACGTCTGTATTTTTTTAAAGTCGTTGTTTCCAAGTATCAAGGTAATGTCAGACAGTTAGTTGGAAAAGCAGAATGAGAACAAAATGATAACCTCACCACCCAGGGAGAAGGGAGGGGGAGCTACTTCTCTATGTATAATAATATTATCCTTTTCTTTGTGTTGAGTAGAAATGAAATTTAAAACATAATTGGGTCTACATCCTCTCTGTTTGCATGTTCTTTTTTATTGAATATTCTTCTAAAAATGACTTTTAATAGCCTTGTAGACTATAATTATAGTCTGTGGTTAAACCCTGAGTTATTTAGGGAGACGGTACTCTTGGGAGTTTGCATTTCATACTTTGGTTCTGCACTATCTGAAGGGTGCTGTGTAGTGAACAGCTTAGTGTCTCTCTCTCTCTCTCTCTCTCTCTCTCTCTCTCTCTCTCTCTCTCTTTCTCTCTCTTTTGAAAGGCATTTCTATCTAAGTGGCATAGAGTGACTTGATTCTTCCCCCACCATTAGAAATACAGTGTTTTCCTTGGAGGTGAAAGCTCCTTAAGTTTGCTGGCAGCCTACTTAATATGACTTGATACTTTTATAAATTCTGAGCTTGAAAGCTCCCTGACTGTGACACAGATCTTACTCTGTACATTGACTGTGTGGACAGCTCGATATTGGCTCCTGGACACAGTGAGGAGGCAGGCTGAGGAGCCCGTGGTGTGATCGTGAGCCCGTGGTATGATCGTGAGCCCGTGTTATGAACGTGAGCTCGTGGTGTGCTGTGAACAACAACGTCTTGTGTTTCTCATCCAGAAGTCTTGTATCTATAGGGAATCCTGGGAGGTCGCTTGTTACGTTGTAAGCAGTCAAAAGTCTCAGGGACTTAATCATTCTTAGGATAAACATGTAATATCTAATTTATCCCCATTTTGTCACTAATAAATAGCCACAGTAAACATCAGTATATTTAAATCATTGTGCAGAGGTTTTTGTTTTTAAACATTTTCTTCTTGAATTTTGTGTAGCAGATTTTTTTTAAAATTAATTCTTGGTGACATGTGATTTATTGATTTATGCAGATTTTAAAAAATTAATTCTTGGTGGCATGTGATTTGTTGATTTATGCAGATTTTTAAAAATTAATTCTTGGTGGCATGTGATTTGTTGATTTATGTTTCTTTGCTTACTGGTCAGATTTAGCTTATCTTGTGGCTGTTTCTAAGTGCACTAATTCAATAGTCTGATGACAGCCGCCCTGTAGAGCACTGTGGCCTTTGTACTGAGCGCTGTTCTACAGCTGTCCACGTGATACTCACTTAGTATATTTAAATCAGTCTCACTTTTAGGTGAATGCAATTGTCAGCCCTACTGTAAAGCGGAGGAAACTGAGATGAAACAGGGTTTTCAGCTTACACAGGCAGAATGAGGTTCAGAGTGAGGCAGAATGTGGCTCCAAATTTTACATGCTTTACAGGTACACTAATTTTCGTTGTAGTTTTGAGAATGAAGTGAAAAGGCAGCTTGGGAGCTGGGTGCTAGGTGGGCCTTCCGCTGCCTGATTGTAGCTCTACCCGGGGGGCACATGGTTAGCAATTTGCATTCGTATTATTAAACATATGGCCACTTTTCCTTTATATTGCAACTTGATTTTACCAAAAGAGCGAGTACAGTATTGTGTTTTCATCTAGACACGCACAGCATTCCCCTTTGTTCTACACAGCTTCAGAGTAGATACTCTGTGGAATCACATGTGGTCTCTCACGCCTCAGACGCCAGGTGGGTTCATTTGTTGAGAGGAATCCATCCACTTTAAAAAAGTATAACTGTCACAAGTTACATTTTCTTTCGTTTTCAGAAAGGCAAGTCCTCACAGAAGTTATGTTAAATATTCCTCTTTTTTGTTTTTGTTTTTGTTTTGTTTTGGGTTTTGAGACAGGATTTCTCCATGTAGCCTTGCCTGTACTGGACTCGGCTTTGTAGACCAGGCTGGCCTCAAACTCACAGAAATCCATCTGCCTCTGCCTCCTAAGGTGCTGGGGTTATAGGCATGCGCCACCATGCCTGGCATTCCTCAAAAATCCTCCGCACTTAAGGCTGGAGAGATGGCCCAGTGGTGAGTGTTCTCTGCCTCAAGCATGAGGACCTGAATCCCATCCAAAGCTCCCATGTGAAACGCAGGGGCTGGTTGCAAGTGGGGGTGGGGCCGGGTGGGGGTGGGATGGGGGTGGAGGTTGGGGGTGGATTGTGAGACAGCAGGATCACCAGTTCCTGGTTCAGTGTTAGACTGTATCTCAAGAGAATAAGGCACAGAGTGATGGAAGAGGGCATCTGATGTCCTCATATGACCTACACGCACACGCACACGCATGTGTGCGTGCATGCACAGGAATCCGTGTTCATTGAAATCCTCTCTTCTAATACGTTTAGCAATACTTGGATGAGGTCTTGCTGTCCTGTGCCAGCCTTTAATATTTACAGCACACGGTCTGTCATAGAGCTAAAGAATTCTACATTCTTGAATTGTATTTTTATTCATTTATATAGTGTAGAATGCAGCTAGTTGCCAATACCTTTTTAAGTAGCTGGATAAAGACTGTATGACTATGTTGGCGTGTGTGCGTGTTGTGGGAGAACTCTGAGAAGACAGATGGCTGGGAGTCAGTTATATTATTCTTCATACATGACAGTAATGTCTTCCAGGTAAAATGACTGTACAGAAACCTAATTTTCAAACAGTTTTAAACCCAAGCGTGTTCTAAAATGAACCTCTGTGTATGTTAGCGGTTATTTCCCCACTGTCTCTCCCTTTGACACAGACACCATCTGTTCTGCTTTCTGTCTTACAAATTTGCTTTTTCTGGACATCTTATATAAATGGCATTATATGTTATTAATTGTGCCTAACTTCTTTCAGTTAGTGTAATGTTTTAGGGGGTCATATAATTTTTAGCATATATTGCTAAATAATACTCTTCTTTTGAGACAGCGTTTCTGCCTCAAATTGGCATATACTGGCTAAGAGAATGATCGTGAACTTCCTTCTGCTGATGCCTTCTCAGTGCAGGCATTACAAGCACACCCCTCCACACACGGTTTTCCTAGTTGCAGGCTTGAGCCTACGTCCTGAGCTACATCTCCTAGCTATTGCCTGCTAATATTGTATTGTGGGTGTATCCAAGGCTGTTTGCCCATTTATTAATGGATGGGTAGTTGGGTTATTTCTAAGTATTTCATTTATGAGTAGTGCTTCCTTAAACATTTATGTCCACGTGTTCTTGGGAACCCATGTTTTCCAGATCTCTTGAGTATATAATCAGGAGTCTCTTAGCTCATAAGTTTTTCAGAGATACTGCACCATTTTACATTCCTAATAAAGATGATCATTCTGATTGTACCGCTTCCTCTGTAAAGGGCAGGGAGCAGTCCCTGCTGAGGGTGGGTCCCACTTCCCTGAGAGATAAATTATCTTGACTACTTTTCTTGTGTGTCTTGACTATATCTCATCTGGATACAGATCTGCTTAAACCATTTGCTTGTTTTTGCTTGTTGTCCGCCTTTCCTTTGTGAGCTCTAAGTGATCTTCATAGAGTGTGCTCATGACCCTGATGTCTTCTATCCCATGGGATGTCTTTTCTCTTTCTTGGTGTTGCCCTCTGACACATTGAAGTTTTTAGTTTTGATGGGAGTCCAGATTACTCTGTTTTTTTAGTGCCTTCCCTGCTGCTTTGTTCTCTGTAAACCATTTTGTCTAACGTAAGCTCACAGAAACTTAGATGTTTAGGTTTCTGATCCACTCGGAGTCAAGCTTTGTATGTTGTGTGAGGTAGAAAGCTTTGGCTGTGGGATCGCAGCTGTCCTGACCCAGCTTGGTCCATCTGCTTCAGCACAGATGTGTGAGCTTCTCTCCACTCAGGTCTGTTTCTTTAATCTTTGTGTCCTTCTGCGGTCCAGACTACCACTAGGTATACGGTCTCCAGGAGTCCCTGAGAGCTCTCCAAACCTGACTTCCTAGTCTTTGCCCTTTACAGACCAGACGGAGAATATATTTGCAACACTTAACAATGAGGCTGGTAGTATTTCTTAGCACTTTTTATTGTTGTTTTTATTACTCTCATTGCAAAAGAAGTTTGACGCCAGGTTTGTATGCTGAGAAAACGTCCATGCAATGTGAGAATAAAAAGAATTTTCTCGACCCAGGCATTTCATTTGACCTACTCACTCACTTCCACAGCTCACAATGGGTTTAAATATTTTCTCTCCCGGAGGCAATCTACAAAGAGTGACTTTGTGTAACCTAACTCTACTTCACACCCATGCTTTTCCTCAACAAAAACATTAATCTCTGCAAGCTCATGGATTTTAGGAAAGGATCCAGTTTTGCTCAGGGAGCCTCTGCAGAAAGGCCTGTGTGGTAAAGCCCAGATTCCTGAGGGAGGGTCTTTTTGGAGTGGATGTGTGGAAGAGAAAAAGGAGGACATAACTCTGTGGTGAAGAAAAGTACCATTTTCTGCTCGGGAAAGGAATTCAGTTTGAGCACTTGCTATGTATATAGATGCATTTGCATGCTTGACTGATGGAGACAGGGAACTTTGGCAGCCTTTGCTGTCTTTCCTTACTTCTTGGTAAATTTTAGTCTTTCCTCAGTGGATTCACATGAGTTTTCATCGCTCTGCCCATCTCTACAGCCACAGCAGTGTCTGGGATGCTTCATTTTACAGATCAGATTTGCGTAGGTTTTTCTCATCCCGACTTGACTTCAAACTTATTTTTATTGCTGCTTTTTCCACTTTGAATGGGACAAGCTGTGAAAGTATGTATGAAATTAAACCTCTTGACCGGACACCCGAAATCCCGTGACCGCATGCGCTGGCTCAGCTTTGTGTTCTTGCTCTGTACTCAGAGGGCCTGCGAGCAGCTCATTTTGTACCATATTTCTTAGGCCAGGAACAGTCGAAACTTACAATTTTTTTTTCTAGTGCCCTTTCCCCTGGTGGACAGCTAGTTGAAGCCTTTGGGAGTAAGAGTACTTCCCAGGACATAGACCCAACCCTTCCTCCCACAGCCATTTAAAATAGCTTAAAAATAGCATCCACTTAAAGCTTCGTGTCAGGCCATGACAACTTTATAAAAATTGTATATTTACTTTTCCCCTCATTTCTGCTTATTAAAATGCTGCTTATCACAGATTCCCGGAGAAATAAATTTATTGCCAAGCTATGAAAGAAAGAAAGTTGTATTCCTCTGGGCATCTTGCTAAGCACAAGTTATTTAGAATGTTTGAGGTACATACGGTTCAACCAGCTTGAGCAATGATGGTTTAAGAAACGGGAATCCTGCCTTTTAAGCTAAGCAGCTGGCTTGAAGAGCCTGTCTGTGCATTTGTTTGTTAACTTGCATGCTTCCTGGATGGTAGATCCTTGCAAAGGCCTGGATCTCCGCTGGATTAACAAGACTGACAGCCTAGTTTCATGGAATTTACATTGTCATTTGGAATTGAACAAGCATATTGTAGTTGTTTTATACACTGTATTTGAGGTCTCTGTATGGAAAACCTTTTCATTTCTAGACGTTTTCTTTCCCAGGCCCTGTTCCCTTTCCCCTGTAATCTTTCTGGTGGCTTTTCACCACACTCAGTGTCAAAAGTGAATTTATATTGTGGTCTATCTCTGTACCCTATGCCACCTCCTATTTCTCCTCACCTTGACTTGCTCTGATGAGCCATTCCCACAGCCTGAGTGTTTATAGCTATTCTGCCTTTGTATTTTCTTCCCCCTTCTTAAAGTGTTCTTTACCCGCACCCTGCCTCACTTCATTGGTTCACTCTTGAAATAGCTCACCATTTTACTAGAGAAGCATTTCCTAAGCAGACCACCGTCTCCACCAGTGTGTTTCTCTGCTTTAGTTTCCTCCCTCAGATCTTGGATGGTCTAACATAAACGTGAGTGCACATGCGTGTTGCTTTATTTGGCCATCTAATGTAGTGTCTGTTTCTTGCCCACACGTGGAATGCAGACAGTGACTTTACCTCGACTGTTTATGTATCCTCAGTATCCAAGACACTGTCTGGTACAAGGGTGAGGAGCCCACAGACTGTTGAATGAATGAATAGAGAATATGGTTTGATGTGGCTGTGTGGCCAAGCTTTAAGGCCTTTCAGTGGCCTTGTTTCTTATTATCATCCTTCAGGATTGTCTCGTTTAGTTATAGGACTTGAGTTCTCTTCTCATTTATTATTCTTGTTCTTTGTTCCCTCTATTCTTAATGTAGCCCATAATAAAATAGTCCTCTTTAGCTTGTCTGAAAATTCAGATTCAGTAAAAAGCACCTTCTCCTTAATCATACCCAGTTCTACCTACAAGCTCTCATATTCTTTGTTTTTAACCAAAATGTTATTAATTTTCATCCATTAGACAAGTATTTTAGCATATCTGCCAGGTGTCAGTGTGCAAAGATGAAAAAAATTTGATATCCATCCCCAGGGTGATTGAGCTGCACTTGTTACAGTTTTTTCTTCAGGAACCCATTAATGTCTGCAGAAAGTGTGTGTGCCTAGCATCATTCATGGGGCTGCAGGATGAAGCACAAGATAACTGGTACGTTCCTTGAGGTTAGAGTCTAAGCAGCACTGCAAGAATAGCCTGCATTAAGGCAGTGCATAGTCAGTACAAAGTACGTGTCAATTACCACGTAGCATAGCATCTTAAAGGATAGAATGGCCACTGCGTGAGGTGCTTGAGTAAGAAGGTGTTAATGGGTGGGCCTGGTTATTAGGATGTGCTGAGCATGCCACCACACTGTGATGGGGAACTCAGAAGAGGGCTCCTGTTTTTGTGCCTGCGGGATGTTTAGCTTTACACTCATTTCATAGAAAGGGCTCAGTGCGTCTCTTGAGGGCTCTACTGTAAGAGGAGGAAGAGAACGTGGTATGGTTGTGCAGTCTGTCTTTCAGGGCTTCAGCACCAGGACTGCAGCATGGGTGTACACCTGGAGTGTAGACACGTGCAGCCTGGCTTTCCTCTGAATGGATGGCCTTAACTCTTCCGTCTCTAGGAGCTGGTGGAGGGGCTAAGGCTTTCCCTCAGCGCCGAGGCTGTCCCTTCTCCTTGAACCACAGTAAGTTCCATTTGGTGCAGGTTGGCCTTGGAAAAAAATTTTTTTTCATAGTTTCCAAAGAGCTTTGTAAGTAAAGATTTTATTTAGCCTTTTATTGACTAGTTAATGCTTTTGTCAGAAATCTATCGAATTCAGACAGATTTTAGAACTGTAGAAATATTTATTAGAAGAATGCATCATTATCATAAAATAACCCTTAGCGTTCTGTATTGATTCACTTGGGAGATTCCAGTTGGTTTGGCTAGCTAGTGTCCCCCACCCCAGGCTCCATCTCCACCCTGCCCCCATCTCACCCTACTTGGAATTTACTACCTCAGACCCCCATTCACCTAAAACGTCGCCCATTGTTAGCCTAACCACAGTTGCTGAGTTCTGCTTCTGTAAAGGGTATTTAAACCCTCTGCTTTTACAGAACGGGGTTTTCCATCTCCTTGGAGCATGGTGGACCCTGGCTTGACAGCTTAATAAAATTCCTTTGCGTTTGCATCGACTCTGGACTCTGTCTCTCAATCAGGCTTCCAGGAATAGACTCAGACCACCTGAGTCTAGCAGTCTTATTCTTCTAAAACTACTTAATTTTTAAAAAATGACTTTATTCTTTTCAATCCATTTGTCATTAATAGATTGCTCCAAACACTTAGTATTTGAATTATATCGGGCCCAGCATCTGTTCTTAATTTATTTTCTTTTTAACATTTCACATCTCTTTCTCTTAGTTATGCTTGCAGAATATGGTCTTTTTGGTTGAGGTTATTTTAAGATGGCACTGAAATAAATCCAGGGACTGTTCTTTTGTTCAGCGGCACATGTTCCTTTGGGGCTACATATCCAGGGTCATCCTAGCAAAATAACTCCTATAGCCGCACATAAATCTCTCAAGTGTTTGGCTGTGTACACGGGCCAGCTTCTGGGCTCCTGGCGGGATGTTTGCATTTGCCCCCAGCCACACACAGGGCCTCCCTTCTGCCTTTCCCAAGAGTTCCCGGCGTTCTTGCTTCTTCAGCTACCGTTGCTCTGTGTCACGATTTTAACTTCATTATCTACCTCTGAGGAATTTTAAAATTTAGTTAAATGTCAGTCAAATCTGATCTCTTAGTGAGTAAACAGTTAGATCGAGCAGCACCGGCTAGTGTGTAAACATCCGAGTCTACTCACAATTGTCAAGCTACTTTCCTTGTTTTGACCTAAGTCAGGTAGAAGAGTTTTAATACAGAGGATGGGGGTCTGCTTTATTTATTTATTTTTCCTCTCATTTTAAAAGAAAAATTCTCAACTCCTTGTTTTCACAGATGGACTATGACTATTAAGAATGATTTGAGAATGTGTATGTAGCTCATAAATCTTGAGAAATGTGCGCATCCAGTTCCAGTTTCACATGTGTTAGAAGGACTTAAAAATTCCCAGCAAATTGAGAAATGCGTTGCTTATTTACTTTAAAATGTGATCCACTAAAAGAATCCTACCATGCACGAAATTCAAGATCTTAACATCTTTTGTGAATGTAGCCAGGCCAGACTGTACCTTTCTGCCCTTCTCCTGGGAGTTTTGGAAAACGTATTAAGATTACAGAGGTGGATTTCTCCTGTCTAATTTGGGTCTGTATAATCGTTGGACTGTAGGTCTGCTTCTGACCAGCGTGTGGACTCTCCCAATCTAAGCCCCCTACTTCAGCTAATGCTGATGGACCCAACCCTGTCCAGAGAGAAGTGTGTGTTATAGGAGGTGAAGTTGAAAACTTGGGCCAAATATCTCTTGCTAGAGAAGGAAGAGGCTGAAGGCTTGGCTTTGACTATCCATGAAAGGAAGGATGTGTTGAGCAGATGAGATTGCGCTGTACTGTGGAAAGCCCAGCAGCAGTAGCAGAGGGAAGCCCGTAATGGCTCAGAGTGACTCCATGGCGGTGTGGAGAAGGATGACTGTTTCAGTAGAAGTTGGGGAAGGTTTTCTGTTAGGTGTGTACTGATTCATCGTCATCGGTCTCCTTGGCTCTGAAGATGTTTGCTCAGTCTGTATGCAGATTGGGTGTCCTGCACCGCCATATCTTGCTCTCGGATTGCATTATCATGTGACTCAGGGAACTGTAGTGCTGATGGAGTGTCTGATAACTTCACTGTCCCTGGATGAGGTTGATGGTAAGGCTGGAGTTGCTGCAGTGGTCTGGAGCAGAGAACCCAGGGCACGCAGGGAGGGTGTGCCCAGAAGTTGGTATAGGAGGAACTGGATGTCCTGAGTCACTGCCAGCCCAAAGCCAAAGTTACCAGTGACCTTTGTAGATGCATGATGTAGTAACTTATCTTTGATCTGTACCATGTGAGGATGATATTCTTTTTTCTTGTGGAAAGTCTGTAACAGAGATAGACGGAGTCAAATAATCTGTGCCTACTTACTCTTTGGGAACCTTTGATAAACTGTCTGGGTCCCTGGCACACAATAGGCATTCAACAAGTTAGCATAACTAAATAATAAGCTTATACATTGAAAAATTATTAGAGACCAACTTTGATGACACCACAGGGTAAACTGAGTCAGGGTGCAGAGCGATGGCTGGCTGGTCACCCTGCAGACTTTCTCTGAGGGATACTTCCCAGGTGGGAACTGATTGTTACCAGCAGTGGCTTCCATTAATAGTGGCAACTTGAGGGCCTAGGATTAAATAGCTTTCTGGCATGGGCTTACACCTACTATGGTATGTGTGGGCTAGAGTTGGTTCCTATTGGGGGGTTTCCACTGGTAGTGGCAAAGCATCTAAAAAGGAAAGAGAAGGAAAGGAAAGGAGCACACACACAGAGACTCCAACAAGCTTTTCTACAAACTTCTCTAACTTTACTCCTAGACATACATACATACATGCATGCATACATACATACACATATGGACATTCATACATACATACGCACTTGTACACACATTCACATATTGGGTGGATGGAAACAGATTCCAACAACCTTACACACATACGTGTACACATACACACATCCTAGTGGATGGAACAAACTTTGTAGAGTGAGTTCCAACAACTTTATTCTTTTTCCCACATTTTATATATTCTACCAAAATCTTTCAAGTAGTACAAAAATTACAATATGGTTACATTCTATTTTTCTTTAAGTGAATGTTTACAATGAATTACATAAGAAAAACATGTTCCTCAGTACTTTAACATGATCAAATGTTTTACGTATTATGGGTGAGAAACAAACATGAAAAACAAGTTATTCCCAAGAACTGGTATACATTTGTAACTAAGCAATTGGTTATGTATTAACAGTATGAACAAGAAAGGTAATTTCTCAGCCAGTTTCTCTTTATTGGCAGGCTGCAGTTTGTGATTACAAAGACAGAATCAATTATCTTAAAAAGTAATATAATAAAAATCTTAAAAGAATCACAAGTCTAAACTACTATATAAAAAATAAGCAGCCATTTCTACTTTAAATCCTAAAGGTACGCATCTGTTCATTAGTATTTTTTATTAAATCATATCAGGAAGCTGAGGGTAAATATAGAATAAGGAAATCAATTGTCATCTCAGTCACTGGTCCAGATTGAAAGAATCTTGTCAAGCATTGTTACTGTGGGCCATTGTTCTTGGTCACCAACCTCAAAGAGTCCCTCGCTTTGCTGTTAAGTTCTTTGTTCTTTCTTTACTTCAAATTGTTCTCTAAGATTTTCTGCATTAGAGCCAACAGCAAAAACAGCTTTACCGAATTTTGCTAAACAACTTATTTTTCCCTAAAATTTTCTGCATCCGAGCCACCGACAAAAGCATCTTAACCTGGCCTTACTAAACTATCTTTCCCAAATTCTTTCTAAGGATAATGGTCATTGTTAGCAGTGTACATCTGCAGGTTCTTTACAAGGATGGTGGTTGAATTAGTACACTGCTCCAGCAGCAATGCTCGAAAGAGATCAAGCTGTGAGAGCCAGATACACTGCCCAGTGAGGAGCTGGAAGCCCCCTTAGAGTTCTCATACAACTCATTCATATATTAGGAGGGATGTGGTGACTGCAAGGAAAGCAAGCAAGGCTGTGTTCCATAACAGCATGGAGTCCTCAGGACATGGAGTCCTTGGGTTATGCCTTTCTGAGGCACCCATCGTGGTTATGGTAACCGGTGGGCCGAATTTTGATCCCTGATGCTTCCCTGGTTTTACAATATGGTTCCTCCTGTATGGGCCTTGACAAAATCTTTTTAAATTATTATTAATTTATTCATATTACATCTCAACTGACAAAAATCTTCAACTGATAGGGCTCTGCTGTCTAATTTTCAATGAGTTCATTCGCAGGTGCCATACCTATTAACTGTGCTTTTGAAATGATTTAGTTGCACAGCAGTGTATATTCTCAAGAGTTGGCTTTTAAAGGCTCTTCTCATGCCGTGGACTGCAGGCTGTTAAGGGTTTCCTGAAGGGCAGAATCTTCTTTTGGTTACATGGCGTGCGTTTCCTTGGCTGTGCTCTGTGATTTTTGCCCTTCCTTTAGTTCTTCTTCTGTCGCTGACCTTTGAATAAAATGGTCCTGGGAAAAGACTTTCATTGGTTTTATAGTTTTGAACAGTTTAAATCTGCCTTTGGGGAAAGAATTGATGTTCATGATTTTTCTACCAAAAGCTAGACTGGGAAACCCTTGAAACTTTGTGATTACTGCTCTTTTTTTGGTTATGCAATCTTATATAAGAAGAAGAAAAAAAAGCTTCCTTTTTAAATTAGAAAAATTTACCCTCCCTTTCCCCATAATTATAAGATTATAGCAATCCTGAATGGTCTGAAGAATTTGTTTTTGCTTCAGTTCTTCTTATGTGTCAGGGTGCTGCTTTGCCAACTATAATTGAGTATATCTTGGGTACCACTTCTTTAACAAGGGAACTGTGTTATAGTATAGATGTGAGTGCTCAGGCGGAGGAAGAAGTAAAATTTTAGTCTCTGTTATGGGTTCACTTAGTAATGATTACTGTTGTTGGGAACCGCTGAGAAGTACACCATGCTCGGTTGCACTCCTCTCTCTGTCTCTGTCTCTGTCTCTGTCTCTGTCTCTCTCTCCCCCTCTCCTCTCCCTCCATCTCTACATCCTCTCCCCCATCTCTCTCACTCCCCCCATCTGTCTCACTACTCTGAGTAGAACTATTGATAATTCAGCTTTGGAATACCTGAAACATCATAGCAGCTGTTATGCCGATAGTGACACCTTCCGTAGGCAAAACCGCTCTGGGATTTCCAGTTATCTGGATCAATTAAGCTTGGTGTCCACAGAGGCTGCAAAAAGCTGTTGGATCCTTCAGGAACTAGATAGAGTGAGTGATGGTTGTGAGCTGCCATGTGGGTGCTAGGAGTTGAGTTCCAGCTGTCTGGAAGAGCATCTAGTGATTTTTATAAACACTGGGCCATTTCTGGGTAGAACCATTTCCTGGGATGGGGAATCCTGGATTGTGTACAGTGGACAGAGTAAGCCGGGCATGCATTTGTCTCTGTTTCTTGGCTGTACACGCAATGTGACCAGCTCACCGACGCTCCCAACGCTCTGAATCACCTGCTCTGGAACTGTGAGCTGGAAGAACCCTTTCTTTAAGTTGTTTTTGTCAGAGTATTTCCTACCATAGCAACAAGAAAAGATACTAAGATGAAAGTGTTAAGACTTGGCTCATGAAATATCTCTCCCTGGTTGTAGGAGATCCTCCCAGCTCATGGTGGAATATGCACCATTGCAGACCTCAAGACATTGACATGGACCATGGGACAATCAGGAAGTTAGGCCATTCAGATTGGACATGGGGAACATGGGGGGTTGCCCCATCAAGCAAGAGAGCGGACGGGTCTCAGATGGCTGGCCAACCTGCTTATCACTTCTCCAGCTTCGTCAGGCCTTTTCACGTGTGCATAGAGTTTGATTGGAGTTTCCAGGAAACTGGAGGTTGGAGTTTTGATCCCTGCTGCTTCCCTGGTTTTACAATATTAGGGTCCTGTGATTGAACTCACATCTTTTCTACTGACCTTGCTTTATTTTTAATAAGACCATCAATTCAGACTAAAAAACCAAGTTATAATTATGGCAGGTAGAAATAACTTTGGAAACCTTTCAAATCCTCTAGCATTTGGCCAAGTCTTTTCCTAACTTACCAAGAAAGGAAAGTGCGAGAGGGTTGTAAGGGAGGGAGTGCTCAGCCTGAAGATGTCCCAGCGACTAGGAAGGTGTGTGTGTGTGTGTGTGGCTGCGTGTGGGGTGTTCATGGCTTCACTTTGTGTGTAAGAAGTTGTAATGAGTGGTGCAGCTTCTCCACCGGTTCAGGTACTGCTGTAGCAGAGGCCGTGCCTTGCTTTCCTCAGAAAGCTGGGAAAGTTTGCTGTTGGCACGTGGCTGAGTTTATGGAAGTTTCAATACTCCGCGACTACCATGC
Source organism: Acomys percivali (assembly GCA_907169655.1). NCBI lineage: Eukaryota > Metazoa > Chordata > Mammalia > Rodentia > Muridae > Acomys > Acomys percivali. The sequence goes on from OU015752.1 coordinate 26,802,972, forward strand.
ACACTTCTTACAGTGGCCATCTTGTGTTCTGGGCAGTCTCTAAAGTACCATCGAGGCAGAGCTACAGCATCCTAGAATGGAGGGAGATGTTAGGGACCCTTAGGTTCTTCCTGCAGGTTAGAAGCAGAGAGTTCAACTGACTCTGCCCAGCAGTCCCATTTCAGAACCAGCACCAGAGCCCAGGCCTCTTGACTTGTGAATGCTTTTCTTTTCATGTTGGTAGAGTCAGAAAATGTCACGATACCAAATTTAGCATTGCGAACTATTTATCTAGCTGCTTTTCTTAGATTAGAACATAAACTTGTCTTAGGTTTTGGCTGCTGCAGACGTTTTCATTTCTCTCTGTTCAAAAGTCTCTGGATCTCTTCCCCTGAGTGATTGACAGTGACCTTTAGCTTAGTTTATGTAGCACCGAAGACTTGGTATTTGGCCAAGAGTACTTGGTGGCCACTGCTATTGGTCCTTCTCCCATCCTTTTCAGTGACCGGTAACTCTACCTGTGAATTCCTTGTCCTGCAGGACAGCTGTAGTCTTATGATTCTGGAACCCAGGCCTTTCACAAGTCCCATATCTGACCTGCAGGGTGAAAAGCAACATCCGCTTAGAGTGTGATTAGCAGGTGGCAGCATGGTGAGAATTGCTGGAGATTTATATGCTCCACCTCCTGACTCCCAGGCAGCCATGGAAAGAGGAAGGATGCTCTTCTGCAGCCAGGGTGTCTGCTTTCAGAGCTGGCAGTAGGAGATGGAGCCCTGCTGTTCTCAGCAAGCTTTTCAGCTCTGTCCTAGAAAAGCTCAAACAAACAAACAAACAAACAAACAAACCACCAACAACAAAACCCTTTTATTCCCCTCAGCCTCGACCCAGCAGAGAAGGGATGGGAATGCAAAGGGATGTTAAACTGTTGTAGTTCTTCGCATTGAATCTGTAATGGCCGGAGGGCTGTGGCTGTCCTACCCAGTTTGTTTTTCCTTAGCACCTAGCCCAGTGCTGCATGCCAGCAGCTTGTTGAGTGCAATCCCAGGTTTACTGTTTGCTCTTCAATTAGTTCTGAGGATCCCGAAAGTCAGTCTGGGCCAGCGTTCGGCCTCTTGTTTACGATTTGCCAAGTGTCTGTCTTTGGATTTGTCTCAAAGAATAATGTCTGGATGGTGTTTGTGAATATAGTTTTTCAGTGTAATTTTACCTAAATAAATCACCTTGTTTACAGAACCCTGAGGGGGTTAAGTGAGGTCGGATGTGCAAAGTGATAGTACACACTGCAATACAAGGACACATCTCAAAGGGTTTGTTTTTTGTTTTTTCCTTTATCACTGGTGGTTATTTTGGTCATTTTTATAAGGACCATGACAGCTTGGGTTGGGGCTAATATGTGAGATGTTTCCAGGGTTACTTAATACCTCTGTTCTCTTTCCTTTGGAACTCTGAAGCTGTCCTGAGAATGCCTGCCAGCTTCCATGAGGTCTAGGTTTTCTTTCTTCCCTCGGCTATTTCCAGTTGTTTTAGCATCTATTATTCGTGTTTACTCTCTGATGTAGCTATACATGGGAACTCCCTCTTCCTTAATGGCACTCTCAAGTCTCCAAAATATCAAGGCGTGTATGTCTGGACAGTTTTGGCTAAGGCTGGATTGATGCTGCAGTGAAGCAGACAGGCTGGGTTCCTACCGGCTTTGCTGGGAATTGTTTCCTCCAACACCTCTGTACCTAGTAAAAACCACTTATCGACGAGGCAGAGATGTTTTCCACAGTACACTAAGAGGATAACACTGCTTGTGCGTCGGTTATGCTTCTAGGCATGACTTCTTCCACACTGCAGGATTGTTAGAAACATTACGTGATTCAGTATCATAAATAAGTCCTGCTCGGTGATCCCTGTGACCTGTGATCTGTGACCTGTGACCTTTTCTAGCCCTTTAAAGTGTATGACCCCAGCAGCCTCACAAACACCTCCCAATGGATTCACTTAACGCCTGTGTCATAAGCACTGGGCTCTTGTGGGCAGTAGATGGTTTGCCGAGCGGACTGTAAGTCCCAAGCAATGGACAACTTCATTCCGAGCACTGGCAACTTGTACTCTTGAGGGTTAAGAAGTGTCACCCAAGTAGAGTGCACAGTCACAGTGACAAGCTCCATGGGGCTAAGACAAGTTTTTCCACAGAGGCCTGTGAATAACAACCCTTGAAGTAAACTCACCCCTACCCAGTACACCTGGAGGAGTTCGAAAACACATTCCAAGAACAGTTCTGTGTTGTTGAAGAAACTGGGGTCACAGTTTCTTGGAACTTTCTCACAAACACTTAGACTTCCCCTCGCACAGCTCCATTTCTTGAACTGTGTTCCGGCAGTAGACGCTGTTCTTTAAGATGTCCTTGGCTGTCTGTCTTTGGGGTGGTGTCTGGATGACTAGCACTGCCCCCCGGCCTCTGCCTCATCATACCCTTGCTTCCGTGTGAGCAGAGGTTTTGCGTCTTTAGCACTTACGAGCTCATGCCTCTGGCAGCTTTGTGTAGCTTCCAGTCTCCGAATTCCCAGCCTTGTCTTGCTAGAGGACTAGCGTCTACCATGTTACAGACTCGAGTTCTGCCTTATTCGTGTCTCAACAGCAGCTGACTTAAGTGTTCCCTTTGCTTCCTGACAGTAAAATCTGTTATTTACGGCATCCTACCTGACAGTTCCTATGTGTGCTTTCCACGTGTTCTCTCTGAGAGCTTTAAACATTGCTTTTTCCTCAGATGTCTTCTTTCCCCATGTCACATACTCTTCAAGGCTACCCTCTTCCAGTCCCATGACGTCAACATTTCATATAATGTCAGAGTCTACAATTTTACTGCATTTGAGCAAATCTCAGACATCAGTAATAAGAGGCATCACAATTTTACATCCCACAAAGGAAGAGGAGGGCAACATGAAGTAAATAACACTGGTGTGCTATCCACTAATCACATAGATGGATCTCATTTCAAAAATGTCAGATTTGTGGTAAATGCACAACCCGGAATTAATGAGTATAATTTCTTAGCAGACATTAAAAGCCATTTCCAGAGTATGAGCCCACATGTGTCATAAGTAGCCTTCTCAGGAACAGGCAAAACAAGTTGGGATAACTTTGTTCAAGAAGTGAGTAGGTTCCCAAGTCCCATCTTCAGCTATGAGAAGTCTTACTACTGTGTAGATGAAATAGCCTTGAGTTAACTGAGCGATGAAGCAGACCTACTAAACGAGTAGGTCGTCAGGACGGTGCCAGGATTTGGGGGCTTTATTGCGTTTCAGGTTGTTCCAGCTCCCTAAGCATGCACTGTGAAGTGGCCCCTGAGCATTGTTTTCACACACTTTGCCCAATGATGGAATTGCCATGTTCATTACCCATTTCTTGTATTGTTAAATGTGCCGGTAAATCATTTTGGTGTTTTTCTCTTGTTTATTTTCTTTCTCTCTTTCTTTCTTTCTTTCTTTCTTTCTTTCTTTCTTTCTTCTTTCTTCTTCTTCTTTTTCTTATTCTTCTTCTTCCTCCTCCTCCTCCTCTTCTTCCTCCTCCTCCTCTTCTTCCTCCTCCTCCTCCTTCTTCTGCTTCAGCTTCAAAATTGCTTTTGACAGCTCAGGGACCTGTAAGAGTGACTGCCAGACTTTGAAATGTAGTGTTCCTGCAGCAGCATCCAAAGTTAACAAAAAGATATGGGAATAATTCCATTAAGTCTTCCCATCTGCCAACATCTATGTACCCCACTCTGTTCTTTTGGGATTTCTAAAAATACTTTTAAGTGGTATAGGCCCTTTCATTTCTATGGGGAGAATATTCCATACTGACTATTTTTACCTTAAAATATTATTAGTTCAATATGGTAGAATAAAGTTGAGTTTAACTAGGCCTAAAGGCAGAAAAATGATTTGTGTTTCATTTTTACATATTGTTAATTAGTATACTGACCATACATAATTTGCCTATTATATACCTTTAAACAGCCAAATTATTTTTACCAGAGAAATGCTATAAAAATAATGTCTTTATTTTTCTCCTTCCATAGCTGTTTCATGATCTTTCTTAAACTTAGTTCAAAATAGAATGATAAGTTACGTACAACCATATGAAAAAATATGCTCCTTAAATTAGTTTTGAGTCAAAGGGGTAAAACCTACAATGCTAGACTTAATTTAATGGAAAAAGGGAGCTGTGTTTCATGAAGCTAAAGAGAGAGCTTAGCACCTAAAAGTGTGTTCTTCCCTTTCCAAGGTCTTGTGGCTCCCAGCAACTTGTAAATTCAGCTCCAGGATACCCAGTGCCCTCTTCTTGCCTGCTAAGGCACCTGCACTTAGATGCACAAGCCACACACTTACACATGACTGAACACAAAGCGAACCTTAACATAAGGAGGGGCTATTTCACTGAAGAGGTCACTGTGCTTTGGTCTCCATAGAGCCGGTACAGGTTCTCTTCGCCCTTCCTGTGGCATGTCATGTGACAAGACCCGCTGCACTACTCCTGAAATTGCTCTGCATAAAAATAAACAAATGCTTGATAAAACTTACCAGAGAATGAGTGTAGGTCCTAGCCTTTTGGGCTTCCTTATCTACTTTCTCTGATACCCTTTCTTCCCGTATGTATCTTTATATTACTCACTATAGTAGCTTATGTGAAAACAAACATCCATATGTCGTGTCTTCAGCTTTAGAAACACATGGAAAAGGGTAGTGGTTTTGTTTTTTTGTTTTTTGTTTTTTTGATAGAAGATAGTTCATGGTCATACATAGTCGTTATGTAAATGCAGGGCTTTAATGCATATATGTGCTGGCTTAAATGTAAAATTTTGTATAGCTGCAATGAGGTAAAAACACTGACCTGTTTAAAATTCAAGGAAAGAATACAGCCTGTGTTTTGAGGCACATTTAAAGTCATATTTTCATAATTGGTATTTTATTATTTGATATACATTATCATAGTCTTCCCTGAATTGAGGGGCATATTTAGTTTAATTATTGGAGACATTCTGAAATGTAAGTTTTAGAGTAAATATAAGGTTGTTGAATATATATTTTTTTTTAATCAAATTTCTCTTAGGTTGAAAATGTCCGCTTGGTAGATCGAGTGTCTTGTAAGAAAGCATCACTGGGAACTTTATATCTGACGGCCACTCATGTCATATTCGTGGAAAATGCACCGGACACAAGGAAGGAAACCTGGGTATGGTGTCCACATTTTTGGCCTTAGGTTGGGACACGTGGACTATCTCGGACACTTTGGAGATGATTTCTGGGGTGTGTTAGAAAAGGAATGTCTGTCTGAAATCACGGCCATATCTACTTGGTGCACTTACATACTAAACACTGATTATTTAGATATCACCAAAGATACACCTAGCAGTGGCCTGGAGCTGCTGGAGCTTCATGCATAGCTATGAAGAAGAGCGTCAGCCATGCCAGTTGTAGCATGCTATGGTGTCTGATTTGGTAGAATTATTACTTGCAGGATGTTTTGAAAGTTTTATACATTCATACAGTGCGTATTGATCATATGCATCCTCCACTTCTAGGCCCCATCCTATCTCACCATCATTTCCTCATTTTTGTTATTAATAATGCCCTGAGTCCAGTTAGAATGTCTGGATGCACACGGTTATAGCGTTACCCACTGGGTCCATGTCCTCAAAGGAGAATGACTCTCCCTTTCTCAACAGCTATCAATGGCCATAGTTTCTCCAATAAGGGCCCTTGTTTTTTGCAGGATCTTATAAATTATCTGTTCTATTAGTTTATTATGTTGAAGAGAACAGGGAAGCTAGAGAGCTGTCCCATCATCAGGTATTTTGTGCGTAGTCATTAAACCATTAGACATTTCTGACATCCACCAGCACAAACATGACTTTATAACCCACAGCCAACATCTTGACTTGTAGATTCCATTCACATACCCCAGAGAGGGCTACCCTTAGCAGAAGGTAGCCAGTACCACACAGTGGACAGGAAGGAACTTTATGGAGGGATGCCTTTAAGGACAAAACATAGATCTCCTCAAGGACCAGGGAGACACAGTCCAGAAAGATTTATTTTCTTATCAGCCTGTTTTCTTAGTGGAATGATGGTTACAGAGGCTGTAGATGAGGTAAGAAGGAAGGGAACAGGGAGTTACTGATCAGAGGTACAACATTTCAGATAGACCACAGGACTAGAGCTATAATATACATCATAATGAATTACATATTTCAAAATATCTTTAGTAAATTTCAAGTGTATTTATCACCATAAGAATGATAGCTCAGGAAGTTGATATATATGTATATATCATATATAGTCTATATTAGCTTGATTTAATCATTGTACATTATATATATATATATCAGAACAACACACTGTACTAGGATCTGCCCATTAAAAATAACCAACAGCGAGAAAGTGAAATATTTTCTTCTGCAGACTGCCTGACCACCAGCAGCTTAGAGAACAAGTGGCCATTGAACTTGAGCGTCCCATGTGGAGTTAAGGAGCATGGTGGCACTTCCCAGTGGAGCTGTCTCTAACTTTTGTTGGTTGCAAACGTTTATTTTACTAGCTTCCCATGACCTTATTTAATTTTAGCTATTAAATGCATTCAGCATTTGACTACCAAAATGTTTCCTACCTGGAGCCGTGTAAATTTAATAACTGTGAAAATCAGAAAGTTTGGTAATGAAAACTAAAGTTGCAGATTTTTATAGTTGATTCTTACTTAGAACCTCCCCAGTGTTTGTAACCAGAATACAGGTGTTAAAATGAGACAGGTTTTGAGGAGTGTTTCTTTGTCTGTGTGGCTCAGCCTTGCCTGTCCTTGTCATTTTTGTTTCTTATTCATACTTACTGTACGCATTAACTTTGCTCCTAGATTCTTCACAGTCAGATCTCCACCATTGAAAAGCAGGCGACAACCGCGACTGGCTGTCCTCTCCTCATTCGCTGCAAGAACTTTCAGATCGTCCAACTTGTCATCCCACAGGAGAGAGACTGCCACGACGTGTACATCTCTCTGATACGCCTTGCACGGCCAGGTAGGCAAAAAATGAGAGGCATCTGCTGTGTGACTTGCGAAGGAAGGCACAAACCATGGTAATTTGTATTATGCTCAGGAGTGAGAAAATGCTTTTCTTTTGTTGCTTTGAGAGAGGGTTTCACTATGTAGCCTTGAGTGGCCTAAAAGTCACAGAGATGTCCCTGTCACTGCTTCCCTAGGGCCGGAATTACCTTCTTGACTCACTGTAAGGCTTGTGTGAACTTGCTTCAAGGAAGCACACTTCCAGGTTTTTATAATAAGTAGACATCATCAAGCTAGAACTCAAGTGCCCTATGGAAGGCGTCAGTAAGGAGACTAGAATATGTGCTTATAGTTTCTTAACCAAATGATGAGAAGTTTATGATCTTTGCAAGACACTGGGTTGGGTTCTGACTTCCCGACCACAGGACTATAGCATTTGACTTCCAGCCAGGGTTACTTAAGGGAGACGATGCCTGGGAATTCTCACAGCCTTGGTTTTGACTTTGCTTTGTTCTTCTTTCAAGGCATTTGGTTGAGACCTTTCCCCACCTCCGAGCGTGTTAAGAATAACTATAGAGTAAGCCAGAAGAGCGGTTGAACTTTTTGGAGGGTGCTCTATAATTGGAACAGCGGTTCTGGGAAGATGTAGGCTAGGCCGCATGCAGCAGAGCTTGCAAGAGGGGTTCTGTGCCAGCAATTTCTGTGTCACTGACTAATGGATGTGCAGGGTAATAAATGTGCTCTGACCGGATTAATGGGATTTAGGAAGAGCTGGAGAGCTGGGAAGGGCTGATTAGCTGTGAGAGCAGCTCCAAGGGCGGGGAAGGCTGTGGTGGGAGCAGAAAGTGCTAGGACTTACTGTGAGGGTATGCTTAAAATGAGTGCTTTTTCTTAAAAGGTGACATTTTGGTCATTAGATATTAGATGGAGCCAAAGACCTGACTGACCGCCTTTTCCCTAAAAGAAAACATAGTAATTAATTGACTCAAAACTGTCACCTGAGTGGATTTAAAATGTCTCTAGCATTTTTGAAACACTGGCTTTAGAGATGTCAAGTTATATAACACACAGTGTTTTAATAAGTGTGGGAAGACAGGACAAACCCCAGGCAGTCCTAAAGCATGCTGCTAAATGCAGTCCTGACATTATGTCACGTTACCGGCTATCGTCTTGGAGGCGGGACTGGAATCAGGAAGGCAAGAAGAGGTAAAGAGCTTCACACACAAAGCAGTGGCACTGTGCCAGGAGCAGGCGTCGTCACCGCGAGTGACAGTGCATCATTATTCCCCCACAGTCCTCAGGGTAAGGAGTGAAGGGAGAGAGCACCCTGGGTGAAGGAAATGCTCAGGGTGGGGTCTCCATCAGCTCAGGTTATTCTAGTCACCAACATGGATCACGAATTTCATCTCTATGGATAAAGCTAATTGCAAAGTGCTACAGAGTCTTTTTAAAAAAATTTTTTTTAAACAAAGGAAATAATGTTTGGGAGTTCAAGACCTATGAAGGAGATAATTTCTTTTTATTTTATTTTATTTTATTAATTTATTCATATTACATCTCAATTGTTAGCCCATGAAGGAGATAATTTCTAAACTCTGTAGGTCTTTAGGACTTCTGGGACTACTAAGAATTGGAAGAGATTTTACTGGTATGTATTTCATGTAAGCAAAGATGGATAGTAAAAGATCCCAGTATGAGATAATTCACTTAAGAGAAAGGTTGGACCCAGATGAGAAAATACGTTAACCCGGTGGGTCTGAAATTCTCTGATTAAAAATGCCGGTTTCTCAGACAGTTCTGCTTTCCCGTGTGCTCTCCTTATCCTGCCTTCTAATTTGCCTCTGCTATTTATTTTCGTATCAATTATCTTGTGCACTGTAGTGTTTATGTGTTCTTCAGTACTTAAGTGACTTCTCATGACTGCCCTTTTTTAAAAAACCAAACTTCAGCCATTTAAGGTCATCCTAATTCCCCATTCTTCTGTCTGTTTTTCCCTTTTGGTGGTGGGAATTGAACCTAGGATCTTACCCACATAAAGCACTGACTTCCACTGAGCTACACCCTCAGCTTTCTATATTTACTATGGTTTTCAAAAATCACACGATTGAGGTTGTCTTATTGGCTTAATTTGAATCTTTTAAATTGTCTAATACATCATTAATGGTTGAGCAAGCTTTCACTGGCAGTTTATTTTTGTCTGTGTAGGTATATATATTCATGTGTGTATATGTGTGTGTGTGTGTGTGTGTGTGTGTGTGTTTGCATATATGTGTTTATGTGTGTGGAGGCTAGAGGACAACTTCAAGTATTGTTCGAGAGCTCACCTTTAAGTTTTTAAAAAAATTTTAGTTTGTATTTTATTTTATGTGTATGAGTATTTGTGTCTGCACCACATGTATGCAGTTCCTGAAGAAGCCAAAAGAGGGCATCAGATCACCTGGGACTGGAGTTACAAGCTGCATGTGGTGCAGGGAATCGAACCTGTTCTCTGGAAGAGCAGCCGGTGCTTTTAACCACTGGAGCATCTCTCCGGACAGCATCTTGTGTTTTGAGAGGAGGTCTCTTCCCTGCCTGGATCACAGCAAGCAGGCATGGCTGACAGGCCAGCACTACTTCCAGTGCAGAGATTACAAGTGTGAGCCCCACCATGCCTGGCTGGTTCTTAATGCCAGTACCAGGGCTTGAACTTAGGTCCCTCATGTTTACAAGGCAGCTGCTTTCCCAACTCTTCTAGTTCCTGATAATTGCTTTTTTTAAAATTGATGATAACTCACCTGACTCTGTAGTCCTCTTCCATGACATTAGCTTCCACAGTCCTAATGTTTAAACTTTGACTTGTGTAACATACACAGTGAAGGTGAGACACCCGTGTTGTTTTATTTCAGGAGTGCAAATCTGGTAACAGGCTGTGCTATCTCCTTACTGTTCTCTGATGGGCTGTCCATGACATTTACTTTGAGTTGTCTAAATTCAGTGGAATGTCGAAGGCCGTTGGCTTTCAGGACTTAACTTCTGGTCCTAAAACTCCACAGTTCCGTACCCTGAGGGTAGCTTCTCATCCCTTTCATTTTTCTTTGATTTTTTAAAAAAGTACTTCTAACATTAAACTACCCTCTGTTTACTCCAACTTACTCTACAATAGGAACAAATCTCTTCTTTTTTTTTTCTAAATACTCTCTTCTGAAAACTTCTGCTGATCACTGCAAAACAAGTTATTTTCCTTCTTCTCCAGTGTTTCCCTTGTAACCCACAGCTCTGCATGTCCGCCAGGTGACAGACAGGTGAGATCCCCTCCTCAGATGTGAGAGAGCAAAGGGTCAGTGACAGGTTCCACATTGGGGCCTTTACACTTGATGAAGTCGTGTTTCTTCTGGGAAACTCAGTTTCCTGAGAGAGCTGACAATGGGGAGAGAAGGAGGTTGAGCTGGCATGGAGTGACCCCTGCTTCCCAGGGCGGAGAGGATACAGTGGACAATAGTGTGACAACAGTGAATGCTCACTTCTCTCAGAGCTGTGGAGATCAGTGAGCTATAGAGCCAAACACTGAAAGTTCACACCTCTACGCCCCATTTTTATTATGCTTTGGACTGAAATACCAGTCAGGCTTTCCAGAAGTATTCCTGCTTAACTAATTTCATGTAATGTAATGAATTGTCAGTTTGCTTTTCTGGATAGAAAAACATTCACGTCTGCCTTTGTTAAGCTAATTATGTCTCAGTAGGTAGGATGTCATAGTGTATTAACAGAGTTTGTAAATTTTCTGTGATTTAAAAGCAAGGTTTAAAATTACACACACATCTTGGGTTACCCCTGTAGTTCAGAAGCTCAGTTTTGTTCATTTGTTTTTCATTGTTGTTGTTTTGTTTTGCTTTTGCTTTTCTTTCATAGGAACAGGTCCGGTGTGCCCTCCTAGTAAGGACACCGAGGATGAGGCCCTCGCTACCCATCACAGCAGCAAAAGTCGTTTCATTGCATGTGGTGGCACAGACTTACAGATAGGAAAAGTCTGAGGAATATCCATTATGCCTGTTTTAAAAGGGGTGAATCAGCCGAGGGAGATGGCCTTTCTTGAACAAGCAAATATTTTTCTCTCTGTTCAAAGTTAAAGATTTCTGTATGACGCAAAGCCTCTGTACAACAAGGGAAATAGGTCATGGCCTGTATATATATTGAAGGGGTTTATGAGACATTCATCTGATAAGGGGTTGATTTCAAACTGTGTAAGGAACTTATACTCTGTGTCAAGAAGACTCACAACCCAGGTCAGAACGACAGGCTAGACACTTCTAAATAGAAGATCTGAGTGGAGAGCAGGGGAGAAGCTCAGCGTCACAAATCATCAGGGAGATTAAAAAAACAAAACAGAACACATTGAATACCGCTTCACACCCCTTAGGGCGGCCAGCTAACGTGGAAAGGAAGAAAGACTTTCAGATCAGAAAGGATATATGAAAAAGAACTCCTGTGTACTGTGAGAATATAAGTGAGCACAGCCGATATTAAAAACACTTTGGACATTCCTAAAAAACAACAACAACAACAACAACAAAAAGCATGGAGCTACTGTCTGATTCATTACATTGAAGAGGCGTCCCCTTCCGTGTTCACTGTAGCAGTATCCACAGTAGCACAGCTGTCAGCCTGTGTGCCTGTCAGCTGATGGGTAGATGAAGAACACCTTCGATGCGTACAGGTGTTAGTCACTTTTCTATTACTTGGATTAAGATATTAGCAAAGGCAGCTTATAGGAAAGAAGTGCTTACTTGGGTTTGGAGCTGCAGGTGGTGGGAGTCCAGAAGCCAGCTGGCACTGGAAGCTTCTCTCTCACGTTTTCAGCCACACCCAAATAGCAGCGAGAACAAATCTGAAGTGGGATGAGGCTTTAATACTCTCAAAGCCCTCCCCAGATGTGCGCTTCCTCCAGCAGAGCTCTACATCCCATAGATGCCGTGACGTCAAGTAGCACCAATAGGAGAGCAAGCATTTAAATACACAAGCTTGTGGCAGACACCCCGCATTCGTTCCAATCCCTGCAGTACACAATGGATTACTATTAAGCTTTGAAAATGAAAAAAAAAAAAAGTCTTTCATTTGCAGAAGTATGGATGCAAATAGAGAACCATGTGCTAAATAAGTTAAAAGAAGATCTGCTCTGCGTACATGTGCTGAGATGTGGACTCCTAGAAGTGGAAAGAGAATGATGGACAAGCAGGAGTGAGAGTAGAGGGGCAGAAGCAGGGTGTGACCTAGGAGTCCACAGCCCCGTTAGGAAGAGTAAGCCAGATTTTATTTGATTTGTTTTTTTTAGTCTGTTCCACAGCATGACCAGCCTAGCTGTTAATGAGTATCATACCTTGGCAGTGCTGCTAAGACTTAAAACATCCTCGTCACAAAACTGTTTATTATTTCAAGTTAATTACCTTGATTTATTTTTTCCATATTGTATTTAAAATTTTTTAACAGGACTTGCAATGTGACCAAGCCATTTAAATTGTGTGTGTTCACACACACACATACACACATACAAATAATCTCAAACACCACATTGAACCTCATAAATAGATTAACAGCTGGTGCCTCATATTTGACCATGTCCCCTGGAGGGGGAGACCTGGTGGCACTCAGAGGAAGGACAGCAGGTCACCAAGAAGAGACTTGATACCCTATGAGCATATACAGGGGGAGGAGGTCCCCCTCAGGAACAGTCATAGGGGAGGGGAATAAGGGGAAAATGGGAGGGAGGGGATAATGGGAGGATACAAGGGATGGGATCCATAGAGATGTAACAAGAATAAATTAATAAAAAATTTAAAAAATAGATTAACACCTAGAATTTGTCAATATACAAATTTTTAAAAATATGTAAATAGAATACTCCTAAACATTTCCTTTGTTGTTGTTGCTTTTAATGTTACTTCCATGGTGACTATTAAAATTTGTGCCATATTTTATGATACGCATTGGAGTGAGTGGGAAGAAGAAAACAAGTATAAAATGGGAGTTATCCTGTGAAATTTACGTCTGGGCTATGGTACTTTTTAATTTCTCAAATTATGCAGTCCCCAGTGCACAGTATCGCCTGGCTTCTGAGTAAAAGGCTTACCCACAGTACATTAGCAAGATCCAGGTTTGGCCAACAACAACAACAAAGTGGAGACTTTCTTACCCTCATATAGAAATGTACTTAAAATTGGGCCTGAGGATTTATCATTCCTTTTTATAAAAATATCCAAAAGAAAATAATGTTATAATTTCAATGTAGGCCTAGTGTAATGTCCTCCAACCCCACAACGGGCTTCCTGTCCACTGTGCTTTGTCCTGGGCAGTTTGGCTGTTCCATGTCAGCACGCATACAGAGAGCTGCCAGGCAAGGAGTGGTTTGCTCTTCCTGCCTTTAAACCTATTTGTAAACACTTAACATGGAAGCTTAACTTCCATTATCACCCCCAGGGAGCTGAAGGCTTCTCAAGAGATCCTTTTGGCATCTCTGACAGATTGCTTTTGCAAGTTATCATTATTGTAGCAGACGTCTGAGTCATGAAGATGGTCCTCAGTAATGGAAAAGATAGGTCAGTGTTGAACTAGCTGTTCCCAGAACAGGATTTCAATCTTTGGAGCTTTCCCCATTAGCTCATATGTCAGACACCGCTTTTACTGGTCGTGTCTGGTCTGTGTGAGTGTGCCTGTGTATCTTTCCTACCTGATCCACAGCCAGTGTCCTGTTGTAAAGTTTAGAAAACTGATACCAAGAAGACTGAAGTGGAACACAATCTGTGTAGTTGTGCCTCTTACACGTCTACTGAAAAGATGTAGTCCTTGCAAATGCCCTTATCTTTCTTCAGAACAGGACCTGTCTCTTTCTTCTTTCATGTGGGTGAGTCATCTCAGTAGCAGTCAAAACAAGCTTACAGCTGAGTTTTCCTTGGCCCCTTGCTGGTGGCTAGATCCTTTATAGGGCCTCCTCCAATCATGCGTAGAAGCATTAAATTGCATAGAGGGCTGTTAGCGAGCTGAGCACTAATGGGGGGCAGGCCTGGGAAAACTGAGGATGTAGGCGCACATGGAGAGAGTCAGGACGATTATCATGGAAGAAGGGAAGAGCTGAGAGCTACTGTGGGGAGCTTGGGGCACAGTGATGCTGTGCGCCTGTAGCCAGCCCGTCTCTCTCTCTAGATCCCCCTTCACCAGCTGCGCGACCCTGCATGAGCGCTGTTCCTCAGCCTCCTTTGCCCCACTTTTCTTATCTTTGAAGTGAGGATCAGCATTGGTGCATATGAGCTGGATGGATCGGTTTGTTAGAAAAAAACAAGAACTCATCATTTCTGAGGAATAGGGGAGTGAGGAGGGGGAAGGGAGGATGGAACTGGGAGGGAGGGGGCTATGACTGGGATATGAAGTGAGTAAATAAATTCATTAAAAAATAGAATTCTTAAGTCTTCTACTTCCAGTATGGTAGCCACTGGCCACAGTTGCCCGCCCAGCACTTTGAAATGTGGCTGTCTCTGAACTGAGCTGTAGTGCACGTGGTATCCTCAAATTGGATTAAAATATTACTAAATCAATTCCACTGTTTCCTTTCCTTTTTTAAGGTGGCAACAGGAACTTTTGTAGTGACCATGTGGCTTAGCACTACATTTCTGTTGGCCAGTGCTGAATTGTATACTTTCCTTATATGGCAAGACCAGAGCAAAAAGAGGCAAATGCTGCATTTTATCGGGAAAAGGGAAACAGTGAGGCTCTGAGGCGTAATCTCACAAGCCTGAAAGGTGAAAATGTCCTGGCAGAGCTGAAGGCAGCTGGTTTGGGCTCCATGCACTGGCTGCTGTGTGTTATGAACTGATTTTTATTAACTATTCCTATAAATATCTTAAGAGTACTACAGTCGTCTTAGGCACATAGTTGTTAAAAATACATGTTTTTAGCCAGAACATGTAACGTAATCTGTATCTTTTGCAACTATTCTGTTTTTGATCTCTTAATATTGTGAGCATCAAACTATGTCTTTGGTAGAATCCATTCAAAATCCAAACAACCATAGATGTCTGATGAATCCCTGCATTCTTAATTACTTTTGTGCTCTGTATTTTATGTGTTTGAATTCACTTTTAAGTGGTAGTTACAACAAATCTGCTAGTAACAAGGAACACCCCGCTTTCTATAGGGAAGGAGGCTTTTGCACAGTTGTGTCCGGATGCTCCAAGGTCCAGTCATTACAGGGAGGGATTTGTGTGACACTGTCCATAGCAACAGGGTGCCCTCGTCCCAGTGCCAGGGTTGGGAGGCTGGGGTGGTGAACTCCAGCTGGGACAGAATGTTTTGGGGCCAGTTTGGCTCTGGCTTTGGCTTCGTTTGATTTGGCGTTCTCTCTCTCTCTCTCTCTCTCTTGCAGTGAAATACGAGGAGTTATACTGCTTTTCCTTCAATCCCAAGCTGGATAAGGAAGAACGAGAGCAGGGCTGGTTGCTGATTGACCTCAGTGAAGAATACAAGCGAATGGGCCTCCCCGATAACCATTGGCAGCTCAGCGACGTCAATAGAGACTACAGAGTGAGTGGCGCCATTTTAGTGGAATCCAAACATGCAATGGCAGTTAGCATGGGATAACTTTGATCTCCTCCAAATTCTGCAGCTCTTTGTAGATGAAGCCTGAGGGTTCCCAAGTCTCTTTCCTGTTGCTGGTTCCCAGCCCGCTCCAGCACTAGGCATTGAACCCAGGATTTTGTGCGTGCTACACATGTGACCAGCCACTGGAACTGTATCCCCAGCTCATTGTGGCTTTCTTTTTTTTTTAACTGCACCTAGAATTAGCCCCTCAAGACCATCCCTGCATAATCCTTCTCTTAAGGAAGGCCCAGCGGAGAGACTCTGTGGCCAGACAGTTGATGAGAGAGCTGGCTGGGACCTCATTCTCCCATCACATCTTTTTATAGCACAGGGGACGATTCGTGTGGCAATCAGAGGGACCTTGATGGCAGTTTGGCACCAGCCTCTTGATGTGCTCACTGGATTTTCGATTGGTACATAAGGTCACCAAGAGGCTCCCTAGGGATATGTGAAAAAAAAAATGTGCCTATACTTCCAGAAAGGAGTATGGAGAAAGAGAAGAGAGCCAAGTGAACCTCTTGTCCCCTCCAGTGATGAGCTCACATATCAGTATTGGCTTCAATATTAATTCCTGGTGCTCCAGGGAGTTAGCAAGAGATGGGGGTGGGGTGGGAGGTGGGAGGAGGGGGGGGCGGAGAGAGAGAGATCATTTCTTTGGTTTAACTCTTGTGGGTATGTATGCAGATAAAATGCCATACCACTGAGATATACTCTAAGCTCACTCTTCTATCTTATTTTTCTTTCTTTTTTCATAATTACATACTTAAATAGCCCCTTTTCTTATTTCAATAGTGCCTGTGTTTATTGGCCATTCCTTGTGACTTCTTGAATTGCCTTGTAACTGGACCTTTTGACTGTTTATTGGGTTCTTTTTCCTACCTCCCTACACCACCCCATCCCTTCCTACCCCAACACTAGGTGGGAGAGAAAGAAGGTTAGAGAGGTTAGACACTTCTGCTGATTGGGGTGGGGGCCGGGGCTTCAAGTTCCTTGAGGAAAATTTGATCTTGCTCATCAGAATATCTCCAGCCAGCAGTCAGCAAACAACAAACAGTAACAGCAGCAGGGGGAGTAACCGCCCCCTCCCCCAATCTCAAGGCTCTAGCATTTAAATGCCCTCTGAAGAGTCCCCAGGATTCTAATTGTAAACTATCTGTAGCTGGCAAAATCATGCCTCTGCTAGGGCACGCTAGGGCACGCGACAAATCGTCGCCTGCCTCTGTGGTCCGCCTGAAGCAGCCCCATATCCCACACCTGGGATTTAAACAAAGACACATTCCCATTACATTTCTATGTTTTTTTCCTTATTAATTTATTTATACATTACTGTGGGTTTTTCTTTTTTAACAAACCAAGATTTTCACTACATTGCCTCTTTGCGTTCTAGAAGATTGCCTTGGTGTATATTTATAGATACTGTTTTGCTTTGTATAACTGTTACCATTCCTGTAGCTATTACAGATAACTTTCAGCATGTTTCCTGATCGTCAGAACTTGTGATTCATGGGTGGTTTTACTTTTGTTTTTTGTTTTGTTTTTGAGACAGTCTCAGGTCGTCCACGATGAACTCAAGCTCACCATATAGCTAAGGATGCTATACTCTCGAACCTCCTGCCTCTGCATGTAAAGTGCTGCGGGATAGATTATGCTTCTATGCATGATTTATGGAGTGCTGGAATTTGAACCCAGAACTTCTTGCATGCTAGGCTAACACTCTACCATCTGAGCTACATCTCAGATCTAATTGCTATTTATGCTTTCATATATTGTTAATATTTGTCCAAATTTGACAGTGTGTAAGATCTACAACTACAATTAACATTTTTATTATGATTGTTATAGTTTGATACTAAATCTTTTCCTAAAATTAGGTGGTTCTGCACCATTGTCTAGAATATCTCAGATATAGAGATGATTTTAGATATAGTCAGTTACTTATGATACTGAATCTTCTTTATAATTATGCTTAAATTCAATAATGAAATCTTACTTAATCTTTGTGAAGAATTGGGTTAGTATAATTAGACCAGATTATCCTCTTACTAAAGTCAACTTTTGCACGAAATGTTTTAGTCTAAAGATGAGAAAATGAAGGGAACCCCAACTTTAGTAAAGGAAGTTGGATGTCTTTATTTTTAAAACAGTTGTATAACTGTCCTTGAGCCAGGAAGAAAATAAAGTGAACCATATCCAGTGATTATTTTTTGAAAACACGGTTCTTTTTTCTTTTTGATGATGTTCTCACAAATATGACTCAGACATATTAAGCGGTGTCCTGCATTACACAGACTAAAAAGCATGTATCACTCGTTTTCTTTTCCAGAATAACACATAGCAAAACAAGCCTGGCCATTCAGAGAATGACGTGACAGAAAAGGTGAAAACCTTGGGGATTTTCTGACTTGAGAAATATCACGGAAATATCTTTATTTACTGCAGTGTAGAAATAGAACAAAAATTGTCTAACATAGTAAGGCCTAACTAGTCATCTACTAGAAATTTTCTTCTTAATCCACTTCTTATGAATTTGAATTTATGACAGAGAAATAGACATATTTTTTCCTCTTGCTTTTGAGTTAATTTATACTGCTTTTGAGTGGATGGGGTGAAAGAAACTTGCCAGCGGCAGAGAAGATGTCAGATGAGTTTGTGTGGTTGTTGACAGGTTACTAGTTGTCATGAGACATCAGTTCGGACACCTGTTGCTAATGGCAGACGACTGTCTCAGCCTGTGCCTCATTTTCTACACAATCCTGAGATTACCTCTGTTTAGATAAAGTAGCCGGTGACTGTTACAGGGTAACATTTCACTGCGCTCTGTGACAGCACACTTGACTAGCACTCAGGGCCCAGGTTCAGTCCCTGGAAATGGGAAAAATTGCTCAGTCTTTATTGCAGTGTAACTTAAAATATGATCAAAACCATGTATTTAATTAGACTTGTTTTTTAATTTAGTTAGATTTTAAATTTAATTTAATTAGAACTTCAGTTCCCTACAGCTAAATCTTCCCATATTGTATTATAGTTTATAAATTACTTTACATTGCTCATACCCTCATTGTCATAAATTCCTTGAAATGAGTTCTAGGACCTAAATATTTTAAAATGATGTTTCTGTGTAGATGTAGCTCAGTTCCTGTAAATACATTACTGGAAGGTCCTACCCAGGTCAGCCAGAGTAGTTTTGCCTGGTCTGACATCTTCATAGCCTCCATCTTTGTTACTGATTTCTGCCCGTGGTCGAACAGCAATTCCAGTAATAAAGTAAGGACTTGGTAACAGCTTACTGAATGAGTGCAGGGATTAATAAGATTCCTGAGAGCAGGACCCCACCAAGACACGTGCGCCTTTAGGGCAGGCTAATTTATTGAGTGAGGACAAAAAGTAATATTTTTAAGTTCATAAACAATAGCCAGCTACTTTCATTACAAAGCCAAATGAGAAGGAAAAAGCAACAGAAAAGTGTTTTTCACTGCTGTGGGCGCTTCCCATTCTCTCTGAGTTTTCCCTTTGGATTTTCAAAATGAGACAGAAATCTCCGGTGGTTCCTGAGGAATTGGAAAATGTAGTAGCATAAATTACATTGTGTGGCGCATTCTTCCTTAACAGGATTTTGGTCACAAGCCCGTGAACTAGTTATGAAAGAGACAGCAGTGGGGTTTTTAAGATTGGCACATTTCTTTTCTTTTGATTGGCGTAACCCGCTTAAACTGTATACCTTTCCATTAAGACCTGCTTCCGTTCCCAGCATGACTGCGGCTCCTCTGCCAACACCAGCTGCCACTCTTAGCACATCCGAAGCCATTTTGCCTCCAAATCTCCATTTTGATCATAAGGTGAAATTAAGTTCATGTTCTCAGACTCTACCTGCCTGGGAGCTTGAATAGCCTTTTACTCACAATTCAATACTTGTTGAACATTCTGCTTGAATTAATGATTTATGTTCTACTTAAACACAGAATATCCTGCTATGTTCCTTTCTCCTAGAACAGTGGGGAACTGGAAGTCCCCAAGCCTATATCCTAGCCAATCAGCCTAAATTGCTTTGTCTAGCTACCTGGACATTGTGGTCAGAACAAAATCGATTCTTCTTGTGTTTAGCTAATCAAAATGATGTAATGCTGCCCTCCCCCCTTGCTCCCCACCTGGCTACCTAGTTGTTACCTGGTGATGGTTTTTCTTATGAAAAGACTGGCTCTTGGGCCCAGATTATGTCTTTGGCCATGGTCAGTCTTGGGGTTCTAATAAACCATCAATATCTCACTGAGATTGGTGCTTCCGTGGTTTTTGTGCCTATTCTTGTATTGTAACATGATAAAAATACAGAACCAAATTTGATGTCTTCATCATTTTTAAGTGTGTGGGGTTTAGAATAGTTCACTTTGCCGCATTGCTGTGCAATTGAACTTTAGAACTCTTCTTGCAAAGCTGAACCTTTGTGTCCATTAAACAGTCATTCTCCCCCTTTTCCCCTGTGCTCAGCCTGGTATTAGCATTCAACTTTCTGTTTCTGTGAATTAGACTCCTTCAGATACTGCGTATAAATGCAGTTGTGCAATGCTGTCTCGTTCTGCAGAACTTACTTTCATTTTCAGGGTGAATAATATCCCGGTGTGAATCGAAAGCATTGTGTTCATTCCTAGGGTGATGGTGTTTGTTTCGTTTCTTGGCTGTCAGGAACAGTACTGCATCTAGCAAGGCTGTGTGAACACCTCTTTGCAAGTCCACGTACTCTTCTGGTGATTTACCCAGAGTGAAGTTCCTGGATCATTTAGTAATTGTATTTTAGAAGTTGTGAAGGACTGCTGTACTGTTTTCCGCTGTGTGTGCGTTGCTTCACAGTCTCACCAGCATGCAGAAGGTTCTGGTTTCTCTGCGTCTTTGCCAGTCCTTGTTTTTGGCTTTGTTTTAATGGTGACCAGCCTAACAGCTGTGAGACGATTTCTCAGTGTAGTTAATTCTCATTTCACTGACAGTTTAGTGATGCTGAACTTCTTTTCATGTGTGTGCCGACTGTGAACATGTTTGGGGATATTCAAGTCTTTGTTTTCTGTCAAGCTATTTGCTTTTGTTGACGTGAAGTTCTTTATGTATTCTAGATAGTAAATACATAGAGAACATGTGATTTGAAAACAATGTTCTTCCATTTTTAGGTACCTTTACATTCTTTTGGTTGCTCCTTTGGGATATAAAAGTTACGTTCAATATAGCCTCATTCTTTTTTCCAACACTTGTACTTTTGACGTTGTACATAAGAAATCAAAGCCAGAATTAATATGAAGCTTTTCCTTGTGTATTTTTGGGAGGGTTGCATCCTGCATTTACAATTTTAACCCAAACTGAGTTAATCTTTGTGTAGGGTCTAAGGATTCACCTTTTCCCTTTGGGTGTGGATTTCCAGTTTTCTCAGTAACTAGGTAAGATCCATCCTTTTCCAAGAGCAGGTTTGGTACCTCAGCTGGGGTTACTCAGCTGCACATAGGTTTATCTGTAGACTTTCCATTCCATTGGTCTGTTTGTCTTTATGCCAGTGTCACTCTTTGGTTACACATGGCCTAGGTAACCTGCCTTGAAATTAGGATGTATGAATCCCCAACTTTGTTCTTTAGGGAAAAAATGTTTTGAGAATATGGAGTCACTTGAGAATTCATACTAGTTTTCAGATAAATTTTGTATTTCTGGAAAAACGGCCATTGAGACTTTGATATGATTTGCCTTGAGTCTGTAGGTTGCTTTGAGTAGGGCACATGGTAACCATATTGGATTGCTCCATTTCTTTCTCCTTCAGTTTCTTTTAAAGTGTTTGTGGGTTTCAGGGTAGGACTCCTAGTTTTCTTGTTTGTTTTGTCTTTTAAGACAGTTTCTCTATGTAACAGTCCTGACTATCCTGGGAACTTGCTCTGTAGACCAGGCTGGCCTCAGACTCACAGAGATCCTCCTGCCTCTGCCTCCCAAGTGCTGGGATTAAAGGCATGCGCCACTACCGCCCAGCGGACTCCTAGTTTTCACTTGAGAGTGTTGCCTACTTTGAAAGGAGGATAAATGTCAATCTTTCAGCTCCACAAACAGCTGTTTACTAGAACGCAAGTTAAATGACACTGCGAGCCTGAGGGTGTGATCCTCATCACCATTATCAGCATTAATGGATTTAACAGGTGCTTCAGCTTCTTAGAGACTCTAGTGGAAGATGCTCAGAGTGAGTGCCACATACTTCAGCCTTGGCTGGTCAGCTGAGCTCAGTGCTCTGAGGAAGCAGGAGCCCTTTTAATAGAGTTGTATTCAAGAGAGAAGGCTGTGCCCACCAGCCTGCAAGCCTGAGCGTTGTCATCTGGGCCCGGGTAGGGGAGCTTTGACCTCTGCATTGGCTGAGCCATGAAGGTCCCCGTTCTCCTCCGGAGAGTGATAAGTCTGGTGTTACAGAACGTAGCGACTGTCTTTCACAGAGGTGAGTGACAAGGGCTGTGTGTGCAGAGACATCAGTACAGCCTCTGAGTTGGGCTTTGAGTGTGAAAGAGGCCTCCAGATATTTTTCCTTCTCTATTCTCATTTCAGTCACGGTATATACACAATGGTGTGGCCTGAACTGTGCTGGCTGCTTTCTGGCCTTGAGAAACCCTCAGAGGGCCTGGCAGAAGCTGCAGAATCCTATAGTTTTCTTTTGATTTTCAGAAGCTTACGTGCAGTATTTTGGAGAGTCTTCCCTAGTATAGATTGGTATTTCACTTAGCAGTAAAACAGTTCAGTTTCTTTGTGTTGCTGTTACCAGGAGTGGTATAGGCAATCCTCAGTTTATTTCCTTCAAGAGCTGCCTATTTTCAGCACATGCAATCTGGTGCAGTGACCACGTGTCTTTGACCCTTAGGCCTGTAGGAGTGGGGTGTGTGTGTGTGTGTGTGTGTGTGTGTGTGTGTGTGTGTGTGTGTGTGTGTGTGTGTGTTAATGTTCTAATAGTTTGCTTGCTTGAGACAGACTCAGACACAAGGCTGCAGTCAGGAAGGAAGTGCGGTGTCATGGGGCCTCCTTCTGCCTGTCTGCGTCCAAGTGAGCTGGGCTCCACGCTGCGCTCCTGGAACAGGAGTTCCCTTCAGCGTCCCAAAGCCCACAAGAGACTGCAGCTATGTTTTGGGCCTGTAATCACCTCTTCTATGGCCGTTTCCTCTCTTGCTCCATGATTTTTAGTAGTCTGGTTAGGGGAGACAGGCAGGGAGGGAGAGCACTATGGCAAAACTATTTGCAGACAGGAGGCTTGTGGTTTCTTGTTCCCTTCAGTGGCAACTTGCAGTGTGGTAAGGGTGGGTGGAGATGGCCAAAGAATTAATATTACCCCCCTATTGCTACACCCATGTGGATTCTGTTGCTATGACCCCACAGATGCTTGACTTCCAGGAAATAAACAGTTGTTTAATGAAGTCCAGGAAGCTGCCGTCTGATGGATTGACTGATGGGCAGCCAGCAGCGGTCACCGTTGCCAAGAGCTGGCATTTCTTTTGGCTGTGATGGTTTATAAAGTGCTTTGTCATGGGTGTTGTCTGACTGTTTTTTCTTTCTGTCCACTCCCTAAAATATTATTACAAAACTGTCCGTTTTGGAGATTAGAAAACCAAAATATGCAGTGTCATTCGGCTCCCTTGAGGTTGCGGAGCTGCAGACTCTACAGCACGTCCTGAGCAAGCAGCCGGTTTCTGAGTCTCATCCTTTAGATCCTCTCAGGGCACCAGGTCTCCCTGGGGCACTTCCTGCCAGAAGGAGCAAATCTTTTCACACTACTTTACAAAATCAACACGCTGGACTCACAGATAAAGCTGGCACACTGTGTGGTAATGGGAGGCCCACCGTGAAAATCTATCTAGAAATCTTCCTGGGGGAGGACCCGGAGGAGACTTCCTGAGGAAGGTGGGACTGGGCAGGCTGGGGAGGCATGGAAGAAACTGGAGAGGCCCAGGGGCAGGGGTGCTCAGGGAAGGATAAAGAAGTACCCCATGTGCCAGGGACACAGAGGTGATCTGAGGATGTAACCACAGTCCTACTGTGGTTACATTTTGGGAAATGGTCCCCACATAGGCTGCCAGTCAAACACAGGCAGGTGTTATTTCTTCAGCCACTAGCATGCAGAATTGGTTTGTCCCATTTTGGTAGGAGGAAGACTCAATGGTCACTGTCTTCCCCCACATAAAGAGCCTTTGGAGAGAAGGGACAGCGCACAATGACAGGTCGTTAGTGGTTACGGTGCTGTCCTTCAGAACTATGTCACAGAATCTGCAGTGCCTCATTTCTCTGAGTGGCTTCAGGTTCCCTCGAAACAGCCCCACCCTGTAACTTGATTAGGAAAGTTAAGACCGGCAACCTTTTAAGTATGTCGAAATGGGATTTCTGGTGGCAAATTGCAATGTAATGCTTGGTTGCCTCAACATACCTTTGTGTCTTTTGGTGACAGGTTTGTGACTCGTACCCCACAGAACTGTACGTCCCCAAATCGGCCACAGCACACATCATCGTGGGGAGTTCCAAGTTCCGGAGCAGACGGCGATTTCCTGCTCTCTCCTACTACTGTAGAGAAAGCCATGTATGTCTTGAAGCAAGCCTTTGTTTCGCATTTCACTTTTATGTTTTATCCTAAGTGCAGATTTTTCTACCCCCTCCCGTGTGTGTGTGTGTGTGTGTGTGTGTGTGTGTCTGTCTGTCTGTCTGTCTGTCTGTCTGTCTGTCTGTCTTTCTGTCTTTGTCTTTCTTTTTTCTGTGTATATTAATTTGAATTCCTACAATCTAGTTCCATGTAAAAACTCATTTACCTTCTATGTATGTTTGGCAATAATCTAATAGTAGACTCAGACAGTACTTAAGCATAATCAGCTGCCGTGCTGTGTTAGAGGCAAAGAATCCAATGACTCTTTTTTAAAAATAGCATTTAGTAAGGTTGTGAGATTTCCTGGTACTATACTTTAAATCAGGATGCCAGTGAAATTCACCCAGTCACTAAGTCTATTATGAAGTTGGTGATCCTCTGCATTGAGTTTTAGCTGTTCTTGAAAAGGTGTCAGATAGACATGACTTTAAGCATCACGTCATGATATTGTTACTCTAGGGAAACACTGTGTGGGCACTTCAGCTCTCATTTTCCCATCTCTGTACACACTGAGATCTGAATTGCTGGTGGAATAATAGTCAGGTTTGTGTTTTTGTAACAGTATTTGTTTTCTGGTTATCATGTTTAACCGTATCGGTGCTTCTGGGTGAGGGCACTTCCTTAAGGAAATATCACTGCCGAATGTGGGTTTCTGTGAGTACGTGGAAATCGGGTGAAATCGGGGAAATTTTGGTTTCCCATGCTTTTATTGCTCATTTAATCCATCCATAGACTGTGTTGAGTTTGTAATGGGAGCAGTGAAAACCTGGTACTACGGGAATTGGACCTTTCATCATCATGAGAGGGAGGTCATCCCTGTTCCTGCAGGACCAGGACCCTTACCTGTGGAAGCAGCGTGGGTGAGAGCTTGGATCAGGGCCTCTTGGCTTTACCAGATATCAAGGCACCTGTAACATTAGCTTTAAGCCTGTTTCTGTACATGAGCCTTGTGTCCCATCCGCACTCCAACTCCTTTTGGGATCCAACAGCTTTGCAGGTCATGCTTAGAGACTTTTCACCTATGAACAGCATTCTGGGTATATTTGTTATTGAGAGTCACTTTATTGTTTATTCTTTGTTATTATGTTAGGGTTTTTTAAAATTGTGTAAAACATGGTCTCCTAGATTCATAGCATACATTGGTAGGGGAAAAAGGCCTCGTAAATTATTTTTATTAAGACAGATTTTCTTATACGGTACAGGCTTTTAGTTCTGCTTATCGTTTTGTTCATTGAAAAGTCACCAAAGTTCTGTATAGTTCTAGGACTGTTACAGGATTGTACACTTTAGTATTCCATTAATTTTAATTACTACCAGTAATAATCATTTAATTATTACTTTTATACATGAGGAAGCTGAGATACCTACATAATTGACTCTGGATCATATAGTGCAACGAAACTAAGATTCAAGTCGAATTTTCTCAAATACTACTCTTAGAGATGTGTCATACTGCCTGACTTCCTGTTGATTCAGGGCCTGGATATGTGAGAGTCTGTAAATCACTCTCCTACCATGCACAAAGCCCAGCGTTCAGCCCCCCGTACTAAATAAACCAACTGGGGATGGTGTTGTACCCTGAAATCCTAGCATTCTGGAGGCTCAAAAACTCAAGTCATCCTTAGTTAAACTGTGAGTTTGAGACCAGCCTGAGTTATATGAGGCCTTGCCCCCAAACCAAAACAAACAAGAAAATGAGAGGCATCTCTGTTAGTGAGGTGCTGCCAGTTAGTGGCGAGATTCTCCCCAGGATCTGACACTCTGGGTTGTGTGTAGGACCCACAGAAATATGCACAGACTACTTTGCTTCCATTCAAAATGGAGCAAAAACTGGGGACAAAAGCGTCAGTGAGTGAAGAATTTCATTTGGATCACTTCGTTGAACAATAGAATAACAACACCTAGTCTAAATGTGTGGCTTAGTGGCCACGGTTCATAGTGTATCCCCATAGCAGTCACCCTTAACTAAGGTTTCTTTAACCTAGATAAAGAAGGTTTTTAAAGCTTAGATAAAGATAGATAAACTGTGAAGACTGTTCCAAGACCCCTCAGAGCAGAGTGCAGACCCTGGCCCTATACTTATTCACTTGGTCAGGCCTAAGGATTAGAGATGGGGCTTTATGCACGCTGGGCGGGTGCTCAGCCAGTGCGCTCTACCTCCAGTCCTGTTCTGTCTTTTATTTTGAGACGAGGTCTCACCAAACTATCTTCAATTCACCTTGTACTTCAGACTAGCCTTGAACTTGTCATCCTCGTGCCCCAACACCCAAGTAACTAGAATTTCAGGCCAGTGTACCTACCATGCCTGGCTGCTTATCACTCTTTTAAGACCAAAGGAAGTGTTCCCTCTTTAGTCCCTTGGGATGGTTTCTTTGCAATGGGCTCAGTTTACAGCTGCTCCAAGCCCTTAGGTCCTTCCTGTCAGATCCGCTTGCTTCTGGGTCTGGCTGCAGCTTGCTGTCTCATTTCCTTCTCCTATGCTCTGACCTGCTGGTCCCTTTTTCCTCTCTGCCTACTTCCTGTGAATTTGAAGATTGCTTTGCTGAACTGTGAGCCTGGCTATAGGTCCCAGTTTCCTTGAACCCCATCAGTAATTGATCGTCTGCTCCTGAGCTGTTCGAGAGTCCTCATCTAATTTTCAAGCTCTTCACAGCACAGTTCTGGGTCTTTAGACTCAGAGAGGGGCTGGGTGTCGGGGTGCATGCTTTTAATTTCAGTACTCAGGACGCAACGGCAGTTGGAGGTCTATGGCATCCAGGCTAGTCAGGTTTGTAAAGTGAGTTCTAGGCCAGCCAGAGGTATATAGTGAGACATTGTACCTTCTCCAATGACAGCACTGAAGTGCACATTTTTTTTTTTCCTGGAGAATTCAGGCCAAGGCCAAATTGTTGGACTGGTGTCCTAGTTTGCTTGTTGTTGTTGTTGTTGTTGTTGTTGTTGTTGTTGTTGTTGTTGTTGTTGTTGGAAAACACTGACCAAAACCAACTTGGGGAGAGAGGTGTTTATATGGTTCATCATTGGGGGAAGCCAAAGCAGGACCTTAGAGGCAGAAACTGAGACAGAGGCCACAGGGGAAAGCCGTTTCCTGGCTTGCTGCCCATGGTTTGTTGAATTTGCCTTTTTATACAATCCAGGAATACTTGTCCAGGCATGGCACCACGCATAATTCTCCCACATTAATTGTTAATCAAGAAAATGCCCCATAGGCGTGTCCACGGGACAGTCCCTTGAAGGCAGCTCCTCACTTGAGATCCCTCTTCCCAGATATGTCTAGGCTTCTGTCAAGGTGACAGAGGCTAACCAGCATGATTGAGAAGGCAAGAAAGCCGAGTTTGAACTCAGAGATGATTCCCTTATGTGGACAGACCCTAAGCAAGTGATGGCGTGATGGGACTATTGGTGAGGTCTTCCTTCCCAGCTCACTTAGGGTGGTTCCATCTTCTACTGACTGTGGCTCCTTGCATCCTTCCACCAGGCAGGTCACACAGTGATTGGGGTGCTGTTGAGCTTTTCAAATTGTCTGACATGTGGATTAAATGTCAGCAGCACTATTTTTAAAAAGAACACAAGGGAATAAAAACATGACCTAGGAAGGAGAAAATAGATAGATAGCTCAAGTCAACTTAAAAGTAAACCCATTGGTTTGCACCTACAGAGTCCGTGTAGGTTTGCTTAGTCATCATACATCTTATCTATGTGTATTTCAATGGTAGAAGCTAAACTCACAGAAATATTTTTCATGAAAGCCATGTTTAAAGTCATATGTTTATCTATCCTCAGTTACTTATGGCTATTCTATGTATCATCCAGTAGTGCGGTATCAAGTCCTTCATGCTGTCCGTGGGGATGGGTCTCAGAGTTCCCTTAGGAGCCAGTGTCTGCACATGTGCTAGCCCCTCACGTAAAACGGTAGCGTGTGTTTGTACCCACTTCACATCCTCCTGTGTACGTTACATCAACTCTTGATTGCTTAAAATCCCCAATCAAGGTAAATACTTGAAATTATGGGTTATTTGGGGGAAAAGCAACAATAAGAAAAATTTCAGTGTATTCAATACACAGTTAGTACTTTCACTTGAATATCTTTGATCCATGCTTGTTTAAAGCCACAGCTAGTTAAACCCACTGGTGCAAGACCTGGCGAATGGAAATGGGAAGATGGTTGTATGATGTTGGAGGGCAGGAAAATGGCATGACACACTGAGATGAGGGCTGAAGAAATCCCTTGTTTCTAAACACTGTTAACAGAGCAAACCTAGCTGGAACATGGGCTTTGGTTACTGTGGAAATGTGATGCTTGGGTTTGATTTTGGGTGCTCATGATTCTTTTAAATATATTAGTGCTTACTAAAATATTTTCCCTAGTCATGCCATTAGTAGTGTTCTGTAAGTTTCAGGAGAGTAGTTATTCTACCTTCAAACACAACTTGATTTCCACAAGACCCAATTTCATTTTCCTATTTTGGTGCAGGGTGCAGGCTAACCAAAGGCCTGATTCTGGGGAAGTTCTGATAGTATGTGTTTCTGTGGTCTCATCCCACAGGCCTCCATCTGCAGGAGCAGCCAGCCCCTTTCTGGCTTCAGTGCTAGGTGCCTGGAGGACGAGCAGATGCTTCAAGCCATCAGGAAAGCCAATCCTGGAAGTGACTTCATATACGTCGTGGACACCAGGCCTAAAGTAAGTGTCAACGCTTTCATACATGTCTTGGAGCCCTGAGTCCTGAGGCTGGAGGGACCCAAAGCTTAACTGATAACATTCCTTGCTCTGGTTGCTTCATCTGAAAAGAGCTGTTCCTGGCATGATCAGACCATGGGGACGCCAAGGGGCTGCTCTCTGCTGACACTCAGCTCCTGGAAAGGCTGAGTGTGTCGAGTACATTTTTATTTCCCCTGTTTTTAACACTGAGCTGGTCGCAAGATAAACAGGTGCCTTTACGTTTTGCAAGTTGTTTGATGTGTGAATTGAATGTCAGGCAGGCTATTCAAAAAAGAACACAGGGGAATAAAAACATGACATAGGAAAGAGAAAACAAACTAATAGCTCAAGTCAGTTTACAAGTCAAACCATTAAAAATAGGCACTTAGTGGCATAGACATAGGTATTTATAGACATAGTCTTTAGCCGTCTTGCTACATCATACATAATGGGTCTCTGCCTTCCTAGCAAACTTTCACTGCACAGCACTGATCAAATCTTTAAGCCAGGAATAAAAATATTGTCCTGATGGGAGGTCTGCACTTGAAAAATGTGAAAAAGTCTTTAACTTTAAAAAATATTTATTTATTTATTTATCCGTTCACTTTACATCCAAATTGTAGCCCCCTCCCTCCCTCCCTCCCGGTCCTACCTTCCCTCCCTCTTTCCCCTCTCACCTCTCCCCTGCACCTAAGAAAAGGGGAGCCCCCCCACTCACCCCAGCATATCAAGTTGCATTAGGACTGAGCGCTTCCTTTTCCCCTGTGTCCTGGTGAGGTAACATCGCCAGGAGGAAGTAATCCAAAAGCAGCAACAGAGTCTATGTCAGAGTCAGAGACCTTCTGAATTGTTCATGGTATAAGATGAAGGGCCGCAGAGGCGGTGGCATCCCCAAGTACACATTGAGAAAAGTCTGCTTGGTCACACGCTGGTGCTAGAGCTTGATGCATTGAAAAATGAAAATGTGTCAAAACAGTGTCTGCTGACGTCTGAGACAGGGAGTGTCGTCCTATTTCAACCTTGCCCGCAGCTTTATCACATGTTCTGGGACTTGCAAAAATGCTAAGCACTTTCTCCTTTCATTCTTGTAAGAATCCTGCAGATTAGACTTTTTTTTTCCTTTTTCTGGGTG
Organism: Acomys percivali; assembly: GCA_907169655.1. Taxonomy (NCBI): domain Eukaryota; kingdom Metazoa; phylum Chordata; class Mammalia; order Rodentia; family Muridae; genus Acomys; species Acomys percivali. The sequence goes on from OU015752.1 coordinate 26,833,026, forward strand.
CAGGTTTAGTTTTGAAGAGTTAACTAATTTCCACATTGAAATACTGGATTATTTGACCTCAAAGCCAGTATTTTTTTCTGTTACCATAAACATCTCTAGGGAACCTTGTCTCCACTTCCAGACTCTAGAAGGTTGGTCATACACTCCGTGGATCAACAAAAATCACTTCAAGGCTAAAGGAGCAGGAAGGGCTCTGAGCTATGTGTTGCTATGGAGGGAGTGTGAGTCCTGAAGGCAGGGGTGAAGTGAAGACTGTCATCTACTTAAGCTATGGAGGGAGTGTGAGTCCTGAAGACAGGGGTGAGGTTGAGGCTATCACCTGCTTAAGCTATGGAGGGAGTGTGAGTCCTGAAGGCAGGGGTGAGGTTGAGGCTGTTACCTGCATAAGCTATGGAGGGGGTGTGAGTCCTGGAGGCAGGGGTGGGATTGAGGCTGTCGCCCGCTTCAGTAGATGACTGGCCCTTGTCATGCTCCAGCTCCAAGGATTGCTTTGTGGTTATGGCCTTAAGATCACAACATCAGTGGTTGTCTCGTTGTGTAACAGGAAGTCATGGGGTATGTCTCTTGTTCTCTGGTAATGAGGTAGTGTCTGTTCGCTGGGTCCCACGCAGGTGGCATCCTCAAAATACAGCTATGAAGATCAAGGGTGTCTAAGAAGTGGGAACCCGAGATCTTATTTCCTGGTTATATATGCATTAAGCTTGTAGGTGGCCATCGGCAGAAGGAGAATGGGAGAGAGACATTTGTGTTTCATGGCAAGCTGGGCGGGGGGCAGTCTTCACTCCTGCTCTTTGTTAGTGCAAGCATGGAGAAATATCCTTTGGCTCAGGTTGGACCGGAACAACCTTGATAAAACCTTGCTAACAGCTTATCTACACTGAAGGTTTGTCAGTGACGGGTGTCAGGCAAGTATGTGGCCAAGGCTGCTGGAATAGGCTCATGCCACAGGCAAGCTCCCATGTGAGTGAACCAGACACATCCTACCTCTGGGAGCCTATATGTGTGCCTTAGGAAAGTCACCCTTTGGATACCTATGCAGAGAGGACGCAGAGACGGTCAATTAGTCTTTATCAAAGAAGCCTGTCAGTAAGCCAACCGCAGTTGCCTAGCTTCCTTCCCTGTGGCCCCTTCTACCAACTACACAGAAGAGCTGAGCGTAGAAACCATAGGACGGGAAAGTTCTGGAGAAACCGCTCATCAGTCCACATAGCCTGTCTAGAGGGAAAGACTATTGAACACCCTATGTGGATTGAAAATGTAAAATAACCTGGCCTGAGATTTCCTACTAGAATATAATCCTGGTATTCTTAAGTGTGCACAAGATGTCTCTAGGTGAGGACAGGGAGATTCTGACAGGCCCCTTTGTAGATAGTACTTGTAGGCACTAAAATCATCTAGTATTCACATGGTGTGCCACAGGTAGAGCTTGTAGGCCGCAGCAAGATGAGGAGAGGAAGGGACCATCCTTTGACATCCTCTGTTAGGCTCTGGCTCAGTTCTCCTGCTAACGGCAGCTTTCCTGTGGTTTCCTGTTCAACACTGTCGGATCAGGCCTTGTCATGATTCATAAAATGTATCTGGTACGATCCTAGACTCCAAGGTCAGGACAGGGACCAGGCCTTTCAGCTTGATCTCAAAACCAACCCTCACTGGGGGTTCACAGGTATGATGGGCCCAGGGGTGGTACGGAACCTGCTTCTGTTTCTTTGTAGTCTTGGCTTGATTACCTTGTCAGCTCATTCTTTTATATAGTCATGTGGTCAGCTGGTCATTCGTTCTGTGTGTGAACAGCATGGCCATAGGTGAGGTGTAGAGATGTGTCGGTCAGTGACAAGCCTCCTGGGGGCACACACGCTTTCCCTCTTCAGTGCTGATTTTTTTTCCCTCAGTGCTGAGCACTGGGTCTAGGACGTCACACATTGGCAAGTGCTCGCCATGGAGCTGCATCCTCAGTCTTTGTTCACTGTCTGTTTGGGGACTGGGTCTTACTAAGTTGCCAAGGCTGCCCTTGAACTTGTACTGTTGTTCCATTCTCAGCATGCAGGGTAGCTCGGATTACAGGCCTCTCTGCCACTGAGGAGGCCTGGCTCAGGGATGAATTTTTAAATGTCTACCACTGGCCATGTTCTCCCACGTAGTCGACCTTCTCTGTCATCAGCTCTAAATCAATATCTACTTTTCCCATTAGAGATAGTCAGAATGACTCAGCAACTGCTCACCACCACAGAGCTTAAATTCTGTAGTTAGTCAAGGCTGTCTGTAGAGGACCCTAAATGTGTTTGAGCCCCTTTTGGACCTCTGCCTCTTTTTTCCTTTACTGCTGTTACCATAGCAACCTGTCGCCCATCCCCACCCCCACTCCACCCCTAGTAAACCCCAACTGTCGCTCTGTTCTAGCCTGGGGGAAGTGATGCCCCAGGTTCCAACTCTTCCAGGTCCTGCTGTTCACTTGGCCCCTCCCAGGCCTGGTGGGGATTACCAACTCCCATTGGGCACCAGCTCCATGTGTCTACCTTCCCATATTCAGTCATGTTCCTAAGGCAGCAGGAACACCTTCACCTGCATCTGTTCATCCCAGCCAGGGACGCTTTGTTTGTTCTATGGAGGTTTCTGCACCTGATGCTAGCTGAGTGGATTCTCAAACCCCTGCTTCTCAAGCAGAACTAGAAACTGGGACACACTCATCTCTATGGCTCTGTCTACTTTGGAATTCTTAAAAATTTGGAGCCAGTATCTTTATTTAATTATGTACTGGAGTTCTCAGCCAAAGGACGACCCACATTAGACATGCTAATAAAGCATATTCTCTCTCTCTCTCTCTCTCTCTCTCTCTCTCTCTCTCTCTCTCTCTCTCTCTCTCTCTCTCTCTCTTTCTCTGTCTCTCTCTCTCTATCTCAAAACTGTGTTTCTGCTTTGAACAGTTCAGCCTTTGCCACAAAATAAGTGGAGCTCCTGAAAGAATTGTTTGCATGACTGATAGGTTAAATATTGCCACCTTCTGTTCGTTATGTGAAGTGCACATCGGCTTTCTGGAAGTTTTCTCCTGTGTGCTTTCAAGGAAAACTGCCAATCACTTTCCCCACTGTAGCTTCTAAGTCATTTCAAATGTGAGCATATGTTGTATGTGTGATAACTGTAGTAGTGACTGTATTTTGCTTGCTACATGCTCCACATGTTTAGCGGAGGAGGAGGGGGTGTGGTGAGGAGGCTCGACTTGAAGTCAGATGCAGAATCAGTCCATAATTTGTGCAATAGAAGGCTTTTTGTATAGATCCTGTCAATTTGTTATAGTTTATGAGGCTTATTACAAAGGTTTAGCCACAGGAGACCTGAAAACAATGGTGTGAAGCATTGGTTTTTATAGTACACAGTTCCATGAGAGCAGCACCTATATATAATTTCTGGAAGAAAAAAGGCCCCTCAAAATATTAGAATTCTTTAAAGGGTGAACATAGAGTATCCTTAAAATATATTATTAAGGTTTTTTTTCTTGATTACAGCTAAAGCATTTGTTCTTAAGTCTGGTGACTTGCTTTTGTAGAGTGGGGTCAGTCTCCTGAATTAGTGACAGCCCCCACAGGTATCAGAGAAGCTGAGCTGAGGAACAGGAACTGCTTGTTCTTGAAGTGGCTGATCCCGTGCCAGTGGCTTGCTCTTGGCTGCACTGTGTGAATTCTTGATTGTCCCATTCCTATGAGTTATAGTCCAAACTTAATATACACGTCTTGTAACAGTGAAAGGCTACAAGAGTATCTGAAGTAATGTTGATAATACTGTCCTATAACTCATCACTCCCTGTTCTTCTGGTGAAATTGTTATCACATTGGCATAGTCTTCAATAATTTTAATTCTTCTTAATGAATGTAAAGAAATACGCCAGTGTGTTTATTAACAATGGGTGGTTGCATGAACATGCTCTAGCTTACATATATGTACATATAGATATGTAGAATTTAAGCTCCGCGGTGGTGAGCAGCTGCTGAGTCATTCTGACTATCTCTATTGGGAAAAGCAGATATTGATTTATACTTGATGACAGAGAGGGTCTATGACGTGGGAGAACATGGCAAGTGGTGGACATTTAAATTCCAGGGCATAGCTATGCCATGGTTTATCCTCTTAACCCTCCCGTGAGACATTCATAGGCTTGCAGCTTTCATGTTTATAAAAACATTGCGACTAACATTCCTATCTGTATGTGTGGAGACCTTTAATTTTGTGAGGTTTCCAGAACTTGAAGATCTGGGCCAAAGTATTTTTAACTTAACAGCTTTTTAAATTTAACTATATGAAAGACTACCTTGTACTGTACACTTAAAAGCAACCATCCTCTGCCCCCCACCCCCCATACCGCCAATTTGGCTACTCTCCAAACTTTGTGGCCTGAGGAAGAGAATGACTAAGCAACAGTTTGCTTAGTTAGGCTGCAAGGGAGGAACATCCCCAGCCATATATCCTTGTGATAAATCTGCTTTTCCAGCAAGGCAGGGCTCGTCTGTTGATTGTGCTCACAGGTCAGAGCAGTTTGAGCTTAATGAGTTTCGTCGGCATCCATTAGCATTGAACCCAGTTTACACTGAAAATTCCGAAGTCTCATCTACAAAATTATGGGTTTGAAAGTGACAAAGCCCCCAGTTAGGCATCTAGATTTGAAGAAGGCAGATGGAAGAAGCTTCGTGAAGCGGGAACCAGTATTCTCTCTTTAGTGATTCCTGCTGAAGGTTCCGTTGGGCAAATTAGAAGGAATGTCCCCACCCGAAGACTAGTTTCTTCATGTTACGGTTGAGGCCGATAATGTGACTTACACAGCCTTATGTCTGTGGCTATTCTCTGCCACTCACCCAGCATGGTGTTAAACTGGCTCTGCCACACACTTCCACATCGGGTCGGCACCGCTGTCAGAACTAGCAGAGGGAGCTCTAGGAGGATTTACAGAATGTATCCCACTAAGAAAATGCTACCCTGGCCAGCACACGTGTGCTGGTGACCGTAAGCTTAGCCTTGTGCTTGCAGCTATGAGCGCTTAGGACGTGTTCCAGGGATGTAAACCACGTTGTGTGTCTACATGTCTTTGCGGTGTTTTTATTAAGCATCCGACAAATGTCTTGGTTGTTCATGTCCTGAATGTAACTGATGACCGTTTTGCTTCGCTGACCACTGCAGCTTAATGCCATGGCAAATCGTGCCGCAGGGAAAGGCTATGAGAATGAAGACAATTATTCCAACATCAAGTTTCAGTTTATCGGGATAGAGAACATTCATGTCATGAGGAGCAGTCTTCAGAAAATGCTGGAAGGTAAACCATTTTGTTATACACACGATTACAAGAATAGTTACGCGTTTTGATGCCAGGATGGAATAAGATAGTCTTTTGATTTATTTTTTTTTTTCCCAATGATAATGTTAAACAAGTGTGGTAATGGAAAAATATATTTCAGTTGGGAAAATCATCATGTTGCAGTGACTCTCTAAACATGTTAAAAGCCTTCTGGTTTCAGTCACGTAGTGATATCAAGTGCATTGATCATTTGGCAGTTAGGAGCCAGGTACTCTACATTGGTACTTGAATATCCTAGGTAAAAGTACAGAGGGAAGGAAACTTCCTTCCTTCCTTCCTCCCATCCTTCCTTCCGCCCATCCATCCTTCCATTCTTCCTTCACTTTCTTTCATTCAAGGATATTTGGAGAGAAAGTAGTCCTACCTTTAAAGCAGTAACCCAGTGTTCATGTGTGGAAAGCACGTCCACAAGCTGTCCCCACATTGCTGAGGGACTGATAGATAGAAGGGTGATAGAATTTAGGGATCCTCTTGTCTGCATACCAGGAACTGCGAGAGCGCACACGCACTCACCACCCCCATCCTAATAGAGCAGTGAACACTGTGAGGATGCACCAGAGCTTACATCCCCATGTGGAGGGAAATGAAGAGATGGGCATGTGATTTGGAAGAACTATTCTTGTGTCTTGCATTTCATGCAGAGGTTGCCTCATTACTGCTTATGCTCTTCCTGATCATGAAGTCCCATGGAGGGATCCTGCTGCGTCCAGAGGCAACTGAAGAAGAGGAAGATGCCGGGGTCACAGTGCCACGTCTTGCCTGTGAACCCTAGAATGTCTTTGAGGAGAATGTGGAGGGATGGGGTAGAGCCTAGGGAAGTCGGTTGTCTCAGTGGGAACTGTGGAGTCGGAGATGAAGAGAGACAAGGAAGGAGCTGAATTGTTTAGGGGATGCACCTTTGCCCTTGGTTACTTACCCAGTTCTCTCTGTTCCATCAGGACAGCACAGTGTGGCAAGAACCTAATGGTCCACTGGGGGAAGTGTACAAAGAGACCTAATCTCTCTCTCCTGGACCTCCCAGGTGACCTTAGTCGTTGTGGGACTTTGAACACATCAGTTGTTTCTTTAGGACTCAGCTTTCAGGGAAATGAGAGGATTCAATTAATAACTTTTCCAGGTTGTGGCAGTCGTGGTGGTTTTTTTCTGCATGGCAGTTTGGTGCCTCTGGTTGTAACATTTAAAATTGGACTGAAGACTGTGGGTCTAGCTCAGTAATATAAGGCATTGGGTTCAATTCTTAGCACTGGGGTAGATAAATGAGCAATTAAAGAATTAGAAGAAGCCAATTTCTGCATCTGAGACAGCAGTGTCCACCATATTTTGACACAGTTTGTTGTGTCTTAGGTCAAGTTCTAACAATTGAGGTGTGGGTATTTGAGGTTCTTAAGCATCTAGAGACTTTCATTCTGTCCTTGCTTCGCCTGTGGAAGACAGGTGGCTTAGCCTGGCTCTGTTGTTGAGAAGACACTCTTGATGTAAGACGTGCTCAGCATTGTTGCCGTCATCAGGGAAACTTCATGTTGACACACTCTTACAGTTTACATTCAACAGTTTTCTAAGACAGCCTTCCACATCATAACTTTCCCTCTGTACAGAAAATTGTTCCTGGGAATATTTATAACATAGGCCTCTGCCTTTGGTTTCTAAACTACCCTGTATTTGACTTTTCAACCCTTGTCCTCTGGTCTGTCTCGCTGCTTTTTCTAGAGGCCAAGCAAATGGACGGAGTTCGGGAGGGCAGCTCTGTTTCACAAGGGATCACGATGCTGCTGCATAACTCTGCCATGTGTGGTTGTAAGCAAAGGCAGCTTTCCGGATGCTCTTGTGGGGTCTTGACCAATGTTTGACTATCTGTTTTTCCTGAGTAAATTATAACCCACTGATGGAGGCTCAGCCAATGAAGTGATGCACCCAGTAAGACCCACCTTCCCAGGGCACTCTACTTCAGACGGGGTTCTTGGCATCATAGGCTAGGAGGCAGGACTAGTGGAGTTCCCCATGACTCTTACTTCCTTCAAATTTGCTAAACCATGGATTGGGATTTTACCAGAAGGGATTATGAAATGGAAAGTGGAATCTGTTATGGCTTCCTGTGTCTAGTACAGTGAGTCTGTGAGTAGGAGCCCCAGGACATTTCATTAGAAACAGAAATTTAGGAATGAGTTCACATCCTCTGTAGGTCCCTTCACTGGGGTCAACAGATGTCAACTTAAACTTTTAACTTTTTAGGTTGTAAATCACCTACAGAGAACATGAAAGCTATGTTTCTGGTGCACACCAGTTTTGTAACTTAATTGCTTTTTGTGGTAGTTCCCCTTTCACACAGATCACTGACTTCTCTTTGTTGTAAGAACAGTGGCTAGAAGAGCCTAGAGTGCACTCTTTGAGGCAGTTCTCTCTAGCAGTGGAATTTGACTTGCATGCATCCTCGGTACTTGGTGAAAAGGCCATCTGCCTTTTGTATGAGGAACAAGGCATGTAATGTACATATAAGTGCTTATTGTCACAGCTTGGTGAGGTGGCCCAACAGCTTGAACCGTCTTTGTGTAGTTTGCCCTCACACAAGGCCTTTGGGCAAAGATATGGCAGAGGCAGTTTTTCCCTTTTTATGCAATGTGCCATCTTTTGGATGCTGCCTAGAGTTTCCCCATCCCCCTCCTCCTCCCTCCTCTCTCTGTCTCTCCTCTCTATTACTTGCATTCCACAGGAATCTTGTTTTGGTGTCGATTCTATGTCTGTGTAGCTTACTACTTAGTCGTGTAAATAAAATGTAGATGTCAGGCTGGTGCTGGGTGGCTTGGGGTGCTGTTCCTCCTCCTCCTCCTCCTCCTCTTTTTCTTCATCCTCCTTTCTTCTTCCTCTTCTTTCACTCTTTTTGTTGGAAATAGGCTCCCACTATGTAGCTCAAAGGAGATCGTTTTATACTTCTGCCTTGAGTACTGGGATTACAGTCATGCAAGTATTCTCACTTAAGTGATTGTATTTGGTTTGTACGGTGGTATTATGTAATGAGTGACATCTCTATAAATAAAGAATGAGCTTCTTAGGTCAGACAGTTGAAGATAAAACTAAGTTGAAAAAGTAATAAAGTATTTGAATTTGCTCTGATAAATTTCCAATAATCATTTCTCAGTTAAAAAAACAAAACAAAACATGAGCACTACAAAGAAGGTGATACGATCAGTGCTGAGTGTTTCTGTAGCGTTGAATTGGCTGGGGGGTGGGGTGGGGTGGCACACACTGCTTAGTGATATATATATATAATTTCTTACCAGATGCCATCCTCTTATGGACTAATCTAGAATACGGCTTTAAACAAGCCCACACTGATAGCAGTATTTCACTTAGAATAGTAGAACTTTGGAAGCCAGATATATGTCTTGTAATAGTAAACTGATTAAATAATTTTGGTCTACATTCTTGATCGAAATGTAGTGAAATAAGAAAACATTCAGGTTGTCAAATCACATGTCTATTCTTACTGTACAGTGAGTCCTATGTATAGAGGAAGGCTAGAGAGGACTCCGGGCATGGTCAGTAAGACATTCAGGTTGTCAAATTGCAAGCCTATTCTCACTGTACAGTGAGTTGTATGTATAAAGGAAGGCAAGGAGAACCCAGGAGTGGTCGATGAATTAATGCTCTTCTTTCCCCTCTGTATGGATGCAGTGTGTGCCATGGTTGGCTTACATAGATGTTTAGCAATACTTGTTATCTCACAGCTTCTGTGGTTCGGGAGTCTAAGCATGTTTTGTGTGCAGCTGGAGACCTGATAGCTCTTCTGAAGGATCTTACAAGGCCTTTGAGTGTCAGCTGCCTGTGTTCTCATTAGGAGGCTCAGAATGGGCATGTCTGCTCCTAGGAATATTCAGGCTATTGGCAGAATTTGGTTCAGGGTCCCACATGTTGTTAGCTAGAGGCTACTTTTCCAGTCCTTGTGGCTCCCACAGTTTTCTAGTGGCATGTGGCACTTTGCTTCTTGCAGTTCAGGAATCTAGTAATTACAGTTTTAAGTGAGACATTTGCAAAAGCGTATTGCTTCTGAAAGGCTGGTAGTCAGAGATCTGCAGGTTCAGGGAAAGCCTTCCTCAGTATGCAAGGTAGACAGCGATCAAGGAGGACACATGATGTCTACAGGTGGCATGCCTGGTTGCGTGCATGCATGTGTATTGAGTGTATTCGCACACTCACTCAGGTCACATCTAGGTAGGCATTTTTTTCATCCTAGGAAAAGGAGATTATTATAGTTTTGCTCGTACAGATTTCTCTGCTCAGGGTTTAGTCTTTGTCAGAGTCATGTAATAGAAGATGCCCGCATCCCTTGCTAGTTTGTGGTACTCAAGCCAGAAGTGCTCACAGAAAGAAAGCCTCTGCACGGCAATGGCGACGTAATATTTAGGGAGCTGACTAAATTCTTGACACTAACGTTTAAAGATACATTTGCCTGAGTAAATTATTGTGACCTTACTGAGACCATCTTGTGGCTGCTCTTCTTATCCCCTTTTGCCAGAAGAGGAAATGGAGGCACAGAGGCTAAGTGCAGCCTCCCCATGGTAAGTGGTGGAAACATGGCTTCCGCTCATTAGCATAAGCCCAGCGGCACACTCTTGGCCACTCAGATTTCTAGCCTCAAGCGGAAAGGAGGCTGATATAGAAAGCTCCTAGGCCTAAGTGGGCGAGAGTCCCAGGTTTGGGTTCCCAATTTATGTGGAGTAAAATTGGGGAGATCTCTATTCCTGTATGTGTAAGGTAATGTAAATTATATATTTCCTTGTGAATCATAACATTAAAAAGATATCTTATAGATTATCAAGTATAAGGCCCATACTACTTTCTCTTGGTAAGTGATTCTGTATTTTATACCAAGCTCTGAGATGGGATGGATAAATTAATCCTGTCAACTGGGTATTTGATAGGTCCTGTGCCTTCCTATGGGTCAGTTTTCTTAATTTCCTTATTCGAAAGACAATTTTCAGAGGCATGTATGTGCCTGCCTAATAATATAGTCTATGTCCACTCAGGGTAAGTGCATCAAAAATAATTTAACAGACACAACAGGCCTGGTGTAGATTCTCCCAATGAGTTGTTCCATAGAGCTAGAAGTCTCTGTGACAGCAGACCACATGGGGCGTAGGTCTAGAAGTCATGGAGCACAGGTGTGGGATCAGTCAACCGTCCTGGCTCTGCACGGGGAAGTGTTGGCTGAAGGGAGATGGGCTGGAGAGTGTTCACTTCATCTGGATTGAGTGCCCGCGTCACAGGTTCAAATTACATGCATAATAATTATATGGGAACTTTTGTGGCAAAATGAGGTGACCTTGGAGACCATGATCCACCTTGACACTGTCTCTCAGAATTTAGCTCTGTGGCATGGTTTCCATGTGGAAAGCCCACATTCTTAGCTGGGTTATTTCCTGTGTTATCATGGACAGAGTGAACCTCTCAAGCCACTCTTTACAATATGGTGGCTTCACTCAGACACAGCAGTCTTAGACATTTTAAAATAGTTTTCTCCTGAGCCAGGGTCTGTCCTTTACTAGTTATCACTTCCTGGCATTGAGGGGAACACAGTGGATCAAGAGCGTGTACTTTTACTCTGTGTAGTGTTGTGTGAGGATTTAGAATTTCAGCAGGCCACCCCCATCCCATAGTACTCTCCTACTTTTTTTTCCTGTTTCATATTGTGTTGTGATGGTAAGATTTTGGGACATCCCTAAAAGGTATAAACAAAGAAGCAAATGTCTGATGTGGAATGAAAGACTGACAATTAGGGCTGTTTTCCTTAAGATTGTTGTCAGGGCTTGGCAGTTGGTGTTTGTTCACTAGTGACAGTGTGACCTCAGATTTGCTGTTTGCTTGGTTCCTCGGAGCCTTTGCACCATGGTGGGAGTATGGAATCCCCAGTGTCCTCTCTGACCTTTTCAGTTGTACCCCCAACATGATCCCAGAGCCTACTCCTAGTTCTAACTTCTCTGCTTCCCCTTGCTTTCAAAGTTTCCTATATGTTTTGAGTCTGTGAATCATATACACAATTCACTGGTGAAGCTATCAAACGCCAGCAGGCATCTCTCATGTGACCCTGCCATCTGGTGGTGGTCTTCAGGTCAGTGTTTAGTTAGTGTTTGTGTGGCTATGCATTTGCATATGGTTGTTGCCTGTGCATGGTTGCATGGTTGTTACCTGGTTTACCTGTGTGTTTGCACTGTTTCCTATGCTACCAGCTCAGGCATTGTAATACAGATGCACAGAATATAAGTTTAACTGCACCCTATCGTGTAGTACTGTATTCTTTTAAAGAAAACAAGGCTCTTCAAAAAAAAAAAATGGTAGTATTGTTTAGAGATTATAGAAAGTATAATCGTGAATAAAAGTAGAAGTGTTTTGAAGAATAGTCTTTGGTCTTGTTGGTGCTCCAGGGAGAATCTCTTCAGCTGGTGAAAAGTTCCTTTCAAATGACCAGTGTAACTGGTGAGGCTAAGGAAGGGTGTATTGTTGACAGTATCAGGTTAAATACAATTCAGAAGTTTACTCTGAGTCTCAGTAAAAGAGGGAGGTGGATAAGCTGATTTGACTAAACATTTCTCTTCTTCAGACTCCACATATGTCCTTGAATGGAACCGCTTCCTATGCTGTCCAGTGAAGGGAGGGTGTTCTTATTACACTACACATTTGAGGACTGTCTAAATAGCCTCGGCTACTTGACTGCAAAAAGGAAACGTGATAAAGCCAAGAGCAGCACTTCCAGACTGCTTCAACCACAGCATGCTTCAAGATGGCTAACAGGGAAAGAACGTGCTCACTTCCGCTTTGGGTACCAGTGGGTGTGGTATGACCAATCCCATGCCCCTTTCTTTGAGTTCTCCCTCACCCAGCCCAGCATTTGCACAGTAGAAAGTAAACTGATTCAGGAAGTGTGTGGGGAGGACCAGGCAATGCTGCCTTTCTTCTAAGTAACTTTTTCATACTTCTTGAGTTTGAAATACACACCTTATGTTGGCTTCTGTTTCTTTTGCAGTGTTTTGCATGCTTACACAGTAGAAATGCCCTGTTATATAAAATAGTATCACGAGACCTAGCATCCAGCTCCAGCCTGCCAAATAAAATTCTCTGCAATCTGTGGCATATGTGTCTGATGTCAGCTGACATGAACTTTGTTCAGCAAAATGGTTTGTAAATATTGGTTTGGGTTTGGCAAGAAGAATGAACAAATCAGTATTTCTGCCTTATCCTGGGTTTATCCAAACACAACATTTTCGTATTTAAAAGCCTGGGCACTAATTGTTTCAGTTTCAAGTGTAGCCCCATCTGTCATGTGTGTTAATCATCCACCGAGCTGTTTGCTTTGAATGAAGCCACTGGCCATTAGGGGAAGACACCCTCTCAGCTGTCATCTTGCCCAAAGTCCTGGTGTGATTATTTTCCCAAGCATGTGCAATTTCAGTGTTCCTGACCGCAGAACTGTTACCCAAGAGGCGTTCTCAGTGTGGAAGCAATGAGCTGACATGGCAGCAGCCCAGAAGCCCATCCCTCCCCTGCCAAGCAACAGGTGCTGGTGCTCTCTCACCTAGCTTTCAGTTGTCTCTCCCATCTCTCTGTTAGCACAGGCTATCTCCCGGTCAGCTGCAGAGCTTGGCCACTGTAGCTTTAAACTTGTACCCAGTAGGAAGAGGGGACTAGGCTACAATTTCGAATGCTCAGATATTCTTTAGGCCTGCTAGATTTTTCTGAAGTGAATATATATGCTTAACAAACCTACAGCCCCTACAATACCAACCTGAGTGTTGCCTCTTAACTGAAGTAACTTCAAGACAGTTTTCTATGGAAGACTTAACAGAATCAGCTGAATCTGGTGACCTCCTCCTTGGAATGTGTGTATTTTAGGATTAAATTGAGCACTTTGGGTCACGGCCTGAGGTTGGATGTTGTAAGTACCAGGCATCTAGGGAGTACTACAAATGCATTGAGTGTGCTAGAATTTGCCCCGCTTCCTGATGGTCTGTGTCTTTGGGCAGTGTCCACAAGCAGAGGTGAGCTTGCCACATGGAGGGCCCATTGAATATGCTAGGCCAAGTGCTTACTGGCCACTCGGGGCTGGCATTTGGCATTTGCATCAGCTTCCACTCTATCTAAATGACTGTTCTCTGGACGCAGGAAAACTTCCTGAGGTGCACAGTGGCTGCATCGCTTTCTGGGAGTCGTTGAGCATGAACTTTTCTATGCCTTGTTTCCTAAGTTAGCTTTCTTCAAAGCACCCTTTCTAAGTGACCTTTCCCCACTGTACAGGAGAAAAAGCTCTTCTTTCCATACCTTAAGTTGCATCACGATGAATGCCCCAGGGTGTCTAAGGAGATCTATACTTTTCAAATTTATTTATATGATTTTCTCTTACAATTTATTTTAAAGGCATAAATGTCAAAGTGAACTTCCTGAGCAACCTAAATCACCATTGTCCACAGAATAAAATGCAAGTCTTAGCTATGAGCAGTATTATAATTTTAAGTTATCTGGTGGTTAAATTTTAAAAATACTAAAAAGTGTAGATTATTTTTTGTTTGGGAATTTCATACATGTGTATAGTGTGTTTGAAACCCTCCTCTAGGATCTGCTTTGACACCACCATACTACTTCCTTCTAATTTCATGTGTTCATTATTTATGTTAAAAACTAATATGTCAGGGGCTGGAGAGATGGTTCAGTGATTAAGAGCACTGACTGCTCTTCCAAAGGTCCTGAGTTCAATTCCCCGCAGCCACATGATTGTGAGCCCTGGTGCCCTCTTCTGCCATGCAGGCAGAATACTGTATACATAATAAATAAATCTTTAAAAAACCAAACCAAACCAATATGTCCACTTAGTGATGGCACATGTGTGTAGGTGTAGGGCTATCTGCTGGCCTTTCAGAGGCCACATCCTTAACAAAAGCTGACATCCTCTTCCTTTCCCAGCAGCAGCCAACAGCTAGTGCTCCTCATCTAGAAGTGGGACTTTATGACCATTTCCCTCATCCATCCTGGGATTTTTTTCAGCCTTGAGCTTGTGCAGATCTTGTATGTTCCTTGAGTTCATATGTGCTGCTGCCCCGTTGCTCCACTTGCAGTCTTTTCTCCTCTGTGATGATCCCTGGGCCTTGGAGGATAGGGATGTGTGTGTGTGTGTGTGTGTGTGTGCGCGTGCGCTATACACATCTCATTCAGGGCTGAGCACACCACAGTATCTTGTATTCTGGATATCTAACCAGCTGTTAATTGCAATCTACTACATAGAGAAGTATCTGTGATGGAGGTTGAGAGATACATTAGCCCTTTGCCAGATGTACACCGGCAAAGGCTTTTTCCCATACTGTAGGCTGCCTCTTTATTTGAATGATGTTCTCTGCTGTTCAGCAACATTTTAGTTTCATGCTCTCATTTATCAGGTCTGTGCGTTGGTCAGAAATTCCCAATTTTCTCCTTTCACAGATTCAAGGTACCTTAGATATTATATGGAAGTGTTTGTGTCGTTTCGAATTGAGTTTGTACATGGTAAGAGGTAAGGATGTAGGTTCATTTTTCTGTGTGTAACTATCCAGTTTGACCAGCACCATTTGTTGAAGATGTTGCCTTTTCTCCAGTGTATACTGCTGGTGTCTTTGTCAAAATTAGGGGGCAATAAGAGTGTGGGCTTATAAGTGGATCTTTAATTCCATTCCATTGGTCTATTTGTCAGACAGTGAGGGCATGGAGTCATGGGAGCAGCGGGGAGCAGTACGTCAGGGCAGGGCTCAGGACATGTGGTCCTGAGGAGAGCCTCTAGTGGCTCACATTTGAATTATGAAACACATCTGCAATTGAGCAATGATGAAGACCACATGGTCTGAGTCAGACTATCCAGCCTCCTGTGCCATCTCAACTGGCAGAGTGGACCAAGTCCACACTTCTTTGCATTGCTTCCCACATGTAACACAGGAGACTAATACTAGCGCCTTCCCCATCGTTAGAACGGGAAAGCTCTTTACGATACTTAGAAAAGCATGTGGCATCTGGTATTTCAGTTTTTATATGGTTCCTATTTCTACGAAAGCCTACCAATGTAGCTATGCTGTGGTGGCAAAGACTGTGGGTTTGCTCATCAGAACACTCGTTTGTAAGATTTTTCTGTCAGTGATGACTTTGTGTTTTGACTTCTTGGGACATTTTCACTATGCTGGCATTCTACAAGCATTACCTTGATTTGAGAAAAGTACATTTTCTACCTTTTACATTTAAAACAGCCAAGCTGACGGCAGGTAGCTCCTGGCTGCAGGGTTAGGTGGGGAAGAACTGAAGTTTGCACACAAGAGTGCTTGGCAGCTTAGTTCACACAAAACACAGACCTTAGACTAAACTAATGTGAAATACTTCCAGATGAAGAAGAGAGACACTTGCAATTATAAACAGATTTAACAGATTTGTGCTTAAATTTGAGTGTAATTTAACTTGGGAAAAGAATCATGGTGAGATACAGTTTTCCATCTAGAAGAGGAGGCGTGATGGCAGAGGCGGAATAGCTTGTTGGGAAGGATGTAGAGGAGTCGGCCTTCTTAGCTGCTGGTGGGAGCACAGATTGCTGTAATTTCTGTGTACAATATATATATATATTTTTTTTTCTTGCTGTTCCTCAAGTAGTTAAAAATAGAATTATGCTGTGATCCAGAGATTTAACTCCTAGATGGAATCCATGAAAGAAAAAAAAAATGTAGGTCTACAAAAGGGTTGTGCATGAACATACGTAACAGCGTTATTCAAAATAACAAAGAAGTGGGAAGCAACTCAAATGTCTGTCTGTTGGTGACTAGATCTGTTTAGATTTGATTTTAAAAGAGTCGAGATAAGGACAGTGATGGGAATGAAACTTGACCACACGCTAAGTGAAAGAAGTCAGTCTTGACGGGACATATGTCGACTGACTTCAATTTATGCTGCCTAAAATGGGTAAGTCTAAAGAGACAGAGGATAGACCGTGGCTGTGGGGGCGGAATACAGAACTGAGGTTGGCTGCCAAGCATGGATGGGTGTTTGGGGTGATATCAGTGTTCCTGGAGCTGGTCTGAGTTTCAGATACACGAAGCACGCTACAGACCCATTGAACACATTAAGTGAATGAATTGAATGTCGATGAATTAAGCTAAACACTCCTTGGAATATACCCAGAAGATGCTCCAGCACACAACAAGAAAATTTGCTCAACCATGTTCATAGCAGCCTTATTCATAATAGCCAGAACATGGAAACAGCCTAAGTGTCCATCAGTAGAAGAATGGATAAAGAAACTGTGGTACATATACACTATGGAATACTACTCAGCTATTAAAAACAAGGAATTCCCGAAATTTGTGGACAAATGGATTGAGCTAGAAATGATCATAATGAGTGAGTTAACCCAGAAGCAGAAAGACTCAAATGGTATATACTCACTTATATCTGCATACTAGCCCAAGGGGCATGTCCCATGAAAGCCTTCACTTACCAGGAAACTGGGATGGGGGGGGGGAAGGACATCCTATTGGGACTCTAGATGAGAGAATCATGGGAGAATAGCAAAGTAGAAGGATCCAGGGGTCCTAGAAACCTACAAGGAGAACATTATGATAGGCAGACTTGGGCCAAGGGGTCCCGCTCAAACTAAGGCACCAGCCAAGGACAATACAGGCGGTAAACTTTAAACCCCTACCCAGATCTAGCCAATGGACAGAACACTCTCCACAGTTGAGTGGAGAGTGGGGTATAACTTTCACACGAACTCTGGTGCCTCATATTTGACCATGTCCCCTGGAGGGGGAGACCTGGTGGCACTCAGAGGAAGGACAGCAGGTTACCAAGAAGAGACTTGATACCCTATGAGCATATACAGGGGGAGGTAATCCCTCTCAGGAACAGTCATAGGGGAGGGGAATAAGGGGAAAATGGGAGGGAGGGAAGAATGGGAGGATACAAGGGATGGGATAACCATTGAGATGTAACAAGAATAAATTAATAAAAAATTTAAAAAAAGAAAAGAAAGCAGGAAGAAGAGTGCCACAAGGTTTGTGCTTACTAACAATCTCAGTCTCTCTTGTGAAGTATTAAGAGCGTGGGAAGTCAGGGTGGAGACACCTGCCTGGGCTTCTCTTTGTTCATCAGTGCTTCCAGCTAGCATTTTTTTTTCTTGGTGTGGGGGAGGGGGCTTCCCTGGTGGTTCTGCTGGATGCTATGTCTAATAATATATTACCTATTTACTGCTTGCTGGTTTTTAATTTTATTTTATTCCTACTTGCTATATGTTTAATAGACTGATTTAAAATTTTTAAAAAAGGAGGGCGGGAAGCTATTTTTTACAGAATGGAGGACTTTCCGGGGTGATAAGGACTGAGCAAGGTCTTCAGACTGAAGCTCAGTGATGGCATTGCTGCTGGCTTTATGGGAAGCAGGAGAGGCCAGGTAACATGCAGACACATAGGCTCCCAATCTAAGCTTGTGAGGCACCCTTCAGAGCTGGCTAGCAGGGCCAGAGCCAGAGCCCTAAGCTTAGCTCAGACTTGCCTGCCAGAATAAACCTCTGCTACAGAGTAGCCTGCCCCAGTTAACTTGATTACAGTTACAGAGTTAGGCTAAGGCAATGTAAATCTCCAGGTATAGGAAGGGATGGGTGTTACAACTTGAGCTGTTTCTACAGTGGAGGCCTAGAGATGGGTTTGGTTAAAAAGGACCTTAAATTTTGATTTTTAATAAAATTCTCACTTAAAAGAAGTTTTTAAAATCCTAAACATTTCTGTGTTTACAACAAAACAGCAACAAATTTGTAATTCTTTATCTCTGCCACTCTTTTATCACAAGGCTTCCTCCCCCCGCCCCGCCCCCTTCCCCTTTCTGTAATCTTAGGCCCTGGTGATTCAGTTTCTGAGATCCCTTATTCTCTTCACAAGGTCTGTTTCGAGTACTCTCTGATCGGGGGATGCAGGGCGTGCCTTCCTTCTGCTTCTCACGATTCACCGCTTCTTACCCAGCGTGTACATCACCTGTCTTATTCTATAGTGTCACTTGGGGCTGAGGCTAATAACTCAGGTTATATTACTTTTCCAGTATTAATATGTTTCCCCAGGTGTTTCCCAGTCATTTCAGTTTTTGTTTGCATGAGTCACACCATGCAGCACTAGTGTGTTTGATTCTGGAAGATGGATGACCAACTTGAGTGGTTAGAGTAGGGGGCTTTGTTGTTAGGAGGTTGGAGGCAGGAGAAAGGCTCAGATGAAGGCATGCAAAGTCGAGCTCCAGATGATGCTCAGGAAGGCTGTATTTCCTGTGACGGATGGACGGTTCAGGGCAGGAAGGCTGGATGGAGGCAGGGCTGTGTCGTTAGGTTGAGACAGCACAGACCATTTGCAACTGTGCCTTGGACCCTGCAGCATGTGACTCCCTTTGCCTGTTTTCCTTTTTCTGGGCACCTTGGCAAACTGGGATCTGGAACCACTCAGACTGGACTGCGTGAAGTCTTGCTGCAATGCTGGTCTTCCCCCATGTTGTGACAAGTGTGAATCAAGACATCAGGAAAGTGATGCATCTTGTTCCCTTCCTGTGCTCCAGTTTAGATGTGTTAAATCCTGTTGTGGATCATTGTCATATTGCATCATGTTCCCTGTGTCACTCCTGCATCTTGTCTGCATTTATTGGCTATGCTTTGGTCGCTCGTGTTGGAAACAAGTCTTCTGGGATTTCATGGGACTCCCCAGTGTTCTCCTGAGCTGGTATTGGTTTGTGCTTCCCTTCCGGAGTAGTCATCTTTCAGCACAGACTTCTGTGTGCAGAAGAGTGAGAGTTGGAATTCCAGAGGAGATGAGTGTAAACCACAGTTTCAACATCTCAGAGTAGATTTTATTTTATTTCCCCGGTGGAGTTCAGACAGACACTGGTCTTTTGGTCACCTCTCTGGATGCATGAGTAGATTTTTGTTTATTTAGTGACTCGGTTTGCTATAAAGAGACTTGGTTCAAGCTACTACCCCACCCCAGCACAATTTGGTCTCTTACTTCTCTTCCAGTTAAAAACAACATACTTTCCTACTTCCTCCTGGTTCCCCCACTAAAATGATCATGAAATAGGTTTCAATAAAAAGGCAAAAATACAAAAGTATTAGAGCATAGAAGAGGTGGCGGCGGCAACATAAACATGGCTCCGGAAATAGGTGGGTGAAGATTGGTGTCTGCGAAGACTGAGTCAGATGACGCTGGTGGAGGGGTGTGAAACTGGAAGCTGGGCCAGATGGAGCTGCAGAGTCATAGGCATTAAGGACTAACCCTTTCCACATAGGTAACTGTTATCCTCATCTTACCCTTGAGAAAACTGAGAGGAAACCTAAGTAGCAGGTCCAAGCTTACAAGCTTCTCAATAAGTACATTTCCATCTAACAATGTTACAACAAAGGGAAGAACTGGGTGGTGTGAACATTTTCTTTCTTTAAGGGAGATTTGAAGCAGTGTGGCCGTTCGAGGTGCCTGGTCATCGTTTTTAAAGGTTTGTTGTTGTTATTATTGTTTTGGGTTTCTTTTCTTTATTCTAGCATTTGTAGGTTCCCAGCAAAGCTAAGCAGTGGATAGATTTCTGTATAGCCACCCACAAGAATAGACTTGAACATGCATAGCCTTCCCATGTGCATAGACTTCCCAAATGCCAATCTTCCCCACATGTATCTCTTGCTACATGCATACCATCCCCACATGTATATCCCCCCAGCTTGAAAACCACCCTTTTCCGCAAAGTCCTGTACCAGAGGGCATATCTGTTAGAATCTTTGTATCTACACTGACACTTCCTGAACTGGGAGACACATTTGTTAACAATCTGTGTACTTAAACTGACACATTATTAGCACTTACAGCTCAAAGTTTCCATTGGGTTCAGCGCTGTGTACACTCTGTGGTTTTCTCTAAATATTTAATAGCATGTATCCACTGTTGTACAGAGTAGCTTTACTGTCCACACAGTGCTTGTGTCCTGATGAGCCATCTGTCTGACCTAACCGCTGGAAACCATTGGCCTTTTGCTCTCCATAGTTTTTTCCTAATACGTAGGAAGCTCTTTCCTGTAGTTTCACACGTGAGGTTCCTCCTTGTCTTTTCATGGCTCAGTAGCTCATTTGTTTATTTCTGCTTTTGTTTATTATGTATGGAGTACGTTATGTGCATGGAGCATCTGCATGCACATGTGTGCACATGTTCGGAGCTCAGATGTCAACACTGGATATCTTCTAGTACTTTTCACTTTATTTTTTGAGACCAAGTCTCTCACTGAACCCAGGCTCACCAGTTGGCTGGAGTAAGTAACTGGTCAGTAAGTTCTAGGAACCCTTCTTTTTCTTCCCTTTCCCCTGAGTGCCAGGGCTACAGACATGCACCACCATGCCCAGGTTTTAACTTAGGTACTAGTGACTGAACTCAGGTCCTTAGGCTTGTGAGGCAGGGACTCTCCTGATTAAGCCTTCTCCCTGGGCTCCAGTAAAATCCCTTTCTCAGGGTTATTTCTTTCATCATTATCTCTGTGTGAACTAGAGTTTAAATGCTGATGGTTTTTCTGTGTGGCTTTTTTCCCCCCAGGAAGTCAGAATGAAACTCTTGTTATCTGATATATGGCAGGAAGCATCTATGGAATTAAATGCTGTCATTAACAATTTCCATGTGCTCCCATATGCACATGTACTTTAAGCACTTACAATTGTGGGAGTTTAGCTTTGAAAGTATATCTCCGTTTTGACACACACCTAAGGCTCAGGAACATTGCAGAAGAGGAACAGAAAGATTGTAAGAGCCTGAGGATCAAGGAGTTGCTGCTTTCTGTACACAAGATTCACTCTCACCTAGTAGGCTGCTGGCAAAAGGAATTATATCCTTTCCATGTAAGGAATACTTTTAGGGTCATCTTGTTTTGTGTTCTTATAACAGCCCTAGTAGGAAGCATTGAGGGGATGGAGCGTTCTAACTGGATAATTGCCAGAGTCAACATTGTGATGATTTCCTCCATAGTATTCTTAGGTCAAGTGTTCCTTAGCTGCACAATTTTAATACGTATACCAGAAAGGTGAGTAGATGTCTGTGCTGGACTTTTCCAATGGCAACAGTCAATGATTTCATCAATATTAGGATTCTTGTAAGTAGATTTGGTATTTCCTATGATAAGGGGAAAAATGTAAAAAGCCTTATTTGAAGTGATTCAGTAGAGTCCAGTTGTATAAACTTGGCTGTGTATTGACTTAACTAGATTGTATCTACTAAAGTCAACAAACCACTTTAAAATATGGTCATTTACACTGAGAGATTGCCTTAGTTTCACTTTTGTAACATGCTTTTTCTTGTAGTGTGTGAACTTAAATCTCCCTCTATGAGTGATTTCCTGTGGGGGCTAGAGAACTCAGGCTGGCTAAGGCACATCAAAGCCATCATGGATGCTGGGATCTTCATTGCAAAGGTTTGTGAAGGCACAGAAAAAGGTGAACGGGTTAGACATGATGCTAGCATAACCTCAAAACATGGCCTGTCCTCTTCCTATTGGCTCTCCTGTACCCACTGCATGGGTAGCAGGCTTTGCAGACCTCTATATGGTGAAAATGATTTTGTGAAAGAGTACAGTGCCCAGATAACTAATTGTTAACACAGTGGTCAAATGTTAAAATATTCCCAGAATATTCTTGTGTTAGGTTTATTCCTGGGTAAAGGAATGAATTTTCTATAGGAGACTACATAGCTCCATGGACATCACCACAGTGATAGGGGCTTGGATTGTATCCTGTAGATCCCGCTGTAGTCATGTCTTAAGCAAAAGCTAGCAGGTGGATTCCATTCTACATTGGAAAGATCTTGCTGGAACGTGGATGTAAAATGTTTTTTATATGTTTTTATATAAAGTGTTTAATAATTCTATTATGTTATTGGGTGTTTTCTGTAAATTCCTTTTAGTTTCTGATACAGTCTTTTCTTCTTCCCCTGGACATATTATTTG
Source organism: Acomys percivali (assembly GCA_907169655.1). NCBI lineage: Eukaryota > Metazoa > Chordata > Mammalia > Rodentia > Muridae > Acomys > Acomys percivali. Next base: position 26,855,347 of record OU015752.1, read on the forward strand.
GCCCTTCTTTTATCTGTAACTTCATAACTTGATAACAGAATTGTTGTACCTTTCCTTTTTAGAAAAGGCTTATAGCAACCACGAAATTTTAGTAAGGCTTAACTTGGCTTGCATGTGAGCTGGGGACATGTCATGAGGTGTATTGCATAGTGCACATACTTGTATTCGGTACATTTGTTAAGTTGTGGTGATTTGAATGGTGGCTTTTGTATGTAATGCGTAAGAAAGCAAAGCTTTGGCCACTAGTTCTAAGAATGCTGGGCCTAAGTGCTAACTCCCGAGTTCTGTTACTCTATGCCGAATCTCATAGTCACAGCGATTCTTTGCCATTTCAGGCAGTTTCCGAGGAAGGGGCAAGTGTGCTTGTCCACTGTTCTGACGGCTGGGACAGGACGGCTCAGGTGTGTTCAGTGGCAAGCCTGCTGCTCGACCCTTATTATCGGACAGTGAAGGGATTCATGGTGAGTCTGGTGACAACTTTCCTGAGAGAACCAAAGCCTTGACTAGCAGAGCACTTCATTTTTAGAATCTTGTGACTTTTGAGGATGTTGAAACTAGTTTAGTTCAATGTCCTAGGTGTGAATTTGGGAGCAATATAAAATATATTTAAAAGTTTGGAAAACTGATTTTTATACATACTTTGCTCAAGTTGGGACAGAGTATGACAACACAACAGGAAACGAGAGAAATATTTGGAGAAAGTTCTGCACTGTACATACAAATAGCTCTTGGGAAGGGTCAACAAACACCGTTCACTTTAAGTTTCTATTTTTTAACTGTCCTTCACAGAACTTGATGAGAGAGTATTGGCTCGAGTGTTCTTCGTCTTTGCTAGAATTAGGAACACATCTGTGAGAGCTAGAGCCTTCTGTGTGTGCATCAGTTTGACTCTGACTCCAGCTGCAGTTGCCTGGGATATGATGTTATAGCTGAGCTGATACAATTCCTTCAAATGAATGTAGGGGCTTTCTGGTGATTAGGTGACCTGGTACCCGCCTCTTGAACCATAATTTGATGGGCAGTGCTTTGGTGGATCCTGAATCTATGCTTGCGATAGAGGCTGTCAGGAGCTCCACAAAGATGTCCATAACACTGGCCTGTTGTTAGTCATGTCAGCTGTCACCCTGAGGACAAAGCAGTAAGAGGCAGGCTACTTCCTCAGAACATACACTTTCAGACAGTTGAGATTTGTGTGTTCCCACGTCAGTGTTTACCTGGGCAGGCTGCATTCAGTCCTTCCTTTAGTTGGAAAACAGGTTTCCTAGGTATATACTGCCATGTGTCTTTTTCTTTACTACAGAGAAATGTTTCCACATTAAGCCATTAAATTATAAAATGTACTTACAGTTGTCAAGGCCAGACATCAGCCCATTCATGTATTACTAAGGCATTAAATTATCCCATATTATTTCACTAGGCATTAAACAGACAAAAAAAACCCCAGCATTATGTGTTGGTTAACAGATGAAGTTAGGCATAGAGACGTTCAATATGAAGTACTCCCTAAGACCATGATTTTTGCAGACTATTCCATCTGTATTTGCTTTTTCTATAATTTCATCTATATTCCCTTTTTTAAAAAATGCCTGTCAAACAAGGAAGAGGACATGCGAAGCAGTGTGCACTGTGCCTGGCACAGGAGGACTCTGGGTAGAGCTACTGCAGTCTCACAGATATCTTTTAATTTTCATATAGCAGGCTTTCATCCTGGATACATTCTGAATAACGTCATTCTTTTAAGATTTATTTACTATTGTTTTATGTAAGGGGATTTGCTTGCAAGTACGGATGTGTGCACCACGTGCACGTGACCTGGAATTATGGACAGTTGTAAGTAGCCATATGTGGGTGCTGAGGCCTGAAACTGGGTCCTCTAAAGAGCATCAAGTGCTCATAAACTAATGAGCCCTCTCCAGTCTGATGGCATATTCTCTAGTTTGGTTCTCTTAGAGTTCCCTCAGAAGCTTCTATGATATTTATATTCTTTGTGTGTGTGTGTGTGTGTATAGGTATTAATCGAAAAGGACTGGATTTCTTTTGGACATAAATTTAATCATAGGTAAGCAATATATTTTTCTTGTATAGAAACTAGATTTTTGAATACACTATATCCTAATTATGGTCTTCTCTCGACTCCTCTCTGTCCTTCCCAACATCCCTGCCATCTAGATCTAACCCCTTTCTACCTCTCATTAGAAAACAAACAAGCATCTAAGGGATAATGAAATAAAATAAAAACATACTGGAATTGCATAAAACAAAGGCTAACAGCCTACGAATGGGCACAAGAAATATAGACACAGATCCACTCACTTACAGACCCAGGAATCCTATAAAAACAGAAAACCAGAATCCATAGTATATACCATCTGTAGAGTAAAAACAATCTAAGAAAAAATTAAAGGGATAAAACCATTGGCCGCCTACTGATGGACGTGCAGCCTCTGTTTAAGAGTAGATTGTTTCCCTATGAGACTCCCATGGATGAAACTAAATTTTCATTTGTAAGTGGTCCTTCATCGGAGGTAACTTCTGGGTTAGGGATGGGAGCGCGTGTCCACTTCTCCTTTCAGCTCTAGGGCCCCTTCTGGTATAGGCTGACTCAGTTTCTGTCAGCTCATAGGCACCATATTGATTTAGAGGCCTTGTTTTCTTGGTGTTCTCCTTCCATCCCCTCTGGCATACATTTGTAAGATTTATTTAGGAATTAAGGTTGCTTTTATGATAGCCTTTGCATTTTTAGCTTTTTAATTAAAACAAATTCAAACCGCTTAAGTTATAAAGTTTAAAATACTTTGTTTTATAGATACGGCAATTTAGATGGTGACCCTAAAGAAATCTCTCCAGTAATCGACCAGTTCATTGAGTGTGTCTGGCAGTTAATGGAACAGTTCCCTTGCGCCTTTGAGTTCAACGAGAGGTTTCTGATTCACATTCAGCATCACGTTTACTCCTGCCAGTTTGGAAACTTCCTATGTAATAACCAGAAGGAGAGACAAGAACTCAAGTAAGTTTTGGTGTCCAATATTGAATGATTTTAGCAATTGATAATTTCATATAGCTTTCCTAAATTTGAAAATTACGTGAGTAACATCTATATTCTTTTCCCATTCCTGACATTTTTGAAAGTGGTTTAAATGTTACCAGCTGACAGAAATATGTAGAGTTATTTTTTCCAGTGAGTTCTGCCTGAATAGGACAGGTTGGAAGACTTGACACTAATATTTAAGGAAAATTGTTGTAATAAATGTAATTTTGCCTTTAAAAACTTGTGAGACATATTTGATAGAAAGAAAAACTTCAAATTAATTAGAAAAGCATATTTGAAACTGAGGCTACTGGGTTTTTAGTTCAATCTTTTATTGCATATATTCATTGCACATAGCTGATGAGTGTCATTATAAATACATTTTCATTCAAGTAGTTCATAAACATATGTATGTGTGTGTATGTGTGTATTTTTTCCCCTTCCCTGTCAATTTGCTTTTGAGATGGAGCATCACAGTATAGCCCAGACTATCCTAGAACTCACGACACCACACTTGACAATAACCAGCCAGGTTAGATTAAAACTGTTGCAGCATTAGTCAAGGGTAACTAACAGCATTTGAAATGTGGACTCTAAAATACCACTGAAAATTGAGGTGATTTAAGAAGTACAAATGGAAGAACTTTTTGAGGTACTAATAGCATAAAATGATTTTAGCTGTTATGTGTGACATCTGGTTTAATTGTGGAAAAAATCAGTTTAAATAAAGTAGATTTTAGTAGGCTTGTGCCATCTGGAGTAGGATAGAAAACTTTTTCTGGAGGATTCTGATTTCTTCTTTCCATGGAACTTCAAGGATTATTTCCGCAGCATACAGGTTTGTTCATAGAGTGGTTCCTGTGTAAACATGGGGACATAATCTCAATCCCCAGAACTCACATTTCAGAACAAAACAAAACAAAAACTCCATGCGGCAGCATGCGTATAGATTTACCATTTTTATTTTAGGTTTGTGTTTTGCCTGAATGTAAGAATATGTCCTGCATGTATGCCTGGGACATGCAGAGGTCAGAAGTCAGTGCTGGATGGTTGTATGCCACTAGTGGGTGCTAGGAACCGAACCTGTGTCCTCTGAAAGAACTGCTGAGCCATCAACCAATTACCCCAGAGCGGCAGGCTGGTGAACTGTGAGGTAGGGGTTTGAGAGGGCCTGCCTTAATGAGTAAGGTTGAACAATTAAGAATGATTCTTGACATCAACTACAGGCCTCCACATGTACACGTGTACCCACATATATGCCACACACATGCATGCAGACTCACAACCTCTCCCCTTCCTCCATGCACAGTGAAAATGGGAAAAGGCTCACAGTTCCTGAAGTAGTAGTCCTGAGGTTGAACTCTGGCCTCTGACTGCAACACAGCATACATGGGTGAGAATGAACTGAGCAGATAGTATCCTTAGTCTCAGTTGTTTCTCTTGATAGTCTGTGGTCTGTTGTACGAGGGTGGCTAATCCTAATGCTGTCGCTTGGCTTTTAATACTGGCTTTTCTACTGCAAGCTGTGGGGTTTGGAGTTATTTGTATCTGCATCCAGAAATGGGATGTATAGGAATTGTAGAGTAAATAAAAATGATGCATTTTGCATAGTGCTTGAAAGTTAAGTATCCAATAACTATTTGGAGATAAAAACTGAAAGACATTGTCAAGGCTGGTACAGATAGCAGTGGCGTGGAGACTATCAGGTGATGTCATTGCTATAAAGTAAGAATGCTTCAGATAACACTTGTTTGTTCCCAGCTTTAATATACTTGTTATTCAGAAGAGCCAAGGTTAGTCATTTCTTGCCTTTCTTTGAGATAACAGGATTCAAGAAAGAACCTACTCTTTGTGGTCTCACCTGTGGAAGAATCGGGCTGACTACCTCAATCCTCTGTTCAGAGCTGACCACAGTCTGACCCAGGGGAGCCTTCACCTGCCTACAGCTCCATGCAACTTCACGTATAAGTATGTTTGGCCTTTAGGAGCTTACCAGATGTGGTTTGCAGCTGTCATGATTTAACATTCAGAGGCCAAAGTATGTGAAACACAAGCTTCAAGGCTATGCTAGACATAAAACCCACCAGAGAAAATACCCACCCACCTGACGGTGGCATTTCTGGCAGTGCGGTTTCTCTCTCCACTGCATTACATGTGAAATTCCCTTTAGAAATTGATGTTTTATAATAAGATCTTTAAAAATATAAGTTCCCTCATGATAACTGAAGTGCAAGAAAGAGGGAGAAAAGAGAGAAAATCAAGTCCTGTAGAAGTAGAATTGGAAGCTCAAGTTTGGTGGAATTATTTGTCCGTGGAAACCATTGATTTTTAAGATGTTGCTGGGGCGAGGAGAGCAAGGCGGCCTTTACAGGTTCTAGTTAAGATACTGAATGTGTGCTGCATGCCTGCATGCTCTCCTTTGGAGAACTTAACCACCGTAGAAAAAAGAATCAACCTGAAATTGTTACCTTTAGCCGTTGCTTTTCAAGCCTGTAACTTGCTGTTGGTTATAATATTGTTGGGCTGTGATACTGAAGACGAGACTTGAGACTGTGGGTTTCAGACGAGACATGTGGTGTCCTTCCTTCCCAGGTTTTGGAGTGGGATGTATAACCGCTTTGAAAAGGGGATGCAGCCTCGACAGTCTGTTACAGATTATCTCATGGCCGTGAAGGAGGAGTCCCAGCAGCTGGAGGAAGAACTGGAGGCCCTAGAAGAAGTAAGAATCTTGCTATTGTTTATATTTCTTCTGCACCTATCTCTTGAGTATTACCTTGAGGAAGACCCTCAAGATCTAGACGCTAAAATGTAGCACCAGTCATTTCTTTTTAGTCAGTGCCTAAGAGTCTCATTCGGATCAACATCACAAATAAAGCCCAAACCAAACCCTGTTTAGTCATCTGTGTTATTTTCTGGCCCACTTCAGTTTGTTGAAATACCTTACTGGTCAGTACATTTTATTTTTTTCCATCTTTATTTTTAAGCTTTAAAAAAAAGGGGGGGGGTGCATGGAAATGCAAAAAGGCAAAAAATTGGATACATTCAACTAAAAGCCTGCTGCTCCACTTTTAAAAATTTTATCAATACTGTGTATGTGAATAGCTGAGATTGAGTATATACATGGTATAATTTGTGCATGCATAATTTCCATTATTGGGCAGAGATATACATAAATGTGTTTCCTACTTACATTTCATCTTCAGTGAGTGCTATCATTCTGCCTTACTCATCCTAAACTGTACTTTACCACTCATTTGCTCATGAATTGGCAATAAATTCCTAATTTTGGAACCTGTATTTTCAAGTGAGAATGTTTAGAATAGAATGAGACTGGGCTGGAGATGGCTTAGGGGTTAAAAGAATCTCAACAAGGATCTGGGTTTGGTTCTCAATGGGGACTCAGAACCACAGGTAACTAATTCCAAGCAATCGACTGCCTCTTTTAATCTCCACGGGCATTGGATACATGTGGTGCACACATACTCCTACATATAACTGTGTGCAGCAAGATCACTACTTTATAAGGAGTCCTGATGCTTTAGCATCATGCCTAGAAATCCATGCACATGTTCACATGATCCAGATGACAGAGGTATGGCGTACAGCTGAGACCTTGGACTCAAGAATAAACTCAGCTAAAGTAAGCTGCAGATTAAACTTACAGTTTTGGAGGCATCTTAGACCTCTCATAAATGCATCCAGCTTTCTGAATCTTAAATATTACTTATAACATTCTTTTGGTTGAACACTTGTAAAATTTAGAAACAAAATATGTAGATTATTAAAAGTACTTAAATCTCACCATGTTGGTTCTTTAATATAGCTAACGTTTCTTAGCATGTTTTTATAATATGCCATAATTCCATTCAGTCCCAGTCTCCAGTGCTCCCATGTAACACTAGCATTCGGTGCTTCCTCCTCTTGTGGCTTTCTAACCACTGTAGGTACAGGCTCTGCTTCCTCTGCTCTTTCCCTGGAGACCATCTTACCTTTCCAAGTGGCTATGAGAACGCCGCCTGTGGGTTTTAAAACCCAGGGTGTTCTGTGGCTGCTTCTGGATTCATCTGTGTTCCTCCTATGGCACTGCACAGTGCTTCTGCACTAAAACTAGAAACGGGCAGGAATGCTTTTGAGTATGTAATGCTTGGTGTTCGCATACTCCCCTACTGATATGTATTAAAGGATACAGTGAAGTAAAATGTATTTGGAATGGCCGAAAATGATCTGCTGGGGTATAATGATTCATAACGGATCCACAAGAAGCAGTGAATTACTGACACATGAACACAGTGCTCATCAAGAGCAGACCAAACATAAAAAGAGCACATATTACAAGAGATGTGATACAAAATGCCAATCTAGGGAGGGGAAATTAAATTATGTAAATTTTTGAGGGAGTCCTGTTTTGATGAGATAAATACCTCATTCTTACCTTAAAAAAATTTAGGGGCTAGAGAAGTAGCTCAGCAGCTAAGAGGACTGAAAACTCTTCTATTGGACCCAGGTTCAATTCCTAGGACTTGAATGGCCCCTGACATTGTCTGTACCTCTCATTCCAAGGGATCCAATGGCTTCTTTTGAGTAACATATGCAGAAAATAAATGTTTTAAAATTTTAAAAATTTAGAGTTAATATGGTAAAATAATTATGTCACTGTATAGTCATGAAAAAGGGGGAGGGGGAATGGCCACTTACTCACTTCCAGGTTCTTTAACTGTATTGCATTGTGCAGAATTGTCAAGGCACTTATCCTTCTATTGGACATTTTGTTCAAGTTCATGACCTCTGGTTTTCAACAAAGATAAGACTCTTGTCCTTAATGTTACCCTCAACTGGTATACATGCACATGTATAAGAATAAATTGCTTGTTGTTATTTATTTTTTAGAGGCTGGAAAAAATTCAGAAAGTCCACTTAAATGGCACAAAAATGAAAAGTAAGCAAAGTGAACCCAGCAAACACTCGGGATTTTCTACCTCAGACAACAGCACGGCCAACACTCCTCAGGATTACAGTGGGAACATGAAGTCTTTCCCATCAAGGAGCCCTTCCCAGGGTGATGAAGATTCTGCTCTGATTCTAACTCAAGACAATTTGAAAAGCTCAGATCCCGATCTGTCAGTGAACAGTGATCAAGAGTCAGGGGTGGAGGATTTGAGCTGTCGCTCTCCAAGTGGTGGTGAGCACGCACCGAGTGAAGACAGCGGCAAGGATCGGGACTCGGATGAAGCTGTATTTCTCACTGCCTGAAGTGTCCCTTTGGAGTTCCAAAGTGAAAGACACAGAAACACTTCTAGGTTAAGGGGAAAGTGCAATTCATAATAAAAATGTGTTGAGAAATGGCACATTCCATCCAGAACAATAAAATTACAGCTATGAAAATGAAAAGAATACACTCTCAGCAGCCAGTTCTTCTATCAAACCAAAATGAAGACTGCTCACCATGTTAGACTATGAAAGTTATACTCACTACGTAGAAACCATCACCACCTAAGCTTGCCCATGCCAGCCTTCCCCGGCATAGCATGCCTCTGCTTATAAAGCCCTCCTCTCCTCTCCCTCATACCTGTAAATGGCTGCAGTTTTATTTCATTTCATTTCCAGATAGTTTGCTTTCTGAAACACCTGACATTTCCTTCTGTCTTCATCAATATTTTTAAAAATAAGTACTGAAAGTATACTTTCTTTTGTTAATATCTTCTTAAAGAGCTTTGAAATTAATATTCCAGGTAGGATAATCATTTTATTTCCCCCTCTACTTTTCTTCATCACTTAAAATGCTAAAAATGTATGTCTGTCTTTAACATGGATGTAGTACCTAATAAAGCAGAAGTCTCCTTAAGTTTCTCTATGTCAAATATGAATCCAAGTATCAGCTCTTGGCAGCCTTTTACTGCTCCTTCAGAGATTACACCTACTAAAACTGAGCCATACCAACCTGCTAGGGGTTTTGCTTATGTCTCTTAGTTACTTCTCTCTTGTGGTAAGACACCACAACCAAAGAAGCTAGAATAAATAATTTATTTGGGGCTTACACTTTCAGAGGGTTAGAATCCATGACCACCATGGCAGAGAGCATGGCAACAGGCGGGCACTGGAGCAGAAGCAGACAGCTTACAACTTGAGACAGAACCAAGAGGCGCTGAGAGCTAATTGGTAATGGGCTTTTTGAAAACTGTAAGGGCAACGCCCAGTGGCACCCCTCCTAGTCCTCCTTAAACAGTTCCATTATTGGGATCCAAGCACTCAAATACATGCGCCTTTGAGGGTCATTCCTCAAACCTCACATCACAGCTGTTAAACATGGAGTAAAGATTAAAGCACTTTTCACTTTACAAATCATATAGCAAACAATGTTTTCTGTAACATCATCAATATCTCATGAAATGGACTGCTGATTGTCATTTCTGAAGTTTCTGTTAAAATGCATATTTAAAGCAGGATCATTCCCATCTTATGCTAAAAAAAACCAGAATTTGTATTAAGCTTTTGATCTGAAAACTCTTAACAGAAAAATGTCACTGTTTGAACACACTGAAACGTTCTTATTGTATGATTTGCAATACTAGTACATTAATAAAGAGATAAATTTAATTAAAATTTTTATAACAGCATTTTAAAGTGAAAATTGTTATCAGATAATGTATTACATTTTGTGGAAGTAGAAGTACAATACAAAAAAGGAAGAGACTGAAGACCTTTCAAGTCAGTTATACACACATATCACAATGTAATACAGTATAACAGTGTTCATATTTAAAGACAGAACAACTTTAATATACTAAAGGCCTGTAATATAAAAATATTGTTAATATAAAAATAAAGCAAGTATAATTACTTAGATGTTAAATCTGAGCATTTTGTGTTGGGAAGTTCCCCAGTTAAGCATAAGGAATATTTACTCATTTTTTATAGTGTATCTAATAGCTAATGAACACATGGGATGTAGTGGAGATGGCTTTTTACAGCTTTACACAGCTCACTTTGTTTTACTGTTATTGTTTTGTTTTTGAGATGGCATCTTAACTGTAGACCTGGCTGACCCCTGGGATCTACCTGCTTTTGCCTCCTAAGTGCTGGCATTACAGGTGTGTTATCATGCCTGACTTGCCATTTCTGTAGTGTCCACTCTTAGAAATACTGCTGCCTAATTTCTTATGGTTCTCAACAACAACAGAAAAGAAAAACCAGCATCTATGCCAAACTGGGCTATATTTTTTAAAGCTTTAATGTTTAATGTGACGCCTTCACCATCAGAGCCACACTGTTTGCTCCTTTCATCCTTTCACAGGCTTAATTTAAACATGTTCACCAAGTCGTTTTACAAATTAACCTGACATTACATACATGCTTACGGTAGCCTGTCCTTTCAGAGACCCTGTATAAATCATGGTCAGTTCAACCACAAGTCTCTAGTACTACATAGTCATTCTAAATCAAACTTCAGTCACGAAGTGTTTTAGTGCTTAAGGTAGAGTTCCAGGGAAGACTTCAATATATCACTGGTTCAATATATTACTTCCTAACCAGTAATGCTTACAGCTCAAGTGATTTATTTCTTAGTAATACTAAAGAATTTGATCTTGTTTGCAAGTCAGTTGACAATTTTCAACACACACACACACACACACACACAGGAAAAGAACCTTCAGTGGTGAAATGAGAGCAGAACAGAACCACAGGTCCAGTCCTTGCCTTCCACCTTGTTTGCAGCCATTCTGTCCACCACACAAGCTGGTCTGCACAGCTTCCTGGAATGATTCTCTCAGCCTCCTCTCTTATGTAGGAGTAATAGAATTACAGGTTCTACCGTATGTCAGGTTTTTATGTAGGTTCTGAGGATCTGAACTCGGGTCCTCATGCTTGCCTGACAAGCACTGCGCCACCTCCTCAGCCCAAGTTTTCATGCCTTAAGAAGATGCAAGTCACCTGGGAGAGTGCCTGCCTCCCATACATGAGCGCTGCATACAGGCCCAAGCACCACATGAGCTGGGCTTGATGATCCATGCTCATGATCCTAGTACTCAGGAGATGGAGAATCAGAGAGGCAAGGTCATCCTCAGCTACATCACAAGCAAGAGGGCAGTCTGGGTAGAGACCCTGCCTTAAAAAACAAAGCCAAAGTTTAATTTATTTCTTTCTCCTACAACAGAATCATAGCTGTCCTCTAATTTAAATACATAAACTATGGTCAATCTCAGTTTTGTATTCTGATATTAGTTCTCCAGTGTTAATTTATTCTGAAAAATTCACCAAACTTAGACCTCATTGACTTGGTACTGATCACCTTTAAATAGCCATGGCAAATTTTACGCTGGGTAGTTTGGAAATTCCTAAGCTTTCCTTTATAGTCTTCTATATATATTATAAAGTAAAATTAGAGTATTTTCTTTGGTATTCATATCTGTTGCCATTTTTTTTTTTTTTACAAAAAAGAAATATGGCCATAAAATTCAACCATGTAATTCTGAAAGTACAGAATTCACATTCATACTGGCATATTCAAATATTCATCCCAAGTAACAAACATCTGAACAAGTTTATCAACTTGTTAAATACAAGTAACTGTGGTCAAATGTCTCAGTCTAGTTATTGGATTGTAAAGAGGGTCTCTGAACTTGGAAGGAGAAAGTATGCTTCTTTAACTAACAATGAAACTTAAATAATACAAGTTTTAAGAAAAATTGTAGCTGTATAAACAACATGTCCTGGGTCAGCATGTGTGTGTGTGTGTGTGTGTGTGTGTGTGTGTGTGTGTGTGTGTGAGTGTGTGTGTGAGAGAGAGAGAGAGAGAGAGAGAGAGAGAGAGAGACAGACAGACAGACAGACAGACAGACAGAAAGTCAGTCAGTCAGACAGTCAGACAGACAGTCTGGAAGGGAGAGAAGCACCTAGACACATCACATTGTCTCTGGGTAGTCTTTCTATAGTTCTAGAGGTGTTTAGCAGATACTTAATAAGACAGATAAATGAATTAATGTTCTAGAAGGCCCGCAGTCTGCTGGTCTCCTGTTCTTGGATATGCCTGTTTTTTTTAAGAAAGCAAGTAGACTGCAACTAGTAAGTTCTCTACTGACTACAGTGACTGAAGGAATGTTAAATACCAACACCAGTGAAGTGTAGGAGATGTCTGAATGCCCCCAAGTTAGTCACAAATTTGAAAAATCACTACATCAGTTACCTCACCTATGAATCCATATCAGGAATAACAGGTTTACCCCTCATTGGCCATTTTGAGGATTAAATAGCATGCCATTAGCAATAGTGCTACGAAGATGTGCAATTAAAATGGTGAAGAGCCAGCATTGGGTCTTTCAGTCTATGTGAATATGTCTTCCACATATGCTTCAATAAGAAAATTTTTGTTTTTCTAAAACTCCATTGCCAAAAATATGTAGAGTAAGAAGACAATCCATAACATATGCAGGCTTTGGAATATGAGGAGGGTATTTAGTGGTTTAGATCCTACCTTACCAAACCTCAGATATGGAGTTATTCACTGTCTTCTTTATGTGGTTTAATGGGTTAGTTCTGTGACAAAATATAAAACAAATTGCTGAATACTTCTACAAATTAGAAAATTAAATTCATTAAAATTATGACTAAACATTTACTTATTATTACAAAGCTTCCCCCCCCCCCGGACAGGAAAAACAATTCTAGAAAAAGATTAAGTCACAGTAAGTATTAAATTGTCACTGACGTTTTTGTCCAGATTAACCATTTCTTAACAAAAGGCTTTTTTTTTTAAACATTTGGAATATAGATAAAAATACCTTTATTTAACCAAAACCCCTAGATACTTATTCTTTAAATTAGCACGAAAGTCTATTGTATTGGTTTAAGTGAAAGGCAGTTTTTTTGTTTTGTTTTGTTTTGTTTTGATTTTTTGAGACAGAGTTTCTCTCTGTAGCCTTGGCTGTCCTGGATTCACTTTGTAGACCAGGCTGGCCTTGAACTCGCAGTGATCTGCCTGCCTCTGCCTCCCAAGTGCTGGGATTAAAGGTATGCACTACCATGCCTGGCATGAAAGGCAGTTTTTTAATTATTATTATCTGCTTATAAGATGAGGGGCACCTGCCTATCATACCAATACTTGGGGAAGAGGAGCACAAGTTTGAGGCTAGCCTGGGCTACAAAGTGAGACCCTGTTCCAAAATAAAACAAAACCAATATATTAAGTTGTATTGCTCCCTAAATGCATCTTTAGCTTGAAAATAAACTATTAAGAGAGCAGATTCTTCACTCTGATTTACTGCAGGTATTACAGGTTGCTTTCTTGAGATGGCACATTGGCAGGACTGCTGTTTCCTGACACTGAATATCTGAAAACAAACTGACCCAGACAGTTTTATAATCTAACGCAGTGTGTGTGTGTGTGTCTGGCTGATGGTAGGGTGAGTGACTTTTCCACAGCTGAAAATAGGTTTTGAAAGAAGGCTGACAGGAAGAGAATATGGATATAAGCAGTAACCATTCTTGATGAAGAGATGAGGCAGCTTCAAGTTAAAACTAAAAATGTAAATCAGTAGTTTTATAAAATATTAAAAATAGCTAGAATTACATGCATAGATGTTTAATCAGGAATAGCAGAGGAACTTAAATACAGGATCTGTCAACAATAAACATTTTTAGTGCAAATAGTGGAGAAAATTATCTCAAAACAAATATAGCAATCATTCTAATCTATACAAAATCAGTCTCAGTTGTGTATACAATCTATAGTGCATCTGGATTTCAGCCATGGTCATGAAATGCCAATTTGTAAGTCATGAATATAAAACAATGTGCTTAGTTTTGTGTCCATTTCTTTCTTGGTAGTTCATGTTTTCAGGAAAATCTGAAATGAAAAAATTTTTAAACTTAAAATTTATTTTAAGATTATAAACATTCCTTTACACTGTCTTCCTGATTAGATTACTATAACTTGTCTGGGAAGGAACTGGGTCAGGAAAAAATTTCAGTATGTTTCTATTGATAATCTATTTCCTATATTTTGGCTAGGGGTAGGGGGTGGACACAAAACAGTATATAAAAATGAGCTCATTGTAGAAAATAAAGCAAGTCAGTGGGTAGTAATGCAATTAGAGCTAGAGATAAGAAATGCATGTCACGTCTTCCCTTTTCAAAGGATGCCCCACGCTCCTCCTTAAGGTCTACTCCTTCAGCTGGGATGGCTGTGTGCAGGTAATTTATCCATCTCTCCTAGGGACTGGTATTGCAGGGAGACTCTCAGCAGTCTACACCAGCTACTGTGAGCAGTAATGGTTAATGGATGACTAAGAAAACAGGGCTGGTGATACAGGTCAGTTCTAGAGTGCTTGCTGAACACATGGAAACAATGGATCTGATTCCAGTAATACAAAAACAAAAATCAGACTCAATGCAGAAACGAGACACAGCCAGCCTAAGAAAGAAGAGCTGTTTTGGTTACTGAGTGGCTTTCAGTGCTTCTCAGTACCTGGGTTGTGCCTTCTTCATTCCTGCTCTATGGTATCGCTGTGTTCTCCTCCAGTAACAAGCTTTGTGGGGTTTGTGGTGGTTTGAATGAGAATTGCCCTCACAGGCCTGGGTATCTGAGCACTTGGTGCTGCAGCTCTGCCAGTAACTCACTTTGGGTGGGCACAGACCACCGTACTCATAGTTTGCTCTCGGCTTCGTGTTTGTGGTTGAAGGTGTGACCCATTAGCTTCCTGCTCTAGCTGCCTTGCTCACCATTTCGGACTCTCCCTCACAAACCATAAACAAAAACCCTTCCCGCCATAGGTTGCCTTGGTCATGGTACTTTATCACAGGAATACAACTAATACAAGGCAGCATTTTCTTTTTTAAACAAAACACTCCTAAAAATAAGTGGATAAGAAAGAGAAAGAAAGGAGCTTGATGGCTCCCAGAACATGGATGAGAAGGTAATGGTAGAACGAAGAACATGACAAGGTAAGCTAACCTTAGGGGGAAATGCAAACTTTCATTAAGGACACCATCATACTGAAAAAAATACCTAAAAGGCTTCTACTGGTTATAGGCTTACTCACACAGTGGTGCGGTTAATGCAAAAGTGTCAGCATTTTGTAACAACAACGGTTATGACAGAGTCAGGCTTATAACACAGTGACCAGCACTGTTAAAGAACATTTGTATAACAGCCCTGAGATACCAGCTGCAGGTGCATTTACCTATAGAGGAGCATGAAACTGGCTGTGCATCGCTATCGCCTGGTGAAGCTTCTCTTCTTTAGCTCTTCTACAATGGCAAACCTAGAAGATAAATGGTTTAAAATACCAGTTACTTTTCCAACTACTTCCTACATTATGACACAATTCCAAATAAGAATGCTGTAATTTACTAACATTTTTTAACTTTTTAACATTTAAGGTGCCTAATAATTCCACAGAATTTAGGAATCTAAAACATTAAGCTTTGATTAAAAATAATCTTTGGTTACAAACTTTCCTAATGTTCAACTCTGATCATTTATTCTCTGATTACTTAATTTCAAATGTCTGCTTTTAAGAACACAGAACTAAACCAACAGAAACTTCAATGTGGAAGTAACAGGGAAAAAAGAAAAGAGAAAAAAGAAAATAAGCCTTAAACGTAGCTGTATAGAATAGAAAGGATTGGAAAGCAATTTCTTACTAATATTATAAACACAGGCAAATTGCCAACCATCTCATGAAAAATGGAGCTCATAAAATCTGCCCTGTCTTCATTAACAGGGCACACATACACACAAGTATACATTCACACAAACACCCACCCCACACAAAACATTTTATAAAATTTACTAGATAATGAATATGAGTGTTTCAGAGACACTGGGTAAATATTCAGGACTATATTTGACACCATAATAGAAGCTGCTTAGAAAGTTCTGAATAGTATTTGAGTTGTTATTATTTTTTAACGTCTATAGGTTGTTCTCTATTTAAGCAGCTTGTAAAACAGGTGTTTTCAGAAGAATACTATAGGTGATTTGCCAACCCCTACACAATGCCGCAGATACTACCATTCAGAAGAGAACTACCATTTGATTTACCTGCTGTGTCCTCAGAACTAACAGGTTTAAAGCGACAGTAGAGCGCCGCTATCCTTTCCCAAAGAAGCTTTTCAGATTCCGCTCAGTACTTAAAACTCCAGCTTGGTTATGTGCTAACGATTTTTTACTTATGAACACACTTAAAAATTTTGATATTATGTTGTCACTCATCCACAATTGAAGAGTTTTACATACTGTTCTCTTTTCCTTGAAGCTAGTGAGAAAATCATCTATTTCAGTTTTTCCTTCCAAGAAATCTTCGGCAATATTATCAGACTCTTCCTCAGCTTCGTGTGCAGCTACTTTCAATCTTGCCTGCAGGGCACTTGCACTACAACTCTGCGAACAAACAAACAAATCAGACATTGCATTAGTCTCAGGTAAATACAGAGGGGGAAAAGGAGGCAGACATGAAAAGCAGTGCCCACATAGGTCTTCAGCTTTGGGAGCTTGTATAGAGAGACTGCCTTAGTTAGGGTTTCTTCTACTGCTGTAATGAAATACCGTGACAAGAAGCATACTGGGATAAAAGGGTTTACTTGGCTTATACTTCCACATCACTGTTATCACTGGAGAAAGTTAGGACAGGAACTTAGGCAGGGTAGGAACCTACAGGCAAGAACTGATGTGGTCACGGCGGAACGCTGCTTTTGGCTTGTTCCTCATGGCTTGTTCAACCTGCTTTCTTATAGAGGCCAGGGACTGCACGCCCACAATGGACTAGTCCCTCACCCATCAATCACTAATTAAGAAGATGTATTGCAGGCCTGTGTACAGCCCAATCTTATGCACGTATTTTCTCAATTGGGGCTCCCTCCTCTCTTACAGCTATAGCTTGTGTCAACTTGACATATAATTACTAAGAACGGATACTAAACACAAAAGAAACCAAGTCACAAGCTGAGAATTGCTAAATGAGAACCTGATAAACCACCGATCTGTCCTGGATATTTTGAAATTAAATCAGTGTGAGAATACCCACTCAGATAACCCACTGACCTCATCTCCTTGTACTCCTGTTCTTGTGTATCCTTGTTAGTGTTTGGGCTAGACATAATAATTCATTTCAAACAACCCAAATGTGACAAAATGAAGGGATTTAAATATAACCATAGAAGCAGACAGTGTGCACATTGATAACTGTAACACACTGCTGAAAAAATCCTGAAGATACAAGTGGTCACAAATGCTAACTCAAAATTGATAAAATTTCATAAATTTTAAGAGTTCTTTTTATTTTAAGAAAAATATCCTAACATTCCTGACATCCCATCTGGGCTGACAGTGATCACCTAACAAAAACTCAACACCAGGCAGGAGAATCCTTTTTTGATCTGCTGGTCAGAGGTGTCCAACAGACTCCCCAAACACTACAGGCTTTTACTACTGCCTTTGGTTGTCATCCAGAGATAGAAGGTCAGTCATTATTGCTGAAGACACCTTGCACTTCAGACAGAAGGCCTCAAGGTCCCTAAGCTGGCACAGACTTGAATGTTTCACCATTAAGATTAGCTTTCATGGTATGAGAAGGCACCACACAAACTTCCAGAGGAAAGGACTGAGCAGTCCTGCCCAGCGGTGACGTCAGTGAAGCACAGTAGTAACAAGCTTGCCATGGTGATGCACAAGTGCAGTAGTGGCGTGCATGCTTTGGCAGTAACCACCACCTTCTAATTGGACGTAAGACCGCTTAACGAATAGGGAGATCATGCCTGTTTGGGGGGAACCTAGTAAAGTCATAGTTCTTGAAGAACCTACAACCACCAGTTTACTACATCAGCATAAGCCTTAATCCGTAGATAAGTGCAGTCCTCACCCCTGATGAAGAAAACTTCTCTTTTCAGTACAATAAGACCATTACAGAAAACCACAACTAATCAAAATACAGAGTTATGGAAGCCAGTCCACACAGACCACAAAGCATCTCAGGCAGCTAAGGCTCAGGGAACATTGTAAGAGCCAGGGAATCAGGAGTTTGCTGTGAGATTTTGTTTCGTAGTGATGTCAGAAGATATTTCATAAAGTCTCACCAACATAACTATTGGTTTTTTGAGACAGTTTCTGTAGTCCTGGTCATCCTGGAATTCACTCTGTAGACCAGGCTGGCCTCAAATTCCAAGAGATCAACCAGCCTCTGCCTCCAGAGTGTGGGGATTGAAGGTGTGTGCCACCATCTCAAATTTCTAAGTATTTCAAGAATCACCTCAGGCAATTCTTACAAAAATGTCCAGAGTTGAGGGAAAAAATATTAAAGCTGAACCGTGTTGGTGGCAGGGATGCAAGTGAGGCCTTACATGCTCAGTAAAGCCTTACTAATGTTCTATGTCTTCTCCCAAAAGCAGAATTCTTTTGAGACATTTGTTTTCTCTTAGTTGAGTTTCCTACTTTCTTGTTTGTTCTTTATTATCCACTGGCAATATCTGTGTTGTCTATATTATAGACGATCTTTAAAAACAAACAAACAAAAAACCTTCACCTTTAATGTTTTTAGTACATATAAATTTTGATTTATATACATATATATTTGATTTATATTTAAATATGAACATTTCCCCTCTATGCTCCTGCTTTCTATTATAATTAGAAAATGAAGTGTTTTTCCACATAAAAAAAATCTTTAAAAAAAAAAAAAGCTCCTAGGAATTAACTAGTTTTTATAGCTTCTATTGAAGCTATATATGTAATATCTTTCTATAAGTTTGTATGATATGATCTTAATGAGGTTTGATATAAAGGATTAAGCCTATTTCTGATTGGATACTAAACCAATAAACGATTATATAATTTTTTGAATCTGAAAGCGTCCTAGCTATCACTCATATACATGAATCTATTTTGGAGCTGTAGCCTGCTCCATACAACTATTTTCCATCTTCCTACAAAACTACTGCATCATTTAAAATGAGATTTAACAGTATATTTTGCTATTGATGACTGCATGTTTTTCTTATCCTTTTTTGTTGTTGCTGCTCATCTCCTTTCTGACTAATTCATTCAGGCTTAAAAAAAAAAAAAACCTGTTAAAAATTCAAAACACATTTGGGAAAGAAAATATTGAACGTTGAAGTCACAGTCCAAAGAATCAAATCTTATTAATATTCTTTCAGTCCATTGATAATCTGTGCTGTTCTAACTAGAGAATATAAGTATTCTTTTATGTTATTTAGCAATCTCCTAACTTAGGTCAGCTGGTTCTAAGTACTTTACAGTTCCATTTCTATTGTAAATGAAGGTTTGTCTGTTTTTCTATGCCTTGTTCTACAACAGTACGTGCTGAAATGTATTAGAAAAATTTTCTTGTTTCTCTAACTCTGTTTTCTTTTGGTAACAACAGCTTACTTGTTTTTCACAATGTGTGTCTTTCCCCTCTTACTGCAGTGCTACATACATCCCAAGCCATGACAGGCATCAGGTAGGGTGTTTCCAACATCACTGATTGTGCTGTCCACTGGTGGTTTCTAGTGCTTCTTATTAAAGTAAGTAAAAGAATACTAAATAGCAACAGTACTTTTAGGTACTAAGGGCTAGTGTAAAGGAATGGTTTTAACTCCCGCGAAAAGGTTTTCAACACTCACTAAGCTCCTGTGTGTTGTCCTGAGTGTTTCAGGTATTCAGATTCTAGAGAGAGGAATGGACAGCTTGGGTTCAATTTCCAACACCAACCCTTCCTATCCATATGACCACAAACAATCTATTTAACCTAATGTGATTCAATTTCCTTATCTGAGAAGTAGAAATAATATTGGGTAGTAGTTTCCCCACAGAGCTTGGGGTAACATTGAGTAAATATGTGTAAATGATTTCAGTACCAGACATATACTAATTGTTCAATATTAACTTTCGTTGTATTTATTTTAAAAGACGGTTGCATGCAAAGCTCATTATACATTTTTGTTCTCCTTTACTGTTTTATAATATACTGACTTTACCTTCCAAAATTCAATTTTAAGCAAAATAGATTAACTTCTTAATTAATCTCTTACTGCAATGAGCTATAAGTATTACATCTTCCACTTTTATTTTTAAAGATTATTTTTTCATAAGTGTAAGTCTAATCTTTTAAAACATACTTCACTTAAAGTATCTTTTTGTTACTTGGTTTTATAAGCCATACTACTTTCCTAATTTTCTGGGGCAGGGGTTTCTTATGAGCTTTGGAACTAGAGAAACTTTTGCATGAGCACTATTGCTGTATTTACAGGTAAAAACTATTTCTGATGAAGTGAAAGCAAGGGAAGGGGCCACGCACCAGCAGATTGGTAGCTCCTCTGAGGAACAGGAAGAGCTAGTCAGTCATACCTCACTGAGTTCATGTTGCCTCTGCATCTTCTTTTCAAAGGTAGATTTCATTTGGATAAGCAATTCATACTAAAAGAAAACATAAAATTGTTGTTTGATTTGATTTTTGAGTTGTAAAGATATTTTCACAATGACCAGTAACTCACCTTATCTAAAACAGTTTGTCTTTTGGTTTCCAAGCTATGCTCCAAAAGGAGGTTTTTTCCTGTAAGATAAATTTCTGGCTTATTTCCCAACACAGATCACATTTTTCTCAGGAATTATGAACTAAAGTAAGGGAAACATACTTGCTAATTCCTCGATACTTTTTACTAGGTCTTCTTTGTCAGTAATAATTTGTTTCAGTTGAGGCAACATCAGAAATTGTTCTAGTAATACCTCCTCCTGCTCATTCATGTCTGTGAGCTGTGACACACTAAAGACACAAGAGAAAGCAAACTGTTAATAATTATCAGTCATCTAGCTTTTCTCCGTGACAATAAATGTTTACACTTTTCCACCTTGACTTGCGTGATGGTTAGTTTCATGGGACACAAGCTGGAGTCAAAGAGGAGGAAACCTAAATTGAGAATATGCCCTTGTAATACTAGGTTGCAGGTTATCCTATAGGGCATTTTCTTAATTAGTGACTGATGTGGGAGGGCCCAGTCCATTGTAGGCACTAAAAACAAAAACAAACAAAAGAACCTCAGCAAGCCTGAGTCCTATGCAGTTACCCAACAGAGCTAGACAAAAGGAAATGAGAAACAAGTAAAGAGAGACCCCAGTGGATGATAGAAATATGGAGGCTAATTGTACTACTTCATTCCTCTTTTTGTAGTTTTGATGTTTTCACAAGTTTTTGTAGTAGGTAAACTTTTAAAAAGGAGAAAAGAATATATTTTATAAAATAGCTGTATTTCTTGGTACTTGAGCTTTTAAAAGCATATTGAACCCTTAAGATATATGCAATACATCTCTTCTGTTCTGGAACTTCATTCTTTAAAATTAATTTGATGCTTATCCACGAACTTAAAATACTGAATCAAATGAAGTCAAACTTTATTTTTTTAATTACAGGATTATTCACAGGCTTTAATCTGTAATAATCCTGGAAAAATATATTCTGAAGACAAAATTATAGACAATTCTAAATTGTATTCAATGGTCTTAATAGTAGTAGCCTTATGGATATTTTAAATCCAAAAGGAGAGACCATAAAATGCTTTATTCATGGCATACCTTATATTCCATGAAAAACAGTACCTTAAAACTTGAATCCTGATACTTTATCTGCTATGTCTGAATAAAATTTTAGCTCTAAAATTAGTTTTCTAATAAAGTATAACTTAGTCTACTCATCTATACACAACATTCATCTACTAAAGACTGCTAGCCACATAAGAGAAAAGAACTTTTGTTAGCTTGGTAGCCATTACGTCATTCTTGGCATCTAGAGCAATCCCTAAGTACAGACTAGTCATGTAACAAAACTGATTCATACTACCAAGACAACCACAGTAAAGGAACTGAAAAACCTTCTAAATCATTTTCCTTAATGTGAATACAAAACTATACATAAAATAGACAAGTCCCTCTTTTGGCTTTAAGTTCCTTACCTTAGTTCCGAAAGCTCTGGAAATGCATCAGGGATATCCGGCATCTTATAACCAAAACCATTTTGGTTAATCTAAAGAAGAATTTTAAAGAGGATTAAATCTCAGCTATACTTCTGATTGGTCCCATTTATCTTCTAGAAATAACTGTAAGGTAGTTCATTTAGTAGTCTTCCTTTTTGCACATCACATGCACACATTATTTCCTCCCCATCAGTCAGCTTCTCAGTGTTACTTTTATACACAGAGTTTACATTTTTCGATGGGGAGGCAAAGTGGGTATTAGTGCGTGTGGAAGTATGTTTTTGCAAGTATCTGCAACAGATATAGAGAATTATCTGTGGATTTCTTAGATGTAAATGACTGTACTTCTTTCAGGTAAAGACATTAAGCATAAATTAGTAAACTGCCAGCACTCTGAGTAGTTACATATTTAAGTTAAATAAAGTAGGGTAGATGAAGAACACATTGCCAATTCGCATGTTTATGACATATAGGTATTAGAACACTCCAAATTTTCCCCAAAACTTTTTAAAAATTTGGCAAAGGCAGGCAGATCTATGTAAGTGCAAGTCCAGCCTGGTGTACATAGTTAAGTTCCAGGACAGACACAGCTCACTGAGACCCTGTCTCAAAAAATCAAATAAGTAACAGTTTGCTCATAATCTTTACTAACACAATAATGGAAGACTTTTGGGAAAAACAAAATTCATTCAGATTTCTAGTTTTAATTATTATAAACTGTAAAATTGGTAATGATGAACATAATGTGTATATGCATGTACATATTTATATATATATACATTGTATGTGTTTGTGTGTGTGCATATTGTGAGTACAAGTGCAGGTGTGGAGGGTACCAGAGTTTGACAGTGGGTGTCTTTTTGGGGGGGTGGGCAGGGTTTCTCACTCAACTAAGAACTCATTCTTTGGCTAGGCTGGATGGGTAACAAACTCCAAGACATCTTGTGTCTATCCCTCCACAGCTAGGATTATATGTATGAATTTCCATGCCTGGATCTTTACTGAGGGTGTTAGGGATCTGAATTTAGTTCCTTTTGCTTGCCCAACAAATACTTTAATGCTTTAACTATTACGCCAGCCTCCAAATCTACAGATACAGTTTATATTGGTCTCGGGGTCTCTCTCTCTCTCTCTCTCTCTCTCTCTCTCTCTCTCTCTCTCTCTCTCTCTCATATCTTATACAAGAACAGCTACCAGCCTTATTTATGAACATATAAATTTTAAGCCAATAAGTTGCTGGGGCAGCCTTCTGCATGCTGCAATAGATGCTCTTTGATGGGATACTTGCTTCTCCTATATAATCTCATCTTGTGCCTTGTCCAGTATATCCTACATGACAACCAGAGAGATTTATTAGAGGCAATCTTACAAACATGTCACCTGACATATACTGCAAGGCCTCTGTCAATGCTTTCAAATCTCATAGTGTTTTATGTACCGTCTCATTATCCTCAACATTTTATGAACATCTTAAAATATCTGGCCCTAAGCACAAACTCATCATTCATTTATCTACCTCATTTTCACTGAGCAACTGCTACGTGCTCAGCATGACGCACTGGGGATGAAGTTGAAAGCTGGGATGATTACTACTTCCCTACTACTTCTGTTGGTCTCTAGGGCAGTGACCTCAGCTACCTCCCACAACTCTGCTATCTCTAGAAACTCTGTATGTGCAAGTTTTATTGGTTACCTTTTTGAGTTTGCTATTTGAGATCACAAGTATGATTTAATCTTTTATATTTTATGCCTAGCTTAATAGATGGACATAACAAATGCTAGCTGACCGAATACCTATTTCACAGGAATAGAATACAGACTCCTGAAGATACCAACCGAAGCTGAAGATTCTGTTGTGGGAACCGGTAATGGCAGACTTGAAAGGATGCCAAATGAAGGAGCCACCGGCTTGGCTGCGGTGTAACTTGTGGTTGAAGAAGAAACAGTGTCAGCTACAGACAAAGATGTGATACTCCTGTTAGGTTCTTGTGGAGGATATGGAGGAAGAAATGGAAAACCCTGAGAAGGGTAAGGAGGCATCCCACCTGGATTACCATACAGGCTGAGGAGAGAAAGAAAACATCATTAGGTAGATATTAGGAGTCAAATTCCCCTTAAATTGTCTGAAAAGACAAATGGTCATGCATTTCCATACATGCAAATTTCTTTTGGCAAGTGATTTTATAATTAAATCATATAAATGATAAACTATAAACACCTCAGGAAAAAGTGTGGTTTCTATGAAAAGAAGAATGCTCTAGAAAGCAAAGATTTCACTTTTCTCTGTAAAAGTCTATCAGAAATCATTATTGAGTTTTCAGTATTCCAGTGACATCATTTAGTTTTCTTTCTCTTTCTTTTTTTTGGGGGGAGGAGGTTGATTTTTTTCGAGACAGGAATTCTCTGAATACCTCTGGCTATGCTGGAACTTACTCTGTGGACCAGGCTGGCCTAATAGATTTAATCCAGAAAATTTACTAAAGTGGAAGTTAAGTGGCTTTCAATGTTGGGAACATCTACCTTAAAATTAAGACTGTTTTTCTAGAGATTTTAAAAGAAAACAAATATACAGATGAGCTATTAGAATGTTAGAAACACTGCAAACAAACTCATATATAAACACAAATGAATATTTTATTTGTTTTTTGTTTGTTTGGTTGGTTTTTAATTTTCGAAGACAGGGTTTCTCTGTGTAGCTTTGACTGTCCTGGACTTGCTTTGTAGACCAGGGTGGCCTCGAACTCACAGAGACACACCTGCCTCTGCCTCTGCAAGTGCTGGCATTACAGGAGTGCACCACTGTACCAGGCTAACAAATGAATATTTTAAAGAGCAGCAAGTCATTATTTACCTAGAACTTAATTAGACAATAAGTTAGTCAATATTTATTTTAGCAAAATTTTTTAGCCTTAACATTTTTCCTCCCCAGAAAGTGAGAAAAAGCTGGCTTCAATGGCCCACACCTTTAATCCCAGCACTAGGTAGAAGCAAAAGATTTCTATGAGTTCAAGACCATCATTTCTGCACAGTGAGTTCCAGGCCAGCCAGGGATACATAGGGAGAACTTGTCTCAAAAACTAAAGAAACAAAAAATTAAGAAAAAAAAATCACATTATAAAACAAGGAGTACTTCAGCCAAAATGAACACTGAAAAAATAATATAAATATAAAATTTTGAGTTAAGATGATTCGTCACTCTCATCTAAGGAAAAGGGACCTACAGGAATATTTTGGAGAAAATGCTAACTACTAAAACATTTCACTTTATAAATTATATAAACTAACTTTTGCAGGACTACTATAATCTCATTTAGTGGTAGAAATTAGCCTGAGATGGAAACTTTATTAAAAGAAAACGTTTATTATGGACTTTTGAGGTATTTCTCAGTGACACTAAACATTTACATGAAAAATATTCAAGAAAGAAAGGAAAAACTCTGGTAAGAAGGACAGAGAGATTGCCTCTGCCATTCAGAAAACATATTACATAACAGTCGTTTAATACTAATACACAGTATTTGGTGAATAGGTAGGAAGATTAATTTAAATGAATATAAAATATGGAAAATTTGTTTAACCTAAAGTATAAACAGATCAGTTGAAAAACAATATTGTAATATTTGGCAAAAAGTAAGAGCCAAATGCTTATGCTCATAATAGGATAAAAACTAATAGATTAAAAAAAAAAAAAAAAAACCAAAAAACTAATAGTTACACAGTTTTAAAAATCTTGAACCAAAAGAAGTATTTGGACTATTTTAACCTTAAAGTGGGAAGGTATGAAGGGATTTCTGCAATTTCAAATTCAAAAGTTATTTTTAAAAAGATAAATTTGACACTAGTAAAACAAAACAAAACAAAAGGCCCTGCAGGGCACACTAGAGCATTTCCCAGTAGGCCCATAGCTCTGAGTTCTATCCCCAGCACCACAAACTAGCTAACTAACAAAAACTGAGGTAGAAACTGAAGTCACATCGTACACAGAAGGATAATTTCTCTAATACATAAAGAATTCCCAACAACATAACTAACAGCAAGTAGAGGACAGAATAGTATGTAACTTCCATAAAATAGAGTATCTTTAAAACAGGAGATGATGTATAATTAAACTGTTAGATAACAAATAAATACTTTTTTATGCATACAAAATGGGCGAAGATCTATTTTGACAATATGCCATACTAGAAAAGGATAAATGGGCATTGTATATAAAGACTGGTATCACTATGTTAGAGGGCAATTTTTCAGTATTTGTCAATATACTATTTCTAGAAGATATGAAAATATTAAAGTGCACAATAAGAAAACCAGATAGTTCTCAGAGATGCAATATCAAACTTACAAGAAATTTCATAAAGAACAAAGAGTGAGTTAGGGTCACAGCTCAGTGGTAAAGTCAGCATTGCATACACAGACCTTGGGATCAATTTCCAGCACACACAGAAAAAATAGTGGGCCTATTTTTGTTAGTATTTTTTTTTCACCTGCTTCCCGCCCCCTTGTGTGTGTCTCTCTCTCTGACAAACACACACACACACACACACACACACACACACACACACACACTGAAAGATCTGACGGCCTCTTTGCTTTTCAGCAACAAGCCAAGGTCTGAAATGCATATATGGAGCTTCCAGTAAGACTTCTGAAGAAAACACTTTTAATGTTTTCAGAAGGTGTTTTCCTTACTGGCCAGTTAAAAAGGCACTGCCTGGATCCTAAAACCCATTGTTAATGCCTCTGCATGGGGGTTTAACTTTGGTCTTCTTAAGACTTGGCGAAAACAGAATGAGACAGGATATTAAATCACAGCAAGTCTTGTCTCTGATACACTTAGCAGTTCTTTCTGTCCTGTCTCACGTATTAGAGCCAGCAAAGTTAGGCAAGACCACCTTCAACTCTGTACAGACATCTCTCTAGATAGACCAGCCAATTCACTAGGTGCATTTTCTTTGTCTACATTATTGTAAGAAACACTGTTGGTTGACTTTGCAGACACATGAAGCTTCCTTCCGGATGACCATCTCCTTTAACCAAGAGCCCACCAGGCTCCAGCCAACAGTCTCGTTCAGCTCTTTCAATCTTCTACTCTCCTGACAGCACTTCTGATTTTCACCCCTGCCTGTCTTAAACTCTCTCCTATACACTACATTTTCATTTCAGGGTGCTCCCCCAAAAGTTGTACCTGCTACAGGTTGTGAAAATTGTGGAAGCAAAACTCTAGAGGACACCTTAGATTTAAGCTGTAACAGTAATGAAGCGATCATTCTGGTCTCTAGTTTGCATTTTGGGCAAGGCTCACAAAAAGGAAATCATGCTTGGCAGTCTCTACTTGGAGACTTCAGCGGGAATACCCAAAAGCAGTCTCTCCATGTGCCTTGAAATTCCTTACAAGACAGCCCGTGCTTCCTGAGGGACAGACATCTTCTACGGCTCCAGCTCTTAAGTGTCATCTCTGCCATATTCTACTTGTTGACACCAACACATGTTCACATTCTCCCCCCTCTCTCTTTTTACACACACACACACACACACACACACACACACACACACACACACACA
>OU015752.1:26889523-26916333 GCA_907169655.1 Acomys percivali
CTCTCTCTCTCTCTCTCTCTCTCTCTCTCTCTCTCTCTCTCTCTCTCTGACACACACACACACACACACACACACACACACACACACACAGGAATGAAGTTCCTTGTCTAAAACCAGGAATATGTTTGGCAAAGCCAATGATGGCCTGAAACCAGGGCCTTAGGAGAGTTGCAACTTCTAATCCTGGGAACCTAACTCCTTAAAGGGCTATGGTTATCAGCTCCATGGCCATTCTGTGCTCAGTCTATGACACACTCGAGATATCCTGACTTTGTCCCATTAGGATAGCTTTCTGATGATTCTGCCCATCCGTGCCCACCCTTCTACTCCCACCACTTGCAAACTGTAAGATGCTGTATTTAATAAACTTGCTTGGTCTAAGGCAGAAAGACAGCTGATGCAGGCTGATAGGGTGCTACCATCAAATTCTGGTTGGAGGAGAAAAGTATCAGTATTATCCATCTATGAATCCTGAAAGCTACAATGATAACCAGCCAGCAAGGCATGTGTAATAGAGGCACAAACAGAATGGAAAAACCTACTACCTTAAGGATTGTATTTTAAGCCCTCTCCACAGCATGATAGCACATTACAGGGACAAGAACTGCAGCTAGGCAGGTCACAGGGCTAGGAGAGAACGGTGAAATGATACAAAAGTAAACTGACTCCAAGTGACTTAGTGTTATACACACGGAGTAATGCACCTCTCAAGTTTGTTGAATAATTATTAATATTTAATATTGAATCATTATTTTAGCAAAATCAGTGATTACTCTTTAACCAGGTATATAGCCAAATAACCACACAGAGAAACTAGGATCTATTTAATTAACTTATAGCACAATGCTGTGCAATAATTACTCCATCCTAAAGCACCAAGGTATTATAGCTTCCTCCCATTCTGACTTCCCATTGTATACTTGCTTTTAACTTATATCCTAGGTCTGGCTCATTCCTCCTGGTGCTTTCCTGGTCCTCTCCACGTGTATCCCTCCTCTCATTCCTGCTCTTTCTCCTCCCCTCACTGGACCAGGATGTCCTGCCCTATTCTCTGTTAGTACTCAGAAAAGCTTCTATTTGCAATAGATGGTGATTTAAAACAAAACAAAACAAAACAAAAAAACAAAAAACCTACAACTGGCCAAGATATAGAGAATAAGAGACTAAGCAATGTTCAGTCCTAAATGGGGCATCTATATAAAATCCTCTTCTCCCAAGGCTCAGGGACCATTATGAAAGAGGGGAGAAAAAAGGATTGTAAGAGCTAGAGGTGGTTGACAAATACAAGGAAACAATGTCCTCCAGATACAGCAAGGCAGCTATACATATGGATTCATAGCAATTGTAACAACGTGTGGGGGGCACCAAGGTCCTTGTACTCATAAGGAAGCTCTAAGAGAATGAAGAATGCTAATCGTGCAGGGTGGTCTCCTCAATGGAGGAGATAAAAACAAAATCACTGCACTCCATCCAGAAAGCAGAGAGTAGATTTTGTTAATGACCTGGACACCATTTTGCTATCTGTGGAAGCAGACCTTACTCACCTTTTGCTACAGAGGCAGACCTCACCCAAATTGACTAAAGTAATTATCTCAAACTCTTTCATCCCTAGACCATTATTCACTTTTAGGGGAAATTTCACATATAGCCTGCTGACCTCTATGCTGTTGGTCAGAGACCACTCTAAATTCTAGGCCTTTTAGCTATACAATCCAACTTCATGGTCATGCACTTTGTAAAAGAGTCTGTATGTAGTCACACCTTAAGCTTTATTGTGCACCTGGAAATGGACTGACTAACTGATGCCTGGAAATCTTTTCCCAAAATGTACTGAGTTTTAAATATGTTGACAATGAAGTGTTTGGCATTAGATTCTCCAAGTCTGATCAAGGTTGATTAAGTCAGCCTGCACTGGGTTTTTCTTCTCATCTCTTCACATGGTTCCCTCCCCTGCCAGGATACCTGCAGGGAGCCCCTTGTATGCACAAGCCACATACAAGCTTAAGTCTCAGCCCTGGCTGAAGAGCCACCGGCAATTGATAGCTGCTGCGAGAGGGGAAATCAGCTTTCTTTAAGAGCATCACTTATGCAAAGCTGGCCATCCTCTGATGGAAGGCCACACACACAAGAATATACGGACAGCACAAACTGGATTTGATTTTTTTTTTTTTTTTAAAGAAGAAAACAGAGGACATAAAGTAAGTGTCTAGGGAAGGAGGGTGGACCTAGGAGGAGTATGGAAGAAATGAATATGATCAAAGCACACTGTATATCAAGTTGTATTAGGACTAAGCTCCACCTCATCCACTGAGACCAGGCAAACAGCCCCGTTAGGGAGAAGTGATCGAAAACAGGCAACAGAGGCCATGTCATAGACAGCACCCATTCAACTTCATTAACACTATCAGGGGTTGGCGCTCTCTGGTTAGTCATGCCCCAGTCTCTATCTTTATCTCTGTGCATCATGTAGGCAGGGTATGATGTGCTTGGATGAGTTGGGGGTAGGCTCCCCTTTTCTGCAGACAAGGGGATGGGTGAGGGGAGAAGAGAATGGAAAGACAGGATTGGGAGGAGAGGAGAGGCTACGAATGGATGTAAAGTGAACATATAAATTAAAATTAAATTTAAGAAACATATTGTATAGAACTCTCAAAAAATAAAAATTAATGATGACGATGAAGAAGAAAGAAATAGCTAAGGCAGATTCAAACAGATAAACACTATCAGAATTTACATTTTTATGAAAGCTTCTCTTTGGGAATAGGGGTTAAGCTGAAACCATCCTCCCGTCTATGAATACAACATAATTAAAACAAAATCCTAACTTTATTTATTCTTCCAATTACCAAGATGTCACTGTTCAAGGAATGAATAGTGAAGAATCTTCCATCAGTTCAAGTCAAGTAGAGCACTTCAGTGACTGAAAGCAAGGCTTATTAAAGACAGACTTCCTGGGTTCAAATCCCACACAGACCATTTTACTTGGTGTGGTGGTTTGAATAAGACTGAACCCCTTGGGCTGCCATATTTGAATGCTTAATCATCAGGTAGCAGAACTCTTTGAGAAGAATTAGGAGGTGTGGCCTGGTTGGAGGAAGTATGTCACTGGAGGTAGGATTTGAGGTTTCAAAAGCCCATGCTAGGCCCAACTTTCTCACTTGCCTGGAAGATCAACTACAGCTACAGCACCATGCATGCTGTCATGATGATAATGGACTAAACCTTTGAAACTGCAAGCAAGTCCCCAATTAAATACTTTCTTTTATTAGAGTTGCTTTGGACCCGTTGTCTCTTCACATCAACAAAAGAGTGACAAAGACATTTGGTAGGGGATCAAATAAGTCACTGAACCTTTTTTTCTAATGAGAGATGGTGATATTAAAAGCATCCATCTGCCTTGTGATGCTGTCTGATTAATTAAGATTATATATGTAAAAGCTTCAGAAGATTACAAGACAAATAACTGCTTAGTGTGGTATTTAAAAATAATGTGTTATTTTTTAAAAAGTATTTAGAAAATTCACTTAAGTTGTACATTCTCAGATTTGTGGTAGTAAAAATTTAACTCAGCAAGATTTTGAGTTATTGTCTGAATTTTTATTTTGAAAAACCACAGTAAACATGTTAAAATACAAGCTGCTAATGCAGGGAAACAATCAATAGTCCTGCCCATCTGTGACACTTATAAACCATAATAATGACCAGCATGTCAAGATATCCTTAAGAGTGCAATGGTGGCATTTGTACCCTGGCACTAACCAACAGCTGTCTAAGTAGACCTAAGGCCTGCACAATACCAGAGAAATCATGCCTGGTACTGGAAACCTGGCAACTACCCAGGTTAATGATGTCATAGATCTTGGTGGAGGACCTACTACCTTCACTTTACTAAACCAGGATAATTACTTAATTGCATTCTAAATACTTATCCTTATACCCACACCTAAATGTAGCCCTCACTCCTCATCAAAGAGGCTTCTGTTTGCAATAGACTTATGCAATAGACTTAGACTATTAGAGAAACCCATAACTGGTTAAAATGCAGGGGATGAGTGGTCAGGCTCAGGAAATGTCTTGGAAGAGGGAGCAAGAAGATTGTAAGAGCCAGAGTATCATTAAATCTGCTGCAAGGTGGTGACTCCGAGAAATGACAGGGAAGCTTCTCTCATAACACTAGAACAATCTGGCTGACCAAGAAGTTAACAAAGACAGCACCAGTAGACATGCTAATGTAGAAAGAGGAAAACTCATAGGGCCTTGCATATATTAGGCAGTGCCTTACCACTCAAGTTTTACTTTGGAGCTATATAAATCTAGACTATAAAATGTTTAAGTCTGGAGAGATGGCTCAGCAGTTAAGAGTACTTCTTCCTCCTATAGAGGGCCTGGGTTCAGTTCCCAGCATCCACATGGCAGCGCACAGCCATCTGTATCTCTAGTTCCAGGGAATCTCACCGTAACACCACGTGTAGATGCATGCAGGTAAACACTCATATATAATAAATAAACTTGAATGCAAAACATGTATAGCTATGGTTAAAACTTATCTTTAAATATCAAGCAGTTGTTTATTGTTTGATCTCTATTTACTGTTAATAAGGAGTTCCTCAAATACAGTAAAACTGAACATATCCTATGTACCCAACAATTTTCAGGATAATGGGAATACTGAAATGGTTATTTCTCTGTAGGAGCACACAACTTGATGGGAAAGTGCAGTGACTTGGAATGAACAATTCAAGATGAAGAGACCATGTATATTCCTATAGTTCTAGGTAATTCAAATTATCATTCATGAGTAAACCCTTTAAAGGACTCAATTTTCCTTTCACATCTAAAAATTTTTTTCTAAAAAAAGTAAATCAATAACAGCACTGAAAAACAAACATGGAAGTCTGAGGAAGCCTGCAAGATAAAAGATGAGAGGCAGGCAGTGGTGCACGCCTGTAAATCTCAATATTTAGGGCATAGGAGGAGGACCATCGCCACAGTC
The DNA here is from genome assembly GCA_907169655.1 of Acomys percivali. NCBI lineage: Eukaryota > Metazoa > Chordata > Mammalia > Rodentia > Muridae > Acomys > Acomys percivali. Next base: position 26,894,517 of record OU015752.1, read on the forward strand.
AAGGCCAGCCTGATTCATATAGTGACTCCCAGGCCAGACAGGGCTACACAGAGAACATTTTTTAAAGGACAAAAGATGAGATTTGACTGAAAGCACAGAAAAATAAAAAGAAAGTACCTCCACCTCAAATATATGACCAATGCAAAGTGCGGAGTCCTGTGAGGGTCCTCTAAGTCCTGTAACCCAGTCCACGCAGAACAAGAACGTGCAGGCACAAGGGAGTTAGTTCCTTTCTCTTTTTCCTGCTTGTTCATATGTAAACAGTAAGGATGGCTGCACTGAGAAGAACGAGGTGAGATGGACACCAAAGTGGCAGTGCTGTGGGAAGCTGCTGACTCCTGCCCTGTATGGAACTAATCATCCTTTTCCCTTCATTATCACAGGCAAGTTATAGTAAACCAATAAAGAAACCACAAACAAGTACAGAAAATTCACAAGAACAGAAATAAGAACATCAAAAAGCTTTCAAAAGGGCAAAAAGTATTAAAAGGCAGGCACCTAACTCAACAAACCAAACCAAACCAAACCAAACACACACAAAAAAACCCAACCAAACAAACTCAAGGAAACACTATAGAAGACTTCAAATTTGTATGATTAGTATCTTCAGACTAATAGGCATGTGTATTTATCCGCATATATATGAAATGAATCTGCGTATGTGATATGAAAATGAAAAACTAAGAAACTAAAATTTAAAATAAATAACAAGTAAATGGTCTGTGTTACTGAAAAATACTTCGGCCTAAATCAGTCTCTTGGAAAACACTGGTGTAAGAAAGTCTAAAGTAAACTGCTTGGTTTTGTTTGTTTTCAGCAGCTATGTGACATGCACCACGTATTATTTCATAATACCTTCACAGCAGTGTTCTAACGAACAGATGGGATAATGACCCTGAATATGGGAAGAGTTGCAGAAACACAGAAAAAAATGGTGGAGAACTGAGGGGACACTTCATCTGAAGAACACTTAAAAGTCAAGCGAGGCTTAGCAACTAGGAAAAGAGAATCAGAGAGGAGACTCTTAAAGAAGCTTCAGATGCAAAACAAAACAGGAATCCTGCTATAGTTTTGGCCAGAAATGTTCTCCACAGGCCTGAGTGACAAAGGTTTGGTCCCCACACAGGTACTACTGGAAAAAAGTGAAGGTGACAAGGTGGCCCACCAAGTGAGGGATTTAGGTAACTAGAAGCATGTGCTTTAAAGAAGATTAGAGGACCAAGGTTTCTTACTCCTTTTTAAATCTTGCTATCCAGCAAACTGCTGTGCAGTATGCTGCTGCCACGATGTGCTGCCCCACTGCAGGCCTTAAAACAGGGCGAACTAGTGAGACGGAAACCTCCTACTGTCCCAATGAACAACACTTGGATTTATTTTCTTTAATGAGGTTAATCTCTTTAAGAACCAAACCTTGACCACATTTTGTTTGTACTCCTGAAAAGAGATTTCACCATGTTTTCTAGGCAGGTGTTAAACTATGTAGTTTGTTGATACTAACCTTAAAAGTATGATGTTCCTGCCTCTGTCTGCAGAGAGCTGGAAGTACCACCATGTGTGCCAGCTTTCTGTTACACACCTTTAAACATGCTTCTTCTCTGGCTAGTCTCAAAGTTCTCCGCATCTAGCCTTCCAGATTTGTTTGCTCTAAGAGCCTCTATGCTGCTGCCTGAATGCTGTGCTGTTTTGAAATTTCGTGCATCAAAAAATTACTCCATTAGCCTGCCATAAAGTCTCCAGAAAAGTGTTAATTAGTACAGCCCAGTTTCTGCTTGGTGATAGCCCATGGGCTATTTAGCCCACAGTTCTTAGCTCATCAGCTTGGCTTTTACTCTCTATATTTTTCTTACACCAGTCTGGTCTAAGTGCCTACCAAGACTGCCCACTGAGCCCTATCTGTAGCACCCTAGGCTTCCATAAAGTCCTTGCTCCACCAGTTCCAGCGGCTTCCCCTCATTGTCTCAAAACAGTCATAGCACAAACTCTACTTCGCAGTAGCAGTTTTATGTGCTATTCATCCTTCACCAACTGTAACAAATACCTACAATGCGTTAGCTTTTAAAGGAAAAAAGCTTAATTTCGGCTCACAGTTGTTGAGATTTCAGCTCATGATTGGCTGACCCCTTTTGAGGAAGGCCTATGGGGAGCTCAGCATCTCCTCATCCCTCTTATAAAACTTTTTATTGTAACAAGTTAATCTCAAATACCTAGCTAGGTAATGCATATGAATATACAGCACCTTGTACAACAGAGAATGGTTAAAATGGGAAGTGGGCGACCTAGCACAAGGGACATGTGTTCTTAGCTTAAAGTAAATGTTGTTATATGGAAATTGTTGCCAGATGTTCCTATTCTTAAAAGAAAAGTTAGAAGTGTCATGACGGGGTGCAGGGTGGCAGGCATTATGCCTTATGTTTAATTTTTCTGCCCCCAAAATAAAGTCTATTAAAAGAAAACTGAAGATTTTGATAGTTTGGCATAAATCTCAGCTTTAAATACTGAATATGACTCCTTTAATAAAAATAATAAAGTAAGTTAAAAGATAATATATACTCTCCCATTACAAGTTTTTTATGGTTCATTATTTGTGAGTTTTATGAACTGAGACTAAAGTCTGTAGACTTACTCAGAAACCAGTGAGTTGAAGGGTGACAGCCTTATACTATAAACAAAGAATACAGCTTAAGGCTGTTAAGTCAAGAACTATACAAAAGTTTATTCTCCAAAGAAGTTGTATTGTTTAGGTTTGAATAATCAAAAAGGACTCTGTGATCCATGGAATAGTAGCAAAACAGAGTACCAAAAGATGATTTAAAGACTGGAGACTGGCATTGCTATAGTTTTGCTCCAGGCTTAGATCTTGAATGGCTGCCAAAGGCACATGTACTGAAAGCTTTGATCATAGCTTGTGCTGCTATTTGGGTCACCAGAGAACTTTAAGAGGGGCCTAACAGAAGGAAGCTGGGTAACTTGGGCATGTACTTGAAGGAGATATTTGAGCTCTAGTCTCTCATCTCTTCCTGCCTCCTAGCTTTCATAGCAGAATTAATTTTCTCTGTCATGCACTACTACCATGATGTATTATTTCAGCCACAAGCTGAAAATCCAGCAAGAGCAAGCAACACCTTAGCTTAAGCCTCTGAATCTGTGATATTAAAATAAGTCTTCCTTCTTTTTGTGTGTGCTTGGGTACACAGCATGCACCTGTATATGAAGGTGAAACTCTGATATTGTTCCTAAGGACAGCAGTCTACCTTGTGTTTTGAGGCAGGGCCTCTTGGCGCTCCCTGAGGAGGCTAAGCTGACTAGCCAGGCACCCACAGGGTCCTTCTGACCCACATCCCTAGGGCTGGGATTATATGGGGAAACACTGTGCTCAGCTGCTTTATACAGCCGCAGGCACTGGACTCAAGTCCATTACCAACTGTGCTATCTCCCACACATCTCTCCTCTTCATAGGTCGTGTATCTCAGAAGTTTTCTCAGTGATGGAAGGCTGACTGACACAGATACTAATACTTTTAAGACTAAGAATAAAGTAACAATGGCCACTTACAGAGTGTACTTATTGTGTATTAAACAATACTTCAGATTCTTTAGCGTCCTTGGACTTTAAACCATTCTAATTAGAATACTTCACTTATGAGTTAGCTAACTCTCCTGAATAAACTTGTTTTCTAGATGGAGAGTCAGGAAGAGGCCTGCCAAAGACAAATGAGGTGTAGGTAGGATTGTTAAAAATGCATAAACAATAAGTTGGAGAGAAACATTTAGATTAAGAAGCAAAGGTTTTAGGCACACTAGTTCTAGGGAGTACAAAATGGCATGTAATTTGTCATATGCCTACTGTGATCCAGTTATTACTCTAAATGTTTCTATGTAGTATTCAAATATCAAGACTCCTACATGCGAAGGAGGGATGTAACTCAGTGGCAGAGCACTTGCCTCATACCCTCAAGGCTCTGGGCTCTATCTCCTCTCCAGCACCTCCCCATCTCTAGAATTTCACATAAGAGTCATAATTCTTAACTTTACAGGCAGAAAACAGAAAACTGGAATATCTGGATGTTTTATTAAGGGACTGTGTAGCTAGTATGCATTAGAACTGGAGTCCAGTACAATTTCATGAAAGGCTTCAATTCCAGTGGTTCTCAACCTGTTGGTCTTAATCCCTTTGGGGATTGAATGACCCTGTCATGGTGACTGCCTAAGATCATCAGGAAACACAGAGACTTACATTACAATTCATAACAGTAGCAAAATTACAGTTATGAAGTAGCAACAAAAATTATTTTACGGTTGGGGATCACCACCACACATGAGGAAGCTTGAGATCCACTGTTCTTTTCTTGTGTGCGTCCCCTACAGGTCTACAATGCTCTTACTCATTTTGTTTTCTGAGTTTAAGAATATCATTATATTGACAGAATTTTAAAAAATCAACTGACTTTCTTGGCTGAGCAAAAAGCTATCAGGCAATCAATCCTTTCAGTTCATTGGTCATATGTAAACAGGTAAATTAATATGTCTCCCATCTGTATCTCCTGACTTCTTGGATCAGAGATTCTTTTACTAGGAGTCTATTAGTTGTTCAACGGTACAAAAGAAAAATACAGTTCTGTATGTCATCACAATCAACTTAACATGCTCTTGTTAAATATGGAAACAAAACAGCACTCTCATTATTATAGAATTGGTTAGTATTAAAATAAATGCAGAAGCCTTTTACCTGGGAGATCTAGGAAAAGGTAATAATAATGATGGCTTATTGCTTGTATAACTTTGAATTTATGTAGTTAATTATAAATAATAGTTATCATTCATAACATATCTTTGTCATTTTATAGATAAAGAGGCTAATTAACTCTAGATGTTGAGAAAAGAGAGACCTGATTAGAACAGTCACTGTTAACTCATCCATTTGTAGTATTTTTTAACTGTGGGGGCAACACAGAGAAATTCTCCTGAGTAGCTTCATTTCTGGAGACTTTAAGTATTAACCTGAAAAACAGGGCAAAAGTCCCTTTACCAGTGAGGAATTATTTATCTTAAACACTAAGTATCACAAAGGAAAGGAATCAGCTCCAGAGCTGCTTAATTTAGCAGGAAAATCTTGGCCTTCTGCTTTACATTAGTTTTCTTCCCAGACAGCTCTTTATATTATTGAAAAAACCTGGACTTCCCCTCCAACTTCTGTTTACCAAGAGTCCTACCTCCCAGCACTGTGCAAGCAGAGGTAGATAGCTCCCTGTGAGTTCAAGGGCTCCAAAAATAAATAAATGAATAAATAAATATATAAATGAGAAGAAGCAGCCAGGCGTGGTGGCACATGCTTTTAATCCCAGCACTCAGGAGGCAGAGATAGACAGATCGCTGTGAGTTAGAGGCCAGCCTGGTCTACAAAGCAAGGGCAAGGGTGCCAAGGCTACACAGAGAAACTCTGTCTTGAAAAACCAAAATAAGTAAGAGAGAAGAAGGCAAAAAGATGAAGAGGAGCCCTACTCCCATGACAAAAGTGGTTAGAGTTAGCCTTAGGATCATCACTGACTATGTACACATCCTGGGGTTGAAAGCACCTCCACCATGTCTATGGTCCTGCAGATTGTAAACAACAAAAACAGGTGTTGTTTAAAGAAATCAGAGGAAATGGACCTGGACAGGAAAGCAAGTGTGTCTTCTGAAATAAACTTTTTCAAGGAGTTAGAAGAATTTGTTTTTCTACATATGAATTCGAAAGTTTTCAGCAGCAATTCTCAACCTGTGAGTGGTGACCCCTTTGGGGCTTGAATGACCCTTTCACAAGGGTCGCATATCAGATACTTACATTATGATTCATAAAGCAGCAAAATTACAGTTATGAAGTAGCAACGAAAAATAGTTTTATGGTTGGGGGGGGTCACATGAGGAGCTGTATTAAAGGGCCACAGTGCTAGGGAGGTTGGGAACCACTGTTTAGTGGTAAACTGAATAGTGTGATTATTTTTATTTAGAAGATTAGTTGAGCCCATGCTATATACGTTCCACTTCTCATTTTTCTAACAGACTTAAATGTGTCCTTGTGCTTTAGTTAAACCCTTTTAGTCTTTTATGCAGGGTACCACTCATTTAAAAAAAATAAGTAGCCATAAACTTCACCCAACGTTTTGGAAAAGTTAAGAATTTGTTAAAGTGTTTAAGAGATTCTTAAATGTTTAGACTTATTCAGATCTAATTTGTGAGTTTGAAGTATTTCAATTAAAAATCAAATCAAATAAGGTTGTATGGTCTACAATATATGTAGATAATATCACCTGTTCAAATTTTCTAGTTTAAAGAGTAGCACACAAAATAGTTCTTGCATTCATTTAAGGTACTTACTGATCCTCTTTTAAACCAACTCCAGAATTCCTTTAATGAACAATTACCATTTTATTTGAGGCCAAAACTCAAATTTCAGGCCACTCTCCCCACTTCCTAACCTTAGCAGTGTTTCAAAGGTTCTATCTTTTGGAGGTTCCAGCCTCCAACAATACAAAATCACCAGCACTACCAACAGAAAAGTGTAAAGGCTAACAAACAATTAAGCAGTACCTCTACAATAGTAGTACTGACACTGTCTACAATTTTCCAAGGTAACATTCACCAGGCTGGCCTCGAACTCACAGAGATCAACCTGCCTCTGCCTTCCAAGTGCTGGGTTCAAAGGCATGTGCCACCACACCCAGATGCAAGGGGACATTCTAAAGGGGAAACTTTTGTTGTGTTTCTTAAAAGTTAGTCACCTAATTTTACACAATCTTCCAAGTGTAGCTCTTGAAGGTTATTTTTAAAAAGGACCAGTTAGAGTAAGACTGACTTGTGTAAGAGTTCAGAAATTGCTACTGTCATGTCATCAATTAAGTAGAGAAGTGGGGCAGGAAGAGTACCCTGAGCTAAGAGAGACTTGAAGGCTTCTGAAGCAAATTCTCCTGCTATCTTCCGACCTTTCTCCCACCTTTTCCTTGGAAAGTAGTCATGAGTTTCCTTTCCTCAAGGGTGACTAAACAAACAAACAAACAAACAAACAAACAAACAAACCCTAACATCTAGAAAGGCTAATTCTTCCTTAGAACATCCTTTCTCTAGACGAGTTCGTGATGTAACAGGGTGGGAAGAGCTAAGAGTAAGAGTGGCACCAGGAACTGGGCGTGGAGACGCACACTTTAACCCCAGCACTTGGGAGGCAGAGGCAGGCAAATCTGAGTGCAAGAGGCCAGATGGCAGATCTACAGAACATATTCTAAGACAGCTAGGGCAACACAAAGAAAACCTGCTTCAGAAAAATAAAAACAAACAACAAACAAGAACCGCAACACAGGACTTGCTAGCTTTCTCCATTTCAGTCAGCTACCATTAGACCATGCCCTTTTGTCCATACACTTTCCTCCTCATCTGCCTACTCCTAAGTAGAAGAATAGGTTTCTCTGGGATGCTGGGTCTTCATTTCTGACAACTCCATGCCATATAAAATTTTGCTTAAATAACTCTATTATGTTTCTCTCCTATAGCCAGCGTAAAATAGCACAGATTATGACCTTCTTACTGTGACTGGGGTAAAGCTATCACACCTGACCTCAGCTATACTTGAAGGAACTTTATGAATTTAATTTTCCACAATGAAACTACCAATAAAGGATTTATTTTCTATGTAAAAAGACATTGAATGACTTTTTGAAACTTTCCTACAACCAAGAATAAATAAGTCAACCAAGAAACTCAGTTCAGTCATAAACAGGCTTTTGTTTATGTAGTGAATTTTTCTTTTGACAATTGCACTTAAAATGACTGGAGATTGGCCGGGCATGGTGGTGCACGCCTTTAATCTCAGCACTCGGGAGGCAGAGGCAGGGGGATTGCTGTGAGTTCAAGGCCAGCCTGGTTTACAAAGTGAGTCTAGGACTGCTAAGGCTACACAGAGAAAGCCTGTCTGGAAGAACCAAAACCAAGCCAAACCAAACCAAACCAAAAAAAAAAAAAAAAAGACTGGAGATTATAACTTACTAGCTTGGGAAAAAAATCATGGATAACATAAAAATAGTACCTGATAGTGTGTTGAATAATATAATACGGTAAAAAAAATCATATTACATATTATAATGTGATAAAGTTTTGAAAGTCTAGAGTTTAACCACGATAGCTTCCTCTATACATAAAATATGCTGTGAGCCTTTTAAATAATTGTAAAACTCATGTATTATGAAGCAGTTCTGATTTGAAAACCTGTGGCGGCCACGGACATACCTAATTAAAAAAACAAAAACAAAACAAAACACTACTGCAAACGAATTTACAGCTTTAAAAAAAGAAGCCGAAATAATCTGAATTCCTGTATTTCTAGTTTGACTACGATAAAATAAGCAAACTCAAAAGACAACGGATAATCCAGATATAAGGCAATTCCTAAATGTGGGGCCAAATACAACAAAGTGAAAGTGTAAAGACTAACAGTTGCAAGGCTAAGATTATTGGAACAAGGAGAGCTTTAACTACAAACTCAAAAGGATTATCACCAGGACAGAGTTAGCTGGGAACACTGGCTTCCCTTCCCTTCGACGTTGCGACAGTTTAGTTTATCCCTTTGTAAAACTTGGGAATATATCCTTCCCAATTCCCAATTGTCTTTAGCCAAGCGTTGGCATGTTAACAATTCAGAGACAATGCTACAACCAGGTGTATTAAAGGAAAAATTAGCAAACTAGTTAGGGATACTCAATTTAGATCAAGAGAGATGAATCCGTTGTGTCCGTGGACACGAGCAATTCAGTAGAGGAGCTGAGGAGGGGTAGGGCGGCAGGGACCCACTTGGGGAGCAAGGGCAGAACCCACAGACAGGCAGGACTATCAACAAGAGGCAGCTGGCGGAGACGCCTGCGGAGCTGCACCGGTGTTTGCAGGCAGCCCGCCCTCCCGCCCTACTTTTCCCTGGGTCAAAGCCACCAGTCAGTCACCTGGAATGGGAGTTCCGGAGCGACTCGATCAGCCGCTGCTTCTGCTGTTGGAGACTGGTGAGGCCGGCGGGGGACCCGGCCCCGGAGGATGACGCGCTCTTGGCCAGGGGAAAGAGCCAGCTCATCCTCCTCCGGTCCCCGGGCCCGAAGCCCTAGAAGGTTCCGGCCTGCTCCTCCTCGCTTAGCCCAACCGTTCCCGGCGACCGAGCACTGCCGGGACGCCGGGAGCCGCGCCTTCTTCCCCCCGCCACACGCCGAGATCGCGAGTCCCTGGCACCGGCGGGACGGGCTAGCACTGCAGGCTTCTGGAAAAAGGGCGACGCGCCGGGTGGACGGACAGACCCCGGCACGCTCGCGGCCAACACCACCGGGTCAGTCAGCTAAGGCCCGCCGCCCTAGTCCGAAGCTCCAACCACTGCCTGGCGTCAGTCACCTGCCCGCTCCACCTCCCGAGAGCCCCGCCCACTCGGCGCCCTGCGTCATCATGCTGCGCCCTCGCCGGGACGTGCGAGGAGCGACGTCGCAGCGCCGGGCAGAGCACAGCTCCAGCTCCCCTTTCCCCTTTGCTGGGCGAGAGGTGTCTATGGGGCACACGCTGCTGCTGCCGCCGCCGCCACCGCCGGTACCGCCACTGCCGCCGCCGCCCGGTGCTATCTCTATGGCGAGGAGGAGGAGGAGGAGCGCGAGCTCAGAGACACGAGTAAGTCCGGCTGGGCTCGGGCGTTGCTGGGGCAAATGATAAAGGGGCGGGAGTGGGAACCTGCGAGGGCGCGCGATGGCGGCCGCTAAAGCGCGGCTGTGGCGGACGGAGCTGGCAGATGGGGGTGGGGGGACGTAGGGGGGCGGGTAACGGGCCGGCGAGGGGGGGGGGGCTGTCAGGAGCGCGGCGCGCAGTGATGACGCCACCGCTTTGTACCTGGGACTTCGTTGTGGGAAGGAAATTGAGAGTGGAGGGCGGTGGCCTGTTTCTGAACTGCCAGGTCCTCTTCGCGGTGCTTGGGAGACCATTTGGCTCTAGGAAAATGCTCTCTGCACCTCCATCCTGGCTGTCTGCCGGAGAAGAGGGTTATCATTGACATGAGTGCGTCTGTGCTTTCTTCACGCTGCTCTGGGAGCCCACGGAGGACATGCGACCTCAGTAATGAGAAGGCCTTTGGTGCTTCTTTGGGGCCCCCCGAGACCGCAGTACAGAGAGGGGGGGGGACGGGTGGAGGAAAGCCGTGTTAAATTACAGTGTTTCCGTAGTGTGTGTGTGTATACGTACTTGTGGTAGCAAGGAGAAGAACGAGAAAGAAGGCGTGTCCAGGATACCTTCGGTTTCTGAGATTTCTCCAGATTACATTTACTAGTTTAGGACACGAGGCCACCCTCTTAACTCTTTGTTTTGTTGGGGGTTTGGTTTGTTTGTCCCCGCTTGTCTGTACCACCTCCCCATTGCCTACCGTGAACCTTGTGTTTATGGCAGAAACATGAGGCCCCTCTTTGGTAATCAGGGGAAATGGTCGTTGCTTTGAAATTAGAAGACTTTCAATGCACACATTTTATTGCATTCTTTCTTTCTCCCTCCCGCAATATGAACTTTGATTTCTGAGATTGCCTGATGCTGTTTCAGAATAATTAAATTTTTCTTGATGTTTTCCTCTAATTGGTTTGAATGAGCAACAATATTGCGATTGCAGAATTTTTTAATCAAGTAAGATTTTAAATGTTTTGTTGGAAAAATAAAAGCAAGCACTACTTTTGTTATGAAACTCTTGATTTTTGTTTATTTTATTTTTATTTTTTTAGCTTGAAATGGATCATAGTTTTGTGTGTCATGAATTGAACTGGGAGCAGATCTTAATTAGTGAAATTTATATCTAAATGGGAAATTGGAGTTGTGGTGCTTTTATTCTATATATATTAGCTGTGTACCGTAAGAAAAGTAATTTTGTTATGAACCATGAACTTTGAATAAGTAATCTTAGGTTTATACCAGCCCAATTTTATAATTCACATTCATGATATAGTTGGTTTTTATTTCAACAGGTACACAAGTAAAGGGTAAAGTATTTTTATGAAACAAATCTTCAATCAAGTATAATATTTTGATGCTTGGCATCTAGACACCTTCTGCTGTCACTATGCCAGCAGCAACTGTAGATCATAGCCAAAGAATTTGTGAAGTTTGGGCTTGTAACCTGGATGAAGAGATGAAGAAAATTCGTCAAGTTATCCGAAAATATAATTATGTTGCTATGGTATGCACATGACTAAATCTTTAAAATGCCTTTTAAGGGTGAAATGGGAAGTGTGTGTGTGAGAGAGAGAGAGAGAGAGAGAGAGAGACAGAGACAGAGAGAGACAGAGAGAGACAGAGAGAGACAGAGAGAGGGGGGAGGGAGGGAGAGAGAGAGAAGGAGGAGAGAGGAGGGAGGGAGAAAGAGAAGAAGGCAGGGAGGGAGGGGAAACCTACTGACTGACTTGTTCTTTCACTGGCCTGGGCCCCAGCTTGCTGATTAAGCAAGGCTGACTGGCCGGGAAGCCCCAGGGACCCACCTGTCTCTGCTTTCCAAGCACTGAAATTACAGGCACATGGACTATGCCCTTTTTAAGCCTAGATTCTAGGGCTTGAACCCCACTCCTCATACTTGCATGACAAGTACTTTACCAAATGAACTGTCTCCTCAGGCTCCGGAGTGAGATTTAAAAACCTTGAACTAAACCCTTTTCGTTGATATTTAGGGATTAATTTATTCATGAAAAAATTGCCTATTTCCTGCAGTAAAGCCCATCAGAAACAAGCTGTAACCTGACAAGTTGAGTTCGTTACTGTTTGCATTAATCAACAGAGGACTAAGTCATGGGCATTTGAATAAAAGTGTTGGAAGTACTTTAGAATTTCGGCTTGGGTCAGGTGGTTTTGAGGACTTACGGGTCTAGGCTTTGCTGTGGATTGCATGCTTTCAGGAAGCCGTGGTACCCCCTGTGTTCCTACTGAGTCTTAGCTGCTGGGTAGTACCAACACTGCAGAGGTGAGTCGCTCATTTAGCTAGGATGAGAAATTTATTTAGGCTTTGTCCTTTTTCTTCTGGGACATGGTTACAGAATGTACTTGTCTGATGACAAAATTCTGTGAAACTGATACATTCAATTGGAGAACACTGGAGCCTGTCTAAGAATGTCAGCTCAGTTCCAAGCAATCCCAAGGCCATGACACCAGTTCCAGATAAGCTTTCAGGAGCCAGTGAATTCCAGGACATCTCTCCAAACAAACAAAACCCAAATTAGATCTTTTAGGAAAACATTGCTAAGGCTCCAGAAACACACTAGGTCATTGTACGGCTCTACTCTTTAGAGGTGGTATTCAAATAAGTATCTTTCTGCTTTGTTGTGTGTATTTGTTAGAGCTAGTCTTTTGCTTTCTAGATCTTCGTGATTATTAGCTCTAGAAGGCAGTATTTTAATGTCTTACACATCTATTCCCACTGCCCCTCAAGTCTAGCATAATGCTTACAGAATCTAGTAATTGGCTTGTACTAAATTCAAGAATTTTTTTTTTAACTGTTCTATATTGACTATTTCTTTTGTTTGGTTAGTTGGTTTGGTTTGGTTTTGGCCAGCCTTAATTTGAATTCTCATGCTAAACTAATAACAATTTTCTTAGTATCATAATTTAAAAAGAAACAAGTTCCTCTCTAAGAATGGGCTAGATGCTTGCTTACTATAGGGATGTCTGTACAGAGACAGCATTCCATTCAATAAAGGTGCACTTGTCCGCTATTGGAGCTGAAATTTTCTTTTTAGGCAGCAGAATTTTCTAGTGGTCATTTATATTTTGGATGATAAGGAATAGCTTCATTACAGGAATAATAACAGCCTATAAGAGGGATTGGGAATATTGGCATGCTTTCTGTGACTTAATACAGACAGTACTAGGCTAACTAAAGAAACTACATTAGTGGAATATTTTTCATTTTGGTGTCAAGGTAAATACTATCTCACGGAAGTAATTGGAAAGCACAGTATATATTCTACTTTTTAATCAATCCTTCATTAGTGTGAATTTAATAAGGGGATGCTATAAGGATAGTTTCGTATTCATACTCCTTAGGAATGAGTTCGTGATTTTCTATTCCTTGGATGTGGAGCAAATAATATTTGCTTGAGTTTATCATGAGTCATTTGTATAGGATAATAATGTATTAATAAATTTAAAATGTAAGTAATAAAAGTTTGGAGTCTAATAAGTAATGCTCTTCATACTTACAGAATGCCTTACCATTGAGTATGAACATATAGAATGTCATTGTGATAGAATTCCCTGGCTTGCATCAAAAATTTTCTGAGAGTTTTATCGATTGTTTTTAATGACTATTTAGTAAATAAAGAATCTTAATGTTATTTTGCAGGACACCGAGTTTCCAGGTGTTGTTGCAAGGCCCATTGGCGAATTCAGGAGCAACGCTGACTATCAATACCAACTATTGCGGTGTAATGTAGACTTATTAAAGATAATTCAGCTAGGACTGACATTTATGAATGAGCAAGGAGAATACCCTCCAGGAACATCAACTTGGCAGTTTAATTTTAAATTTAATTTGACGTAAGTTGGAAATAAATACATAACCCCCAACTTTTTGTTTCTAGTGTAATTTTAGAGATTGAATTTGAATATAGTGAAATTCTAAATGAATTTGCTATTGTTTCCCTGGGAATTTAGTAAATACAGAAATTCAAGTGCTTAGGCTTATTATGAGGCAATTGAGATAATAAAAACTTCTAATTTCAAAGACTTTAGTTATAGAGATATTATTTTTAGAATACGACGGCTGTTTTTCTGGAAAGTTGTGAAACTGTATTTTTGTTACAATTTTCTGCTGTGTTTGTCATTGTTTAAGGTGCAGATTAAACCTGGGTTCCTAAGATATGACTGTTAGGGTATTGATTTTACTATTACATTTTGTTGTTGTTTTGTTTCTTTGAGACAGGGTCTCATTACATAGCCCAGACTGGCTTGGATCTCTGTATAGACAGTGCTGGCCTCAAACGCCCAGAGGTCCGTAGCTTCTGCCTCCCTCCCACGTGCTGGAGTTAAAAGCATGTGCCACCGCCCCTGGAACTGTAACATTTTCATACGGCTGTGGTAGTACTGACTAAGCAAGCACAACCCCAGTCCACTATAGACTTGTTAAGACAGTCATTGTTCCTGTGAGGAAATGTTCTCACAGTCATACATTGCATCCTAAATACTTAGCACACGCAGTAAGTTTCTTGGAAAGTTGGGTATATTTTCAAATCCGTGTTACTGAAATGACTGTTCTTGTGTAATCCTCAAAACCTCTTAGACTACATACAGGAAGTGTAAAGTATTGAACCTTAGATACATACTAGACCCTGATATCTAACTGAAATCTTGGGTGTACCCTGTTTCCTTGGCTAAGATAGTCCTACATTACTTACTGTAGTCCTGATAGCTGAGGGGATTGCATGAAGGTGAGTTCAATCTTTTGACATTACGACACAGTGTTGTCATTTGCAAAGTTCATGCTCAGGATCCATGCAGTTGAGCTTTAAAAATTGTAAATATATATGTATATAATGTTTTGAGTAAGTTTACACTTTTGTGTTGGGCCACATTCATAACTGTTGTGGAATTCATGTATGTGATTTCTGAACTGTAGGTTGTAAGCTCCTAGCAGGGGACAGGGGCATGCTATTTCTGTTAAGGTAAGGAAGTAAAATATACAGTATATTCTGCACTGTGTTACAGTATGTAGGTGCCTTTCATGTTTGGTAACCTGTATTTGTTTAAAGTGATCAAACACCTGGTTTGGAAAATAGCAACAGAAAACAATAAGAAAATGGATGCTAGTGCCAATGTAAGAGTTCTTCGTTACTATTGTTTGTTGAACATGTTCTGTTTAACATGTAAGACGTAATGAATAGCAGGACTGATGATTTTAGAGAGTTATAGTGTCAGAGATGCAGTTGTGTATCTTTAAAATGCATTGTGTTAACTCTAAATAATACTGATAGTATTTTAATGTTTAGTACTATAGTAACAGTAGTCTCCTTAGACCCTATAAAAGCTAAAAGTGCTCGTTTTCACTGTAACCTTATAATGCTTTATAAGAACTACAGCTCTGGAACATATTGAAATTTGCCTTCCATCCTTTCCTCAAACAATGACTGTTTCTTTATTTTTTTTTACTATTATATTTCTTCAGGGTCCTTTTTCTCCCTCAAACTGATCATCAGAACATTGGTTTTTTGTGTTGTTGTTTATTTTATGTTTTTACATAGGTATTTAGTGTGTGAGTAGCAGCTAATACATCAGTGTATACACTGGTGAAACATAATCTCCTTTGCTAGATAGTAATTTTTGTAGCAATGGCTTTTCTATTAGTCTCTGAACAGCATTTTTTGGGTGCTTGTTTTTTGGGGGGGCTATTTTGGGAGGATTGGGTTTTTTGGGGGGGCATTGGTTCTTGTTCAGACAAAACTAGTTCTATTGCCAATTTTGCTACTGTTTATACTAATGCTAGTGTCATAGGATATGGTAAAGAAAAGAGTGTAAAAGCTGGTAAGATGGCTCAATGCATAGGTGCCTTCTGCCATGCTTGATGCTCTAAGTTCATGCTCAGGACCCGCATAGTAGGAGAGAACTGACCTTCACATGTGTCCTGTG
Organism: Acomys percivali; assembly: GCA_907169655.1. Taxonomy (NCBI): domain Eukaryota; kingdom Metazoa; phylum Chordata; class Mammalia; order Rodentia; family Muridae; genus Acomys; species Acomys percivali. Next base: position 26,910,149 of record OU015752.1, read on the forward strand.
ATGGACATGTGTAGGCACAGACACAAAAATAAAAGAAAAATTTAGTTAAAAAATTTTAAGAACATCATAGAGAAAAATATAAGCAAAGCAAAAACCTTTGAGGAGATAAAAGTTATACTGCCTTATGTGAAAAACATAATAGCATCTTAGGCATGATGAAGAATGGTGAGAATTGACTTGTTGAATGCCTACAAAGCCTGTGTCGCTGTGCTAGGCTCTATGGTACTGATGGACACTGATCAAAGCCATTATAACAGCATTTTCCATCTCCTCACTCTTTTCTGTGCTTGTGATATTTTTTGTTTAATTCTCACATTGGTCCAAGTCAGGGTTCTTCTAGGTTTCCCAGTGTTCTTTCAAGTTTTACCATTAGCATCATGGGAGTAAATGCAAATCATTATTTATCAGGTGTACCTGTAAAGATTTGTGGGAAGATATTTATGGTTATAGTATGTATTGCATTAAGCTTTGAATAGATACTTCAGATCACATACATATAAGAAATATCTGCAATCAGAAGAACACTGATTGCAAGTTTCAGTTATAAGTGTTATTTAACATTCTCTGAATCCTGAAGATACAATTTCTAATATCTAAGTCATTATTAATGTAACAAACACTTAGGAACAAATAATGTTTTCTATGTAAAAATGACTTTCTTTAGACATCTTGATATTTTATCATTGTAATTACTAATTGTGGGCTTGTAAGCAAACATATCTTTATTAATGTGTGTTTTAAGGCTAAGATAGTTTGCTTTCTTTATACAATGCTTGATAATTTTCTAACAGTAAAGAGTTTAACAGCTTTAACTAAGGAGCACAGTGGCTGCTATGGTGAGCTGGTGTTGTGGTCACTACTGTAATTGTGGCCTAAAAACAGTTGACTTTGTAGTATTTTCTAGTAGTATTTTCTTGCCTTCTCATTATCTCCTCAGGCATGAAAGGTTGTCAGTGAGGTAAACACATTTGCCCAGGGTGTATTTGTCAACTTGAGGACTGGGTGGTATATTGAAGCATAAGTATTTTATACATAAAGAACATTTGACTGAAACTGTGTGAGGCTGTAGCTTATAAAGCATATTTGCTGATACTTTTTTCTCTTTTGTGTACATAAATATCATGCTTTTTAAAGCTGACTGAAAAGTTGAAACAACTATCACTAGTTACTCAACACTTTCTCCTAGTTGTTTTGTACCTATTTTTACTATATTTTTGGTGTATATTTTAAGTTCATCCCATTTCTATGTGATACTGTTATTCAGAGCTCTGAATAATCATTTATTTGACCTTTTTGATTTTGGTTTTTTTGTTGTTGTTCTTGTTTTTTGAGACAGGGTTTCTCTGTGTAGCCCTGGCTGTCCTGGAACTTGCTCTGTAGACCAGGTTGGCCTTGAACTCAGATCTGCCAGCCTCTGCCTCTCAAGTGGATCTTTTTCTTAATGTTCTGTAATATATCTAACCATTTGCTGTGGTTGGATGACTAGGGTGTTTGCTTTATTTCCTTAATGAAACACTTTAATGATTGCTGACTTAAGATGGCTCAACCTACCCTCTTTTTACTTTATAATGGTACAAAAGAGAAGTATGTGTTCAGTAGATGAGACATTAAATTTTGATTTTATTTATTTTTTTTTTTTTGAGCAGCAATGTATAGTCTTATACAGTGTTGGGTACAGTAGTAAGTACTGTCTCCCAGTTGGCGGCTCTCTTGTATATAGACAATGGTATTTCGCATTGTACTTTGTTGCCAAGCTGTGATGCTTGGTGTCTTAGATGGTTTAATAATCCAGCGTTTGTTACAGTGTTTTTCTAACTTCTAGTGAGTTTATCAGGGCATAAAATTAATCATAGAGTATTCTTAGGAAACTTTGTGGTTGCTTTTTGGAAATACAGATCTAAATCCAAAGATGAAAACATTATTAAGCTTCATTTATTCATTCAGAGAATGAATATTTAAATAAGTTTTAACTAGGCACATTTAACTGTGCCTATTGAAAAGCAGGTAGGTGGGCTTGCTACTGTTTTCTGGACATTATACTCCTTTGCAAGTTGGAAAGTCCTGTCCTGTTTCATCCATCAAAATAGTAAATATTAGCATATTTTGAATAGCTTGCTAATTTGATTTGAGGGAATACTTTTTTTGTCTTCATAGTATTTGCAATTTTAGGGATATTTTTGTGTTATTAATTTATTTTAGTTTAATTAAAAACTAAAGGTAGCTAACTATCTGAATGACCACCTGCAGTCCACTTTATTTATATTTAAACTTTATGATTTTAGCATAAATTTTAATATGTTAGAATTTATGTTTTCAAGAAAGCAATTTAACTTGTAAAGGAAAGTCTGTGTGTAACAGTGAGTGACATTTGAAGAGGCCACCCTGTGTCTGGGAGGTGATCCAGAAGTAGTTTAATATTGATAAGAACATGTTTAGAAGTGTGAGTTCTTACAGTAGCGTTTGTTCATATTATGTAAATAGTAACTTTGTTACTTTTACATGGCTGAGTTGTAGATAGTTGATCTTAGCATGTTAACTTAAGATAGCCACAAACCTAGGCCTTTTGGGAAATGTTTAGAAATTTTACATGGCTTTCCCTCAGGTTCAGTCGTAACTAGATACTTTGCTAACTTAAATCTTTAAGATATAATCTGAACAATGGATCTAACAGGTAGTAACCAACACCAGCTGAAATACTTACATTTTGACTAAACAATATAGTTTTTAAGATTAGTTTTTAGTATTTTCCCCTTTATTGCTAGGAGTATTTGTGAGTAGAGAAGGCAAAATGTAGAACCTTTAAAATTGGTGTCATCAGAAAAGGACAGTGTATTGATTTGGAACTGTGACTCATTGCTATGAAACTCACATCTCTATAGAATTTTCCTTCATCCTATCTAGACATGGACCTCAGCCAGATGGCTATGAATTGGGTATTACAAAGCATGAGATCTTTATTATAAGAGACTCATTTCTGCGGAGCTTAGACTAAGCTCCATGAACTCTGCAGCAGAGAGCGAAAGGGACTGTACATGTGTCTTTGTGTGCCAGTCTCACTTTATAAAACACCCGAGGGACTCCCTCCTGGTCTCTCACCTGGGAACTGTGATTCAGTAGGTCTGGGACTGCATTGGGACCTGTGAATCCATATTTTTGGTAAGTTCCCCTGGTGATTATTATCACTGGGCAAGTTTGGGAAATAATGACTGAAATACAAGAATCACTGTCCTGCCTCATTTATGTTTTATTTAACTTGATAATGGTTATTTAATGTTGACCATAATAAGTTGAGCATGTGGCCAAGAGTAACGTGAGCCTAGAGAACAGCTTGCTGTATTCCTGGTTGAATTTATTTGTTAAAATATGCTTCAGTGTGAGCCCATGGACCTGATGGTGAGATTCTCATCTAAGGGACATATTTTTAATATAACAAAATACTGATTATTTACCTGGGGGGAAAACTGCATTGAATTTATTCTGATATTTTTCCTACAGGATTTACAAGAGAAACCATGATGTAAAGTGATGATTGTGGCTCCTCTCTGATTTTAGACATTTCAGTTCTTAGCTTTGTTATTTAGTTCCTGATAGTCTGGGAACTATAAGTGACCTTAGAAATTGATTGCCAGAGAATAAGCGACAAAAATATATTTGGTCAAACATTTATTTTGGTTTTGTTCATTTTATTAAAGTCTTTCATAGAAATTTTATTTTGCTAATGGTAGAAACCAGTGTTAACGGTAAAGAAGTAAATTAAAATAAATGGTAAAAAGATACTTTTTCATGAATCCTCATTTTTTTAATTTAATCTTTTGGATACTCAACATATTTGTGCTTGTAAATTAGAGGTGGCTTTTCCTCTGGTATAAGTAAAATTTTGAAGGGCTGGTTTACAGTTAGGCTTCCTGGCTTGGTTTTAGAAGGTAGTCTAGGATTGTTAGCCTCTAAGAAAATATGCAATTGGTAGAAGAAGACTCTGCTGTCATAACTAAGTCCTGAATTCTGATCAGTTCACTGCTTATTAGAACCACTGAAAGGCTCCTCATTTGTGAGAGGAGGCATTTCCTTTTTCTTTAAGATGGAATGTAGTTTAACTCAGCCACAAGAGATGTTTGCCACTTGGTGTCTCCTTCCTGGTTCTGCTGAAAGCATGAGAGGTGTGCATTGCCCCTCATAGCTGTGGCTACAGCTCCATCTGGCAGCACTAAAATAGCTGCAGATCCTCAGAGCCCCTGAAAAGAACATATCTGAGGTAGCCTCTGGTGAGTAAAAGATCCTTTGTAAGCCCAGTGAAGTTTACATAACGTGCAGAAGTTAATGAAATTGAGTTGGTGGTAAAGGTTAAAAACTCACCATTGGACTATTTTGAATAATCATTTTCTTTTTGGATACTTTAAATTTTATTATTTCTTGATAGTTATGAAACATTTGAGTAGTTGGACAGAAAGCAATCCTCTATCTTATTTCTGCACTAGGTACAGGTGGGAGAACAACTGTTCAGGGTAATGGTATTTTTGAACATTTTTTTTCTCTTCTTCCTGCTAGGGAGGACATGTATGCTCAGGACTCTATAGAGCTACTAACAACATCTGGTATCCAGTTTAAAAAGCACGAGGAGGAAGGAATTGAGACCCAATACTTTGCAGAACTTCTTATGACTTCAGGAGTGGTTCTTTGTGAAGGGGTCAAATGGTTATCATTTCATAGGTAAAAACAAACAAACAACAACAAAAACAGATTGCAGTGTGCTTCCATCTTTTATCTGCCTTATGCCTGTTTGAGTCACTATAAGTAACTCTGTGCTCACTTCTAGAAAGAATTAACTCCATGAGTCTAATACCTCACTGAGAACAGTGCTGTCTATTGTACCTTATAAGAAAGCATTTTTTTAGGCTATGAGAGGTCATGTTTCCCAGTGGAAACAATATAAACAAACTAGAATATGGCAGAGCCATTGACAATTTGTGTCACACATAGTTCTTAACCATTTTTAAGTCTTAGTTTTTATGTTTATAGAAAGGAAGGCATTTATTTTTTTAAAATTTTGTGGTACTTTCCTAATGTTAGCCACTGTGGTAAGACTCTAAAACTGAACAAAACAGACTAAAAATTTCCTCCATGTGTAGTTTCCATTCTGCTGAATGTAAACAAACTCTTTTTAAATGACCTAACTTCCACTGTGGTATATTACACAATAATAAGTTCTTTGAAGAATAACTGATCAACAAAGAGAATACCAAAACTAGATATTTAGGGGATTTCTAATTTTACTTCATTTTTTATATTTTGATGAGGTGATTGGGAAGGCCATCCTTAGGAAAAACATCTTGCAGATTTTTCTCAGTGGTTGATTGCAATCTATTTAAAGCATCTAGTGTTTTATATACTCTGTACGTGATGACTTTTAATTCTTTATTATTATAAAATAAAACTGGATAATTAATGAGGATTTATACAAGTTAATTCACTTTTATAAAAGTCAACTTACAGGTGTGAGAAAATGTTTTCTGGTGTAAATCAGCTGACTTGGCAGTTCTGGAACGAAAAGGATCCTTTAAATTAATTAAAAAAGTCTTTTTAATTTTTCTATTTGATAACAGGGCTTCTGTCTGTCTTCTTAAGTTTTTAAAAAGCACTATGTTAATGGGCATAGTAATACATGTCTTCAACTCCAGCACTCTGGTGGAAGAGACAGGAGGATCTCTGTGAGTTAAAAGGCCAGCCTGGTCTATAGTTCCAGGCCAGTCAGGGCTACACAATCAGACCCTTTCTCAAAACAAATCAAAAAAACCTCCCCCACCATAAAACAAAAACCAAACCAAACAAGCACTGTGTTACTCAAGTCTTTGTGCTTTTAATCTTGATGGTCTTCACTCTTTTTTTTTTTTTTTTTTTAAGGGGCTATGCACACCTCTCATGCTTTCAGCAGAAACATTGCACATGGATGACTAGTAATGTTGGGTTGAGGGTGGGTAGGAAGGATAGAATTATAGCAAGATAGGCAAAATCAAGCAGGGTTTGTTTTTTTTTTCTTCTTCAAGTTTTAGTCTAGATTAACATGGTATATTTAAATATGTAACAAACTATAAAGATTATTCCATCAAACATCAAAATATTTTTCTTATTCTAATCTACTCTTTATTATTATTATTATTATTATTATTATTATTATTATTATTATTATT
>OU015752.1:26916343-26945055 GCA_907169655.1 Acomys percivali
ATTATTATTATTATTATTATTATTATTATTATTATTATTATTATTATAAATACTGCCAATCATGGTACTTAGGAGGCAGAGGGGCAGATAGATCTCTTGAATTCAAGCCTAGCCAGAGCTACATAATAAAGGTCTATGAAAAATGAATGCTATGTATATAAATTTTAAACTATAATATCTAATTAGAAGTAAAAGCCATATTGCTATAATTTAGACAACTGGCAAGGTCACTTCCTTGGCAACCAATAACAAATTTAAGTTTCTGCTCTTGGGCACACGTGCCAAAGATCTTTCATGGTAAAACTGCTCCTCTTTCAAATTAAAAGTAAAATAATATCATCAAGTAAAAGTATATTTTGTATCTCCTCCAAAAGATAGGTTCGGTAAGGTCATTTGCCAAAGATGAGTTCAAATTATATGTAAGAAAAATATATAACTGTGATTACTGTCCTTTAAGCCAGTGGAGAAAATCCATGTACTTAAAGGTTAGTACCAGCAAACATTTGTGCTATATTTAGAGAGATATTTGGGAATTGTGCTCTTCAGGAAGGCTTGCTGTCACAGGCCCTTACTAGAAAATAGTGTCCAAGGAGTGGAGGAGTGGAAGGAGTTAAGCAGCTGTTGAAAAAGTAGTGATAAAGATGTGGATTTGAGGCAGCACGAGGTTGTATTGTCTCATGTAGGAAAAACAATTCTCACTTTCCCTTAGTGCCTACCTTTCATGCTTAACTTCTCCATTGAAAGTATCTCTCGGAGAGTTATACTGAGGTAGAAACATGCTGATAAAGTCACAAGGAAAATTAAATACTCTGTTAGGGATGTACTTGGAATTGGGAATAAGAATGTACACCATTCTTATAAATGGTGACAAGATTGTACATGATTTTTGCCTTTGAAATATAAGTTGCTAGCTCTAATATTTTTGTTCATCCTGGCAGCAACCCTACTGAACCTATCTTTTGGAGGTTTGCACTTGGATGTGTGTGGCCAACTTTTACTTTGGTGCTAGGGATCAAACTCACATACTTTATTTTGGAACAGCATCTCCCTGCCAGAATTTTCTTAAGTATCAGAAAAATGTTATTTTGGTGACTGTAGAAGTGAATTAGTAATTCTCTGAGCCATCACTAGTCTATAAACTGACAGCATTTCTGCATTGCAGTTATGAGTGTGGCTCTTTTTCTTGCTCCTGTGTGTACATTTTTGTTGTTCCTTTTGCCTATAGCATGACTTGTTTAACTTTGTATCTGAAAAACTAACTTCGTTGGATGGTATTGATGTATTTCTTTTTTGTATTCTTTTAATCATTTTATTAGTGGTTATGACTTTGGCTATTTAATCAAAATCCTGACGAACTCAAACTTGCCTGAAGAAGAACTTGATTTCTTTGAGATCCTTCGATTATTTTTTCCTGTTATTTATGATGTGAAGTACCTCATGAAGAGCTGCAAAAATCTCAAAGTAAGGCTTCAAATGATTTTGTCTGGAACCAGCACATTAATTAGCACAGAGATTCTCAGCCTGGGACTGAACAACCCTTTCACAGCGGTAGCCTAAGGCCATTGGAAAACACAGATCTATACATTACATTTCATAACAGTTACAAAATTACAGTTATGCAAAGCAATGAAAATAATTTTATGTTTGGGGCGCACCACAACACAAAGAATTGTACTGAAGGGTCACAGCATTAGAAAGATGGAGAACCACTGATTGAAACCAAGTAACTTACATAATATCATAGGCCTGAATGTCTTAAGCTATGTTAAAACATTATGTTAAAATGCAGTTAAATTATCTGGTCCTGCTCTAAACAGAAATAATAATGTATAGACAATCCCTCTTCATAGCTGCCATATCTGTCTTAGCAGATTTTATTGTTTTTGATTTGTGTTTGTTTGGTTTTTGTTTATTTTATTTTATTTTATATATATGAGTATTTTGCCTGCATGTGTATCTGTGCACCAAGTGTGTGCCTGATGTCCAATGAGGTCAGAAGAGGCCATCTGGTCCCTTAGAATGTAGTTATGGATGGCTGTGGACCACCATGTGAGAGCTGGGACTGAACCTGGGTCCGCTACAAAAACAGCAAGTGCTCTTTTCTGCTGAGCCATCTTTCCAGTCCAGAATAAGGTGGCTTTTTTTTAAGAGGTGACAGAGGTTAGAAGGGTGTCACATCCCTCAGGAACTGGAGTTATATGTAGTGAGCCACTCAGTGGGTGCTGGGAACTGAACCTGGGTCTCCACAACAGCAGTTAAGTGCTCTCAGCTCCAAGAATAAATTTTTAACCAAAGTCAAGCTACAGGCCAGATTTTTATTATTGCTGCCAGATTGAAACGTTTCAGATGAACTGAAATGGAAGTGTGAGGTGTAGCATACTAACTGCGCCCATTACAGAGGTGCTCATACTCCCAGCAGGCAGAATTGTCATAAAGATGCAGATTGAGGTCAGCCAGCAGCAGGCAGAAATGTTCAAGAGTGTTCTAATGAGTTCTAATAGTTCAGATTATCCTGATTAGAGACTCTTTCTTCTTTGTTGTTGAAGTATGATGTTCTTGTGATTTAATTACATTAAGTAAAACTGACTAGACGTAAGTGCTATAGTAAATGTGTAGGTTCTACCTAGAGAGTAGCTTATTCTGATACGACTTAACATGTGCAACCATTTATTTTTAACCTTTGAACATTAATTTTTATCAAAACACATTTCCTGGTTAAAGAAAAGTACTCCTTCAGCTTAAGAGCAAATTCAACTGAGTTGGCACAGATCCCTGGCAATACAGTGAGTGGGTTTTTAGTTGCTGGGTTTTGGTGTGATGTTTAAGTTATAACTGAGGAAACAAATGTGTTTAGGTACTGTGGTTTTATATAGTCAGTATTGTCCCTTTCTTCAATAAAACCAAAGTTGGTCAAGTTTTCCCTATCTAGGCTTCAGTTATACTTTTAGAAATGTAAAAATAGTTATACTTTTAGAGATGGTAAGGACTTTGAATTCTTGTTAAGCAGGAATAGAGGAATGGATGTGGGAGCTTTGAATCAGCAAATGAGCTGAGAATTGTAGGGCATACGCAGGTTATTTGCCTCCTATGTAAATGTGGTGCATATGTGGTGCATAACTAGGAAAAGTTTTAAGAAAGATTATTTTATGACTGTGTCAGCTAAAAGTAACTGAATTCTGTATCGTTTAAGGAGTCTCCTCATAAGTGAGCTACCAGCAAAATATTTGACTACTCATACAGATAGATGTCTGGCATGTTGAGAATCCAAGGCTTCCATGTCTTGATCTGGCTCTGGGTGGTTTTTTAATTTTGTCTTTGGTTTTGGTTTTGGGTTTTTTGTTTTGTTTTGTTTTCTTCACAGCTTGGTGCAATAATAGTTTTCAGAAACAGAGTAGTAAAGTTTTACTCTATTTATTCAGAAATGTATAAAAATATCATATGTGTGTTGTGTGAGCTGCTCACTTTAAAAAGTTTGTTAGTGGCAAGATGTCATTCATTCATTTCTAGTCTGTTCCTCTGTTAGAAACAGCTGCTAATGATACATACGGCACATGATGTTTTAGCACAGAAACAGTTGCTGTTCAAGGACCTCTTAAGCTAGGATGCAAAGGTCTGCATTGTTAGTAAAGGTTTTATAACTTGAGGAAGCTCATTGTTTGTTAGAGTCTGTTTCTGTCCATCTTTTATTTCTTCTCTCTGTTTTCCTTTCACACTCATTTTCTCAGCCCTAGCTATATTAAGCAGATCATAGCAAACCATTCTAAAAAGTTCATATTTGTGAAATTCTCTTCTTAGTTGAGAAAACTATAGTTATGTAGTAGAATGACAGTGATCTGAACACTCAGATGTCTTATTTTAAACAATTTAATTGATAGGTAGATATTTTAAAGAAAATGCCTATACTTGATACTGAACTTTTAAACGATTCGGCAGCTCATTTCACTGAGTGTGGCTGATTACTGTTAGCTTCAATATGACCTACTTATCCTCCATAGCTTTCAAAATTTTTTTGCCTGTCACATGCCTTAAGATGTATAATTAAGATAAAAACTTCCTACTAGAATTTTATTTTCTGGTAAAAAGATCTTTAAATTCCACAGATATATTAGGAATTTAATTTTTATCAACCCCCTTACCATCTTTACAAGACTGTCATTACATATTAAAAATTCATTCTTTTTTTGTCAGTGTCTAAATTTATGATTGTTAATTTAAGTCTCAAAGTCTTTTCCATTTGACAAGCAGCCTTTCTGTTTTCTAGGGTGGATTACAGGAAGTTGCTGAACAGTTGGAGCTGGAGCGGATAGGACCTCAACACCAGGCAGGATCTGACTCACTGCTTACAGGAATGGCCTTTTTCAAAATGAGAGAAGTATGAAGACATCAGTGCCTTTTTCTTGTTTGTTAGGTAGAGAACATTAAAAGTCTGATGACAAAAGTTTTGGGCATTAAGAACCTACTAAGTGAAGATAGAAACAGAAGTACTATGTAAGTTACATCCACCATATTGGAACAAAAGTGTTAAGTAAGTCCTCCTGAAATGTAATTCAAAAGGAAATAGAATAAAGAGCATTTTGTTTACTATACATGAAAGATGGTATTTATAGAATTACAAAAAGGTTTGTGATTATAGAAATCATGTACATGTGAACATGTTACCTTTCAGATGATACTGGTGAGAACTCTAGAGGCCTTTCTTAGACCCATAAGGGCCCTTCTAAGGCAGGGAATTTGTTTCAGATTTTCCTCAGTTGTACCTTGCTCGTGTCATTCTTAATTACTTTGAAGCTTTTATAAAGGAGAACTTAAAGTTTTTACTAAGTCTTAAAGGGTTTTTGAATTATAAGATACTAAATAAATCTGAAGTTTGATACATAGTTGAATCAAAAACTATATCAGGAATTCTCCTGTTAAGTACTTCAGGTTTAAAATTGTTAGAAGTAGAAGGATGATGTTTAGTAAAGCTGAGTCTGTTTTTAGTGTATATAATTAGAAGATAGGTATTGTGGTTACCTCATTGGTGGTAATTTTTTTTTTAATTTTACCAAACCAAAATAGGATGTGTATACACACACACACACACACACACACATTATATATATGTATTTATTTGCCTACAGAAGCATTTTTCTTTTTCAAAAATTTGCTGTGGGATTATTTTGAGTATGTTCTGTTGATAGAAGCATGCTAATTCTAGAAAGCATTTGATGTGTTTTGCCAGGTAGTATTGATTCAGATGTTACTTGAATTGTCCACTCATGGCAAGAAGATAGTTTGTTTAGCTTCAATAGAGAACCACCTTTTGCATTTTCATTTTCACAATGCCTTAATAGTTAGCTAATGGTGGATTTCTGGCACCAATTTGTTATCTATATTTTTCTTGGCTTCTTCAAGGACAGTAATGTAGTGAGAATGTTCAGATGTTTACGGTCCATAACATGTTTAGGATTTGGTTAGTTTTAGTCAATTCAGCCTTGCACATAGACTTAAAACAACTTAAAATCATACAGCCTCCCTTCCCCTTCTGCCATTATTTCCCGCATTCTTTTTGAGTTTGTTAAATTAATAAAATAAAGTCTCCACTATGTTTCCATGCTCATAAATTCTCATTAAAATGGTGTGAATGTTAATGAGAAAGACAGATTTATGCTTTTTAAAAAGTATCCGTTAGGCCTGTAGTTAAGGACTTCAGTCAATCTTATTTGTTAAATATGCAGTATATGTTCTCAAAGGAACATTACAGAAAAGAGTTGTTATACCTAGTTACTAGCAATTACAGTGTTGAGAGATGAACTACAGTCTGGCACAGTGGTATACACCTGTAATCCCACCACTTGGGAGGCAGAGACAGGCTAACCCGGCCTACAGAGCAAGTCCAGGTCAGCCAGGGCTATACAGAGAAACCTTGTCTCAAAAAACAAAAAAGGAGGGGCAGGGGAGAGAGAAACTTAAATGATTTTTTTTTTTCTTGCAAAATTTCTTTTCAGATGTTCTTTGAAGATCACATTGATGATGCCAAATACTGTGGTCATTTATATGGCTTAGGTTCTGGTTCATCCTATGTACAGAACGGCACAGGGAATGCATATGAAGAGGAAGCCAGCAAGCAGTCATGACAGGAAATAGTCTTCTTATTTTTATTTTATACGAGTTACACACATGCTTGTATATAGGTTTTATCTCTGGTTGAATCCCTTAAATAATAGGCAATACCTCCCCCTCCTTTTGTAGCCCTTCTTTTCTGCTTTCAGTACTAAATATGGTCTTTCCTAGCTGTGGTCTTAATAAATAAAAGTACATTCAGGTTAAATCTGGCCTTAATTTAATACACTTCTTATCAAGCTTGTGTGACAAAGCTACATTACTGGATAATTTGATAAACTTTGCCTACTTGAGCTTGGTTCTGTTTTTCCCTTTTCCTAAATTAACTAGCATTGACTGTAATTTATTTCCCTGTTCCATGCCTCTCCTTCTATTCTACAGTACTTATAGGTATTTAAGATTGTGGACCATCAAGTTTGCACTTTAGAGAGTGATTCCAATCCTCTATTTTATCAGAAATTGTACTTTTTCTTGCTCTTAGCTAGAAAAATGAGCATCTGCCACCGTTTTACAGTATTTGCTTGTTTTTCACATTCAGAGTACAGCACTTGCATTGTGCAAATTGTTGATTCAACAGGACTAACAGAGAAAGAAAAGGAAGTACTGGCTATTGTTTCTGTGTGTAGTGTCTAACCTTCCAAGCACATCTCGTGTCTGTTGGTTTCTAATTGGCATGCATAGGCTGTTCTGTGACTGAAGAATTTCAAACCAGCTTTACACCCTTCAGGAAGAAGCCCTTGTGATTGGATACTTACTATCTGCCAGAAAGCTGGCGTTCAAGATGTTAGAGCTACAGTTTTGTGACAGCAACGCTTCCCTTAATCAGCTCACTTTTACCCTTATTGTTTTATTTTATAGGTATATTTATGATGTTCTTGATTTGTTGACTATACAAATCAATTTCACTAAAGTCCAAAGATAATAAATCTTTAGGTACATTTTATATCAAATTAAAAAAACAAAAAAATGTGATTTCATAGATGCTACAAAAATAAATAATGGAGAGATTTGGTGCAAAACAACAAAATGCAAAGTATATATATATATAAATACTCACACACACATCTAATAAAATTACCCGAGGAGTGTAATGCTTGTTTATTTTTTTGTGTATATCTTTGCAATCTATTTTATATATATTGACAAGAGACTGTGAAATATTTAGCCATGCAGAATATGTGACCAGACCAGAGCATGTGTTGGAAGATTTTGGTGATCATTAACTACCCTGAAGTGATGGACTACAAGTTGTAATGTGTGTTATCTACACTTCAACCAATAATATTAGCAAGTCTCCAAGTGTCAGCGACAGTTTGTTTCCCTTGTACATTCTATATTCATGATACTAAAATGCTGTAACTGGGCGGTCCTTTTTAAACTAAACATTATTTGCAAAACAGAGGGTATTATTTGTTTTTAAAGCTTTTGTAAATAAAGGCTTCAGAAATGATTTCTTATATATTGGTGACTGGTGATTTTTGTATTTGAAACACTTATTTAGAATATTCAATGCTTGAGCTATTTACTTTGGGTAACAGGACTTGGTAGTCATGCTTCTCTAGCTGTAGGTAATTTTTATTTTGTTTTTATTTTTTTCAAAAGATCATTCTGGTTTTTTATTGATGTTGAAAGTTCCAGGAAGGACAGCTGGTCCATAGGCCAGTTCTCCAATTTGGGGTCTGCCATAAATCAAAGCATCCTGAGTACATCAACTGTGAGGTGTTTTTATTTTGGGAGTGGGGGTTGTTTTGTTTCTGCCATTTATAAGTACCTGAAGTGAAAAATTAGGAATTTCTGGGTATGAAAGCTCACATCTGTAATCCTACTGTTGTAACTATTCTCTGAGTCAGGTATCCACTATCTTAGGGAGTTTAGCTGCACCCCTTTGCAAAAAGATCTTCACAAGTGGGCTTTATGACTGACTACACCCCATGAAGGAAGGGTGGGGATGGTCACAATACCCTCACTTGAGCATCCAGCTCTTCTGTACCATTATACACAGCTCTTCCTTAATTGCACATGCTCTAGGAAAGGCTAGAGAATATAGGTCTGGAACTTCAATGTATGCAGGAAGGGGAAGCCTTCCCTGCTTGATAAAGGCTTTCTACTTACTTAAAACTTGGCAGGGAGGAGTATCCATACACTGTACCTAGCCCACACCTATGCTATGTAAGGAAACTCAAATCTGTTTGCTAAGGGTGAAGGTGAGCAGAATCATGCCTTGGTTTGTCCTTGGAACCCTAGGAATGTCTCCCCAAGAACTTCAGCAACACCTAGGAACTGGGAGATGATGGGAGGATTATGAGGTTTGCACCCACTGTAACCTCTAGAAGGGACAGGAGAGAATAAGATTCTCAGCTCGAAGGCCAAGAAAATATTTTCAACAAGATCATAGAAGAAAATGTCCTTAATCCAAAGAGATGATGATAAATGTACAAGAAGATATCAAAACACTTAAATAGATTGAACAACAACAAAAATCCTGCAGCATATAATGAACCACAAGGGATAATAGCCCAGTAACATGTAAAGGGAGACCTATTAGAATTACACCCAACTTCTCAACTGATGTTAAAAACCAGAAGAGCCTGGACAGATATCTTGCAGTCTGTAAGAGACCACAATGCCAGCCAAGACTACTGTAAAATTTCCATCACTGTGGGCCAATAAAAAGATATCATTGGAATGTTCCTCCACAGGGAATGTTAAATAGTCTAACTTTATGCCAATATTTTATACAACAGCCAGTAAAAATAATGTGTAGGCAATTTTTCAACTCATTATCTGTTATTATGTGGATATTTTATTGGTTGATTCTTATGCGTAGAAAATGTTAAAGGAAACACAAAATTCTGCCATAGTGGGTGTTACAGATTGCTCCTGAAAAAAAATACAGAGAGGAGATTCTATTAGATATTTCGGTAATAAAATAAGTAAAAAAAAAAAAAAAAAAATCGACCACAAAAGGTACAGATCTGTACAGATCAGTTGTACTCTTAATAATTTTCAAAATTAATGGGAGATATTAATTGGCTGCATATAATAGGTGATATTAGTTACAATTAACTAATATTAATTGTAACAGTTACTTAGTTACATGTTATCAGTTACTAGTAATAATAAATAGTGAGTAATTATTTGGGTTACTAACAGGAATATTGGGGATGGGTTACTTACAAAAGCAGAGATGACTCAGAAGTCTTTGCATTGAATAAAAAAGAAAACAAACAACACCCCCCCCAAACAAAACAAAAACCCCATTCCAACCTTCTCCAAAGGGTGAAGACTCAGGAAAGCTGAGCTCTCTGTACAGTTGGCAAGCAGTTCAACCAATCAGAGTTTTCCTTCCTGCCCAACTCCTGCAGTCCTTTACTGTTTTTACAATGGCTGAGGAGGTGGTCTTCAAGAATCTTGCAAATTTATGCTTTTCCAAACATGTTTTGTTTGCCTCCAGTTTTCCCTTCATTTCTTACAGGAGAAAGTTTCTTACACTGTTATGCCTTCTGCCTAAGGTAATGTAAGCCATAGCTCTTCATAAGTCATAAAATAGTATGGCCCTTTTTGAGTAATGAGGAACTCTATAGGCTTTGAATCTTTTCTACACCTAATTTATTTGGGGTTCTTTAATGCTCATACCTCCCTTCCAACCCACCTACCCTAGATAGGAGAGAAAAGAGGTTAATGAGAACAGGAAAAGTAGACCTTTTTGGACTCAAGTCCCTGGGAGTGATTCCTCTGGCATAGTCGGCAGGATTTCAGCAGATCAGCAATTCAACAAAAGTTGCTGCTGGAACCTGGAACAGTAGCAGGAACCTGGACCCCCTGAAGTGTTCTCTGGAGTGGTTCTCTCTAGGAGCATCCCGAAGTGGAGTAATGAACAACCAAACAATATCAAGACCGAAAAAGCACCCATCGCCTGTTTTGGATTCATATTTATACATCCCTTCAGAGTCTATACTAAGATGTGTTTCAGCTGGCAAAAACAAAGCCCCCACACGAGGTGCTTGTTTTCTAGTAGATAAACATCACCTGCTCTCTGACAAGTCTGTTCCCCATCCCACACTTGGGATCAAAACAAAAACATGTTTACATCCACTACACAACTCCTTTATTTTGTTAACCTATGCAGAAAGAGCTCTTAAAACAAGTAAAATGGAAATCAGTTTAAACATAATCAGGACTGTTGACGTGTACATCTGTGCAAATCTGATTTAAGCCGTTACATCTTTTAAAGCAAAGTGTCTAAGATGTTGTATAGAGTGCAGAGGTGCTTATCCAATGCTTGTCCACACAGGCAAGATGGCAGTGCACTTCTGATGAGACACACAGTCATTCCAAAATCATTCATCCCATTAGTCAGAACAACATGGCCAACAAACTTTAAAGATGAAACAACTGGATGGAAACAGAAGGAACCATTACAACGTACTGAAAAAAAAAATTTATTTTTTAAAGTTTTTTTCCAATTTGATTCTAAGATGAATAGGCTTAAATATTTAAAAATAAGTACATAACAGCCTAAAGAGAGAAGAAATAACAGTATTCTAGCAGGGTAAAAGTTAAAACCTCCCCGAGCCCCACCTGCTTCCACTTTGATACAAGGATACGCCTAACAGACTCCGGTCCTGGAAAACAGAAAAAGGAGCACTGTGCTATCAGAAAAACCCGCTGCATAGACCTTCCTATACACCACATGCTGCTGCCCAGTACTTCCGTAGGAGCTGTGGGCTCCAGTCTGGCACTTCTGGTAATAACAAATGACCGAAACCATGCTTGACGACAGAGGGGAAAGCATACCGCATCCTCTGAGGCTTTCGAAGTGGATTGTCAGATCAAACTCTCTAGCTTGAAACATGTGAATGTGTCCATCACCCAAGTAGACCACACAGTGAACTGGGCTGCCATCGCTCTTCCCTAAACACGCTACAACAGTTTAGCAAGGAGGAGCAGTTGCAAGGAGCTTTCATTATTCGATTGTCTCCCAGTCTTTTAGTTTGTAGTGAATTCTTGCTTTCATCAATTATTTAGTTAATGTTTTTTTTTAAAGAAAAAAATCTAATCTATCCAAAATTCTTAAAATTAGTACCAAAAGAACCACACAGCTTACTAATGATTAATTTATAAAACTTAGTTCCCAGGTTGTTGTTGTTGTTGTTTTTAAATGAGACATTTTTTTTTCTTTTTGTAAATAGTGCATACAAGGCACACGAGCTTCTGAGCATACTCACCGAGGCCAAATTTTTTGGCATCAAAACTCACATTATTTTAGTTTACCTTAAACTACACTTCAAAACAGCATACTATTTAGTTCACGGTAAACTAAGCTTCCAAAAGTATATGATTTTTTAAATGATTTGCATAATTTAATCTTGATAGGCAATTGAGGAAAAATATATATATATATCGACAGTTATAGTTTTGATGAAAGGACACAGCGATGACACAGGTGTAAAGGAGAGGGGCAATCCATTGATCCATCAAAAACGCTTAGAAACTTAGTAACCACAAAATAGAGTAAGTAGTTAAAAAGCAAGCAATCTTCATAAAACTTAGCACAAATATCCTGATAGAAGTTCTTTGCCGGCACATCGTATTAGTTCTGACAGAAGTTTTTATCCAGTTGTTTTCAACAGTACACTTTGGCTTCAGTGTTCATACTTATTTTCCAGTGGGAGACAAAGTCTAGAATTAGGATTAAAGCCTTCCAGAAATGGATGATGACCTTCGGCTGTAGGTTTCTTGACCTTCATAATGACCTCATAGCCAGTACAGCTCTCTTATCTGAAGCCAGTTTCCCAGCAGAAAGGATGCTTTTTAAAAAACAAAAACAAAAACAAAAACAAAAAAAACCTGATCCCAAATACAGATTAGCATGTTAAGATGACTTGGAAATTTTTAAATCTTAAGATTTCCCTAAATTTTCTGAGACAGAATATCAAATGACTAATGGGATTATGTGATAAATTGGACAACCCAAATATATAAATAAAAACTTTCCCATGAACTTATTCTCAGTTTTTGGCAGAAAATATTTCCCTTTTAATTACTTAAAGGTTAATAGTAATTTGTATTAGTTACAGCAGTCTATATCCTGGACTATACTGTGTCTTGCTTTAAGCCTAAGTTTGGTGATTACTCAAAATTCTTCATACTGCTGGGTTTGATTTCCATCACTGAAGATGAAATTTGCATATTTAGCCAAATAGATATAGGGACAATTGGCCAATGGTGCCTTCCTGTGGGAAGCCTGTCCATTCTTCCACAGCATTGGTACCTTAAAAGCAAACAAAAACCATGAAACTATGTTAAACATAGAAAGTAAGTACCTTTTCTCTATTTGTTACATGATCACACATCCTCTGTTCAAAACCATGTCCTATGCTGCAAGGCTTGGTAGAGATATTCTTGAATGCAGACCTCCAGATCTAATGTAAACACACAAGGGAGGCTTTCACTAAATGCACTGTCAATGTAGACTCTGATTCGGTAGTTCTAGGGCAATAAACAAGGTTCTGCATGACTATCTAGTTCCAGGAGATAAGTTCTTTGTTCATCCCTCTGAGGCCAGTTGGAGGTTAAGATTGGCTAAAGAGTGTAGGGAAGTTTAAGGATACTTATATGCATAACATCACAGTGCTCTTATGTTTTGTTGTACAATAAGAAGGGTTGGACATACTAAGGTTAATGTTTTTAGCATCACAATGCATTTCAGAAAAAAAATATATAACTAAATGTGAAGTATGATGAACTGGGAAAGAAATCTATAAAAAGACCAAAGATTAGGTGTGGGACTTAACTGAAAGGTAATGGTATGGCATGGCATGGTATGGCATGGTATGGTATGGCATGGTATGGTATGGTATGGTATGGTATGGTAGAGTATGGTGCTTATTTAGAATGCACAAGGCTCTGGGTATCTATCCATCCTCAGTATCTAACCCAAAGCCACGGAACATTTACTAATGCAGTTCAAAAAGACACAAATAGAAGATGCCATTTCATAATCTGAAAACATTAGACACAATTCCATAACTATTTATTTTTATTTTAGGTGCATTGGTGTTTTGCCTGCACTTGTCTCTGTGAGGGTGTTGGATCCCCTGGAACTACAGTTAGTTAATTACACACTTTATCAAGACCAAACAAAGTAACTTTTAAAATTCAATATTCACAATGATACATTGTTATTTTGAACAGCAATCCCACGTTTCCCTTAAAATTGAGGAGTTTAGATTGAAAAATAGAACGTTGCATCTATAACATTTAATGTTTAGCATGGTTACACTGTGCTTCTTCTTTGTGTACCTGCTTTGAAGATAGTATCTTCCTATGTAGCCTTTGTCCTTATGCAGAACAAACTGGCTGTGTCCTTGAAGCAGTCCTCCTGCTTTTCCTTTCTGAGTGCTGAGATTGCAGGCATGCACACCTTATGTGGCATATGCCGCATCTATTCGACTACTGCATATATGGTTGGCTTTTTAGTAGATGCGCGGGGGTTTATTTCAAAGGCACTGTATACCATTCCATTGTGCTAACTACAAGCTTGTAAACAGAAAAGGTTTTTAAGGAAACTTATGTGGAAGGACAAGTTTACTTGTTAATTATAATATAAGGAAAATGATAAAAAAAAACAGCTATTAAAGATGACCAATAATGAGGTCCTATCATGAGTGAACCAAAAGGGGATGACAAAGGCTTGTGCTGACAAGATTTAATCATCTAATACTTAGACTAGTTAAGAGTCTGCTAATAGACTATCAAAGATATGATGACAATAACCTTAAATGAGAAAAAAAATCAATTCTACGATCCTGTAAAATGCAAGACAATGCTTGTTTTAGGACCCAACCTGGTCACTTAATGTATTACTATAACAGTAACTTTTCATCAGTTTATTTCCATAGCTTGACAGGGTAACATGTATGCTGGCTAGTACTCAAGCTAGGCCCATGTCCATGTCCAGCATGACTCACAGAATATCACAAGTCAAGTAAGATATCATCAGAGTCATTCAAAATAAATATTGTTCATGAAAACCATTAACTCTTTGAAACTAGGAAGCTGTTAAAACTAAAAGGTAACAATAAAGCCCAAACATCTTACTTTATAAAAGTGATTTTATTTTGATTGTAGAATTAAGTCTCGTTCTCCATAGTTAATGCAGGGTTGCTCATTCCTTAAAGACATAAAAGAAGATTTTTTTTTTTGACTATTTTGAACAAGTAGCAAGAGCATCTCTATTCACCTATAAAGCAGTCCTCTAGAAATAGGAAGAAAAGAGCTTTGTCTATCATATTCATATTTAACTTATAGAAACACATAGACATTCACACACTGTACAGCATTAGTTGTTATTGCAGTATCTCCCTCTCCCTCCGTCCCCCATCTCTCTCTCTCTCTCTCTCTCTCTCTCTCTTACACACACACACACACACACACAGAGCAGGGCAGTGAGGGGAGACAGAACTCAAGCAGAGGAAGCAGAGGACCAGCCAGAGTGAAGAAATTGAAGAAAGATATGATGGAGCAGGCACCGCATCCACTCGGCTTCCTGCCTTCCTGCCTTCCCCCCTCTCTCATCTGATTACAGCAGTCCTCAAGGCCTTGCCACCCTTTTCTTTTCATGTGCTTCTCACCTCCTTTACCTCACCCTTTAGCTTTTCGATTTAACAACTGAAACAAACATAAAAACCATTTTAACTACTAAATCATTAATAGTATATTTAAAAAAAAAAACAAGAAACCAACATTATGTTTTCATGTACTGTAAGATGAAATAAACATACTTCCTGGAAGAAGAATTTGTGAGCCTCCCTGACAACTGTCCTTGCATCACTTCTTTGTTTCTATGGAAACTAGTGTTCAGAAGGCAAGTAAGTACCATCAATTATTGTGTAGGTCATGCCTCATCCTTTCAACAGCCTGGAAAGCAAAGTACTATGCCTGAAAGTGGGAGAGGCCATACCATGAAGCAAGCGTATTTTGAAAAAAAAAAAAAACAAAAAACCAAAAACCTAAGATTTGTTAAAGGAAGTTTACATTTTAGGAGAATCGGCTGATTAGCTGTTAAATAATAACTAAAACTTAGACACAGGACTGTTTTGTTTGAATTACCACTAAGTACCAAAGAGATTCAAATAAATAGCTCACTACTTTAAAGTACAATGAGCCAGCATGAGGATTTTGAAAATGAAAGGGAAGTAACGTAAAAGTAAGTAAAGGTTTAAATAAGGTTTATAACTGACCCGGTAATCCTCTAGCCAACAGAACCCTAATCATAGATCTGTGGTTTTGTACTCATTTGTTGGGACAACACACACACACACACACACACACACACGCACACACACACACGTGCACGCACACATGCACACGCATGCACACATGCACACGCACGCACACACACGCACAGACACACGCACGCACACACACGCACACACACACGTGCACGCACACATGCACACGCATGCACACAGACACACGCACGCACACACACACACGCACACATGCGCACACATGGACACACGCACACCTATGTGCATTATAACCATTCTATTGCACTTAGCCCTTAAAAAAAGACATACTGTAAATATAAAGAAACAAAATCTAAATGTCACTAAAAGACTGAGATTGGTAATCATTTCTGAGTTCAAGACCTTGCCTGTATTTTGTTAACAAACTACAGTGACTGAAGTAATTTTAAGAAAAGAAAGAGAATCATCACCAATAAGAGACATTGTGAGTGATGTGAAGACCCCCAAAGCAGCTGAAGTTATGGTAAAATTGTGTAATCACCTTAGATATTATGAAACTCGATTGAATTCTTAAAGTAAAAGACATAATTGCAGAATTTAACATCCTCCCTTGGAGCTATGTTTTTCAAGTTTCTGGATTGTCTGCGTCCTTTCACCTTCTATACTTTGTATTTTGGATCACCTATCATTTTTACATCATGCAATAAATGTTCCGTGCTGAACAGGCAGGAATTCTAAGGGTATCATGGCCGTCTGACTCAACAATAAGATATGAAGCTCCACACAGTAGACTTTCCCTCCTTTTTCACCTTTTAAGAACTGAGGCTGTCAAAAGGAAAGCACGTGTGCCCTTACCGGCTTTACCTTTCCCGGGGTTTGAGCTGCTCTCTGTCCAGGTCTGAGAATCTGTAAGGAGGTGGCTCTGGGACTCTCTCAATGGTTTTGCAGGAAACTGATGGTTGTCAGGACTGACAAAAATAATCATGACCACAAGTTAACTCTTAACAGCACTGTTGGATATTTCTCAAAAGAATAAAATGAGGGACCTCTGACAATGCATGATGGTCTGAGGCGGGACCCAAGGTAACTGACGACTGCAAGAAAAAGGCCTTAACCAGATTCTCCACAAGAGAACCCTTCTGTTTGGTCTTCTTGAACTCCTGGTGATGCTAAGATGACAGTCCCCAACTCTGGGAAATGTCCATTTTGAATACAGAAAATCATCTGAGAGTCAAATAATGCTAAATTCCCTGTAGCATGCAATAGGATTTAGTTAAAATGCAATAGCAGCTATTTTATAATTGTGTATTAAGTTTTATTTATGCCAGTAACACTAGCCTCTCACGACAATGATACGAAGTTTGGCTTTAAAACATGGTTGCCATCGATGTTGCTCAGTGGGTAAAGCATTTGGCATGCAAGCATGAGAACCCGAGGTCAGATCCCCAGACCTGTGTAAATACATGGTGGGCACGGCAGTCCATCTGGAATGCCAGTGCTCGGTAAACTGAACAATGGTTTCCCTGGAGCAAACAAGCTAGCTAAGCTAGCCAAGATGATGAGCTCTAGAACCAATAGAAGGATCCTTAGCTTGATGAATAAGGTGGCAAAAGATCAAGGAAGACTCCAGATGTCACCTAGAGCCTACACATGCACACATGCATGTGCATACACACATATGTGCATCTATATGCATATATGCACTCACATACATGTGGAAATGCATATACATATGAAGCACATCCCACACACACTACATTAAATTACCAGGTTAAACCAATTATTGCCAATATGATTACAACAAATCTAGTTATGTAACAATATTTATCACATATCTATTGTATCAAAGAATGAAGCCTTCACAATCATGGAAATGTTATCATTAAAGAAGAAAGAATAATACACAGACAATCAGGTGATAACAATAAACTCAATGACCTCCTATGCTTCTTCTTGCAATGAAATATTGTTATCTAAATGTTATTGGACATGGCCTCTTGTATACAGGGAAGGGTAACAGACACCTACAATTCTAGCACTGGGGAATGAAGGGGAAGAAGATCGTGAGTTTAAAGTCATCATTAGCTCCATAGTAACGTGAAAGCCTGTCTAACTCTCAACCCTTCCCCCCTTCCCCCCATGATGGTTCTCAATGCTGTTGCTTGGGAGCAGATGAGAACTGGCAAGTAGAAAGGCACTAAATGCAATGTGCAGTGTGCAGAGTTTAGAAACAGAAGAAGATCTTTGTGTTTGTGGGTTAGAAATGGTGAGAAAATGAGAAGGAATGACATGAAAGAGGTTTCAAGGGCAGATATGAACCTGTCTAGTAGGCCAGGCATGCACATTTGTTAACTTTTATATCTATATCTATCTATATAATTTCTGCAGTGTTAAGGAATCAAATTTAGGGTCTTGGATATATAATAGGCTCGAGTTCTACCACTGAACTATATCTCAGGCCTTTGATTTGAATCAGTCTCTCTATGTAGGCCAGTCTAGTCTTTAACTTGCTACATAGCCCAAGCTGGCCTTAAACTCAGGATGTCCCTTAGATGCTTAAATTCAGCCTCAACATTTAAACCAAAGAGAAGAATTGCCTACTGGGAACACATTCAAGTTCCCTTAGCAGGCTAATTCTGCCAGAAGTAACATTTCCCCCCAACGGGCTCTCAACCTGTGGAACACATTCCCTTTGGTGGTGGGGGTCGCATATCAGAATATCACATATTTACACTACAATTCAGAACAGCAGCAAAATCACACTTATGAAGTAGCAATGAAAATGACTTTATGTTTGGGGGTCACCACAACACGAAGAACTGTATTAAAGGGTCGGAGCAGTAGGAAGGTTGAGAACCACTGTTATAGTACCAAGAATGGTGCTTCTAAAGCCTACGGATTCTTAAGGTACAAAAAGCACTTAACAGGGAGTCAATAATATTAATGTAATCTACTATTAAGTTTTGCAAAACTTTGAAAACATATCCTAAATAATTTATTAGAATTCAGTTTATTTCTTTGATGTATAGGAGAATCCATTAACCTTTAACTGTGTATACATTTCAAGCCAAAGCGCATATAGCTTGACTCAGGAAGTGACTGATGCCTTTGAGTGTCTCCGCGAAATGCATCACAACAGCCTTTTCACTAATGGGTAGAATGGGTGACAAATATGTTTTAAGTCTTTTAAAAACTTTAATGTGATTTTGGAATGTTTGCCAGGATCACAGCCTTGAAAATAATTCTGGGAACATTCCAGAATCCATAGGGAAAAAGCACTGTAACCAATATGGAATATTTACAGGGTAAGTGGCCCTGTGCATCTGAAATTATAGGAATGAAGAAAATTTCTAAAATTTTATAAATAATGTTTATACTTTTGCCTTGACTTTATAATTTTGACTTTCGTTTTAAAGTCAGTATGTTGTTACTCATATAAGCATATAAGATTAATATTTCAAACCACTGGAAATTCTTATATAGGAGTTGGAGAAGTGGCTCAGCAGTTAAGGGAATTCCCAGTATACATATGGTGGCTCACAACTGTCTGAAACTGCAATCACAGGGGACCTGACGCCCTTTTGAAACCTTGTGGTACCAGGCAAGCATGTAGTGCATATGCATACATGCAGGCAAAACACTTACACACAAAAATAAAATAAACATATCTCTTTAAAAATTTCCAGCAAGGCATATGTACCCTTCTTTTTTTTTTTTAAAAAAAAAAAAAGGAGGATATACTTATTTTTCCTTTGAAAAAGAAAATTCCTATACAGCAAATTGATTGGTTTTGTACCTTTTTCCTTTCTCCAGTTAGTGAAAAGTCAGAATTAAATCTCAATCTTCATGTTGCTATCCCCAAATCCTTGATAGACTAAAACACATACACGCACACATGCACACTTGAACATGAACTCAGGTAGGACTTAGAGGCCTTTCAGAGTCCCCTGAACCGTCAAATGGATGCCTGGGGTTCCTTTTGATCTCCAAAGATCCAATTCAAGGAATTTTCTTTAGCCTTTATAAACATTACCTCAGAGAAAAGGCCCAGAGGGTGAGGGAGGAATTCTATCTTGACTTCTCAGACGAGCAGAGGGCAACTGTTTTTGACTTACATTATTTATTTAAATACTATTAATATTTTTGAATCATAATATATCTTGGGCTGGAGAGATGGATCAACAGTTAAATGCTCTGCTTACAACCAAAAATCATAATGTATTTTACTCAACTAAAATGCTTAGAGGTTTAACACCTGTTGTCTTTACTTCCACCACTGTGGACAGAACTGTATGAATGTAACTGAAAAGATGTATCCCTCCTGTTAAACCACCACCTCCCACCATCATTGCAAGTAAGAGACAACAGAATAAAATACATCACTTGGAAACAAAACCGGAAAAAAGAAAGGCAGCATTACTTTTTAGCTGTTGAATTTAGTCCTGCAGGAGTGGAAGGTTGTTCAGGATCCTGGTTAACAAGGCAAGTTGGAAAGGAACATCCATCACCTTGACTGTAATTAGAAAACACCACGTGGGTCAGTGTGTTAGTGGCTTTCCACACTCAACAGTGCATCCCTAAACAATATTCCAGAGCAGGGGTTCTCAACCTTCCTAATGGTGCGACTCTTTAACACAGTTCCACATACTGTGGTGACTCCCAACCATCCAATTACTTCGCTGCTACATCCTAGCTGTTAATTTTGCTGTTATAAATCACAATGTAAATACCCGATTTGTAGGATATCTGATATGAGACCCCTGTGAGAGGGTCATTAAACACCCAAAGGGATCATGACCCACAGGTTGAGAACCACTGCTCCAGAAACCCACAGGAAGAAAAGCAACAGACTTGACTCTGTCTTTTCTTTGCTTACTTTCATTAGTTTAATAAAAAAACCATACAGAACAAAGTACCTTGAAAATATTGGTAGCAGCCAGTACTTCTTCTCGTCACCAAAAACTTGTCGCATGTTTTTACTGAAACCCAAGCTGAATCCGTTCTTATCGGTTCCATGTCTAAATACTGGATTTCTGAATGCCTCTAAAAGAAACAGAGAAGTAATGCCATAGATACAGAATGCATATATTAGCATCCCTAATACCGAAACAAGTAGACTGAGGAAACACTAGCAACCGATGGGTAGCTTCCAAAGAGTACTCAGGAAGCTAGCCATAGCCCTGAAATACAGGTTGTCTGTTCTGGTTTAAGGTACTAAATGAGTAGGTCTGTTTTAATTTTATTATTATTATTATAAGAATACATGTGTACAAGAGAAAAGTAGAAACCATAAATGAGTGAATAAATTAAAATTTACATCTCTCAGGTTTTTGTTTTATTATTATTAGTGTGTTTGCATGGAGCGGTCAGGGGACGACACTATGAAGAGGGCTCTCCCACCTTAATGTAGGATACGGGATTGAACTCAGATTATCAGCTTTTTGGCAAGTTTTTTTTTTTTTAACTACTGAGCTACTCTGCCATCCCACATTCTAGGCCTTCCGACTATAAATGGGTGGACAGACTGAACAATATTGAAATATTTAAATATACATTTTAACAAAATGTGACTATATTTTACGTATACTTGATATCCTCTTTCAAGTCAACTCCATTTTTTAACTTTACTGAAACTTTTATCCCATCATGACTTTTCCAGCAGACTTACAAGTGTATTTTACAGCCAGATTGTTCAAACAAAAATCCAGCCCCCAAACAGAGATATCTGGCCATGTCCACTCTATGTATCAAAGCTGTGGTCAAAAAAGACGTTAGAATTGCCCACAGTCACATATCAGACAATGCACTTGTGGAACTTCATGACGGCAAGGCCATCAGCATTCTCTTCATTGAGTAACGCTCTCTTCTTGTGTAACTGTGCAAAGACAATTCTCAAATCTTAATTTTAGGGTACAAACACATTTGGAGGCATAAAGACTTTGCCCATCATTTTGGAGACAAAAAAAAAAAAAAAAAAAAAAAACCTAACTAGGGGAGAGTCAGATGCTAAGAGAAATGCGATGTTATGAGATATTAAGCCTTTGTTGCTCTTGGATGTTCAGCTTTAAGAATGAAACAAAACAAAACAAGAACTTCTTTATTAGACAGGGTCTTGCCCGTGTGGCCCTGCTGTTTCTGCAGTCAGTTTGGTGCATTGCTTCTGGTCATTTTCCACCACGCCATTTCACGCAATCCTCTCAAGGTCCTTCATGAGAAGTCGGCTGTGCTGCACCCTTGCTGCTCATTTTGGTAATAACTCTTACTTTTTTTTTTTTTCCCTAGCTAAGCTTTGTCAAATTAGTTGTATTATGGACAGGACAGTCTCCACACTTGAGTGGAGAGTGGGATATGACTTTCTCACGTACTCTGGTGCCTCACATTTGACTATGTCCCCTGGAGGGGGAGACCTGGTGGCGCTCAGAGGAAGGACAGCAGGTCACTGAGAAGAGACTTGAACCCTATGAGCATAACAGGGGAGGTAATCCTTCTGAGGAACAGTCATAGGGGAGGGGAATAAGGGGAAAATGGGAGGGAGGGAAGAATGGGAGGATACAAGGGATGGGATGACCATAGAGATGTAACAAGAATAAATTAATAAATAATAAAAATTAAAAAAAATAAAGATAACACTTATCGGCTTCATTTATTTTCTCACTTCCTTCCTATTATTGTCCATATTCATATGTCCTCCCGTCTGCTTGCTTTGAGTTTCCACTCCACTCCTTGACTGGCTCATCACAGTATTCGGTTACCAGCTAAGATATCACAGTATTCAGTTACCAGCTAAGATATCACAGTATTCAGTTACCAGCTAAGATAGTTCTTCCTTTTCAGTACGGGCATGCGCAGTTGTCCCTGTCCCTCAAGGCCTGCTTAGTTTCTTATGTCTTTGTTTCTTTTCCTGGGAAAACTATTTTGATGAAAGCAAGTTAAGGGAGAAAGAGTTTATTTGGCTCACAGTTGCACACTGCAGCCCATCACGGCAGGGAAGCTGCTCGGGCAGGAACGTGGAGCTGGTAGATACATTATATTCAGAGTAGTATGGAGAGAACAGTGAAGGCAGGCTGCTCTTCAGTCCCTTCCTCTATTTAGATGGCTCAGGATCCCAGCTGGAGAATGATGTCACCCACAGTAGGTGGGTCTTCTCGCATCAGTTAAGGTAATTGAGATAATCCTGCCCCTGTATCTGAGGCATGCTCAGAGGCCCATCTCCCAGGTCAGTCTAGATTTTGTTTATAAATTAACACTATCACTCCTTGTCTGTGGAGCTTTCTAACAGACTCTGTTCTGTGCCTACGATGCTCTGGATCTTTCTATGGTTAACTCTTCATATCGAGTATTTCTTGGTGTGCTGAGGTCTTCTTTGACAAGTCATTCAAAATGGCACCATCTCCAGCCCTTCTGTCGTACCTCATTGCCTGTTTGTTTCCTGCAAAGTACTCTGCATTTTATAATTGCTCTTACGTTTTTCCTTTGTGCTCCTTAGTAGGCTGATTTTCCTTTGTTCTCACACCATGCACAGTCAATTAATGTACACAAAGAATGGGCACGTCTATATGACATAACAAAACACATGGCAAATAAGAAAATTTTCTTTGACAGCTTTAAGACACATTGGTTACACTCACGTGACAACTTTTAGTGAATGGCTGCATATGTATTTAAAGTTCTGTTCTCTGTAATAATTGGATACTCACCTAATGTAGATTTATTTTTGCTGACTAGCCAACAATGATAACCAAACAGAGAGGACAAGCTGACAGAAAACATAGCTGCAGCAAAGAATAAAAACATAATATGGAACTTGGCTTGAGTATCAGGCAGACCATTCTATAAGGAAAGGCAGAAAAAACATTTTGTCAAAAGGATGAATGGATATTCCCATACATTTATTAATTAGATAATACAATTGTCTTCCTTAAATAATTTAGAGATAGAAAATGATACATAACTTCATGCTAAATTTGAAGGAGAAGAGTAAATATACATTTCATAGTAAATTAAAGGCTTACTAGTATATGAACTATATATTCAGGAAAGATTAAAGTTGGAATATTTATTTTGCTTTGCATAACCAAATCAAGTCCTAGAAAAAAACATGGCAGCATAAACTATTCTTACTGTAAACAAGATAAAAGAAACTATAAAATGGAGCTTTAAATTTACTGCCTGAACATGTGATTAGCGTGCCACACATTCATAAATGTTTCAATGATTTTTAATTATAGTGCCAGAAAAATATAGATTAATTCGCATAATTTAGTTCTTATTCTCATTGATACTTTAGATTACTAAAAACAACAGCATCAAGTAAGCGAATACAGGGGACACACCTCCACAATAACACTTTAGGTTCTGTTAATAGCATCACAGAAAAGATCCACATTGGTAAGGCCTGCCTGAAATAATGCCCATATTTGAAACTAGCCAGCTCTGCAAAACCTATTTGTCCCTGACTGTTAACAAATCCAAGAGGGATTTGTTGGCTCTAGAATGAGGGGCAGGGGGCCTGACTTTTGGTAAAGTACTCAAGATGCCAGGGGCCTCTCGTTCTGACATGATCACAGTGTATCACTTCCCTACAGTGTTCGCCATTGACATAGGTGATGAGACCTCAACCGGCAGCTTTTGACAGTAAGGTCTGAACGACAGGAACTTTGGTCTGTCCTGCTCAGATGTAGTTGAGGTTTGGAATGGAAACCACCCACAGGAATGGAGGGCAGTGAGATGGCAGTCTGGGAGACATTCACTAGGGAGCAAGAGGACCCTGGAAGTATCTTTGAATGCTAGAAACACGCCCACCCACATGTGTTTTTCTGTTTCTTAGCAATGGGACCAGCACAAAGTAAGCATTCAATAACTCCTTAGTATTAAATATGGTTTAAGTCTCATATAAATTACCCAGCAATTCAGAAATTCTTGCCACAGTAAAAAGATAATTTAATGAAAATAAAAGAAAACTCAGTGAGAAAGCAATTCTAGCAAGTAGAATGCTTTCTTATCATTTCATGTTCACCAGGAATATCTCTGGATTGTTTACATACTCCATAGTTTTGTTTTGCCTTCATTTAGAATACATTGTAAAAAAAAAAAAAAAAAAAAAAAAAAAAAAAAAAACCAAAAACCAAATGAATTACCTAAAGCTTACTAATGGAATATGTAATAAAACTTCAGGACATTGCAGACAGAACAGTTTAAACTTTAACACATGTGGAGAAAACACTTGAATTTTTAAATACTGAGAAAAACATCTGCTTATCTAGTCAATTCTCATTATCCGCTGTAATTGTGCTTCATGGGACCGCCTTGAACAATGGAACCCTGAGTATGGATCTCGGGGAAACAAGAGGTTGGTTTCCTCATGATGCCTTAGGCATATGCTGACCTATTCACAACCTTGTTCTGGTGTTGGGTTCTGCCTGAATGCCCCTTATTTAATATATTGCGTTGACTTATTGATATGGAAATTCTGTACAACAGCACTACAATTACTGTCTGGATGAAGCATGTATTTTTCTCCATAAGACACATCAGTCTTATTTTAGAAACACTAGCCAGCACTTCATTAGTATGTATAAGATAGTTTTATGCTGTAAAAAAAAAATCAACAAAAGGTAAAACAAAACACAAACAAACAAAAGCCCCCAACAACAAAACATGGGAGCAAACAGACCATGGGAGAACATATCTGTTTACAGGCTGCGGAGACGCAGATGGTACACCTCCAGCAGGAATATGCATGTGTACTGTGCAAATATGCCCGTGTGTAGAAAGTACTGAACTAGCTCTGAGAACATCGCTTGGGAAGTAACAAATAAACTGTGAGAGGGTGAATGTGCAAATACAGACTGTGAATAATGAGGACTGACTGCAAACAGAGTAACCCTAGAAAGTCAGGGTCTGAAATAACTCACTACTGAAGGTTTATATGTAGAAAAGTCACTAAAGACTTACTGTCCAAAATCTGATAAAATACTGTAAATCTGTAGCAGCGATGAAAAGGCAGTACAGCAGAGAATAAGCCAAGAAAAGGAGGAAGAACTTATAATTTGAAAATCCAACACAATTGTTCACCCTGCCAAGAAAACAAAAATAGTTTTAATGAGGTACGTCCTAAGTCTAGGGATAAATATGTTTCAACATAGCACGGGTTTTGGGTTTATGTTTATTTAAAACCCATTAGCATTTCATTCACAATGAGCCATAACTTTTTCTAACACATGGAAAAGGAAGTATTTTTGAGCTTAATATTCAATACATGATACTTAATACTATTTTTTAAAATTTATTTATTTATTATATATACAGTGTTCTGCCTGCGTGTACACCTGCTTAACAGAAGAGGGCACCAAATCTCATTATAGATGGTTGTGAGCCACCATGTAGTTGCTGGGACTTGAACTCATTACCTTTGGAAGATCAGACAGTGCTCTTAAGCCTCTGTGCCATCTCTCCAGCCCCAATACTTAATACTATTTTAATCAATCACAGGGAATGTCTCTACACTGCATATACAAAGAATTACATAAATAAACATACACCTAAAGCTGGAGAGTTTATGACAGACCTAACAAAGTCAAGTAGATTTGGGGAATTCACTAGGTCATCTCTAGATTCTGTTTCCAACTATGATTAAGTAGGTTAAAGTCTTTTAAGTTTCCCCAAACTGGATGAAGTCCCTCAATATTTCTTGCTGCATGCCAAATTATGGAGGCAACCAAATTAGCAAAGAATACAAAATGTTAGAATTAAGAAAAGGAGGAGTGGGAGCCAGCTAGGTAGAGCTTACATAATGTCCACTTGGTATTAGATAATTATGTGATTCTGGAGGTGTGACCTAGCCTATTAGAATTTCATCTACTTTACTGGGAGATTAGTGCTCAGACAACTTTTGAGATCAAGATCTACATTCTATGATTTTAAATATGAAAATTTCTAAATCCCAATTCCTATTCTAAGATCATTATAATGATGGGTTGGGGGAGGGTAGAATCACAGTTATAAATACCAACAACACATGAATGAGTACATTTCAATGTGTAGCCATTTTCTCTGTTTTCCATCTAACAAAGGCATGACTCCGTGGTCCTGTGCAAATGTTCGCAGCCTCCACAGCTAAACTAGTCGATACACATGATGGCGTTAACTCGCAGTTAGCTGGGATGACAAGCCTACTGCATGGAGTGTCAGCCACTGCTCCCTCTCCTTCAGTCCTTCTTCCCTCGAGTCCCTTTCCTTTCCTCCTCCCTCTCTTTCCTCCTCCTCTCTCTGTCCACCTTGGTAATAAAACAAAACATTTTTCCTTTCTTGATTAAAAAAACAACCTATGTTCTCCCAAACTCTGCTTTTGTACATCAAAAACATAAGGAACAGCCAGAGATTTAGTAAGTTTGAACTTAAAGGTCTTGTGCATGGAGAAGCAATTCACAAATAAGCTAAATTGCAGATACGTATTACTTGTTAACGGTTATGTCTGAAGCTTTAGAGGGCCCAGTGGGAATGCAAACAGATCTCGGAGACTGTTTTTTGTTTTGTTTTTGTTTTTTGTTTTTCTTTTATGGCACTGGAATAAAATAGTGGCAAGAAAGAATATTGGAAACAGTCCTGTACAGGCTTCCTCTAGTGTGATCTCTCTCCAA
This sequence comes from Acomys percivali, assembly GCA_907169655.1. NCBI lineage: Eukaryota > Metazoa > Chordata > Mammalia > Rodentia > Muridae > Acomys > Acomys percivali. The sequence goes on from OU015752.1 coordinate 26,943,339, forward strand.
AGAATGCAGGATAGTGCCTTTGTTTACTAGTGTGGGTTTCAAGAGACAGAGTGAATAAGTAAAGGTGGGATGCTGGGCAGAGTGAGGTTAAGCAAGGGCACCTGCGAACTGAGTTGCCATTGCTCCTCTTTCTGAAGGAATGCAAACAGGGGGCTTTTATTACACGATGAAGGACATCTTTTATAGAAAGCAGATCATTTTGATCATGTTTTAGTAAGACCCGATTCAATTAGTCATGGAAGACCCAAGAATATAGAACATGGAATCAAACCCAAGTGTTTCGCCATTTGATATATGTTCATAGAATCTTCTGGAAGGTACATTTCAGGAGGAATCAGAGGACGAGTATTTATATTGAATAATAACAACATACTCTTTTCACAACAGCTCTTGGTTAGAGATTGTAACTGCCCATTGCAGGCTCACTTTAGCCCAATGAGGGTCAGGCTGCGTGCGCACAGGCATCTTTCAGGAAGGGTGGCAATGGTTTCATGCAAAAACAACACATTTCGGGTTATGTCATTTCAGTTTGGTGTAAATCATAGCTGCTGAGTGTTTCACAGGAACTGCTATAAAAACCTAGTCTGGAAAGAGAATATACTATTTTGGAAGTAAAGTAGCTTTTTAGACTCCCAGAAAAAAAAAAAAACAGCTGTGTGACTTGGAGTCCACTCTTCAACCTTGCTGAGCCTCAGGACAAATAATTTCTACATCTTGCTATTATCGGTATACAAAGATAAATTTTTAAATGTATGGTCTTTAAAATACACTGGACATTCAATACGTTGAAGCTAAAATTATTTACTTTTATTTGAGGAAGTTACTAGATAAGCCTGCCAAAGTATTAAAATTGTTAATTAGAAGTTTATGCTAAAAGTAAAATCATTCTTGCAATATAAAAATTGAATAAAATAAACACTACAGAAACTCTCATTTAGTTAAAATTATATGTCTGAGACTGATCTCCTAAATCCTAATGAGTAATTTTAAGTCCCCACACAGACCTGCAGATCTCTAAATACAAAACGGACAGGCACTGTTTAATGTTCCAAATGCTCTGAGTTCAGAACCACAAGGCCTATACTAAAAGGCAGCTGTACAATCTGTTAATATCCTAAAATCCCCCTAACAAATTACACTCACAGAACAGCTGAACAGAGATTTTGATATACTGATGTGGAAACAGTTCCAGAATATTGTGAATGAAGAAATGAAACATATCCAATCTATCAACTCTGTAGCCATTTGTACCTTTTAAAAAACCACACACATATATGTGTGGGCAGTGTATACATGGATACATTTAGAGCTAAACACTAGCCATGTCAATAGCAACAGTGGTTCTCTGTGATTAGGGAAGAAGTAAAAACAGTCCTGAGAAAACATAGTCACTGCTTTGCTTTTGAACGCTAATAAAGCATCACATACTAAGCATGTACTCTACCACTGGGATACATGCCTAACCCTCTGTATTTTTAAATTAAATTCTTAAATTTCTTTGTGATGCTAGAGATTAACATGGGGACTCATGCTTGCTAGATCAGCACCCAGCTTATTCTATCTTAAAAAAAAAAAAAGTCGCATTCTCCATTGATGTGACACCTGCTGAATATGAGACACGTGGCATCCAGTCACTCACATGCTGAACAAAGCGGCTGATTTCTGCAGGTGTGTGTGTGTGTGTGTGTGTGTGTGTGTGTGTGTGTGTGTGTGTGTG
>OU015752.1:26945065-26976587 GCA_907169655.1 Acomys percivali
GTGTGTGTGTGTGTGTGTGTGTGTGTGTGTGTGTGTGTGTGTGTGTGCGCGTGCGCGTGCGCGTGCGTGCATGCAGGGAGGATGCTGCGGGAACAGAGGTAATGGCCTGGGGAATGTTAGTGCAGGAAACAGTCCGATAAACTTGAGATCAAAGAAATTACGCTTCAAAAGCTTATCTCCTAATAGTTGCAGTCATCTAGCTATTCTTTCATACCTGTTTAAGAGGATCTGTCAAAGTGTGAAAGATTGTTAAATTGTCCCCAAGTTTCTTATTCTTCCATAATAAATGCTGGTTTAGAAAGACTGCTCTAGTCCTGTCGCTATTTTCTGTGTAGGCATCTAACGATGGATGATAAGAGGTACGGTATGCACTGACTCGGGAGAAGTCTTCCTTAAAATGGAAAAAAATCACATATACTCTATGTCCTGATTATTTTGCTATTGGCAATCATGTTTAGATCACAAGGAAATCTAGACAGGAGAATACTCAATGTGAGTTTCTAAGCAGACTCTGAGACAGCAGTTCCCAAATCAGGTAGGTAGGTAGGTAGGTTTGTGTGTTCGTCTTTATGTAAAGAAGGTTAGAAGCGCGCTGGAGATGCAGCTTAGGGCAGAGAGCTTCCCTGGCACGTTCAAGGCCCAGGGTTTGATCCCTGGCTCCATAAAAAAAAGGGGAGGAAAAATGTCAACAGCGTTGAGTTGTTAGTCAGGCCCTCACTGGCTGAAGGCATGGTCCTGCAGGTGGTCACGCCCTGGCACTTTTGGGCTGACCATGCTGTGAGATGAGCAGCCTTAGTCAGGTAAAAGAAAGCCCTGATGGGGAAGTGAAGGAACACAGACAGGTTCCTGAGACTGAGGGATGTCATCAAAGAGAGGAGCCGCTCACTGCAAGAGAGCTCACATGGCACTGTCGAGGGCACTGGAAGATAGGGGGAAAGGGGACGAAAATCAGGGAAACTTGTAACTGAGGATACTGGCTGGGTGGGAAAACATGCTGAGAGAAAATGGGGAGCAAAAGAACAAACATAAAGAGGGACCAATAATACAGATTTTTAAAAGAAGACCAACATCCTGATAGGAGTTGACTATCCTTAACACTTTCAAGCAAGAAATCTGCTGAAGAAAAGGGAGAAGTGTAATGGTAAGAGATCTAGAATGCATAGATCTCTAATCTTTCCCTGCACTAATCTAATCTTCCCTACTGCAAACTGCCTAGTGTAGATTTATGAGCAGTCATGTCTTCACTGTGTCATCCCTAGAAGAAGTAAAGTTTGTGCAATAATTATAGTTAATGATTGAGTTCAGCCATGGCAACCTTAACATGATCAACATGTACACTGAATGAAACATGGCAACAAGAGTAGGAGAATCAACCGTCATTAGCAGATCTTTCTATAAAGTCATTTAGTAACTTAGAAGTAGGAAAAAAAAAACCACAAGTAAGTTGTAAGTAGAAAATCTTATTTAACCATATCAGTGCATTTGCATGTTTACTATTCTACCCCTCAATGCAGTTTCATTTAAAATAAGTTGTTAAAAGTTTATTATATGCTTCTATTGAGGTATTGTGGCATATAATTAATATATAAATACTTAAATTTCTGGAAAGTATTTTAGGGCACCTGTGCTTATATATGTGCATAAAAGAATATCCCTTGTGCATATAAAACATGAAAAATTAACTTTTATGCTATTGACACACTAGTTTTAAAATTATTTGATGGAAATTCTCCCAAATGAAGGCTCTTTGAAGCTAATTAAGGACTAGAAACTAACCCTGGAAGTGCCTCCTAGGACAAGTACGGTAACCAAGCTATAAAAAGATTTGTAAAAAGTGACTCAATTTATATTAACTTAGTAACTGATACAAACTTTTTTTAAGTATAGGTTCATACTCACCATGGGCAATGATGATCCATCTTCAAAATACATCTAAACATACCCCAAAAACAAAATATGACACATTATGATGTCCATTATAATAATAAAATGCAAAATATTTCCAACAGTTGTATCATGTGAAATACTACAGAGTTACTTATTTAAAAATAAAAATCCAGGAAGAGCAGACACTCTCATCTAAAACAGACTCTATAGCTGATTCTAGTTAGAATAATAATAAAACTACAAAATGTGCATTCCTATTACACTAATTCAATACTGCTTTGCATTAAAAAGTGCAAAACCTCTGTAGATTTACACAAAGTCTATGTAGAATTTGCTCTTAACTATCAATCTTTAGGACAAGTGTTTCTATTTCTGTCCCATATCAAGAATACAACAATAAATATGTGAAGCCAATCAAGATGTCTTTTTAAAGGCAGAAAGCACTCACAGAAGTAGCATTTGCTAAGCTGACCTTGTCACCCAAGAACTGCTTTTAAAACAAATGTGCACATTACATCACCATGAGCATGGGGAAATGACACTAATTGTGGCATAAGCTACACGCCGCTCTTAATACAAGGACTGATTCCACTCATGCATCTAAACAGTGTTCTAGAAGGCACGAACGTGGGCTACAGCGATAGTCTGGAAAGCAGTAAGGCAAGCCTGAACAACACGATCACGAGCATGTAGACATTCAAAAAGCGAAAGCTTTCTTACTTATCACAGACGGAACAGTGATGGCAGCGGTCTGGTTTTATAAGTTGACATCTGTCACAGTATCGGATTGCTGGGAACAAAGAGCTCACTTAAGTCTTTAACTCACTGAAAATACAATTAGCCACGTTTTAAGTATCACTCCAAATTTAAACTCTACGAAGCATACTGAATTTAAATTTTTTTTTTTTAAAGATGTTCAACCCATTTGAAACACGAAGGATTAAAATATTTGCCTAGAGCCAGACTTTTCTGTAGAGATTTCCCAAGACGAGGAGGCCTCCAGGGAAAGTGTGCTCACTTCTGCTGGTCAACAGAAAGTCGGCCTCAGCTAAACCAATGTATTCCTGTGTCTAACTGAGTGAGGACGCACCACAGAGACATATTCCAGAATATGTAAATACACGCTATTGGTTGCATAAGTTGGAAAAGACCTCACATCTTTGTGAATTGTGATCTCTGTTAGTAAGTGTATAAACAAGCACTGAAGAAGCTTTTTCAATAGAAGATTTTAGTTCCTGCAGGTAACCATGGCATCTTTTCTATCTGGATGACTGGTTTTGAGATGGTACTTCTTTACACAAACCTCACAGGGTACGCTAGGTGACAGAGAAAATTGTGTCAGACATAGACTCAATATGGTTCTAATGTGAGCTGAAAGCAAATGCAAATCATATAGGGACATTAAGGAAGCATCTTACATTTTCATTCTAAACCTTTGAAAGCATTTGTGTATCTTATATTTAAGAATTCTCACCTGGTCTAGCCATATGTTAAGTACTCAGCAGATAGCTGGGCTAATGCATCATAATGGGGCAGGCAGAACTTTAAAGCTACAAAACATGTCTGGGTAAGTCTTGGTAGTAATTATCTATAGTTCATGTGTCTTGGCTTTTTAAGACAATGACTTAATTAAGTGTTAAATTACCTTAAATATAAGCTAAGCAGGCTTTCTATTAATTTATTTGTATAACAGTTTCCATTTAAAAGACAGCAATGCCTAAATTATGTTTTGCATAATTCACCCAATTACTGCTTTAATCTTATTTTTTTTTCAAACTTGCAAAAGTATTAGCTTTACATCCATTGTGGATATTGCTTCATTAAACATAAATAGAGTTATAACTAAAGCTTTTAAAGCAAGTTTTCTGCTATAGATACAGACTTCAGCAGTCCTTACGTCATCACCAAGTCACGACAGAGTAGGAGGAACAGAACTGGAGCCGGTTCTGAGATCTCAGAGCCACTCGTGACTCATGGTTCTGTTCTGTTTTACGGAAACGTACTGGAAAGATTTAATAGCTACTCAAGAAATAGCAGCAGCATCTTCAAATGAGCGTTTGACAGTTCGTGGACATGAGCGTGGTTTCTGAGAGTTGCTGCACCTCGCTTGGGTGCTGCTCCAATGCCTGCATTACCATTGCTTACCTCCGGACATAGTCCTGGTATAGATGGGAAGGTCCTTGGCTGCTCGCCTCAGAACTTCCTGATGGGCTTCTCCTCGTGGCTCTCTCTCCAGCAATTCTTTCTCTGCATAAGAGAGATGGAACTGAGGAATAAATTTAAATTTTAATCAGTATTTTCAAAGGAATGACAACACATTTGTCTGCTCTATTACGCCTAAATGTACTTATAAAATATTAATGGTATATAGTATATTCTGAGAGGTAGATAGAGTTTCAAATATGGACATATCACTTAACCTCACAGATAACTATTTTATGAATCTTAAAAAGAATGTGATGATAATAATAATAGGTATAATAATTATTATACTTATTTCCTTAAATGTTTTTAAATGTAAAGGGAACAGAATGTAGAAAATTGTTTATAAAAAGAAAATTATGTCAAGATATCAATTATGTAATAGATAAGATGGCCCAATAAAGATGCATGGCTCAACAGATGAATTTTTTATTTAGATATCATTAGAAACAAAAGTAGATAAAGATAATCAATCAGATAGACATTCTCATTTACAACCATTTGAAAATAGCCATAATTGTCTGTCACACAGGGTCTCCTCTGAAACTCAAATAACTAAGTATCCATTTTACAGCTTATATTGATAGCCTGGTTAAACTAATAATACTTATTTGAGAAAATCAAATTTTTATTTTGGTTCCTACTAGATAATCATATACACATACAAAAGCGCCAAAGTTGGTGCTGTGTGGATCCCTAGAAAGGACTCCAGAAGGTGTGCTCGAGATCAGCCACAGTGTTGCTCTTTGAAATGAAAAAAATACAAACTATAATCCAGTGTCTACCAATAGTAGTGGGTAAATACATTAGGACAAGATACATCTAAGCATACTACTGGTGCTTAATCATGAACTACAACCATCCGACAATGAAGGACCATATCTCACTCAATATCTTGCTGAAAACAGCAACAACAAATTATCTTAGAGAATAAGTTCTTTATAAAGTTTCAAAATCAAGAAGCTAAACAGCCACTGTATTATCAATAAGGGCAAAATCGTATGTGATAAAATTATTTTAAAAAGAAAACAAGGGAAAAACTAAAATAAAATGCAGGATAGTTGTTTTTTCTTTGAGAGTGCAGGGAAACACAACTGTGAAGTGTATAGCAGATAGGAAAAATAAGTATGCTCTATATATTGGATGAATATTTACTTAGGCATTTTCAGTTGAATATTCATAAATTGTACATTATATATGCTCTCTTTGGCAGTACTGGGAATTAAATCTAGAGCATCGTGTATAAAAGGGAACTTCTCCACCACTGAGTTAAATCCCCTGCCTTTATACACACATTTCATATTACGAAGTACCTCACAGGGGAGGAGTTACTAATGAACCTCTCACAGAATAGACAGATAATGTTTAAAAGAATGATTAAGAACAACCTGGAGTTGGGTATGACACTGCTTGCTTGTAAGCTAAACACTTAAGAGACTGAGGCAGGAGGATGGTGAGTTCAAGACCAACCTTGGCTGCCCAAAGAGTTTCTGCCTCTAAAAAAAAATTAAGGTGCCTTACATATGCCATTTATATAAAAATAAAATTAGGCCAAGACATTAGCTTAAATCCCCCACATAAAATAAACTTAATTAACTTTTATATAGCATAGGGGCTTCACATTTGAACACAGGTCTTCATGTTTGCAAAACAAGCATTCATATAACTGAGCCATCTCTCCAGTTCTTCTCATTTCCAATTCTAAAATTAATTTAAAATATGCCATTATTTTTTTAAAAAATAAATTTCTTGTATTCAAATGCAGTAAGAAAAATGATAATTTGATTCAGTTTTCTTATATTAATATTACTTCAAAATCTCAAAACTTCCATTAAATATATTGCCTATTCTATATTTTCATGAACGAGAAAAAAAATAAGTAAAATATTAAGTACAGTGAAGTAATGTTAAGGCCAGTTTCAATTGCCTCCTTTAATATCATGTTATTATGATTAAAATGTTATAGTAGCACTTTTATAGTAGCAGTCTGCAAATGTGAGTCTTATTTCATCAGCAGTGTGTTCACTATTGGTTAACAAAGTAGGCCATCAGATTAAATATATTAAACATAGTATAGTGTCCACCTAAGAAGGCACAGTCTTAAATGAATAATAGAGAAGTGTATGTAGTTATAGATATTAACACTCCACACTGAAACCTGAATAAACATGTCAGGATGTATGCAGTAAAAAGTACTTTAAAATCATAAGACCCAGGCTCTGGAGAATCCCTTCTGTGTTTAAGGAGTATAAAAATTCTTCACATATGTGTTGAAGATTTTCCTTTCCTCCTCACCCAAGACAAGGAAGATGATAGTGGCATCTTAAAAATCTTAGGTAAAGGCATTAAGCTGACCACCCTAACTGATTATGAATTGCCAGTGAATTGGTTTATTAAAAGACTTTTTAGAATTGTCATGGGAATTGAAATAATCAACATTTCACGACTTTTTACCAAGTTTCTGGGGTTTTCACCTTAAGAGTAACTTCTGGGGAGTATTGGAGATGGAAGACCCTAGCATGTTTAATGCTTAAATTAATAAATTAACCAGACCACTTTGGGTCAGCTCCAATATGTCAAATTCAGGTTGGTGAATCTTTGCTTATATTAATACAGAAGTCAGAACTACATTTCTAGCTTGGAATAGGGTAGAGCTATATGGTCCTTCCTTCACCACTTCCTCCTCCAGAACATTATAATATGCAAAGACCTGTGGGGTCCCAGATTAGATGTTGCTATCTGCACAGACCTGAAGGTTCTAAGCATCTTGAAACACAGAGCTGAGAACTCCTGATATAGTCTCCAGCCTCCAGATGTCACAGTTTTCTCTACACCCTAGTTTTTCTTCTGTTACACAAGTTTTATTTTATTTTATTTAAAGGATACATTAGATTTACTAAAAAATTGAGAAAACAGTATAAAATGTCTAACATTTTTATATAGCCCATCACTAATTCCCCATATTAATATCTTACAGTATCATGGTACATTTAGCACTTTAATAAGTAATATTGATACATCACTAACTAAAGTGAATTGAATAAAGTTCAGCATAGACATTTATGTTTTCTGTTTTGGAATATCCTTTTCTGCTCCAGTATTTCTACTCTATATATCTCCATAACACAGGATTATGAAAAGATCATAATATTTTCAATTGCCACATCCCCTCAGGTTCATTTTTAGCCTCTGCAGTTTTTCAGATTTTCCTTCATTGTTTATGTTTTCCGTTTCTTGTTTCTTCTTCTTACCATGGTAGTTCTGAGCACTAGTGGTATTGTGCAGAGGGCCACTTAACGGCAACTTTTTGGGTGTTTTCTCTCCTGGTGAGATTGGGTGTATGGATTTTTAGAAGGAAAACTGACATCGTCAGCAGGTCATAGTCACAAGCATGGCCATAGGATGCTGGCCTTGATCCTATAGTTAAATGAGTGTTAAAATTTTTTAAGATTTATTTTGTGTGTATGCACGTAGTATGTGGGAGTCTGGTGCTCTCAGAGGTCAGAAAATGGCATCATATCCCCCTGGAACTGGAGTAATGGCCAGATGTAAGCTGCCATATGGGTGGTGGAGACTGAAGAACCCAGGTCTTCTGGACGAGCAAGTACTCCTAACCACTGAGACACCTGTCCAGTTTTGGGGAGCTTTTTGTCAGAGGTTTCTACTGTAACCGTCCTCAGTTCTTCTCTTTTTCCATCCTTACACTTTGGAGGGAACTCATTCATATGTAAGGAGTGAGGGTTTATGCCTCTACCCCTAAAAAGTGAAGCATTATCAGAAACTATTTAGAAGCCTTCTATTGGACAGTTATTTCTGTTGTACTGCTTATTTGTCAATTTACTCATTTGCTTATATAGTTAGGTAGTCTCAGAGACGTTTACGTCATAGGCAGAGACTTTTGCTGCTCAAATCATTTGACCTTTTCCACTTGGCTTTCTTTCACTGGCCTCTGAGCATCTCTGACATATTCTCTTCTGTTTATTTTGTTTCTTATTTTCCAGCACTGGAAGGTGCCCTTGACTCATCTTCATTTTTCCTGCACAATCCTAAAAGTAATCATTTCTCCAAAACGCCTACCTTCTTCTTACTGGTGAATGCAATAGGAACCAAGATCTGGGCTCCTCTATAGCTTCCCAATTAAAATAGAGAGTAACTTTAGCCACATACACAAAAGATGATGATTTGTATTTTTAAAAACCAGAGAACTCACATGAATACATTTTCTTGTCTGCTGGTTGTCTTTCATGTAGGATGTATATATACCCTCACTAGAATCTAAATGTGGAAGTTAAAACACAGAACATTTTGTCTACTAAGTTGCTAACAGAATTTTTATAATAGCAGGCAATGCCAAGAGTCCAACAGAACTGGTAGTATTGAAAATTACTGCACTCCTTTTGGGTAACAATTTGTCAAGCAACTGAAATTTCCTTAATCTAGTAATTCTACATCAAAGAATTTTTTAATGAAGCAAATAGCCTAAAATGTGGATAAGGTTCTACATACAAACACACTAATGCTAGTACTATACATAATATGAAGTTGGAGTTAGCCTAAAAATGTTTAAATGGGGTGTTACTACATCAATCATTACATTTTCAATGAAAATATTATGCTACTTTGACAGTTAGAAATATAGGCTGGAGGGATGGTTCTTGCAAGAACACCAAAGTTCAGTTCTTAGTACCCTTGGCAAGTGGTTCAAAAGCACCTGTAACCTCAGTTCCTGGGAATGTGACACCCTCTTTTGGACTCTGAGGGCACCTACACACACAGGAACACATATACACACATGTGAAAGGATATGAAATAATATCTATCTCACACAGTTGCCTGAACACACATACATATACACGTGGTTTTATGTAAAACAATCACCCAGCAAAGTCATCACTTTCTATGCTTGCACTAGGAGGCTTGCTCTTTTATATGGTGTAGTTACAGAAATCCTGAGCAAGATACTGCAAATATTTAAGCAAGAGATGATGATGTTGCTCAGAGTGGTGGCAAGAGATGACATGAGCTCACACTGTAGGCATCGGCTAAAGTTATATCATGAAGCTTAAATTGCTAATTTGATATGGGATTGGGGAGGAAGGCTAGTCGAAGATGACTCTAATGCTTTTGGCTGAGGAATGGAGGATGTAACTGGCATTGCTGAGATGGAAGCACTTTAATAATATGATTAGAAAGTGGAGTAGGAGATCCAGATGTTTTCAGGTACATTGAATTTGGAATTTTTGTCAGATGTCAGAGAGATAATTACAGATGTGTCTGGAGTTCAGGAGGATGGCCTGGGCTAACGTATTCATTTGAGAGTTATACCAATGGAATACTATCTAAAGTTATAAAATTACACAGGATCCCTAATGCAGATACATAAAAAAGAAGTCCAGAAACTGAAATTTTGGATAATTCCATGCCTAAGAATTTCAGAAGGGGCTGAAGAGATGGCTCAGAGCTTAAGAGCACTGGCTGCTCTTCCAGAGGCCCTGAGTTCAATTCCCAGCAACCAGAAGGTGGCTCACAATCATCTATAAGGAGATCTTCTGCCTTCTTCTGGCCTGAAGGCATACATATAAGCAGAATACTGTGTCAGTGCTAAATAAATAGATCTTTAAAAAATAATTTCAGGAGATAACTGCTACTGATGTGGATGCAAACTATAAAGAGAAAGAATATTATATTTTATTATTATCAGGAATCTACACAAGTTAATCTTAGAAGAACATAAAGCAGCAGAAAGTCAGACTCAGACAAGGATAACTGTTGCCAGGCATGGGAGAAAGAATTTTCCCTGTGGGGGTATGTGCCATCACAGAACAGACACACGCAGCAGACAAAAGTGCTAAGGTTTCCCTTGGATGGAGCACTCCATTTCAAGGTGGAGGATGAAATTTTGCAGGGTCCTGGGAAGCAGGTATTTGTAAGCCTTAAATACCATAAAGACTATAGTGTGTCAGACTATGGAGATGGCACAGATGCTAAGATGGGGAGACAAAAAGACAGAAGTAGAGGGTGGAGAGAAATTGGGGAGAAGCAGAGACACAGAGAGGGACAGAAAGACAGAGACAGAAAGATGGAGAGAGAGAGACAGAAACAGAGAGAGACACACAGAGAGACAGAGACAGACACCAGAATCCTGGCCTGCATTATCAGATGGATGGCAGAGACATTTACTAATATAAGTACCAGGCACAGTACTTAGTGAAGGACACGTCCTGAGTGAAGGACGAAATGACAATCTCTGTTTTATAGTTCGTATTTAAGGTATCAGTGCACTGACCAAGGTGGAGTGTTTGACAGAGAGACACATATATGTTAGGCTCTCAGAAGAAGTCAGAACTGGAAATAGATATGAAAAGTTATCAATGCAGAGGTGGTTGGTAATCCACCTGAATGGGTGAGATCACTCACTTGGTTGATTGAACTCAGCATTTTCTTTCAGACCTACACAAAGGCCAAGACACTGTGAGAGAGATTATGATAAAGTGAATATTGTATGAAGAAGGAAAAAACACACAGAAAAGGAAAAAAAAGTGGAGAATTAAAAACAAAGGATGGCCTGTGGAAGACTATAGTCGACACACACCATTATTTCTGTGCAAATATATGTGGTTTGGGTTTTAGCACCATTTTCCAGGCCAAAAGCATAGTTTTTGATAACAGACTTAATTTCAAACTGATTGCTCTAGGGAACAATTTACCATGATGTCTTTTCTTTTTTATGCTATGCTATGCACAGCAAGGTTTATTACATTTCAACAAACATGCGTTAGAGCAAATGCCAAGAACACAAAAGTGTGTAAAATACCATTTCTTGCTCTTAAATCATTTAACCAAATGAGAGACTCAGGGATGAGCAGAACAGTATATTTAAAAATGCAAATCTAAAAAAACTTTTTAAATGCGAATCTAAGTTAGCCACATACTACTACTTGAAACCTCTGTGGCAGATTGCTAGCTGCTCCCCAATAACCACTCCTGCCTCTAGTGGCTGACATGACCACTGAGGATAACAATTACATTTTCAGGCTTCCATGTGAGATACGGCCCCATAATGAAGTCATCTAAATGCAAGTGGAAATGGAATCAGCAACTTGAAGAAAATGTCACTGAAGGGAAAGGGCACCGCTTTCCTACTGTCTGTGGCCTGCTGGCTATCACATATTCATGATGTCCGGAATCAGCCAAGAATCGGCCCATGGAATCAGAATATATGACAGACAGAACAGTAAGATAGAAGGAGTCTGGTACACAAAAGCTGTGGACGACCTATGCATATCTTGAATACAGAAAGCATTAAACCGTCTCTTGTTGTTTCGGGTGATTGACAAACACCTAATGTGTGTTTACTATAGTAATTAGTGTATAAATGCTCCAAATAGTCTATCTATATATCTATCTACCTGTCTATCGCTGATCTCTAACTGGTCCATCTGGGTCTACCTATCTACTTATCTATCTATCTATCTATCTATCTATCTATCTATCTATCTATCTATGTATCTATCTATCCGTCACCTAACTCATTGATCCATCTGGCTGCTTGACACTAAAGTAGAAAGGAATGCATAGAAGATTTGATTTAAAAAAATAGGAAAAAAAGACGATTTGATATCAGATACAAAAGTAAAGATATAGTGAAAATTCCAGTGTTTATTAACATATACAGATTTTTTTAAGTCCAAAAACATTACTGTATTCAATACATTTGAAACAACTTATGAAAAAAAGGAAATTCATTTTCAGAAATTAATATTGCAGATTGCTATATGTATGATAATTTTACTATTGCTTTAACCTACCTCTTTTGAAGGATTCATGGGCAATGTAAAAATGGTTTTCCAGTATGACCAGACGAACATTGCAAAAAGTAGATGATAAGCCATGAGGCACACAACTAAAATGGGAGAAACATAATCATCATTGTAATATGCAAATTTTTACTCAAATCATGGTATTCACAAAATATTCAATAATGATAAACTGTAAAGTATTATTTATATCATATTCAAATAAGCACAAATCTTTGAATAACAGCCTAAAGTCAGGAGGATTTTTTAAATATCTCTGAATGTATCATTATATCTATATCCACAAATAGAACCCCCCCCATCTGTACATCTCTTTGCAAATTGGCTAATTAGACCTTTCCTAGGTTGTAAAAATAGGGCAGTTACATAAGAGTAAACACAATATTAACCAAGTGCTCAGACGTTCTGGCTTTATGAACTTTGCTTAAGAGAGGCGGAGAAAGCAGTTCCCATCAGAGAAGCTGTTCGCCTGTTTGCTTAGCTCTCGTTGACACTGGTGGCTCTCTTGGCTTTGATGACAGCGTGTAAACAGGGACCATCTGGATAAAGTGATTTCTGTCTGTGGGGGTTCTACTGCTTGCTTTACTACACAGGACAACCGTTAAGAAAAGCATCCTGGGTACTTTTTGTACAGAATATAAACACACTTTGTATGTTCTTTTAAAGGCTTCAAGTACTACATGGCCTTAAAATTGTAATTCCATACTACTGATAATAATTCTGTCTGAATAATATATTAGCACAGATTGGACACAAACAGTTGCAGAAAATGAACCAATTTGGAATATAGGCATGTTTGAGGGCTGGAGTGGTGGTAGAACAGAAGTGGAGTCCATTTCTAGTGTGCACCAGGCCCCTACTCCTCATGGAAACCAAATAAATACGTAACCATGATCTGACATGTTTGATATCTTAAAATCTCACTAGCAATTTTTAATTTTTCTAAAGAATTATGATATTTGTACCTGTGGATCACTTACAGTTTGGATTACCTACTATGGAACTTAAATTGACACAACATTACTAGTGGCAGAATTTCATAAACTCTGTAAATAGAAAAGTAGTTACAGAGTAGCAGGCAAAGCTGAGACAGTAGATTGCTCATGTCCCGGTATTGTGGAGCTATAAAGACCTTGGAAACGATGACGGCCGTTACAGGGTTCTTTGCCAAATGTGGGACAGAATTTAGTTTGGGAACTTGGAAAAATGATGTGTCATTTACTCTATCATATTACCATATTGTCAAGGAATATTCTCTTCATCCCAACCAAATACAACGAATACATGTTGTTACATCTGCAATCTTAACAGTATTTTACCTTGTTCACCAATGTTTTCCATGGACACTAGAAACAGAAAAGATAGGGCACAGGTTATATGAAGTTTATGTAAACAAAGGGTTCTGAAGACAAAAAGACATAAAAATGGATTAATAACTTGTCTTCCCTTCAAATCAGTATTCCTTAAATATTTGTTCAGCTTTCTGGAGAGGAGGGGCAAACACTGTGGGCCAAGGGCCTAGAGGTGGGGCTGGCAGCCTCAGCAGTGCTGCAATGGTGCCCCTCACCCAGCAAAGCAGTGTTACCAAGCATGAGCCTGTGGGCCTCTGTAGATGATTAGCTTACTGGCCTTCAGCTACAGAGTTCAGATGAAAATGGTGTCCTCCAGGCCCAATGCATTTCCTGAGCTACTTACTGGTCTTTATGACTGAGCAACCATATAGTCAAACCTCCACAAAGAACACATGTCCGTGCTTACAGCACACATACTTCACATCCTAAGAGCAGAAGTTCTCATGCCCGTGGCTCTGATTGCTCCTCCAGCAACACTGAGGCCCAGACAAGGCATGAGGAACCACTATCCCTCAGGGGCTTCCTCTGGAGACAGCAGTTGGGTGAGGACAAGCCACAGACAATCTGAAACAGGCTGGAGCAAAAACTGCATTCGGTAATTCACACAATTTCTTGACTCCCTTGTGCAGTTTATTTACTTTGCTGTGACTGGCCTGTGTTGGTAATGATCTCTTTTAGAGTTTGGGTCTTTCTCGGTTGTACCAAGGGACGGCTACATTTCTCCTATGTGTATATATATATTTTTTTCTACTCAGTTTTCATTACTCTTGAATGAAATGTCAGTGCCTTAAAATATGCTGCAATCTTGGGGTCATGTGTCAAATTTTTTTGCAGTATCTGATGAAACCCACCTCTCTCCTCCTCCCTCCCTCTTTCCCCCTCCTCCTTTCCCTCC
This sequence comes from Acomys percivali, assembly GCA_907169655.1. NCBI lineage: Eukaryota > Metazoa > Chordata > Mammalia > Rodentia > Muridae > Acomys > Acomys percivali. The sequence continues at coordinate 26,959,219 of OU015752.1, forward strand.
CTGCATCTCCCTGTCTCTCCCCCTCTCTCCCTCCCCCCTTTCTTTCTTTTTCCAAGACAGGGTTTCTCTGTGTAGCCCTGGCTGTCCTGGACTCCCTTTGTAGACCAGGCTGGCCTCAAACTCACAGCGATCCGCCTGCCTCTGCCTCCCAGAGTGCTGAGATTACAGGGCATCACTGGGCCCTGCTCTCCCAAGTATTTCTCGAAGCAGCTGTAGAGAATAACCTCTTACATTGCCGAATAGCTCCACAAATGAAAACATAGCATGTTGGAATTTGCTTCTGTGTGGTTTTGAACTGTGGCACCCAGATTCCATTTTGTAACAGTCAATAAAAACCTAAATGACCAGACCTCACATAGTTAACATTATTGTGTGCCTTTAAACACTTCTCTCAGGTCAAATGTCTCCTCGCCATCTCTACCACCTACTACTTCAGAGATCCAGTAAGAAAATGATCTCTGCCTACCGCTAATTTGTTCACAACCATGCAAGACAAAGCCATTTGTAAGCTGAATGTCATGGTGCCTATCTGGCTCATACTAGACATGACAAAAGACAGCTCAGGAAATTGTTTGCCTTGGAAGCATGGACACTTGGATTCAATCCCCAATATTCACATTAAAAAATACAGGTATGCACTTGTAAATGCAGTGCTGGGAGGCAGAGATGGGTTTGAAAGATTAAGGTATACAGCCAATGAAGAATAGTGTCAGAGGTTATCCTCTGGCCTCTACATGTACATGCACACACATGCACATGCACCTGCACACACATGAATGGACACCTACCCACTCCTACAAAAAGTACACACACACACACACCTGCACGCACATGCGCACACACATACACATACACACATACACACACCACATGGAAAAATGTTTCCTATGTTCTCAAACCTGCCATGTAAGTTTGTTTACAAATGAGAGTCTAGCCAGTTCCCTATCTGAGACTCCCTGAAGGAGCTTATCTGACAGCCTAGGAAAGATTCAAGACTTAGCTTATCCTCTGTGTCTGAAGAGACTACCATACCCACCCACGCATTTTTCTATATGCCCAGAGCCTTCCCAAGGGCTCAAAACTGATTGTAACCCTTTCCTATCTTCCAATATAACTGAACAAAAACAATACAAAAGCAATTTGGATCCATGTATGTGTACTGCTGAGCGACCATTTCAGAGGTGCTGGGCTGTAAAGAGAAAAGACTTGCTACCCCATGACTGTAGTGGTCAGAACTGAACATGGTAGAACAAAGAGACATTCAGAAAAATAAGTACAGCTCATGTGAAGTTTCTGGCCTGGAGCAGCACTCCATTACGTGACCAGTATTATTATTAATTACATTATTAACTTCACACACAGAAGTCAGTCATACGTTTTTAAAAAGCTAACTCTTTTTTTTTTTTTTTTTTTTTTTTTGCCAGCCATGGCTTGTACACCACCTCCCCACTCTAAATGTACTTCAAAATCTACAAATGTTATTTTATAATTAGCCATGTTATATGTAGAGCCACATTTACAGCAAATTATTTCAATAACATTTATACACTGTAACAGTCTCCAAAAGCCGTGTTCAATTATACTAACATTATAGAGCTATCAAATTCCTTACAGCCATGAGTCGTTTTAATTTAGTCACCATGATAGGCCAAAGGAAGGACAACTGTCTTAAAGGTGGGTCTTCCCGCATTGGGGGTGGGCAGAGGCAGGAGGATAGACAATTCAGGGTTAGTCTGGGCAGCATAGTGAGACTCTGTGTTAGAGTGTCTCACTGGTAAGGCAGACGCCTAGCATGTGCAGGCCCTAGTTCAATCCCCAGCACCAAAACAAAGAAACAAAGAAACAAAAAAGGTGTTTTAGTATTAACTTCCCTTATTACTAGTGAGGGTTAGTATTTTTTAAAAATACATAAGCATGGGTTTTCCTTATATATTCTTGGTGATTTGTGACTTTCTTAAAGGCCCACTTATCTTTTATTTATTGAGATCCTCTTGTATGCTCTGGACAGTAATCCTATATCTGTTTCACATATACTACAAATAAAGTTGTATGTAACCAGTTTCAAATGATAAAACACCACTGATTAAACATCAATACTCGGACTTAGGGACCACACTTCGTTTTATTTTTTATGAAAGAAATGAATGTCCTACCCAGAACATTTAACAGATAATTCCATTAGTGCCTCATATTTTGACAACTGAAGTTTAATGGCAGAGCCATAAAAATTTTAAATGTCCTTTCTCATTGTGTAAAACATGTTATTTTCCAGTATAGCTTTTTGTTTTGATGTTCAAACAGGGTTTCCCTGTATAGCCTTCCATGGGACTTACTCTGTAGGCCAGGCTGGCCTCCAACTCAGAGATCTATCTGCCTCTGCCTCCTGAGTGCTGCAGATAAAGGCATATGCCACCACCAGGCCACTGGTATAGCTAATTAAGAAAAGGCCACTCTTTGGCTTTGAACATTTTTCTAATAGTATGTATGTACGCAAGTAGAATATATGGGAAACGTAAATTTTTTGAAAATTTGACTGGTAATCAAGTATAGTTTGGTTACTTATATCAGCATAAGAATTAAATAGTGGGGGTGGTAGAGATGGAGTAGAGAGGTTAGGGATGCGTTCTTTGTCTAGTTCCTCACACCTACAATCAGGAACTCAAAAAGCAGCCCGACTGCTAAAGCTGTTATTACTGGTAAATCAACAACAGAACACTCCTTTTTTGACAAACTGAGCACAAATCCATAGAGCTTAGGAAGAGCTAGTGTTAGGGGGAAACGGCTGATCCTGAAGTAACTTCCTGTCTTCATCATTGCCAGAAGCCAGGTTGACTTTTCTGTCTTACAGGACTAGATACTTGTCTTCCTCCCTCCATAGAGAGGCCTTGTCTTCCCTCTGGAGAAATAACACAGGTAGGGAACACAGGAAAGAGTCTCTCTCTCTCTCTCTCTCTCTCTCTCTCTCTCTCTCTCTCTCTCTCTCTCTCTTTCTCTTTCTCTCTCTCTCTCTCTGAGAATGGGGAAACAGAAGGATCCAGAGGGTCCTAGAAACCTACAAGAACATTATGATGGGCGGATCTGGGCCCAGGCGTCCTGATCAAACTATGGCACCAGCCAAGGACTATATGTGCAGTAAACTTTGAACCCCTACCCAGATCTAGCCAATGGACAGGATATTCTCCACCGTTGAGTGGAGAGTGGGGTCTGACTTTCACACGATCTCTGGTGCCCCATATTTGACCGCGTCCCCTGGATGGGGAGGCCTGGTGGGACTCAGAGGAAGGACAGCAGGTTACCAAGAAGAGACTTGGTACCCTATGAGCATATACAGGGGGAGGAGGTCCCCCTCAGTCACAGTCATAGGGGAGGGGAGGGAGGGAGGAATGGGAGGATACAAGGGATGGGATAACCATTGAGATGTAATATGAATAAATTAATAAAATATTAAAAAAAAAGAAAAGAGTGCTTTGTCAATTACTAGCTGTATTTCTTCATTGTGCTATGAGGACATAGTAAAGGCAACCACTTCCTTGAGTTATTCATACAAGTAAAAGAGAGACTTAACATTTCTCATATGTCTGCTTCAATACAACATTTAACGGGATTTAACGTAGTGGCTTCTTCCATTTGTCTGGATCTGGCAGGACAGATATCCACTTAGTAAAGAATTAATTCTAATATGATACAATAATACCCAAAGTTTTTCTCAACTGCATGAAGTTCTAAACTACAAGTCAGATAATTTCTAAGCCAGAACCAATCCCTGCATGGATGTTTATCACTACATCAAGCTAATCTGTTTCTGTTACTGAGTAAACTCCTTTTTTCCTTTAATGAAGACTGCCAACAACCGTGTACATTTTAATAGTGGGCTTTAAAAGACCATGATAAAATTACCTAGAAGATACTTGGAGGAGGTTTTCCATGAGTCAGTTAGGAGTGTGATTTTTAAAATCCTAACACTGGCCCCTCCTCAAAAGCCCTGGGACTGATACTGGGACAAGTCACAGGACACCTGGATTCTAGTCCAGTCCTCCTATAAATGTCACTGGGATGACAGTATGTAACTGACCATGCTTTGTGAAGTTAATGATACAAGAAAATAATATTGTGTCACAAGCCAAAACCCATATTAAAACCTAATACTTATTTTTGGAAGATGTATTACAAATATGTTCAGTATTATTTAATAATATAATTAAATAATATTTTATTAAAACACAAAAGCCATATTAAAACTTAATAGTTACTTTTGGAAGATATAATATAAATATGTTCAGCATTACTATTTAATTCATTAAAATTTTTATTTTATTTTAAAATTTGTGACTGTGTGTTCAAGTGCATGTGTGTGCATAAACTACGGAAGCCAGAAGATGGCTCTGGATTACACATACTTATCTACCATAAACAACAACAGTAAAATCGTACTCGTCTTTAACACAAGTAATGAGACAAAACCACACTTTAAGTCTTGATGAGACACTTATTATGATACTCGTGAGAGTGATTCCTAAAAGTGAGAAGGTTTATTTTGGATCTAACAGTATAACTTAATAAACACAGACTCATTTTTTTTTTCAATGTGCTAAAAAGACTACTAAATCCTATATCCTCCTCAGTTAAGACAAATATAATTTACTTGGGGGAGGGGGTAATGGGGATGGTGGAGGTGGCAGGTAAGAGCACTTCCACTGTTACACTAAAATGTTTACTAAACATATGCTGTAGTAACACTGTGCACCACATTCAAAACGCATTTGTCTAATTTTATTTTAAATGAGTAGAATTTCTTCCTGGTCCATGGCCTACAATGATCTATTTTGCTCCACAGACTTTCACTCCTCTACTATGTCTCCAGGACTTAAAACTCTTCCCTGGCTGATTGTGGTACAGGAATCGCAGCCCTCCGTTGGCACAAGTAGGACACAGGAGAGCAGGAACAACACATGTTCACCACAGTTACTCAACTGTTCCTGTGTGCCAAGAGCAAAACCACGCCTTCCAGGAATGACACCTTAGACCCCATCAGGCGGCAAGGCTAGGAGTTTGGATTCCAGAATGCCCGCACCACGTAGACTTGCTTCCTGTCTCAAACTGCCATTGCAGCATCTTCGTTTTTGTTTGCTTGTCTTTTTTTTTTTTAATTTTACAAGAAAACTGAATTTTAAAAATTATATCCGAATCATTCCCTCTATTACAACCGTCCTGTTACTCCTTTGTTCACTCCCATTAGTCTTTCATAGCTAATTTCCTACTGTGACCACTTTTGTTGAAGTTCCCCATGGCCTCTCCCTACTGCTAATTCTTGATGCTCAAATTACCCTAGCAGATCTAATTATGCTCATTCTGAGAAAGTTTGTCAAACTGACTGTGAGGTTTTCATGGATAAATCCAGCCAGTGGAAGCCTCTTATAGCAGAACCCTTTGTACTTTGCACTACTTTTTAAGAGGCTTGGGTTCATCTTTAATGTATTAAAGATCAAAACTGGCATTGCCTCAGGACCACTGTAGTGCCAGACCTAAGAGACACCTGCCATTCCTACGAACAGTTCCAGTTTAATTCTAACTACAGCTCCCTCCTCCTACTGTGTTAAAATATTTTCCTAGAACATATCTACTTCAGCGTTGATCTTTTTTATTGGAGTTAACTGTGGGTCCAAGCACATACTAACACGCACCCTGTGTTATCCCCAGCCCTGTTTACCTTTTTTGTGGTCTTTATAAAGCTTTCCTGAGTGGTCCTCATAAGCCATGGTGATTTTGAGAACAACTCCAGAGCCCACCTTCCTCTCCTCTCCATCCTCTGCTTCCTTCTTTTAATACACAATGCTTCCACCCTGGACCTTCTGAAGAGCTCTGCCACTCTTCTCAAAAGCCCTTGGACTGGCACTTTAATAAGTCACAGGAAGCCTGGACTCTAGTCTCGTTCCTCCATACATGTTACCATGATCATCATATGTGGTGGTTTAAATAGGTTTGGTGCCCATCAACTCATGTGTTCGAATGCTTGGCCCACAGGGTGTGGCACTTCTAGAAGGTGTGGCCTTATTAAAGTAGAGGTGGGCTTTGAGGTCTGCTGGTGCTCAAGCTCCGCCAAGTGGTGAATACTCTCTTCCTGGCTGCCTGCAGATCAGGATGTAGAACTCTGGGCCTTTCCAGCACCATGTGAGCTGCACACAGCCATGCTTCCCACCATGATGATAATGGACTGAGCCTCTGAAACTCTAAGCCAGCCCCAATGAGCTGTTTTCCTTTATAGCAATGAAACCCTAAGACGCCATACACAGCTAAGTCGACATATAATTTTGTTGTTTAAGCAAACAGTTTTACTTTATCTTGAAGAGTCCTACTCAAAAACTAAACTATTATCTTTTAATGTTTTCTGGAAAAGAAAAAAAAAACTGACTTAAAAACCTAGGTCAAAGGTGATCCTAAAAATTAAGTTGTCATGGATTCATGTAGGAATCTGATCTGTGAATGACAGGGTAGTTGTTTCAGGGTAGAAACCAAGGAGAAGGATGAGGCTTCACTAGCATAGAACTTAAACTCCTAGAACACGGCTTCTCACCTGGGTTACCATGGGAGCCAGTCCGCACTTACATACATACGTTACATACATCCCTGACACTCTGTGCCCCACACAGCTTTAAAAAAAGTGCCACCTGCCAATTAAAAGACAAAAAACAAACCACATTTTCCTACTGAAAAGTAAGCTAATGATGATATCATCTCCCTAAAAACCAGTCCAAGACCTGCGCTGCATTTAAAAGAAAACGACCATGTCCTTATATCATCCTTGAGATCACGGGTGACCAGGATGTGGCCTACCTCTCCTTTAAAATCACAGCTTTGCACCAGTCACCCTGCCTCCGAGGCCACTGTGCTTGTTTCTAGAACACAGGCTTGACTGTGTTTTTTTCAATCTGAAAAGCTCATCTGACACCAACCCTGTGCTCTTTACTGTCCTTCCATTCTTTCTCTTCACTCTTTATTTTTCTTTCTGGTTTCTCTCCTGGATTGCTCACTGAGATTTGCATCCTGGCTCTTCAGCTTCACTGACATTTTATCTTAGCTAGGTCTTTTCTTTCTTTCTTTCTTTCTTTCTTTCTTTCTTTCTTTCTTTCTTTCTTTCTTTCTTTCTTTCCTATCTTTCTTTCTAAACACCCAGCTCATCTCTCAGGACTGTTCAGAGAATTAAATTATAAGAAACAAAAGCACTTAGCACAGAACCTGGCGTGTATTAGGGGCTCTTAGTTGAATGTGGATAAAGACATGGCCAGAAAAGCGAGGAGTGGTGTTCTCTGGTGCAGTGCTAGGGGCTGTACACACAAACACAGGCCAGCAGCACAGTAAATTTGTACTTTGATATGGGCTCAAAGCTGCTGTAGAGGGGAGAGGGAAATCCTTCCGGCTAGATTGGGGCAAGGGCTTTGAAGGTAAACATGAGAAGAAAATGTAACAAATCACATTTCACCTTGGGCAAGGATACAAAACAAGCTAAGTCAGGGGAAAGGGCATGCTTTTCTGAATGTCACATTATGTTGCCTTGCTGAGTCTGCCCTCTCCCGGCATTCCCCCAGGAGCTGAGATTACAGGAATCTGCCCACATGCCCAGCTTGGTGAGGGGTCACATATTTCATTACCGTACCCTTCTCTTCCTTCTGCCTTTCCCCTCCGCTTCAACCAAACAATGGCACGTGGTTACTTTATCAGAGATGTCATAACAAAGTCCCAGTCTTGGGGTCCTTAAACAAAGGTGACAAGAAAAATAAGAGCAAGATGTCAGTGAGGTTAGTGGCCTACCACCTCTCTCTTTGGGTTACAGTGGCCATCACCTCTCCTTGTCTTTAGGTCGCCTTTCCTCTGTTACAGCCTGCTTTCAAATGTCCCTTTCTTATATGGACACCACACATAATGGATTAGATGGTACCCCAGTGACTTCATTTTGGCTTAATTTAATCTCTTTAAAGACTTTATCTGTAAACACAGTCACATTACTGGTACCCTGAAGTTTGAAAAGCTAACCTAAGACTTTTGAATGGAAACATTATAGCTTACAATGTCTTCCAAAATCAGAGGTTACTTTGAAGAGAACAAAGGTTGGATAATGATGATGAGAGAGAATCTGGGATTACTGAGGGTCAGATGATAATGGTTATAACAAATGATTTTAAAAAGAAACATTTGGGGAGCAGGGGTGGAGAGATGGCTCAGTGGCTAAGAAAACTGTCTGATCTTCCAAAGTTCTTGTGTTCAATTCCCAGCAACTACATGGTGGCTCATAGCCATCCATAATGAGATCTGGTGCCCTCTTCTGGCCTGCAGCTGTACATGCAGGCAAAATATGGTATATGTAATAAATAAATATGTATAAAAAAGAAACATTTGTTGAATGCTTACTATCTGCAGGGAATTTAACCTAAAATCTTAAATATTCATCTCATTTATACTTTATAGTAATCTGTGAGGAGGGTCATATAGTTTTAAAGACTCAGACTTTCAAGCTGGGCAGTGGTGGCACACACCTTTAATCCCAGCATTTGGGAGGTAGAGGTAGGCGGATCTCTGTGAGTTCGAAGTCAGCCTGGTCTACAGATTGAGTCCAGGACAGCTAGAGCTGTTACACAGAGAAACCCTGTCTTGAAAAACCAGAAAGAAAAGAAAAAAAAACACCTCAGATTTTCTTCCAGAAATAGGATAACTTTTTAACGCCATGCAGATTATATGCAGTTGTGATGTAACCATGTGCCTATTGACCCAAACATCTCTCAAAGATGTCTCATGGCCACATGGGACCTGTGACATCTGGTGTCTACCAGCCATATACCCCACTAGGCTTCCTGGACCTGGGTAGGTCCCTTCTGTGATTGCTTCCAATGTCAGTGACCTTCATTCTGACAATGTTTGATACCCATGTCACTTTGGTTACTTCTGGAGGAAGCGTCAGAAAGCAGGTCATAAAAATTCCTCTACCACTCCTCCTCTTACATCCTGCTTAAAGCATCTAGGAATAGACATTATGAACTTTAGCTACAGTTAAATTATTCCAATAACCTTATTTGTGGTCACAGTGTGATTTTACATTTTCCCGAGTTTTTCACTTGCAAAGAGCCATGTTGCTAGGGCAAGACTGGGTTGGTGGTGACAGAAAACCAGGGGTATCCTAACCTTTAGCCTCACCAATGCAAAGGAAAAAGGAATTTAAGCTGGCACATTTTGAGGGTCCATCCCTGCTTGGATAAGCTGCTAGTAAGAGGTACAGAACATGAGGCTTCCCAGACATAGATTCTCCAGTTCTTACATTTGTGAAAATATTAAAACCCAGTACTACTTGGTGCAGTGGCACACGCCTGTAATCCCAGCACTCAGGGAGGCAGAGGCAGGTGGATCTCTGTGAGTTCCAGGCCAGCCTGGCCTACAAAGGGAATCCAGGATAGCCAAGGCTACACAGAAAAACCTTGTCTCAGAAAAACAAACAAACAAGAAAGAAAGAGAAAAAGGAAGGAAGGAAGGAAGAAAAAATGTAGAACTGTTTCTTTCCTGCACCTATAGCAGGAAAAGTCTCCAATTTTTTTTAATCACAGACTCAGCTTAAGATCTGCCTCCTTTAAACATTTTAACTGCACGATACAATAGTGTTAGGTCTAAGCACAGAAACAGACAACAGATTCCTGGAGCCATCCAAGATGTCTGAAAACTACATCCTGATGAGTGCAGTCTGCTATTCTTCTCTTCTTCCAGGTCCTGGAAACCACTAAACATTTGACTCAATCTTTCTCTAAGTTTGGCCATTTCGCATCCTTACAATCAGTGGAATAAGTATACCTTCAGTACCGCCACCATGACTAACTCATCTCACTCAGCATAGTGTTCTCCGGGTTCATCCACGCCACTGCTGCACAGGGCAGATTTATCATCCTCGCTTTGGCAATTTGATGGTCCCCTGATTGCTCTAAGTATCTATGTAGCTCCATTCTAGGTTAACACTAAAAACACAGTCACTGCACTTAAATCATTAAGAATGGATTTTTTCCCAGTTTATTGTTCTGAGAAGGAAGAAAAAAAAAAGAGTATGTTATGGCTCACTGACACTTTATTTGTAAATAAAAAAAGGTGATTCCCAATTACTGGCTAATGAGTACTTTAGAAAAATGGGGAAATTGAACCTCTAGGCTAGTCTCCTGATGTTAGTATTTTACTCAATGGAAGACAATAGCCAAGATGGACAAGATTAGGGGCCAGCAAGACCGCTCAGTTAGTAAAAGCACTTTCCTCAGCGTCTGATCCCTTAGACACATGTGATAAAATGACATGCTCAAAAGTTGTCCTCTGATCTCCATCTACACACGGTGACACAGGCACACACATATGCATGCACACATATAATAAATAATGAACTATATACAAAATACAAGATTCCCAATGCCAGCAAGCTGTGCAGACTTGAGCGTGGGTACAGTTAATTTATACTGCGTACAGTGGTAGGGCCCTCCATTTTCAACACATGGCTACAACTCAACATTAAGTTGAAATGATCATGGAACCTTTTCAAGTCAAATCCTCTTCCTTCTCACCTTCAAATGTTTTTCCTTAAGGAAAACCAGAGGGGCCATGAGAAATTTCTTCGAACCATAGACAAGACAGTGGATGCTGGACTCTCACCAATTCTAGCTGGTTCCCATATAGTAAGCTATCTACTACCAAAAGGAAGGTCAAGAAAAATCCTGGGACATTTTCATCATTAGAACCAAAATTTTATAACTGGAAAGACCAGGCTACTGGCATTGCCCAGTGTAATCATTCATCATCTGCTTGCCCATGCTTACATGGACATATGGTCTTAGTTACTTTTCATTGCTGTCATAATATCCCATGACCAAGACAACGTATAGAAGAGTTTATTATAGTTTCAGAGGGTGAGTCTGTGATGAACATAGCAGCAGGCTATGAGGCACAGGACTGACATGTAGCTCGATACACAAGAAGGCAGCATAGAGAGAATAATTGGGAATGGCATGTGCTTTTGAAACCTCAGAGCCTGCCCCCAGCAACACACCTCCTCCAACAAAGCCACACCTCCAAATCCTCCTTAAATAGTTCTACCAACTGGGAACCAAATAGTCAAAACATGAGCATATGGGATTCATTCTTATTCAAACCACTACATATATATATATATTGCTATCAAAATTCCTGCTTCTATTTTAATTATCACTTTTGAAGTGTATATTAACAAAACCAATTTTTGTCATTTAAAAAATGTCATTACATCAGTCTTTCACTATCTGGTATGATGATAATTATCATGGAGGACAAAATATACTTTGTGTTTTTTTTCTCACTACCAAACATTATCTATTTTATACATCAAGATAAACAAACAAATAATGCTTATTCAAGGAAACACACAACTTCCTAAAATAACCCCCACTCCAAGTTATTAGCCGCCATGCAGAGTATCTATTACAAAGAATACACACAACATAATTTTAAAATTAAGCCACTATTTCTAGGCTCGCAGGAGTCACTTGACGCTTAGGCAGCACTTTACAGCTCTCCAGAGAAAGGAACTACACAAGGCTGTCATTTTAGTTGCTGTGCACAGTACTCGCTGGAACAGAATTTACAAGGCTGCACTTGGAGAGATAAAGTGGGATGTAAAACAGCGCTAGTACCTGCTGCAGTTACAGCACTGGGTCACAGCCTCTGCTGAGCTTCAAGGGAACCAGACATTAGCTAGCTCTTCAGTGCTGGACCACTGGGAATCTTGATCACCTTTGGAAACCTCCCTGTCAAATGGTCACAAAGTCCTTACGTATCCTCTCTTTTGTGGGGCTCCAGCTTGTATTATGTATGCTCTTTCTTTGGGTCTGGCTTCCATGACACAATGTCTGTCCCTTCTCAGTTATAGCAGATTGTGCCCTTACTCTGTGAATCCGTTTCCCTACAGCATTACCAAGGTCTGCCTGGCAGTTACTGCTGTAAACAACGAACATTCACTTGAAGTCAGAGCAGATTTCGCATCCATCAATGCAGCTCACAGACAAAAGCCTGGGATTCCTACAGCAGAAACGGGCAATGTTACCCAAAAGTGCCAGGTTACATACTGGGTCTGTCCCTTAATATAAGTGGCAAGTTATAACACTGTTTTAAAGAAAGCAGTCATCAATACTTGAGCTGAATTTGTTTTCGTTGCTCAATGTGAGGGCTCATCTCACTTCCTGCTGGGATAGATCTTCACTTTGGGTTTCTAGAACCATTCCCCCTCATCTCCAGCCCACAAGCACTATAGAAAGTCTGTCATTCATTCCTGAATCACGCTCAGGTTGTGGCGCAGGATCTGGGTCATAATTAATGTCTATATTATTAATTCAAGTGCATTGATTGCCACACTGCTCTCCACCAACTTGTGTTTACCCACTATCACAGTAAGCCAGCAGCAATTAAATTTTCTCCCTTGAGGATGCCTGGTGGCTAACATTTTCATGAGGGCATACAACTCGGTAACAAAGGCTTCCCCATGGCTGAGCTGGGACTAGTCAATCATCCTGCATATGAACTTGTGGCTGCATCATGAAAGGGCTGGCTAGGAAGATGCTGACACATCTCTAGGGAGCCCCTAGAAACTTTTACACTTGGACACCTATTATAAACACCTTTGGGATAATTTTCCACCAAAATTACCTTCTTTGGAAAACTCATACAGTGATCTCTTAAAAAGTAACATAACAGGGAGTGACCATACTATTAAGGAATTATATTCCTAGATAGCGCAAAAGAATTTAGACCAAGTATGCAAACAGGTGTCTGTATACACTGCTGATGGCAGCATTATTCACAATAGCTAAAATAAAACAACTCAAATACCCACTGACAAACAGAATGTGGTATGCACATGCAACGGCATATTATCCAGTGTGTAAAAATGAAATTCAGCCAAATGTTACAACACGGATGAGCTTTGAGGACATCACACTAATGACACCAACCAGGAAAAGGTCAAATATCACATGTTTCCTTTCAGAGGAGGTCCCTAGAATGGTCAGACTCGGGGTCAGAAAGGTGGATGATGATTGCCAAGGGTGGGGCTGTTATTGTTTAACTTGCAAATTTATCCTAGAGAGAGATGATGATTACGGGTAAAGCAATTCGAAGGCACTTAGCACTGAACTGTACACTTAGGAGTGGTTGAAATAGTGGATTTTACATTATACTTTACCACAGTAAAAACAAACCTCACCCACTCCAGCGTCTATTCTCAACCACAAATAAATTAATACTGAACTTTAGCAGAATTGTTCTCTCTTAGCCTGGGAAGTAATCCCAGAGCGATAAGCAGAGAAACACAGCCAGGCCTCTCTGCGGGTGAAGTGGCTCATTCATGTGTCTGCCCTGGGTCCTCAGGGCCTGAGAATCAAAAGCATGCCCCAGCAAAGCAGCAAGCCCCACTCCCCTGTGACCTTTTCCAGTCAGTAGGAAATAAATTATGCTCAGCACATTCTTAAGAAGGTTGGGGTAAGGAAAGGAAGGAACTGAAACATGTTTCGGAAAGTCATTTTCAAAATCTAAAGTGAATAACAATTTCAGTATTTTAAAGGGTAGATGTAGTTATCTGAGAACTATAAAAATGAACAAGGGGGTATCTGCATAATGCTGACTCAGACTGTGTCCTTCCTGCAAATAAATTTTATTTTATTTTATTTTTTAAAATATATTTTATTAATTTATTCTTGTTACATCTCAATGGTTATCCCATCCCTTGTATCCTCCCATTCCTCCCTCCCTCCCATTTTCCCCTTACTCCCCTCCCCTATGATTGTGACTGAGGGGGACCTCCTCCCCCTGTATATGCTCATAGGGTATCAAGTCTCTGCTTGGTAGCCTGCTATCCTTCCTCTGAGTGCCACCAGGCATTTTATTTTATAGTGACCACTTCTATAGGTATACTGGTTCTTCTAACTTAGTCTGAATTGTAATTACTATTATATATAAATGTTATTATACTGTATTGTCCTATCAATTTTCAAATAATTGATATTTGAATTCAAATAATTCAAATACAGTTAATTCACCTAATTCCTTATTACACATAATTATATCCAAAGTTCAGTAGGGAAAAGTTACTTATTTGCAACCCTAAGACTATGTGTATAAATATATGTAAGTAAATACCAATATAAGCTCATTTATGAACATGAGTGGTCAAACAATAAAAGCTATCTTCTGACGAAGGACTTTACATTCTTCGCTTTAAATGTCTATTGTTCTCACTGGGCTCAATTAAACAAACTCAGTGGACATCCCTCACACATTCACTCCTTCCTGAAAGCTAATGGCCTGTTTTCCTTGCAGGAATGAAGACTCTCCCTATGCACATGCCAGACATGATCACTGCCGTGCCACTTCTGCATGCCGTTCCCAGATATTAAGAGTTGAACGATCCTGCTTTGGAGCATTTTACAGATCTTTCCCTCTGTCTGAGGGGCTTTAGCACCTCTATGTCCTTCCATCGTACCTGAAATTGGGACTTTCCCTTTGCATTCTCAACCTTCTGGTATCTGTTGTTGTGGGGGTGTGTGGAGGGAGCGGGGCACGGTGCTGTGGTGTTGTTTTCAGACAGGGTCTTGCCCAGTTACCTAGCCTAGCCTTGAACTTTCAATCCCCCTGTCTCTTAATCCCAAGTGCTGAGACTACAGGTGAATGCTAATATGCCCAGCACCCAATCCTTCCTGCCCTACTTTCACTTTTTGTCAATGACACTACAGCCCTCTGACATAGATTGTGCTGTTTGGTTTTTGTCAACATAACACAAGCCTAGCCACATCTGGAAAGAGAAATATTTTCTTTTTAAGAGAAATCTTAGTTGAGAACATGCTTTCATTAGTTTGGCCTAAACACAAGTCTCTGGGGTATGGTCTTGATTAATAATTGATGGGTGATAGCCCAGATCAGTGGAGGTGATCCTATTCCTTTGGTGGTCCTGGGTTGTATAAGAAAGCAGGCTGAGAATGCCATGAGGCACAAGCCAGTAAGAAACACACTTCCATGGCTTCCGCTTTACTTCCTGCCTCCAGCTTCCTCCTGTCATTTCCCTTAGCGATGGACTGTTGCCTGGCAGTGTGAGCTGTAATAAACTCTGTCCTCTCCAAGTTTTTTTTTTTTTTTTTTTTTTTTTTTTGGTCATCATGTTTTAGGACAGCGATAGAAATTCCAACCAAGACAGAGACCAATCTAATAGGTAATTTTGAATGAATAAATTATAGCTGTTCAAAATTTATGGGTGCTTGAAATGCATTTGATCCTTGGAATTTGAAGTTACTTATTAAAGGGTAAGTTTATGAAAACTGTAGTGAATCGATACCATCTCCCCTGCTCTGGCTAACACAGAGCTCCCAGTCCTGTATACCTTAGTTCTTAAAATGTACCTATTTCTGAAACTAATTGTATCTTGTGAAAAATGTGTCATAATGAAAGCCTTGATTAAGTCACACTGGTCGCCGCCCTTCGTCTTTTCCTGTTCCCTAGTCTCCCTGGAGAAGCCCTGGATAATCAGTAGTCAGGGTTAAGTACATAAATCCCTGACAGCCTTTCTTCCTAATGCATGTCACATGGGGTTGCCACTTAGTAATGAACCAGATCGCACATGAGCCTTGCAATTCAGAGCAAGCTGGTGACTATCAGTTGGAGACTGGCAACTGAATTCATTTTTTTCCCCCTCTCCTATAACTGATAGCAGGTATCTCTCCTTACTGCTCAGCCAACTGTTTTTTTCAGCAGGCTGCCTCTCCCACTCAAGTACTGCTGATGTGAATTGCATGGGAGACAGCCTTGGAATCAAGCCATCTCTAGAAACCCAGTAAAAAGCCACTCTGAGGATGCAGCTACACAGCTCTTGGGGAATGAGATAACCCACAAGTCCCCAAAAGAGTGGGGGGTCATAATCCAGGGGATCATGGATACAACCCAGTCTGGATTGTGTTGTTTTAGTGTTGGGGAAAACCCTAAGTTTCAGACATGCTAAGCACACGCTCTACCACAAAACTAGGCTCCTAGGCCCCAGTCTAGGTTTTAAGTCACTTCATTACCAAAACACACTTCCAATGCAATGGAAACCCATTTTACAAAGTGCACAAGAAAGAAAAATGTTCTTTTAGCTGAATCACAAAGGATGTAAGGAACTACATGAAGTCTTCATACAAATTTTATATCTATTATAAGATGATCCTGGAGTTAATACCGATTCAAAGCTCTCAAGATTCTCTTTTAAAAGGCTTGTAACAAGGAGTTTCGCCTATTGGTTAGTGTTAGTTGCTGATAAACTCCCTAAGGGTATCTTGCTCCTCTTGGTGACAACGCTAGTGAGGCCATTAACAACAAGTAATTAATTGTACAGTCCACGAAGGAAAAAGCAAACAAGCAAACCAACCAACTTCGGGACACCAGGGATAAGCATTAGCAATAGCAAAGTATATAGCCCAGCTGAGGATACAGGCACTTCATTTGCACTCTTTAATGTAATCAACAGTGTATCGAAAATGAGCTACCTTCAGGTGTGCAGAAAAGTGATGAGATGGCAAATGCAGCCAGTGCTGATTCTTGCCTAAGAGTGTCTCTCAGACAAAAATGGATTTTGGACGACAGGATGTTGGTAGGGAGCTATGATACGGGGGTTCCTCAGTGGGGGCTGAAGCGGGAGATGAGGAGGGGTGTATCGAATCAAGATACACTGTATATGTGTATGAAACTTTTAAGTAGTAAACCAAAATTAAATATGGATTTTATAGCACTTTAAAGCACTGCTATTATAAATTCAATTTAAGAGGCACAGTCAAAAATGTGGTTATAATTTTGAAAAGGGAATTGTCACGAATCACAGCTGGCTTGTTGCTATCATATGGTTTTTTAGAAATGAAAAGCAGTGGGGTGTGATAGCACACACTTTAATCCCAGGATTCAGGAGGCTGAGGAAGGAGCGAAGGCCCTTAGGCCAGGCTCACTTACAAGGGCTTGACACTTTTTATGTGTAGAGGGTTCTAACCACCTTTGGAATATTGCTTTACCAGAAGGCAGCATGAGGGAGCTCTGTCACGTTCTAATTTATCACTTTCAGGCTAGAGAAGATGATCATTTCTACAGTCATTATAGACTGAGTGCTGCAATCTCAGGAGACCCCTGAACTTGCCTCTTTCTAAGGAAAAGAAGGCTGGGAGAAGCGATACAACTGTCAAAGCACATGGAATCCACAGGATACTGTAACTATTAGTTCTCTGTGTGCCTGTCTCTGTTTTTCTGTCTCTTTCTGTGTCTCTCTTTCTGTTCTCTCTCTCTCTCTCTCTCTCTCTCTCTCTCTCTCTCTCTCTCTCTCT
>OU015752.1:26976597-26988098 GCA_907169655.1 Acomys percivali
TCTCTCTCTCTCTCTCTCTCTCTCTCTCTCTCTCTCTCTCTCTCTCTGTGTGTGTGTGTGTGTGTGTCTCTGTCTCTCTCTGTTTCTGTCCCTCTCTCTCTCTCTCTCTCTCTCTGTTGTGTTGATGGAGACTGAACTTAGGACTCCACACAAGCTAGGCAGATGCTCTACCAGTAAACAAACCAGCACACTCCCAGCCCACATTCCATCCTTCTGAGAAGGAAAGTCATAAGAATTCCATAAAATAAAAATAAAACAAATAAAAACCAATATAGGATATTTCATTGAGAACTCATTCTAACAGGTACTATGTGTATATTAATCTCTGAGTAATTTCGTCTGCTTTTTAAATGTGTGTCTTAGTGGTGGCATTTCTCAGCACAAAAGTCAAAAAAGATCAAATGGCAGTGTTTCTTGAACCACTTTACTCACTCCTCACCATGGGAACAACAGCCACAGCTCACCTTGTTTGTGCTCAACCCTTTAATGATGGGACCATTTTTACTGGCACAACAGCATCTTCAGTGTACGACAGCTAATCACCAAGGCAGTGGCTCCTTCAGAAGCCCATCCCTCTGGCATACTGTTAGCTCTGCTCTGTCTGCCTTCTCTTGGATCCTGCGAATTTTCTAAGATATATTCTTCTTCAGTCTTCCCATAGGTTCTGAGAAATTATATTCATGAAATTCCTTGCCTGTTTTCACAGACTAAATTAGGGTGGAGTTAAAGTGGTCCATCTCTCATGGAAGCAACAAGGAAGTTGAACCACCACCCAGTTCACAGCAGGAGCAAGAACATCTGGTCATAATCTGACTGTGACATGCACAGATGGAAACAGCATCGCATTTGAAGGCATCACGGCTAAGGTGCTCTCCCAGCATCTTTTCATCTTCTTCATTGATTATCCTTTCATGTGGGTCCAATGATCAATTTACAACTTCCTGGCAGTTCCCTGTTCCATTTCTGTCACCCTAACACCTGTTCTGTGTAGCTGGCAAGAGGAAGGCAGCCCTCTTTTCTCATGTACAAGCTGAAGGAGGCTGGTCTGGGTCTGCGGGCCCACAGTTTTCGGTGGCTTTTGTGAAATATCTCCATTAAGTTCTGTAAATAATCTCTGAGAGGGAAATGCTTGCCAGGGAACCAGGGTTTGATGGCTGAACCTCCCTCAGCTTTGGACAATGATGACTTTTCTTTTCTTTTTTTATTATTATTATCACTATCAGTATTTATTATTACTTTGTATTCTCCTATAGCCAAAGGAAATTTCCATAAAAGCAAGAAAATTTTTAATCTGCTATTATGAATGATGACTTTTCTAATCTTTGTACACACACACACACACACACACACCTATCCCAGAGAAGTTTACCTTGACTTAAGAAACTGGTCTTTCAGTTTCTGGTGATGGGAAACATTTATGAAAATGTTATGATATAGATGACAATCCCAGGAGGAGTCTAGAAGCAAACTTTTCTACAAGTTAGTTAAAATTGAATCCTAATGGCTAGGTCCTTTTCTCAGATTTATTTGTGTTTTTAATTGGATGTCCTCACATGAAAAAAAAATAGGAAGTTAATTAAAAATCACACATTAGTTCCTTAAACACGTATCAATCATCTCTACATGTTAAGAAGGTCAACTGTTTTATTTGTGTTATTTCTAGTAAAAACTTAACAGCATTATCCTACAAACCAAAAGGTACAGGATGCTCTAATATATTAATGGAGCGAAGAAGAAATCAAGCCTTTTCTTTCCCCTTCTTACTCGGCCTCTAACCATTATATTGAAATTAGATAGTGACAGATCCAGAATTTTAAACTTTTGAATTTTAGATTAAGACTTGTTTATGCTTTACTTTTCAAATATTTAATATTATCAAGAAAAAATATCACAGAGTGCATTTGCATTATTTGATATGAAGCATTTTAAAGTATAGTGACATCAAAAGTTTTATGTCTCAACTTTTCATAGATGTATCTTTTTTTTTTTTTTTGAGACAGGGTTTCTCTGTGTAGCCTTGACTGTCCTGGACTCACTTTGTAGACCAGGCTGGCCTTGAACTCACAGCGATCTGCCTGCCTCTGCCTCCCAAGGGCTGGAATCAAAGGCATGCACCACCACCGCCTGGCTCACAGATGTATCTTCTATTTCATTTCAAACTATCCTAATACTTAAGGATAGTAACATCTGTTCCCTAAATTATCTTTCTGATCTTTCTGTTAATCTTCTTTTTAGTTAATAATATTTATATCCAGACCACACGTCCCCTTCCTCCTCTCCTCCCAGCTCTTCCCCTGTCTCTTGGATCTTAAAAGACAGACAAATGTAATGTCCTAAGTAGTTTATAAAGTGAAAACCAACAATAAGAATAAATTTACTTATTTTTGTGTGGCTCAAATTACTTTCAAATTGGAAGGCAGTTTAGGGTCCTCAAGTTTCTGTCCTTGGGATTGCAGTGATTCTGGGCTCATGGAAGAACAGAGCTTAACAGAATCTATAATGAGGGATGATATATTTTATCCTTATGGGCATTTGTTTTGTTTTTAAGGAACAGAAAGGAAGTCTACATACTCTTATTACTGATCCCTAAATATGTGGGTTAATTCTGGCTTTTTCGTTTGTCTCCTCTATTTATGTACATAAATTGTACTCATCTATTTTGGAGAGTTAACTGGGTCACCCAGGCTGGCCTGAGACCCACAGTCCTCCTGCCGCTCTCTCTCCAGTGCTGGGTTATGGGTATGCATCTTCACACTTGGCTTCTTCAAATTCTTAAACATCTTCATTACATATTATGAAATGTAATAGGTTGCAATCATGGCTGAGGTGTGTGTGTGTGTGTGTGTGTGTGTGTGTGTGTGTACATGTATTCTAGTTAATGGAACACAGGGAACATATTCAGAAGTCGTGCCTCTTTACTAGCTCTTTACTTTGCTCTTTGAGGCAGCGTCTCTCTCATAAACCTACAGTTCACCAATTAGGCTAGGCAGGCTAGCCAGTGGCCTCCTAGGAACCACTTATCTTCATTTTTCCCAGCATTGGGATTACCAGTGTGCTACCATGGCTAGATTTTGACACAGGTGTGAGGGATCAAACTCATGTCTTCACACATGCACAGCAAACATTTGCCAACTGAGTTACTCCCTTAGCCCCAGAACACCCGACCACCATGTAGCTGGGCTTTTGGCTACTTAATTGGGTTCTTTTACTTACCTCCCTACACCACCCCTACCCCTTCCAACCTCCCAACACTAGGTAGGAAAGAAAGAAGTTAGAGGGGGAAGGGGGCATTGATAAGGTTAGACTACTTTCTACTGATTAGGGGCGTCAAGTTTTTTGGGGGCAGGGTTGATATTTGTCTTCGGGATATCTCCAACCAGCAATCCAGCAACCAATAGCAGCAGCAATCCCTGCCCCCCCACACCCCCAGCCTCTTGGGATCTGGTATTAATTATACCCTCTGAAGAGTCCCTAGAATTCCAAACACAAACTATCTTCAGCTAGCAAAATCACACCAGTGCTAGAGCAGGAGGCAAAGCATAGTCAACTGCTGTGGACAATCTGAAGTAGGCCCACATCCCACACCTGGAATTAAAAAAAAAAAATTCACATAACATTTCTATGTTAAAAAATAATTCTCATTACACCACATGGTAAGATTCACAGGAAACACCTCCACTTGGACACTTAGGGAGGGGGCATGGAATGTGGCAAATGTAGCATTCAACACTTCCTCTACAGTCAGGCTGGGGCTGTCCTACACTACCTCTAAGCTTTGGAAACTGTCATAATTGCTTGAAGTTACTTAAGTGAAACCACAAGGAAACTCAGAGTTGTGAGTGTATAGTCTAGTACTAATTGACTTGTAGACAGCCAGGAAAGCATAGGAAATAACTTAGAAACCTTGGACCCTACTTATCTTGGGCTGAACATCCCTCTTACCAGTGTAAGACTCTCAAGATATGCACAAACACCTCTCTCTAAATACACTAAGCAACACGTAAGCAACATCAAGCTGCACTCATACCGCACCCTCCCCCACAAGTAAAAGAAGCTTCTCTTCCTCTTGAGAATTATCCAACTTAGACAGGTTCTGTTTAATCACACTCCCCTTACGTGCCAGTAGACATTTGGGAAGGTCACTTCAGCCTGAACTGATTTGGGGTATATATACAATAAAGAAAGACTATGTTCTCTTTATTTTTTATTTTATTTATTTTTTTTATTTTTTGGTTTTTTGAGACAGGGTCTCCCTATGTAGCCTTGGCTGTCCTGGACTCGCTTTGTAGACCAGGCTGGCCTCGAACACACAGCGATCCGCCTGCCTCTGCCTCCCGAGTGCTGGGATTAAAGGCGTGCGCCACCACGCCCGGCCTATGTTCTCTTTAAATAACACCTCTTGTTTATCGTCTTTTGCCTATGCATAAAAGGGCAGACACACAACTTAAATCAGATGCGTGATGGGAGAGGACAGGTGCAGTAGAAAAATGATTATTTAACCTAACCAACCAATCAAAATAGAGAACCACTCAAGTCACACCCCTTCCTAACAGATCCTCCTTCCTTTACACTTCATTAAAAAAGAGCCTAGGACATAATCACAGGGCTTCTAAGCATCTTCACGCATGAAGTCGGCTTGCTCTCTTACAACATATTCTGACCTGCTGTAGTACTCTGCTTTGAATAAAGTTTCCTTACTCCTTTGCAATCTATGTGGGCTTCCATTTCATTTAAAAAAAAAAAAAAAAAAGAGTCTCAAACCCAGAAAAGTCCTGGCCTGGACCGTGACCACAGCACATGCCCAAGGTGAAATCACGGCAGTGAGACATTTTAGGAAAACAAGAGACCAAAATGGTTCAGCAATGGCATGTGTTCGTCTCTTATAATAATCTTAGGAGCTTTTTGGTAAAATTGGAATTATAACAAGACAGAAGGCATAAAAACAGATAAATCCATTTTAAGTGGTAGCACTTAGGAGGAACAAGTTCAATTGCCTCCTCCTTCAACAAGCAATGCCTCCATACGAATTGTCACGGTGGTTGTGTAAATCGCACAGATCAGGTCTGCCATATCCCCTGAAGCACTTCCAAGGCTGCAGACACTCTTACTCCTCTGACTTTGCATCCTAAGTACACACCCTTATACTTCTTAACCCTTGGAATGTGTTCCTATATTACCACACAGAAAATGATATAGCTAATATTTGAATAGATCACAGATAAGGGAAGACAAAAAAAAAGAAACAAGGGATGGAAATAGGGGCAGGAGGAAGAGAGGAGCAGCTTGATGAGAGAAATAAAAGCATGGCGGGGGATATGATAAAGGAGTTCTATTAACTAGCAGGCCATATAAACATATTCTAGACGATTGCCAGTATAATAGCCCCATTTTGTCTTTCAATGGCATAATTAGAAGCAATTTTACCTGAAATACTTGAATCTTAACAGCTCTACCTCCCATATATTCCAGATATACA
Source organism: Acomys percivali (assembly GCA_907169655.1). Taxonomy (NCBI): domain Eukaryota; kingdom Metazoa; phylum Chordata; class Mammalia; order Rodentia; family Muridae; genus Acomys; species Acomys percivali. The sequence goes on from OU015752.1 coordinate 26,982,074, forward strand.
TTCCAAAAGAGATGAGTTATTTTTGTATAAAATACAAACACCAAGCAAAAAAAAAATTATGCTCACTGAGAAAGTGCCTAGAGAGCCACATACATGCATGTTGTTAAATATAGAAACTAACTATAATGAGAATCATTATCTCCAGTTTCCAAGGATACCAGGATAAGTACTACTCCTAAATTGCAGTTCATTCAGCAAAGGGCATAGAGTAATTTATATTCAGGGTCATCACTGGCTGACAGCAGATGTGGAAAGAGGACCAGGGCAAATCACCCTGCTTGCTTAATTCTGTTTATTACCTACTTCGCTTTTCAGTCCCTGACCCTTATTCCTTTGGTTCCCAACACTGGCCAACATTTCATAGGAGAATTTTGAGGAATATGGCGGTAAATAACAATTTCCAAGAGGGGGAAAAAAATCCTCAAAGGGCATGGCAGAAAAAGATGTGATTAATGTTAGAGTGGGGGTGGGGACTGGCATTCTCATTTTGTTTGTGAAAAGCAGCAAAAGCTGCTTGTATGCATCAGTCACATTGGTCGCCATCTTTCCCTGTGCATAGAGGAGAACCGTACAATTAACCTCAACTTCTCAGCCAACCAGGATTGTGTAATTTGAGGCCCTTGGAGAATACTACAGGCCAACTGCCATGATTTCCAAAATCAAACTCACCATCTTGGAATTTTACTTTCTTGCCTTTAGGATCTAGACTTTTTACAACACACCCACGCCCCTTTGTATGAACATATTTAAAACTAGTTTCCAACAACTTTGGGGGTAACCTCTGCACCACTGACTTGCTTGTGATAGTCCATATTTGATTGCTTTTACTATGGCAAGCATCTAAGTCACCTTAGGTGGGTAGTGACAAGGAGAGGTAGGACACTCTGTTAGGTAAATATCAGTAAGAGGCCATGGATCCTAGAGAATTGTCCTTCTAAGTCAAACTGTCATTTATGAAAAGGTGATTCAGATTTTGCAGATACTTTATTTTAAAATTATGAAAATATACATAAAAATACGTCTCAGGGGATGGGGAGATGGCTCCACGGGTAAAGCGCTCGCTGCACAAGCATGAGGTCCTGAGTTCAGGCTCCCTCAGACCCACATAAAAGCCGGCTGAGTGCATGCCGGTCATCCTGTTCTGAGAGGTGGAGCCAGGTCAAAAGTAGGGATTCGTTGGCCTGCCAGTCTAGTGGAAAAGGTGAGCTCCAGTTTCAGTGAGAGAATGTGGAACCCCAACACTGACTTCCGGCTTCTACACCCACTAGCATGTGTGAGTGAACCTGCACACACATGCACGTATGCAAAGACTACAAACAAATACAACATGGACATATAATAATAGCAATTTTTTCTATTTAGTTCCTTGACCATCACCTGTCCACTCAGAGAACTACAACCTCCCATGGAGCATCTGGAACCTTTTAATGTTGCTTCTTACTGGGCATGAGCCATTATGCCAGGCTAAGCTTCTTAGCTTAACGGGATGGTAAAGAACAAGCTGGCTATTTTGATAGTAAAGGCCTTCTAGGGCATTCCTCTTCTGCAACAAATGATTCTGTTCACTATTCCTCAGAAGTGACAGAAGAAAGCACAACATAAATTCCCAATAGCTATGTAACTGTATATCAATAAGCAATCTATTTACAGATCAACTGTAAATACAGAGACTTCAATTTATGTAACATTCTTCCTATACATTATACACGATTAAATATTACATATTTATATGCATTGTCATGAAGATGTCAGTATAGCCTTGTATTTTTAATCAAAACAAATTCCTTGATTTGGGACTAAAAGGTGAGTTTCTGAATCTAATCAAGAAAGTAGTAAAAGCAAATGTAAAGACTATGTGACTGGGATGATTCCTCGATTATCTTGAAAATCATGTCAAAATTATTCTGGTGTGTCATCTTGACACCATTTCTCACAGGACCAACATTTGGAGATAAGATGGCTTCAGGCGAGATTTTGTGTTTCTTTCATGAAGCTGTTCAAGTTGCAAAGCTTTAAGGAAAGGGGCTCTATTTCCTCCTTGTCCCATCCAAGGCTAAGCACTTAATTAGAGCAAAGTATAGTACCATAAGTGCAGTGGTGGTGAACATCAGACAAAATATTCACAAGTCACTAGCAGAAAAGTCATCCCGTTTGGACATTTCTTCCTGATAACATACATTAGCTTTCATGAAACCTCCAAAGGCAGAAAGTTTACATTAAGTTTCATAACTGTTTTCCCTGTTTATGCATAATCAATCTAAAGAATATCTTCAGCAACTGAACGTGCTCCACTCACCAAGCTTTATCTTGGACTGGAGCCACTTGGCTCTCTGGCTGTAAAAACCTCAGATGATGGGTTTCCCCGCCCCACTTTCTGTTATCCCAGCATCTAAATTACAGTCCTGTATTTTGAAAAATACTTTCTAGTGTCTCACCCCCTCTGCCTCCTTTTGAATTAGAAAGTGTCTAATTATCAACCCTCAAACCATAAAGGCAGTTACAACGCTAGGGAGCACTGACACGATTTTGTAAAAAGTGGGTCCATGTCCATCAGAAAAGAATCTGGCTCTGCCACCAGAAGCTAAGGCCAACAGTTCCCCTCACGGGTCTGGCGGAGCTCTGATTCTTGGCCCAGCTTCCAGCCCTCGGTCCTCCAGCGCAGCTTCACTGGCCTCAGCTCTGCACTGAGGCTGCAGAGCTGGCAGACCACTGTGGTCCCAGTTTCAGTCCTGCCCAGAGAGGGGGTGTGGCTGGGGTGGCAGTGGGGAGCAAAAGACAGCGAGGGTACTCCGGGCTGTGCGTCCTGGAGTGGAGGTGACCAGGTAACCTGAAAGCGGCCAGGGGAGGCCAGGGGAGTGACAGAGTGCACGGAGGTTTCCAGGAGGCTGGATAACATCCACTTGGGATGTGGACCGGGAAGGGGGCGAGGGGTGCGGCAGACGTGCAAGTAGGGGCCAGTGCCCAGGGCGCGGTGGAGCCGGGCGGTTGCACAAAGTGGAGGCAATCGCGGAGCGGGGCAGCAGTCTCGGGATGGTGGGTGAGACAAGGGGGACTGCGTGCGGGGTTCCGGACTGGGGCACGCACTCACCTATGCACAGCTGGATAGCGTAGGCGTAGTAGGACCAGCCCAGCAGCAGGCTGATGAACACCACCGGGATCCAGTAGAGCACCCGCCGGCACCGTCGCCTCACGCCGCCCGGGCCCGAGGGCGCCATCTTCCAGCCGCACACACCTGCCCAGCTCCGTCGCCGCCGCCGCCCGCGGGCCTGGCTCGGGGCCGGGCTTGGGGCTCCCGGAGCACCCGGCGGGACAGGCCCGGGGGCGGCGGCTGGCTGTGCTGCGGCCACTGCGGCCGCCGTGGCGCTAGCTCCCCATCCCGCGGCGGCGAGCGGGCGCCGCGGACTCCGGCTGCTCAGCCCAGCTGAGGCGGTGGCTCTAAGGGGTGGGGGGTTGGAGGGAGGACGGAGGCGGCGAGGCGGCGGGAAGCTCTGCTCCGCCCCCGCCTGGTCCCCGCCCGGTCCCCGCCTCGCTGCCTCCCACTGCGCGGCGGGCTGCGCCCTCCGGAGGGTGCGGGGGCTCTGGACTCGGACTCCTACTGCTCCCCAGAGCTCTCCCCGCTCGCCCTTGTGCGGGGCCTCCACAGGGTCGTTAGAGGTAGCGACCCCGGTGCCCAGCTTGGCTCGCCGCCCCTTCACTTGGCACTGGATCGCGGGACTGCTACGAGGAGTGACTCTTGCCTTGGGTCACCCTTGCCCAGCCGCAAGCCACTCCCAGGGAGCGGACCCTGATCGGAAGAGCCCGTGGCAGGAGGGTGGAGCGGCCCGAGGGTTAGAGGGCCAGGGGGACCCGACTCCAAGCAGCTGTCATCCTACTCCTCACCTGCCAGGCCCTGGAACGACTGCGCCACCAAGTCCTCAGGCGCCCAGGCATCCTGCCTGGAAAATTTCTCTTCAACTTGTGGGTGCTGGTAAACTGACAGATAGCCGCCAAAGTGCGGCCAGTTTCCAGAACAGACCAGGCAAATAATGGTGTTTGGGCATGTGGACGCCTAGCTAGGTGCCCAGATAGTCACCAAAGGGGGTTGTAGGAGGCCGCTTTCTGGCCTGAAGGGGCCAGTCTGAATGGGCAAATTGCATTTTACATTTTGAATCCACTGACAACTAGAGTTAGGCATGGCGGTTCTTTGCTTGGAGAAGATTCTCTTTTTGTGCGTGTTAAATTATTTGGTGATTTTAAGAGTAAAGTTTACTGCTATCCGCTCCCAAGAGTCCTTCTCTTCAGTCTTTCCCATCCCATCCCGCCTAACAATGTTTTCTTTTGTGGTGGCAATTCTAAATTTAGCATATAGTAGATTTTAAAGTGGTTGCCAAAACCACTGGAAAGGATCCTAGTGACAGAACAAACATCCCGCAGTTAACTGCTGGCAAATCAAAAAGGACACATGTTTCTGAGATTACCCCTTCCCCATTATAGACATAATTAGTATGTGTAACAGGCACCAGATAACATTAGTGAACACTATACTTGCATCACACAACCATATTAAATAAAATTATCGTGATAATCATAATCGTGATAAGAACACTGACGTGTAGAAATTCAACCCAAATTAAGTCCACCTGGCTTTTCAATGATCTCCCTTAGACTGGATTAAATAACAAGACAATCTCCCTGAAACAGCTACTGCATCAATTCAGAAAAAAACTTCATTTCACTGGCATTCAAAAGTGCATAGAAAATGGTATTCAGGCTTATATGGAACTTTGAGTCATTGAAATGTTCTATTCAGGTGAATCACATTATTTTGCTGTAGTGTTTTTAAAAATTCTTTAAAAAATATTTTGTAGGGTGGGCTAGAATGGAATCTTAACTTCCTCATTATCCTTAGCTCCTCCCATAAAAATCAACTTTATATTCTCAATCAGAATAAGGGCGTTTAAGCAAATTTGCGACCCTGGGTTCAATATCCTCTACCAGCTTCCAATAAATAATGAGACTAACAGCAGGAATTACAAGTAACTGAGATGCCGAGATACCTCATAAAGATGAACTAGCTGTTGGTGGACGTTACTGAAGACTCAAAAGAAGTCAACCCCATTCCTCACCCCCTGGGAGCCATGGAGAATGTGCCACTGTGTCCCATTGGATACCCAACAACACCTCTGTCATCTTCAACAGTTTTTCAGGGCTTGAAGTCAGGCCAGGAGGAGGGATCATTCTACATCGATTTCAGTAAGAGAAGTCTGCAGGTTTAGCATCTTTAGAAGCCACATTTTTATTACTTCTCTAACACATCCATTGCTCACACTTATGACATTTGTGAAGTATTTTCATCTCTTTGCTACATCAAGGTTACTATTATTAACTGAGTTGCTTGGTGTTCACTGTTATCTCAAACTGTCTAGCACAGGAAGGCAGGAAGAATCATGTCTGAAGCCTCACAATGACAGGATTTATCTCTGCCTGGCCTCTAATTTGACAGGCATAAACACGCATGCACAAATGCAAGCTCTTTGGTCAGCAGCCAGTGCTAGACTCCAGGCTTTCATGAGCCTGGAAGAATAACTTTTATTCTCAGGAACAGACGGTCTTTGATCCCCCTTTTGACAGGAAAACAGTTCGAAGGCTGTACACAATTTACCAGAAACTTACTCTTCACACAACTACATAGGTTTCAGCTCTAATTTTTATCTGTCTTTTAAAAGATTTCAAGGAACTATGGGTGAAGAAAGTCAGGCAGAAGGAGTTTGAGGGGAACTTTTTGTTTTGTTTTTGTTGTTTGTTTGTTTGTTTTTGTTGTGTTTTTTTTTTTAAAGAACTTGTCTATCCTGGTTCAAATGGCCAAAACAGCATCCCCGTAAGGCCTCTCCTGGAGTTTCCATCTACTTAGAAGTTTATAAAATAGAGCACACATTTCAAATATTTTCACTTTTTTTTTTTGACATTCACTTTTAAAACTACAAAGTTTCCTGTGATTAGATTTTGATTCTAGGAAAGATTCTTCTTCTTCTCCTTCTCCTTCTAC
>OU015752.1:26988108-27002766 GCA_907169655.1 Acomys percivali
AGAGAGAGAGAGAGAGAGAGAGAGAGAGAGAGAGAGAGAGAGAGAGATTCTTTTTTTCCTGTTTACTTAATATTCATAATCATAATCTTAATTCTGCAATCTAGCTAAACTGGAGGGGAATGAGGACAATGTGGAATCCAAAGAACTTCAGTGAGAGCAGAGATTACAGGGGACATGGGGTGGGGCTGATCTTCTGAGCTACAGAAGGAATGGTCTGGTGGGTAAGATGCCCACAATTCAAAAGAATTAGAGTTGTCCTCAGTTGGAAATGGTGATCTTTTTGCTGGTCTTGCCATCACTGGACCCAAAGCACTCCATGGCTTCGACAATGCTCATGCCTTCTTTTACCTTCCCAAAGACCATATGCTTGCCTGCCAGCCACTCAGTCTTGGCAGTGCAGATTAAAAAAAAAAACAAAAACAAAAAAACTGGGAATCATTTGTGTTTGGTCCAGCATTTGCCATGGACAAGATACCAGGACCGGTGTGCTTCAGGATGAAGTTCTCATTCTCAAATTTCTCCCCATAGATGGATCTGCCACCAGCGCCATTATGGTGTGTGAAGTCACCACCCTAGCACAAGAGTCCTGGAATAATTCTGTGAAAGGAGGAACCCTTATATCCAAATCCTTTCTCTCCAGTGCTTAGAGCACAAAAGTTTTCTGCTGTCTTTGAAACTTTGTCTGCAAATAGCTCGAAGGAGAAGCAGCCCAAGGGCAAGCGGCGACAGGGGACAGTGGCATCTTCCTAGGAAAAGTTCTTGATTACCATTGCCTCTGCATCACAGTTCCCTTGATTCCTCAGTCATCAGACCTCAACTCCATCTTGCCTTTGTGGTTAATACTGCAAATCTTGCTTCTGTTCTCAGATCCAGACTGAAATTTTCACCAAGTCTCTTGAAAAGTAAGTCTTAAGAAGTCACCACACCAACCAAACCCAGAAGCCTGATTCCCCAGTCTCTAAATTCCATTAACACTCATTAATTTTATTGAGCAGCAAATTCCATTAATACCCGTGTTAGCCTACTCTCACCTTCTCAAACAGTGCACCCACATTTATTGACTACCTGGGCACTTGCTCGATACTTCCTCTTTAGAGTATTCTTGGCAATTAATATTACAGTAAGATAATATATTTGAATCATCTTTTGAACTTTATTTATTCACAGATACATAAAAAATTGGCTGTATAGTTATCTAAAAGATACACATGAGTATCACCTCCTGTTACGATGGTCAGAAAAAATGAGGCAGCAGTCTAATCTATTTTCATTTATTGATGACTAGATTGTCTTTCATTGTTTTTTGTTTTTGTTTTCTTTTGTTTTGATTTGGTTTTTTGAGACAGGGTTTCTCTGTGTTGCCTTGCTGTCCTGGACTCACTTTGTACACCAGGCTGGCCTCAAACTTATAGCAATCCACCTGCTTCTTCCTCCCAAGTGCCTGGCCCGGCCTTTTATTGTTTTCTTAAATGAAGCTTATCAGTTTGGGGAGTGGGATCAGAAAGCCATGGTGTTGGTGATTCCTAGATTATAAGCATGTTGATAAGTACCTGTGCTGGCTGGCTTTACATCAACTTGACACAAACTAGAGTCATCTGAGAGGGCAGACCCTCAATTGAGAAATGCCTCCAGGAGATCAGGCTGTAGGCAAGCATGTAGGGCATTTTTGTAATTAGTGATTAATGGGAGAGGGCCCAGCCCACTGTGGATGGGGCCATCCCTGGGCTGGTGGTCCTGGGCCTTATACCAAACAGGCTGAGAAAGCTTTAAGGATCCAGCTAATAAGCAACACTCCTCCATAGCCTCTGCATCAGCTCCAGCATCAGGTTCCTGATCTGTTTTGAGTTTTGTCCTGGCTTCCTTCAATGATGAACTATGATATGGAAGTGTAAGCAAAATAAATAAGCCCTTTCCTCCCCAGCTTGCCTTTGGTGATGGTGTTTCATCACAGCAGTAGAAACCCTAGCTAGGAAAGTGGCAGAAATATTCACTGTGCGAGAAGAACACACGTGCATCAAACATGATGTTCTGGACATGTGTAAAAGAAAAGTAGTACAAGAGAAGGACCTTGCTTTAGGGAACAGAAAATAAACAGTGCTTCGAAACTCATGCAGAAACCATCCTGGCCCTCAAAAGCTATGTTTTCAGTTGTTCTGGAATTGATTGCATAGAATGAAAGACAACTTCCACGACCTAAGGATGCTTCACTCTGTGAAAACACTGAGAAAACTGTACATGGGGGCCAATTGGTCAAGACCCCATGAAGCACTCCAGAATTCCTGTGCGTCTATTAACGTGTCTGGCCACTAGATGGCAGGAGCATACTAACAGTATTAGTCGGTCTCTTGGCATTTTCTTTGCATATTAAATAGTGTGAAACATTACCTTAACCAATGCAATTATAAATTATGACTTAATGATCAATTACACATAATTATAACCGCTTATAATTACAAAATTTCACGTTATAATTTAGTGGCTAATGAATAAAAATATTAACCTTACCTAGAAATTAGAAAGGCAAAAAATAATCTTTCAATATAGGAAATCACCCAGATTCTCCTTCCACTTCATGAAGTAATAGTAATATTGAATTTTTTTCATTTAAATAATTATTCTTGTCTGTACTGATTCCTTCTCTTGCCTGTAAATGTGAAAAAGCACAGTTTATTAACCCCAAAGGTGGTCAAATGGCCCCCTTTAGGAATCAGCATCTCCAGCATGGATAGTTTAAAAATAATTTTTCAATTTAATTTGTTAGTTGGAATACAGAATAATGGGTTTCACTATGACATTTCCTACCACACACATTGTACTTCGTTACACATTTGCTTCCCTCGTCTTACCTTCTATCATTCCTTCTCATCCTCTCATGACTTTTCTTCCCTCCAGATAGTCCCTCTTTGTAATAAGAGCATGGGTGCATATACATGTTATGAAATAAAGACTCCAAGTAGGAAAGAAAATATAACACAGATTTTTTAAAGAGGTAAGACAATAGCACAAGTTCGATGGAAGAATCTGCAGTCTGTGAGTGACCAAAGGTCAGCCCACTGGCCAAAGGCAACAGAACCCTGTGGTGTGGTGGCAAGTGTCCCTGTGATGGCAAGGGTGGCAGTGGTATTCTAGGCAGGCCTTTTTGGTGCCAGCATCTTGGCTATGTGCCAGTGTCCTTTGTGTCAGCTCAAGCTGCATGCACTGTCTTCTAGCTGATTCTGCAGGTTCCTGTATATCTAGATCTCTCTGTCTCTCTGTCTCTCTGTCTCTATCTCTGTCTCTGTCTCTGTCTCTCTCTCTCTCTCTCTCTCTCTCTCTCTCTCTCTGTGTGTGTGTGTGTGTGTGTGTGTGTGTCTGTAAACATTCAGAGTTTATTTCTGTTTACAGCTCTGTAACTCTGTCAGCGTTTTAATTTCATTCTGCATCCCATTTATTAAAGGCTGTGTTAACAGTATTGAGGTCTGGGGTGAGTATTTCTAAATTCTTGGCCTTTTATTCAAAGAGCTGAAAACAAGGGCTCACGTTATTTTGCAAAATTAGCCAGATAACTTTATTCCATGTGAAGCAAAGTACAGGTTAAAGCGGCACACAGGCTTGATTAAAATGGCTCAATGGGTAACAGTACTTTTCTACAAGCCTAAAAGCCCGCGTTCAGTTCTCAGAACCCACATGGTAGAAGCAGAGAACTGGCTCCCTCAGTGGTCCTCTGTCCTACACACACATTCTAACGTATGCACTTGTGTGTGAACACATACATACACAATACATATGTTAAAAAAAACTTTTAAATAGGGATACGCTTTCAAGATTACCAAGGAGCCACGTGAGTGAATGTATTCAAGGCCCCTGGACTACAGTCTTTTTATATGATATAAAGAAAGATCTGGCTACTAAGGGGCATAATTTGAGTCCTTCCTCACTTTGATTGATAGATTAGGTAGATTAGATAGATATATTATTTTTTACTACTGTACATGTCCCTTCCCACAATGTACTTGATTTTAATCGTGTGTAATTCAATTATGCATAGGCATAAGGTACTAAATAGTGTATCCTTGCAAAAAGTCCATTTGAAGGACACAGTTTTCCTTAACAAGAATGGACCCCAAACCAGTTCAGGCCCAATCAGCCTTTCCATTCTTCTTTCTTTAGTACATTGGAAATATATTTGTCTAAGTCTGATTATTGTAAGGAGGAGAGAAGCATATACTATTGTTCAGAAAAGGGTATATGTGGGGCTCAGTGAAGATCAGTGTTGAAAGTGGGTTCTCAGGTTGCTAGGCAACCTCATGGTTTGGAAAGGTGTGTGAGCATGTTTTGTTTTGTTTTTGTTTTTGTTTTTGTTTTTGTTTTTGTTTTTGTGTGTGTGGGTTAGTACATACAGGTAAAATTTATTTTTTTCCAAACATGTCATTATAAAATGAAGATGTGCATAACACATACTTTAGTCTCAGGCTACTTCAGAACCGTTCAGCTGAGAGACTGAGACACTCTGATAAATAAGGATGAGGAAAGGAGGGACCAAGCCCATCCAGTTATATTCTCTGGTCCTGTAATACCCACTAGGCAGTCACCAACCATGTGTACTTATTCAAATTTTTAAAACCCTAAATTTTAATAAGATAAAATTCTTCCCCCCCAAATATGGAGAGATGGCTCAGTGGTTAAGAGTGCTGATTGTTCTTCCAGAGGACCTGGGTTCAATTCCCAGCAGCCACATGGCAGTTCACAACTGTCTGTAACTCCAACTGACACCCTCACAGAGACATACATGCAAGCAAAAAAAACCACTGCACATAAAATAAAATTCTCAGTTCCACAGTTAAGGAAGCCATCCTCCAGTGTTCAATAGCTTCACATGGGCAGCAATTCTATTGGACAGTACAGATGTAGGGCAGTTCCTTCACCACAGGCAATAGTGTTGGACAGAAGGTGACATTTTATATTTTCTGAATATTCATGAGGCTAGCTTTATTTTTGTACTTGTAAGAAAGAAAAGGACTCCCCATCTAATCTTTACTGTTATACAGGGGGCAATGCAAAGTAATGGGGAGTTGACATTTTTAGGTCTGTATTAGGAACTTTTTCTTTTATTTGAAGATGAGTCTAAAGACTGAAGACCAGTTGGGGGACAATAGAGATGACATAGTCTTGGAACACAGACTTGTGTACAAATAATTACTTTGAACATGTGTGTGAGAAACTTCTAAGAATCAAACGGCTATAGGAACTTTTAAAGGTAAACTTTGGGTTTAAATGCCAAGCCAACAGTGCTGAGAGACATGGTCTCATTTCTGGGTAGCATGAGCCTTGGAGCACAGAATGGCCTACTTCCTCATTCAGGGACATCAGAATTCATTCTGTTTGGCTACTTAATGAGTTCATCATAGAAGCATCTGAAAAAACAACTGGTTGAGTTTGGTGGCTTGTGGGTTCCAAGCCAGATGAGGGCCTCCGGTAGAGAGTTGCCTATATTCCAGACTCTCTCAGAGAGCATGGCAGGGGTGGTGCCACTTCCTATCCTACCCAGATCAGGCCTGGGCCAACTCAACTCCATAGAGACAAAAGCCTTGTCACATTAGAGTCAGTGAAGCTTGCTTCCTGTGAACCTCCCAACTTCCCTCCTCCCCACCCTGCTTTGGCATTTGTTAACATTTGCCCATCTTCAATCAGGTTTGCATATGCAAATTAGATGCATTTCCTCTCTTGTCCTTTTTTCTCCCCTACCCCTTGACTTGAACTATATAACCTAGACCCATGATTTTAATAAAAAAGCTGCCCTCCACTTACCAGTCTTATTTTGGGACCCTGACCCTCAGCTCCTCTGCATCCTGAGACCTTCAGCACAAGCAGATAGGGAGCCCACAGTGGCTCTGGAGTTGCAGGCTAGATTAGGGATACTGAGTTTATTTTATGGTAGATGTGGAAGGATGTGGGGTTACTAAGTCATACCCAGTCATCTGTGTAAACCCACTTGACTCTGGCTCAAGACAATTTCTCCTGGAAAAGGAAGGAAGTGAGGAAAGAAAAGAAAAACAACCAAAGTTCTATTAACTTTGAAAAAGTGTTTTATTTGAGTGAATATTTCCAAATATAGACAAAGACCTAGACTGAACTTGAAGGCAAAGATCCTAATAAAGGTTATAATTGTAGAATTGGAGAGAACCTAAGCAGAGGTTTATTTTCCCTCCTCACACAGGCTTCTGAAAAGGGCAGGTAAATAAAGAATAAATATTTAATGATGACATTTAACAAAAAAGCGAGTTGACTTTGGATTGGTGGTAAAAAATAAAATGGTTATCAGGGATTGTCCCATCAGTTAGAATTTATGCCATGTAAATAACATCCTACAGCTTGGAGTTCTTGAGCCTGTAATTGGTTTCAACTGTTTACTTAGACATTCCATATTTTAAATATCTTTGTATTATTTTACTGGCTGATAAAGCCTTTCTGCTTTCTTATATTCGATCCAGTGTTTAATAACAGGCCATGCTATAAGATACTACATTGTCAGTGGACAATCAAAACCATGTATATATGGTATATGAGACATCATGGGTTTGAGGCTTTTTCAAGCATGCAGGCAGTGTAAGTGTTAAAGGCTCATGACCTAAATGTTTAGAGATTTTGGATTTTGTGCACTGAACAAAATAATAATGCATTTTCATTCTCTTTGGTTTCCCCTTTGAATTCGTTAAAATAATACTTAGTAAGAGACCATACCTCAAAAAGTAAGGTGTAGAGTGATGGAGGAAGACATCCCACTCTGACCTTTGGCCTCCACAACATACCCCATGGGCTCTAATAGGCATACACATATATGTGTTTACTCATAGATACAATATACACCAAAAAGGAAGGAAGGAAGGAAGGAAGGAGGAAGGGAGGGAGGGAAGAAAGAGAAAAGATGTATAGCTGAATACTGAAACGCAGCAGTATTTTTACTAAGATGATTACTTATTGTTTTGGCCTGGCTGAGCACTGCAGGTCATTCAGCACACCTGGTATCTTTGCACATTAACTGTTTACACCTTTCTTGGGTTTTGTGATAGACAAATATATTCTCTTCCCTTTTGGGGTTGAGGTGGAGATGGCTGGAAGTTTAGGAAGACATTATTAACTTTAAGATAACCACTGTTAGACTAAAGAATGCCGCAGAAGTTCCATCTTAGATAGATAGTGATTGGTAAGATTATTTTTTTTTACCATAATGTTCCATTGTATAGAGAAAATTATGTCAATTATATAATGGATCATTCTCGTTTTAGAGGAACATAAATCTGTTTCGAGAGATATTGAAGAGAAGGCAAAGTATTGTCTTATTTGCCCTGCAACATCATATTTCAGGCTAGATATTTAGGATAAACCAAAGTATCAGCATTAGAGTTTGGTTTTCCACCGAGTGTTGCTGTGAGCCGATTTGAGCCTGACTAAGGAATCAGCCATAGTGAAGGGCAAACACATACTGTGAAGCAAACAGGAAAGAAAGCATTCCAGTTTATGTCTTTTATTTGAATAGAGATATGTTTATAGGGGTAGTCACTTGTATGTATATCTTTAAAAGTGTCCTATTTATATTCTAAACTAAAATAAAACTTGGCATAAAATACACATATCCAAGATTGGGAATCACTTTGAATCACTATGAACTAAAAGAGACATTTTGTGTCTAAAAGTAAAATTGTTCATAACTCATGTGATATCTGGGCATATTTCTATGAACATTCTGATGCCAACACATGTTTCTTAGAACTTGCTGATGTCCATTTTGAGGATAAAGGTGTAAATTATATGCAATGGCTTTGGAATCTTCTCCTCTAAGTAGAGCGCTTCCAGCTCTTTTGAATAATCCTCTGTGTTGGATATTTCCATTTGCTCATCCAGATCTACTCTGTGCCCTGATTCATATGATAGGAGGCTCATCTCCAATTCATCTCAGTGGACTTCTTTGCATTCTGGATTCTAGTTGACTCACTCATTAGGAGGAAGATTAGAGGGTCAGAAAATAGCCTAGGAGTGTCTGTTCCATCTCCTTTAGCTTGACACAAACGATCACAGCTTATGGGAGATAACGGCCATGACTGCCTTTGCATAGACACTAATTACTTTATTACTTTTCTTTTTAATTTTTAAAAAAACTTTAAAAAATATTAAAAACTTTTTATTGGTTCTTTGTGACTTTCACATCATGCACCCCAGTTCCACTTACCTCTCCCCCTATCGTACCTGCCCTCCATCCACCCTTGCAAACTCCCACCCAACAGAGGAAAAAAAAAAAAACCTCATGGTGGAAGCTGTAGTGTGTCACAGTATGTCTCATAGTATACCCTTTGTCCACAGTTCTTTGCTTGCAAATGGTCATTGCAATGACTTGTTGGTCTGGTATGAGGCCTCTGGCTTGTGTTACTCTATCAATATTGGAACCTCACTGCAAGTTCTCTCTCTAGGGTAGACCTCACTGCAAGTTCTCTCTCTAGGGTAGACCTCACTGCAAGTTCTCTCTCTAGGATATCCTGTTGTTGCTTTGCGTCATGGAGATCCTCTAGTTTTGGATCTGTAGGACTGGCTCCTTCATGCACTCCAGCAGTTCATCCACAGGGTAGATGTTGGGGCGAGCCAATTCAAATCTCTGGATCTGGGCGTGAGAGGTATCTGAACTGGTTAACCCACCAGCTGTCCCACTCTCACACCTTTCGGGCCAGATCATCCGCAAATCCCACGAGCAGCGCCAGTTCTACCCTCCTGGCCAGGCGAGGTGCAGGGCCAGCTCTCCCGAGTACTGCAGCTGGTGAGGGACATGGCCAGTTCTCCTGTCTGCCATAGGTGGTGAGGGACTAGGGAGGAGAGGAGGTAGTCTCTCCTTCATCCACTCTACCACAGTGAGATGAGCAGTAGGACCAGCTCTCTCATCCTCCTATCCTGGGGCCGGATCATTGACAACTCTAGCACATTTGTGGTCCTCTCTCCTGCAGCTGGCCAGGGATGGGGTCAGCTCTCCTACGGTCATGCTCCCAGGGCCAGCTCACCCAAGATGACCAGGTGAGGGGTGGGGCCAGTTCTGCACAGTCCTAAGACATCAACATGTCCCCCAGTGGCAGCCCAGACTAGGGAAGTCCACTCGGCCTTTGGTAGTAACCAACCCTGCTACTGTAGGGCCAGGACCCCACCATGGTCCCAGGTAGCACCATGGGCTACTCACATCAGGCTGTTCCTCACCACCCTCGAGTCTCCAGTTCTGCCTCTCTTCATTGTGCCCACATCCTTCTGTTTCTCTCTCTTCCAGTTCTCCACCTCTTAGCAACACAGGGTCTCAGAGGGGTTGGGGTCATCACAGGAGCGCTAAGCCCCGCTGGTGCTTTATGGTCCAGCAGGGGTCATCTTGGGCATAGTCTGCCCTGCCCCTCCAGGCCTGTATGCCACCAGACTGGTTGTCACCTCAGGCTCACTCCTTGCCAGACCAGCCTGACTGGCCCCTTGTGAGGGTTACCTGTCTCAGACACACTCCCATCTGCGACCCACAGTCTCCGGTGCGGTTCTTCTAGTGGTCTTCTCAGGCTCTTTCTTTTTCCCCCAGGGAATGTTTGGCTACTAATCATTCAAATGTTCACAGGTCAGAACAGAGCACAGACACAGACATCTCCTCTTTACCACTCACTGACCCACATGCCACACAGCAGCCACACCTACAATGCCTTTAAGGGCAGGTATATTTTTATTTTTATTGCGTGAGCATTTTGCCTGCTTGGATGCCTGCTTGTCATATGTACATCTGGTTCCTGTGTAGATCAGAGGAGGACACGAATCCCCTGGAAAAAGAGTTCAGACTGTTGTGAACCACCATGTGGGTGCTGGGAATTGAACTCTGTTCCTTTGCAAGAGTAGCCAGTGCTCTTAACCACTGAGCCATCTCTCTAGCCCCCTGTATTAGGTTTCTTGATGCTGTGACAAAATAGCTGGAAAAAAACAACTTAAAAGAGGAAGGACTTATTTTGGTTCCTGATTGTAGGGTCTAATCTATTCTATCATGGTGGGGAAGGCATGGTCAATGGTTACAGCCAATCCACTGTCAGGAAGCAAAAAAACAAAAGCAAAAACAAACAACAACAACAACAACAACAACCATGGTGGTGGTGCTCAGTCTCTTCTCCTTTCTATTCTGCCAGGGGCCCCAGCCCATAGAATGGTGTTGTTCACATTAATGTCTGATTTTCCCCCTCAAGGCAATCTAGAATCCCTCTCACAGACATGCCTACATATTGGTGGTCTCCTAGGCAATTCTTGATCCTGTGAGTTTGACAATCAAAATTGAATATCATCATCACCAAACTAATCCAAGTGTCCATACTCTGCTTTCTTTAATTAAATTCTTCTCAATTATCAATTCTATTTGTGTTATTTCTTTTCTGCTTCTTGTATTATCAATATAACAATCCAACCTGTTTGTAAATCTAAACATTAATTTTTGCTACAAAAATATATACATTTCTACTGAATTCTTATTTATAAAGTTTATATTATCTTCATTATTTCTATTACAATAAAAATTTCACAACAGGACTATATGCTGTGGAATAATACATAACAGCTATATAACAGTAAATTTGGAAAGAGATAAAGATTAAAAACTTCATGTCATTTCAAGAATTAGCAATACCAGTGCTGTTTAACTCTGCTTCCACTTGATTTCCTTGGAATATTTGGTTAGAGTAGAAATGATAGCACACAGACACAAATTCTTAGACAGTCTTCAGGAAATGGAGGCTCTCTAAGATTGTAGGCATATGCCTGTAATTCTAGCTTGCAGAAGGCCAAGGAAGAGAGACTCAGAATGGAAAGGCACCCCAATGGCTATGTGGTAAGACCCCGTCTCAAAAACAAAGCAAAGAAACAAAACCCCAAACAGAAACAACAAAAACATCTAAACAAAAATCAAGATGTTGATGATGTGATTTCTAGTGCTGGCTACTTTCTGTTTCTAGAAGGCATCTTTTGGCCATATTCTCCAATGGGGCAAGGGACAAACAAGCTTTCTTTGGATTCCTTAAAAAAGGTCCTGACCCCATTAGGGCCCAACCACTACAACCTAATCAACTCCTGATCTCCCACAGGTTCTACCTCCCAAAACATCACTTTGGCCGCTAGAATTTCAGCATAGGCCCTCAACACATTCAGACCACAGAAGTCAGTGTCTCACCTTACCTATCAGAATAAACCAGAATTAATGTAATTTAGGATTAGAAAAAGCCAATGTGACTTTCTTCTCTATCTCTCAGCCATGGATTGCTGAGAGCCTGGAAGTCTCGTCAGGAGTCTATAGCTTGCTGAGTAAGCAGTTCTGCAATTCCTCTTTCAGATGCCAAGGGTTTCATTTGGAAGTGAGTGCAATCTCATGAGCTAAACTAAACTGCTCCAGAATGAGACATTCTAGGAGGTACTTTTTCCTACTGCATCTTGGGATAATTTTTAATGCCTTAGTAGATGTTACTGCAGCAAGAACTGGTGCTTTATCGCATTTGGTTTCAGATATGAGGCACTGAACAAGCATTGTAACTCAAAGTAATTAGTAAATGATTGCTACTTAGAAGACAGCCAACCGGGAAAACAAAGGAGAGAAAAGAGAAAAAATAAATAAATGAGAGAAAAATGAATATTATCAAGGGAGGAACACAGGAAAGGTGGCCATATTTTAGTTTATTCTGGATAAATCTAATTTTTGGTATTATCCCAATGTAATCCTGAATAGTCCCTTTTTACTTTCAAAAGTGACTTCATTTGGATGATAAACTATATAATAACCTAGGCTCTTGGGAGTGTGTGCATGTGTGTGGATGAGTGTGTGTGTGTGTGTGTGTGTGTGTGTGTGTGTGTGGTGTGTACAAGGTATGCACACATGTGGCAGCCAAGGTCATCATTGGTGTTTTCCTCAGTTGCTCTTCAACATATTATTTTGAGATGAGGCCTCTCACTGAACCTGGGCCTCACTGACTTGGCTAGACTATCAGGGCAGCCAGCCTTAGGGAGCCTCCTCTCTATCTTCTCAGAGGTAGGATTCCAGACCAACTTTTAAAATATAGGTTTTGGGCGGTTGAACTCAACTACTTGTGCTTGCTCAGTGAGCATTTTACCGACTTAGACACCTCCTCAGTCCAACCCAGTTTTCTGCCTTACTACCTCACCTTTCCCAGAGCTTTGTGCCAAATCCATCCCAGCACCTGAGTACAAGCTCAGGTGGCTCAACTTCCCACAAAGGCAAAGACCTCTAGGAGCCCCTGTTCACTCCAGTTCACTTGTCTTGCCCTTGCACCACAGTAAGCAATCGGTCACAAACAGTGAGAGCCTGCCTGGGCAAACAGGCAAACTTGGGGATGAATATTGGTTTATAATCACTGATATATGACTTTTGGGGCATTATTTGACTACCTTAAACTTCAAATACAAAGAATGTAATATGTAATCAATCCCTCAATAGGACTGTTGAGGATTTTGGTGATAGTATGTAGAGAAAACGTCTACCATAAGAGCATATATGTATGCATTGAGATTTTCACACATGTACTATTACACACACACACACACACACACACACACACACACACTTTCAGCTACTATCAGTATTTACTGTCAAAGAAGAAAAACTGCCTCCTTAACACTGGAACACCTGAGTTAGGTCATTGATTTTACTATGAAAACCTCAAGAATGGTAACTACATTTACAGTTTTAATATTAGAGCACAGATTAGTTTATGAAATGTGCCAAAGAATTTAAAGGTCAAACTAAAATAGTATTTCTTCCTTCCCTCTTTTTCCCCTTCCTTCTTTCCTTCCTTCTTTCTTACATTAGATTCATTTAGTCTTTCAAAGAAATGTATCTATCTACCAAGTGCCAGGTACCTTGTAATGGTTTCCAGAAGGAACAAAGCTTAATTTTCACTTCTGAAAGGAAAACTCTTAGATTAAACATAAAAAGTATGTGTGGCCATATAAATTAGAGATCTGAGGCCACATTAAAAATATAAGTAATATATATGTATATGGTTTTCATTGGTCAAATTTTATTTTAAATTAGCTTTAAGCAATACAATTATTTTATGTTATAAAAGAAATTCCATTTAAACTTTTGACTTAATTTCTTTTTTTAACTAAGAGTGGGAAAATGAAAATTGTATAACTGTATAATTTGAAAATTTTGGGATTCCAATGAAAAGAGCTGACAGGAGACAGCTCACTTCCTTCCTTCCTTCCTTCCTTCCTTCCTTCCTTCCTTCCTTCCTTCCTTCCTTCCTTCTTTCCTTCCTTTCTTTCTTTCTTTCTTTCTTTCTTTTTAATAGGCATTCTTCACTTTTGTTTTTAGGAACAAAAAATCCTAGTAGATAGAAATAGAAATATTTCTGCATGCGTGAACTACATGTTTTTACAAGCGCAGCATAAAGTATTCAATAAACTCAAGTGCTTAAAAGCAAGAGTCTCCAATAAATAAAAGTGCCAATGTTCATTAAAAATTATCGTTTTCTCCTCACAGAACAGTATAACAGCAGTATTTACCCAATGAAACTGTTAGATTTTTCTTTTCATTGATTATATTCAATGTCAATAATGAGTACTACTTTACATCTGTAACAACTCATGACTTGTTTGCCTTTTTGTAATCCTCAAGGCTGTGACCATTGACTACGAATAAGCTGAGTTTATAGGAACAGTCTTATTCCAGAATAATACTACCATTTAAGTGTTCACCATGTGCTCCAATTGCTGTTTCATGATACTTTCCTGTCCAATTCTCACAGCATCTTTGGACATGGCTGCTACTGTCACCGTCACATGTGACAATGCTGAGGCTACAAACTGTGAGAAGCTGTGTCACTACCCTGTGATTAATTCTTGGTGATGCTGGAGCTGCAATCTCAGTTCTTTGGACTACAAAGGTGATCCCTAATTTTTATTTGGGGTTTTTACTTTTTCTGGTGCTGAAAATCAACCCCCAGGCCTTTGGCATGCTAGTCATGCACTTACCTGGCTGGTGAATTGAATCCCAGCCCTACTGAGGTGGTTAGTGACACATGGGAAACCCAGACCTCCTCACTGTGCTCCGTTAGACGGGTGGGTCAGAGCTAGGCCTGTTTGTGTGTTCTAATTATCCTCCTTTGAAACAGTTACATCTGCTGGATTTTAGACTTGCCCTACTTTCTCACTTCTCTCCCAGGATCATTTAATTTTATAATTATGCAAATTTCTGCCTGTCTAAATGATATACTCACTCATTCATTTAGCTGAAAGGTAAAAACCAAATCCATTTTTTAAAAAACGCCAGGAACCTAATTGAAAATTTTCATGAATCATCTTAATGAGAAATTGGCACCCGGAAATTTCAAGTTTCTTGAAGTGCTAATTAGCTACATATTCATCTTGAGTGGAACTCCTCTCTGACAGTCCTTTGTCTAACAGCACAGAGCAGGCTGGGGAAGCACCGCCAGGACTATCAGACATTTCTTCTGCTGTCCTTAAAGATGATGTGGATATTTATTACTAAATGGTGAGGTGACCAGCGTCTTCCTGGCATTGGATAAAGATGAATTGTCATCATTGTTTGTTGGTTCCTGCAGCTTTCTCTGCCTTTCCCCTTTTCTCCCTACCTGCCTCTCACCACTTCCTCCCATACCTTAT
>OU015752.1:27012714-27088899 GCA_907169655.1 Acomys percivali
ACACACACACACACACACACACACACACACACACACACACACACACACACGGTTGTGTCTGTAATCTATAAGTATCTAAAATATTTTTTTTCTGCTCCAGCCAGTTGTGTGTGTGTAGAAGGCACACACATGTGCCTGTGTATACTTATCTCGGGGCACCTGAAGATTTCTAACTAAAAGAGGAGTTTCATTGCTATATTCATACTATATGTAGAAAACTGTGAGTTCAGAGCAAACTGTTCCCCATACCCCAGCTTGTATACTCACTACTGTTCAAGTTACAACTTCCACTGAGCTCTTTTGTTACAGCTGAGGCCCCTCTTCTGCAAGTCCAGTTAGGCTCTGAGCTACCCGGTTTCCTCCTGTGAAGACCTGGAGCTCAAATCTCAGATTTAAAAAATTTTACTTTTTGCTTTTTTTTTCCTTGAAGGGGAGAAATACCGCTGGGAACTATAATCATTAGAACATATGATTAATTTCTTTGGGTCTAACTATTGCAGGAGGAATTAGCTTAGCTTCCGAAACTGCATGCATCTGGGAGCAAAAGCACACATGTTAATTTTCTCCTCAGCAAAGTGAGTATCAGAAACAGAAAAAGCTGAATTGTTGGCATAATCGATTCATCATTTGTTTTTTTCCTAATTTATTTCTCAGTCCAAGTATAAGCTAAGGAATACTTTGCATGGCCTGAGCTGCTGTACATTTTAGAAACACACATGTGAGAAATGAGGGCTGACATTTGGCTATGCTTTAATAGGCTGAACAACAAGCAAATCCTACTCTTTTATTTGTTCATTTTGCAATAAGTCTTGACATCACCTTCTCCTCTTTCTTAAATTTCCTTGCTTAGCAGGCACAATGCAGTTTTGATGTGCAATCTGATTTCAAAAGGATCATTGAGAGAGCTAATCTTCTGTACACTCACTGTAATTAAATATTATAGCACAAACGGTATATAAGATAGCCGCCTTCTTGAGAACTGCTCAGCACCAAAGTGATGACTTGAAAAAGTATAGATTTCACAGCACTTACTTTTAGGTTTCAGCTTGAACTTTGACCTTGCACAGTAACTAGAGCAATATGCAGCATGGAGTGGATGTCTTCATTGTCTTCCATTCTATGCTAAACTCTCATTTTACCTGGTCGAAAACCTGCTATCATATTCATCTGTTCACCTTTAAGCTATGTGTTTCCTCTCTACCTGCTTGCTTCAAGCTGTTAGCTTGGAAATATTCCTACAGAAACACCATGCCCAAGCACAGTCATCGTTAAGCTTCATATCTTACAAATAAATGTGATTAAAAATATTTATCAAACTCTATAAATGACTGTTTCTACCCTTGTGAAAATTATTACTTCAAAGGGACATCTTGTGGCATTCTTTACAAATAAACAACATGGGATTTACCTCTTATTTGTGTGTGATTAAACCATAAAGAGTCTTTTATGAGGGTCAAATTTCAATTTCTAAAGTAAATGTTCATTCAGTAATGTTTGGATAACCTCATTGTGCTTCAAATTGGAAAATAAACTAATTCATTAAAAATATTTATCAAACTGAGATCCTATACTTTGACGACCATATTTGTCTTGATATATAAATAAATTGATTAAGAACAAGTTGTGCTCTCACAGAGAACCGAGGGTCAGTTTTCAACACTTGTGCTGGATGGCTCATAACTGCCTGTAGCTCCATCTATAAGGGATCTGCTACCCTTTTCTGGAAACTGTGGGTACCCTTCCCCATATACACATTTCTTCAAGTAAACATGAAGCTGGAGAGGCAGGGCTCGGTGTACAAGAGCAGTTGGTGCTCTTGCAGAGGACTCAGGTTTGGCTCTGAGCACCCATGGAGACGCGCCACTAGCTGTATCTCCAGTACCAGACGACCTGACTCTATCTTCTGGACTTTCAGGGCACCAGATGCACATGTGATGACATACATACATAGAGGTAAACAATCAAAACATATAAAATAAAACTAATGAATCTTTCAAAAACATAAAGAGTCATATTAAAAACATTCAAAAACAGTTCAGCAGTGGCTCAATACATATAAATATAAGAACGTAACAATGAATCCCAATCTCCAAAGACAGTCATTTGTAAGTTTCTTACGTATATTTCCAGATATATTCTGAACAGAGTGTAGATGCTATGTTGTTTTGAACACATATTTTTGCTACTCCTTGAAATTATACTAAAATAATAGAATAAAAACTCATTTTTTAAAAGTAAAATTGTCTTCTTCATGGAAAATTTGAAATGGTAATATAGGGAAAGGATTTTTTTTTTAAGTTTCAGAAATGGACAGTAACTAACTAACTTAGATCAAAAGAATGCAAATGTCTATTATGAGAGAGAACTGTGAAAGAGGTGGATTCCCACAGCTGAGTTCCTCAAAGCTAGAAATTAAGGATTATGGTAACGCCAAAGCTTGCACTGTAAATAGCATGGTTAGCTGAAATGCTGCTTAGGAGGCATTTAGATTTCAGGGTCTTCCCTGCCTTTCCTTCTTTCTCCTCCCTAACATATGCCAGCAGAAAAGCTTCGGCGCTTCCAAAGGATTCTATGCACAGATGGAGGAACCCAGAGAAAGAAAGGGGAATCCAAAATATCTTTTCAGTTCTGAACAAAATAGAAATAGAGCTTTGAACTTCCTGGCAGAATTCTAGCCAGCCAGAGAAAAGACCTGTCAGTGCTGATGGTAAAGGAGCTTCACAGGCAAACAGGCTGGCCGGAAAAGCAGAAAGGGAAATCCACCCATTAAAAGCTCATCCTATCCACGCACAGATTCCAATGTGTTGTAAAATATAAGCATAGAGCAAAGAACTATCAGATAGATATTAGACAAAAACCTGTAATATGAGAAACCTAATACATAAATGCACAAAAAAGAATAAGGCAATAAAAGAAGTAGGAGAGAATATCAAAGAATTGAAATTAGACAATTAGAAATAATTAATAGAATATATGAAACGTAAATAGAGCACAGAATAATTCAGACCAATTTAAGAGTAGAATAAAAAATTTAAACAGAATGAATAAACATAAACATATCAAGGTAGGGAAGATAAGATTATAGGTTGAATATAGGCAATCTGCTATCTGAATAACAGATGTTTCAGGAAAAAACAGGCAGAGAAGGCAGAAAGAAAGGACATTCTCAAAATACATATTTCAAAAAATTATCTTCACTACTGGATGCTGGGGGCCGGCAGATAAAACACCACTGTCCCATGCACGTGTATCAAGGTACAGCAAGGAGAAATCTTATGGAACAGGAATGAGCAAGACTTCAGCTTCCCAAAGGGAAGGCAAACTTCTTGAGAAGAACACTGAAAGCTGGAACAGAACGGGACGATGCTTTTACAATGAAGAGGGAGAGATGAGATGTGCTGTCCTAGACTGCTGTCTCTGGACAGACTATTCTCCAAAGGTATTTTCAAGGAACACATAAAAAAAATCACTATGTAGTGCTCTCCAGGGACTATAGGGCATTTTCACTCCAGAAAAAGAAAAGCACAGAGGATGTCTTAGGGTTGGAGGTCCTAAAAAGATAGCTCTGTTACAGGTGAGTGGGGTCACTCTAGTTGGGCCAGTGAGATGGAGACCATCAACAGGGATTCGCAGAATAACAAAGGGCTTATGCGTATGTGTTCAAATTCATTAGCAGTACAGAGTGTTAGAGATGAATCTAGAATGAGTTAGTTACAGCTAAATTAGGTGCATGAACATTTTAGCAAACTGAAATGGAGAAAGTTATTAATTTTGACTAAAAATGAGACTTTATAGTTCTTTGGCTTTTAAAATATGCAGTGGTTCTCAACCTTCTTAATGCTGCGAGCCTTTAATATAAAATTATTTTTGTTTAGGAGACCATTGTTGAAGGGCCATTCAACACCCAGGGTGTTGCCTCAGGTTGAGAACTGCTGATATAGTGAATACAACTACAATACAGTACTATGTAATGAAATATATTTTGAGCAAAACAGTAACAGAGTACACACTTCAAACTCTACTGTGTTCCCATATAAATGTCTTGCAGATCATGTCATATCAACACCGTAAATGAACTTCTTATTTTTCTATTACATACCATTTTACTAGACTTCTGGACATATAAAATTATAAACTGTAAGTGCATACATCAGGATACTGTAATCCAGAGGTAAAGGTTGAGGTAACAATTTTATGTCATTCAACTTCAAGGGACAGCAAACCATACCACATACTCTTTAAAACCATCTTTGCTATCTGGAATTCATGTAAGAACATATAACATCATTCATAATATCATGTTTACCTTTATGTCCACGTATTTAAGATTAATTTTTCCTGTTACCCAGTCTCGACTTAAAAAAAAAAATCACTCCCTGTTCAGATCCCTATTCCATGTGCTTGTTTCTCCGCTACTTCTTTCCTGTTAGCACATGTCCCTCTTGTCCTCCACTAAGTGGACAAAATTGCCCTTGAAAGATGAATTCCATAGTAATCTTTAAAAAAAAATGGTTTTCGAGACAGGGTTTCTCTGTGTAGCCCTGGCTGTCGGTAGAATTTGTAGACTAGGCTGGCCCCAGACTCACAGAGATCCACTTGCCTCTGCCTTCCCAAGTGCGGCAGTTGCTTATTATAGGCATGTGCTACTGTGCCCAGCTCATAGTAACCTTTTTATGTTCTACAAGCATTGCATACTTACATGCATACGGTTATAATTATAGGTATGTCATTATTTTTAAAATGCTAAAATATTAATTATAATGTAAAGACAATTAATTACAAAGATATTTCAAAGAATATAACATGTGATAATGGTAAGCCATTATTTCATGAGCTTCTAAGAAAGTAAAAAATGTTGCCCGTAAAATAGTTTTTTTTAATCACTTATGGTTTTCATTTTATTTACAGAATATTACACAATTCACATTTTTGCATACTCTAGGACTACAAGCACTGCAGAAGTAAGATGAGGTGTGGTGACATGCACCTATGTGCCAAGAACTCACGAGACTGAATCCAGATCACTGCTTGAGCCAAGGAATCTGAGTCCATCTTTGGCTTCAAAGTGAGGGTGTCTAATGAAATGAAAACCAAACCAAACAGGATAGAAAGATAACTAATACACTTTTAAAATCTCATTTCTAGGTTTTTCTTTTGGCAAGGTAACTCCTATAAAACAACAATACTAGCAACATGGGCTACTGTAGTTTTGGCTTCATTTAAAGCCATTTAAGTGATTAGTTCAGTGAAGCAAACTAGACACTCCATTAAGTTACATGTAAACTTTCTCAAACTCTTCCCAGTTCTCTAAGACGAGGATCCCTCTGAAATACTCTGGGAAGGATCCAAGACTCTGCAATTTACTTGTAAACAGAGGTATCATGAGTCTGGTTTGATGGTGCGTAATATGATGGAGGTGGGTTTATGATCAATGGTAACCCATAAAGATTTTCCAAGTTAGAAAGTGTTATTTTCAGAAAGAAATTAGTTCACTGACATACACACTAGCAAACATCAATGTTTCTTGGTTCAAAGGAGGTACATTTATTTTAAGATAATATGACAATGTAACACATGTAGATTCACAATTAAGATTTATAGTAACAATTGGACTTTAAGCTAAAACAATGTATTATAAACTATTCTGACAAGTACCAGTACCATTTATCATGTAGGCTTTCTTCAAAAAGCAGAACACTAAAATTTTATGTAGAGCTTAATTTCTGTGAAATTTGTAGAAAAAAAATCTGAAGCTAACATATGTGTATTTAGTGCATTGTTTGTAAAACATTAAAAATTATTTCAATTGATTAACCAATACCTCAGTGAGATATTTCTACTTCCAATTCATAGACAAAAAGGTTTAAGAGTGATATGAGGTAAGTCATTGTACTCCACTGTTCTCTTACCCTATTAATTGTTCAGAATATTTTATTTAGTCTCATTTTTGCATTATCTTGCCACCTTATAAACAAACCCACTTATAATAAAGGAATAAAGAATAGTGACTGTACATATAATATAGTGTTATTTCCTAGGTCAATAACAAGCTTATAAAAGACCTTTAAATAGTTTATTTAATTTTAATCTGTATTAACAAGGTTTCTATGTTTATATGTATAATAATATAAGTTATAGCCAAATATTAATTTGTATTTTCTCAATTATATATATATACCAATCTAGGCCTGAAACATGGTAAATGAGTGGGTAGGCATCTCTGTTTAGTCATCAAATGACTAAAGTTTCAAAGCAAGTGAAATGACATAAGCATGACTCTAATACACTTGCACATTTATATTTCTCTATTGGTGAAATAAATAATATTAGACAAAGAATGTAGAAAGGTCTAAAAACACATACTCAAAACTAATAACACTGAAATAACATTACTTTTATAAATATGCTGATGCAGATCAATTTCACATTCAATAAATTAGAAAAATAAAGCCAGTGTTTCCTATTTCATATGCAAAAACAAAGTAATGGTTGGAGTGTATGCAATTTGTACTAAGTACATATTATGAAAGAAGATTAATTAATTTAATAATCTTTTGACATGCAATATACAAATATTATTAACTTAAACTCATTCTATTATTTTATCGTACCCTTGTATAAACCAATTTTACCAGGTAGTCAAAGTTCTATTAAGTATTCTCAAATTCTTTTCCAATGTGAAAATCTAGGATTTTTTTCCCTTTCTTTCTTTTTATTCCCTTTTCATTTTCTACTCTTTTTTAGTGTTGGGAATTAAAGCTAAGGCCTCACACGTGGTAGGCATGCACTCTGCCACTAAGCTAATTATTATTATTGACAGGGTTCTTCTAAGTTGCTGAGGTGCCTTGAGCTGGCACTATAGCCCAGGCAGGCTTTGAGCTGTGACCCTTCTGATGAGTCTCTCAAGAAAGTTTTTTTTCTCTTTCAATAGAAAGTTTTATTTTCCCCTTTTTAAGACATAGTTTTGATATAATGGATTATACATACATGATTCTTCACTACTGGCTATTTGGATCAATTTTGCATGTGGTCCTTTTGCAAGAAACAAAACATCTTCTACTTGTTAAATATATATCGAAGTTCTAAGCCATTTGCATTAGTTTTGATGCTATAGACATATTATCAATATCCAATATGCTACTAATATTATTTCCATATGTTCCACTTGCAATTAGGAGTAACACCATGTTTCCACCATAATGATGATGGTTATTATTACTACCACTGCCCTTGCTTTTAACAGCAGCACATGATTGCTGTGTTTGTTAAGCCCCCAGCCCCAAAGAACAAAACACAAAAATCTAAATTTCTTTTCAAAAAATACCTGAAATTCTGTTAGCTTTGGAAAAACAAAAAAGAAAAACATAAAAATCCCCAAAACCAAACAAACAAAACACACAAAGAACAGAAAAAACAAACAAAAATTTACACAAACCTAACAATGTATATTACATAAGTACTTTTAAAAGCTGAAAGTACACTGTAAACCATTGTATTACTTAGTAAATTTTCACTTATTTTCTGAAATTACTTCAACACAAATAAATACAAGATAAATAACAGGGACATCCTAACAACTCTAAGGGTCTTAGGACAAACCTGAAGCAGTATAGTCCAAACCAGAAAATGTGTTTCCATTTTTAGGTCTGTTATATTCTATCATTCATAAATTATTTTGAAATAAAGGACATTTCTAATAAATAAATAAACAATCTAAAAATACTCTCAGCTAGCCATCGGGACTACCCATGTACTTGTGGAGGGAATGAAAAAGTTCCGACCGGCCAATCAAAGTGAAAGCTCAGCTCGTTATATTTACATCTGTGGTAAGTTTTCTCTTGGTGGTGTTTGGGGTCAAACCGAGGGCTAACGTTTGTAATCACAAGATGCAGTTTTCCTGCTTTACATAGACAAACTGAGTTCAAGGGGGAAAAAAAGGTAAATTCCACCTTTCCCTTTATTTGCTGCATGCTCTGACCTCACACTGGGATCCGCTCTCAGAAACTTGCCTCTTGCCTTGCCACGTAGACCATAATTCTTCAATCACTGTTTTAGGAGGATCTAGTTAAAAAAAAATACACACACATACACAATGCCAATGTAATATTTATGTAGTTCAAGGTAGTAACATTAAATAAAAAATTTAAAGAAGCTATATGAAGTAGTCAGACATCTAAAAACTGTCCATATGAAATATAAGAATCAAATATTTAAAAAACTTAGGTTTAAAAGTTCATAGCTTTTTAAAGACTCTCTTTATTTGTTTGTATTTGTGCATGGGGGACACATGTGAATGTAGCATGGTGTGGATGTGTGAGTCCGTTATCAAATTCCATCATGAGGTTCAGGTTGTCAGGCTTTGTGGCAAGTGCATTTATCCACTGAGACACCTCACTGGCCCAAGTTCACACTTTGTTAAGAGGCTCTTTAACACTCATTTTTGGAAAGGTAAAGATTTCGGTCATCATTCTGAGTTATGGACTAATACAAAGAGTCAATGGTGTCAGTGTGATGCTATTACATTAGGATGGGACACTATTTAAGGGACAGAACTATGTATTTTTTTGGTGCATTGTTCTTGTTTCGTAAGGTAGTACAGTTTCTCCAAACAGAAGTACAGAAGACCCCACATAGCTGAATGGCAGCAGTTACCTTAACAGATAAGTAAGCCTGCTCTTCTTTCACTATTTTGGGCCACCAATTTCAAAGTGGATTCCATGTAATAGGAGGCCTCAAAGCCACTTCACAAAATACTGAGCACTGCAGTTCCTTTTTAGAAGGATAAAACCAAATAGTAGCATATTGAAAGCCCATACATTCTCTGGGGAAAGTAGCAATATTACTATTTCTTTTCCATTTCTCAAAGACGACAAAGTGTGGTACCCTTAGACTGTGAGTGGGAACAAACCCTTTCTCCCTTAAGTGGCTTTTGCTAACGTATTTTATCACAGCCACAGGAAATATGTAAAAACACAAAGAAGTTTATGTTTTCTTTTTATAAACCACTTTGGGAAACATACTCATCTCGAAATAAACAACAAAACTACCATTATGGGAACCTAACACAACTGACCAAAATTACATAGTTACTATGATGTTAAAAACAAAACCAGGCTACTTTCTGGAGCTTAACAAGTTTGAGATATTTCTTTGATTCAATTAAAAATAGGACAGACTTTCTGACTCATCCTTAATTACTACAATGGAAAGTGATTAACATAATAAGTAAAAAATTTAGTATTATCATAAGAACAAAGGCAGCTCAAATACTGATTTGTTATTTACTAGCAAGTTACCTTGAGAAGTCACTTTCTAATTTTTGATTCTTCTCTGTTGTTAAATGAGTTGTCAATCTACTAAGGGCCATGGTTGTTAAGGCATACAATCCCTGTTCTATGAAGGTAGAAGCAGGGGGATCATGAGTTCAAAACCATAAAAATCCAGAGCCAGGGATGTGAACAGGCGATAAAGCCGCTGCCTCACACGCCCAAGGCCCCAGGTTTGATGATCAACAGTGCAAACAAGGGCAAGGAGCATATCTATGTGTGAGAGTCAAAGTAAGCATGCTTACTGTAGCACCATGAGCTAAACTCATCCTCTAACAGTAAAGCTGCCATTTTGTTGCAACACTTTAGACACATTCCCACAAAAGAGGAACACAAATTCCCTAGGTGCTAAAGATCCTGTGTTACAAAGTACAGCTTAGATTATACCTGCACAGATACAGAACTGCAAATTTAACAGAAAATTTCTTCCTTCAGACGGGCGTGGTGACACACACGTTTAATCCCAGCACTTGGGAGGCAAAGGCAGGTGGATCACTGTGAGTTCAAGGTCAGGACAGCCAAGACTACACAGAGAAACCCTGTCTCCAAACAAACAAACAAACAAACAAACCCAAAACAATAGAAAATTCCTTCCTTCCCTTTTCCTTTCTTGAGACAGGATCTCCTGTGTCCCAGCATGGCTTGGGACTGGAGATGTTGCTGAGGTTGGCCTTGATTCCCGACTCCCCTGCTCTTATCTCCAACAATGGGAAAAGGGCTGTGCAGCAGCACATCTGCTTCATGGGGCTCTGGAGATGGATGGAGCCAGAGCCTCCTGTGTGCTAGCTGAGCATTCTTCCAATTCCAATTAAGCCATGCCCTCAGCCCCTTAGCAAACATCCTCACTGTCCCCAACAAACTGTAGGTGATAACTATAATTTCTTCTCTTGTGGTACACGGGATTGAACATGTGATCTACCACTGAGCTCTAATCCTAGTCGCTTCCCACCTATTGTCTAGATGTTATAAAAAATAATGGCTGCTCTTTATATTGCTGGGAAAATTAGGATAAACCTAAGATAACATACTTATCTGCTGTGAAGTTCTTTTTTCAGGCAGGATTTGAAGGTGGGATACTTCTGGACTGTTTTATAACCCTGTGGAATAAAGAATTACAAATGCTGAAATGTATGTGAGGCGAGATCTAGCGTTAGTTAATTCATATGTTGAATCTGTAAGTCAAACTTATAGATAACAGAGCATGATGTTGGTTGCCAGAGGCTGGGAAGGTCGGCAGACACAGGGACATGTGAACCAGTAAGTACAATGATCCAGTCACACAGGAGGAAGGCCTTTCAAGACCAACTGCACAGAACGGTGACTGTAGCTAATAACCCTGTGTATTTCAAAAAAATAAACTGAAATGGCTCACACTGGAAAGAAGTACAAGATTAGATCAATTAGATTATTACTCCACAATGTATTCATGTATCAAGACACTGTATTGTATCCAATAAACATACTGTGAGTATTTGCCAGTTAAAAACAAAGAAAATAATGTGTGTAAATACAAGTAGAACACTATGGGAGCACCGGCACACACAGAGTAGTGAACAAAAGTGAAAGTCATGGTACTTAAGAGGGAAAATTGTGCCAAAGGCTAACAGAATAGTTCATACTAAATATAACATTTTACTCCACATTTTTGAGGAAAAATAAGTGGATTTCTAAGTACATCCTTACAAGTGTCATCTGAAATGTTAACAATCTACCACTAGGTGGCACTAAAGTACAACAGCATCTTTGCCAAGATAGCTTGGGCTGAAAAGTCATTAAACAAATCATTGAATTACAATGTCTAAGATGATAATCTTTATTTTTTCTAAATATGGATTTTCCTGTTTAAAATGTTTATCCCTTAAACAGAAAGAATGCTGCCTGTAGTAGCTGTTAATTTCAAAAGGACTTTTTCTTTTCCTGTTTCTAAAATATCCATTATGTCAGATGTGTAAACAGTGGTTAAGCCACATTATAGCTGCAATTAAAAAAAAAAAGATTCTTAGAAAAGGGTAGATAAACTCCTGTTACTTTTTAGTATGCCAGCAGGAAAAACAGTTCAGGAAACAAGAATTATTTTCAGTTTATTTTATAGGTAGTAATGAATATTTAATGACTTAAGGCTTCAGTTCCCTACAGGAAACAGCTGATGTGCCACAAGGATCAGTGATGTTTCTTTGTTTACTAGCAAGTCTGAAGACCACATTAGAGAGAAAGAAAACAAAAACCCAAATGACAATTCCCTTCTCTCAAAACAGCAATAAATATATTCCCCTAACTGAATATAAAAATGAGTCACAAGTCAAATTATATATATATTTAAAATGATCTTTTATCATCTCTGTTTTGAAAGCAGGTAAGGCCTATCATCTTAGTCTTTTTTTTTTTTTTAAAGCACTTCATGTTTATAACCTTAGAATTTCACATTAAGTTCTTTCTGAACTTAGATTTAAAATGGATCATTGATAGGCTTGAAATCTACAGGCTTACCCGGAATCCTCTATGAAGTCTGTCTTTCATAATCCCAATAAATTCTTTATAACTTAGCTGGTCATCTTTGTCAACATCAAAAATCTTGAAGACAGTGTTCACCAAATGTGGTGAAAGTTTCAGTCCAGTAGCTACATACACTGCACGTTTAAATTCATCTAGATAAATGTCACAAAATAAGAAAAAGCAGTACTTTTTTTTAGTAATGGTGTTAATTACAGCAAAGGTTGTAAAAGTTTTTCTAAACATGATCCCCGATGGTATACAGCACATGACTTTCACTAAACATGCTGTCTCTCAGGGAAAAAGATGACACTGGTTTTAATGAAAAGAGTAACTGGGTTAATAATACACTCTCAATCAAGGAATGCTGACCAAGTAGCTACTGCCGGGAAGAGACATTTAAGAGATTATTAAGATAAATACATTCCCAAGGAACAGTTCAGTTGGGAGACAAGATTTTCAGAAAGAACCATTATACAGGATCACACAAAATGTGCCAGTAAAATGCTGAGAATTTGAAGATGAGGGACTAATTAACTAATTCTGTCTACAGTGTGAGGGAGGGAGGAGGGACAAAGCGCAGGCAATGATTTCAAAGGCTTGGATTATGTACTGGAGCTAAGCCCCCAAGGATGGATGGTTTCAGCAGTGAAAATGGGAGAAGTGACAGGTGAGAGCACCTGAGGGAACACGTGCTGTTTGAGAGCAGAGGTTACTACGGAGTACTTGACAAAGAGCGGCCTTGCTGACGGAGAACCCAGAGGACCTGGGCAAGTGCTGCATAGATGGTGAAGTCAAGAACCTGTACACTCCCATAGACAGGAGGGAAACGTTTTCCACAGCAGCTTTGCCACAGAAAGGTTAATTTTTGTTTTGGGCGAGTCTTCTGTGTGTTTCAGGAACAGCTAATGGAAGGAATGTTGCTTAGGTGCTACTGAAAAATTCTTTAATTGCGGCACTGATAGAAGCAGCAAAAAGGAGCATGTGGGGATTATTCCACACATTTGAAAAGTGACACGATACATTTTTTCCTGTTTTCTAGTTCCATAAGAGAGCAACTTCTGCTCTGAACCAAATCAACTGATAATAATTTCGTTTTGAAAGGATATATTATTCCATTAAGATATATTATATATTAAATATATGGTATATTACATATTAAAACATATTTCATTTATGGAGACATGACTTCCAATGTTTAAACATACAGTTTAGAGAAAGAAGTATCAAAAATTTAGATTTCTCCTAATCAATGAATAAAATGAGGTTGTACAACATGTGGGTGCAGAGTGTTTTGAACCTGGAGTGGAACCCAGGCCCTAGGGGTCAATGCTCTTTCCCTTCCTATGCTTTGGAGAGAAGTAATTATCATCATGTAGGGATAGTTTGTCTTTCCCCTAGAATTTGAAAAAAAATCTAAACAAAACTCAACAATATAATTTGAAATTTAACATACTAGATTCTAGCAAACACAGGTAAAATTGCCTTCAAGACATGAACAGACCCTACACAGCATGAACTTTTAATAAGGAAGTGGTTATAAGGGAGAGAATCCTAGGAAAAGGATTTGGCTTTTTAGCCAACCAATGAGCAAAGAGTGAGGCAGTCCTGAGGAAACCAGTATTTGAAGTTACAGGTCAGATGTATCTCTTTGTAAATTAAAAAAGATAATCATTTTTATATATCCCTCTCAACAACTGGTTAATGTGAAGTAATGTTACGTTAGTAAAGGCTCTGCTCATGGACTTCTGGTTTCTGATTAGGCAAAGACCAATGAGAATTTGTGGAACTGGTGAATGGCCAGCAGCAGTGCCTACAAGTAGACATATATTTTCTGATGGTATGAAGGAGTCATGAGGTTTCTTCTTAGACCTTTTATAATAAACATTATTAGTTATTCTTCATACTAGGAAATTAAAGGCCAAAAATAAATCCAGTAAGAAATCAGCACATTTCCCTAGACTTTGCATACTTTTATGTTTCAGAACTGATTTCTCACATAAATTATAAAACAAACAAACAAAAAAAAAGAAAGAAAGAAAGAAAGAAAAGAAAAAATAGAAAAAAGAAAAAAGAAACGATAAAACCAGGTTTTCGAGTAAGCAGATGCGGGTTAGACATCTCACTAGCCTCTTTCCAAAAGGTAGGGACATTTTGACATTGACATTTTGAAGGATGATTTCTTACCTTGTCCTATAGAACGGCTTGCAAAGTTATACATATTGAGAGCTATTGCAAAGTCTTCTAAGTTGTTTAGAAACTGGAAAAATGACCTGAACTCATCAAATGTGATGCCCTATTTTGGGAAAATAAACGTGCAACAATTAGTATTGACAGATGTATTAGAATAGGTGCAATGCATGTAATAGAACAAAGCATTAGGATCTGTAATATATTTCATAAGCAAAAGTGCCACATGTATTTGGAAAAAATTCTTAAATAAACTTAGGACTCATGCAGACTTATTTCTATTGGATAGCATTGCTATTCTGATAACAGTAAACTCTGTTAAAGCACTGCCCTGTCAACATCAAGTTTCCTAAAGTATTTCAAAGAAAATGGATGGAAAAGTTCCAATTATGATAGTCCGCTAAATACCATTTCTTAAACCGATAAAAAAAAAAACCCAAAACCAAACTCATTTTCTGTGCACATTTATTCTTTTACATGATATGGCATCAGGTCATTAGTATGTTTCTAATGACAATACAAAAATCAAAATATTGACACAGTATCAACTGTCATCTAATTGAACTTGTTCAGTCATGAAAATGACACAGCTAAGACCCCGGGGTAAATGCAGTGACTGCAGAAAGTGGCACTGAGAAGACCGACGCCAGAGACATTGAGAATGGGGACCTGTGCTGAGAGCAGCTGTTTCGGCATGCCATGTCCACAGGCTGCAATTCCTCCTCTGGTCTTACTTCAGTTAACAGGAACATTATTTGAAATAAAATAATGTATTTCAAGCTTGAATATAATCAACAAAATTTAAATAATTGAGAAATATACCCCCACCCCACCCCCCAAAAAAAGAGCAGACAATCAACAGGTCCAGCTTCCCAAATTGTGGCTTTGATTGTAGGGGCAAATGAAGGAGCACCAATACGGATGTGCTGAGCAGCTGGGGAACTAACTAGGAAAGGAGTTCCCCAGACCCACAACTTTAAAGTTTGACCCTGACAAGAGCTGTCCACCACTCAGTATCACTAGTAGAATTAAATCTAAGCCCCCTACCTCTTTTGTTCTATCAAACCTGACAACTACCTAACTCTCCCTTCATATCACTTACTACTCTCACCGTTTTTAATGAAATATCTTTTAGCATTTCCTCAAATAAATGAAGTGTGTTCCCTCCCCAGGCCCTTGCCATTGGCTGCACTCCTTTCTGAAATACTTGCTATCCAGATTTTCGCACAGCACATTACATACAGGCTCTGCTCAAACTGCTTCTGACGAACCCTCCCTAACGGCTAGCCTTCTTTTCAGTCTTCATATTCTTGAACCTCTTGACAGCATTTATATTTATCTTCCTAGTAATGCATGTTTCTATTGAAGAATTCACCTATCCTGTCACTTTATCATTTGTTCCTATAATAAAGCCTTATAAATATTTAATATCTGTGAATGAAAATGAAATTACTTTAGAAATGTTAAGTGCCACTCAAGTATCAGCTTTTCGCTTTTTTACTGGAAAGAAAGGGCTGAGTGGTGGATGGGAGGGAAAGATCTAAGTAGAGTACAACAGAAGAACACCGCCTGAGAGTCTTGGGTTAGAGTGGACAAGTGTCTAAAGTCCTTAGTTTCTCTTTTTCCAAAAGAAATGTCAAGGCCTGCAAGGCTGTTCTGAGAGATTGATGGGGAATCCTGAACAAGCAGTCACCATCCGAATCCATGATGATGCAATTTTCCTATAACTGTGGAGATACTTCTACAATTTAAATTTGTAGAAAAGTTGAATTTAACTTCAGATTTTTAAATTTTGGAATAATTTCAGATATAAAAATTAACTGTAAAAAATTGTAAAATAAATTGTAGAAGGTTTCTATAAAGTCAGCCTGCAACAAGTTGACCTTGTAAGTTATAGTTTTTCATGTTTCCATTTAGAAAAAAAAGACAAACAGATTAAAGGTCCTTTTATATAATACTATAATAGCTTAAATAGCATAACTTATGATTTTTATTTCTAGGGAATTGTCTGCTGGTTAGGAAATCCAGCTTAGTGGGTAAACAGATAAAGTTATTTGAGTAAAAGATAGTGTAAAGTAACAGCCAGATGCATCAAGCCTCCCCACCCGCTTTCTGAAATTGTTAATACTGACACAGTGTATCCACTCTAAACAAACTCAATCTATTTGCAGGTTTTCTTGTAGTTTAGCCAGGTCCTTCTATAAACACAAATAGAAGGCAATAGATCCCAAACACCCCAGGCTTAAAGGGATACTTGTGACAGCAGTTTCTATTTAGTTGCAGTGAAGCATTCAAATACCATTAGATAATGCAAGTGCTCAAAAGGGCTGACACCACATTTGCAACCAAGCAAATAGTCAAGTAGTTGTCCCAGGTTCTAAACCATTCATGCCATCCAAACTTGTTCAAAAACCTCCTTTCAAATGCAGATAAGATCACTCACTCAATGGCACTCTTCAAATGACCTTTTATTAGAGGTGCTTTAGAAATGAAGAGCAGGTGACAGAAACAATGTCAACACCAGCTGTTCTGGTACTAGCCAAAACTCCAAAATAACTCATCAGAATTCTCTTGAAAAATGCTAATAGTCATAACTTGAAAAAAACAAAACAAAAAACTGAGCCTTAGGTGCAGGAATTGTGTTGTCGATTAAACAAACAATTTTTTACAATTAAAAAAAAAGAAAAAGAAAAAATGAACTTGTAGCCTTAAATACTTTTCTAAGAACACTAATCTCTACTTGAATTAAAAATCAACAGAGTATTTGGCATACAAAAGGAAAAGAATAGAATGTATCCAAAAATAGTTTTAATTCACAGAGAAACTGGGCTAATAAAGTTATTCAATAGGTCAATACAAACTGGCATTTACTAGATAATATGTTTCAAGATAATGGATATAACAAAATAAATATATGGGATTAAACACCTTTTCTTCAGGTATACTGTAGCGCACGTTTTCCAAAAATACAGATGTATTTTCCACATTAGTATACCGTAGAAGAATATGGGCAAAATCTTCTTCACTGATAGTATTCATTCCATTAGAGTAGGAAAGAAATTCTATTTCTAGAACTTCTGTTTGCAGGTTATCCATAAATCTGTGATAAAATAATGAAAAATCAGAACAAGATAAATGTACTTTCCTAGAAAAGGTTATATGGAAACAATTTAATTATATAATGGCTCAAGGCTTTACACTCTGAGAGGAATTACTGCTTAATGACAGTGGTACTTAAACAAATAGCCTCTCTCTTGGGCCTTGAGGCTGCCCATCTGCAAAATAGTTAACAGCACAGTGGAGAGTAGAGATCATACTGGCCATTTGTACTGTGGTTTATTGAGGCTAAGGAATTCTCTTCCAAATACACAAGATGTACTAATTTTCTATCTTTCAATAACTGTGTAACATTACTATAACTACGGAGAGCAACAGCAGAGGACACTACACAGAATAGTTCCCATTAAGAACAGAGCAGCACAGTATTACTGTATTAGATGATTTCTCAAAACCACCTGACTTCAGCATTCTAATAACTTTCAACCGAAATTTAGCTTACCTATAAAAATCTTCAAAGTTGAGCTCAGCTCTTCCTTTCTTTCCAAAAAAGTGGACCAGAAGTGTAGTATCAGCTACTAAGCTTGTGATGTCATCAGCACGCTAAAAAACATAATTTAAAATTAGCAGTTAAAAAAAAAAGTAAAACAAGGCAGGCTACTCACTATCCCTCCAATAATTATTAAAGCATCACTCAAGAAAGGCGGAAGAGATAGTTTAGTGGCTAAGAGCACTTGCTCTTCCTGAGGACCAGGTTTGGTTCCCACCACCCACATACTGGCTGACAACCATCCATAATTCTAGTTCCAGAGTATCTAATGGCCCCTTCTCATTTCCATAGGCACCAGGAACACACATAGTATATATATGTACATACATGCAGGCAAAACACTTTTATATGTAACATAAGACATCTAAAAAACCATGAATGTGAAAGTACAAACATTAGAATAAAGACCAAAGGCTATAATTACAACTGTAACTATAACTAAAATGTCAAAATAAAAAAAATAGAAATTTGAGCAATACGGATCACTATTCTCAAAAATGTTAAGGTCACTTATATTTTAAATTTATTGTACCTCAAGTTATTATATACATGGGTTATGTTTACTTTAAATTATCTACAATGTTTTGTTATTTAGACATCATTTACTTATGCCACTTTTATTTAAGTAATTAAGTTTTTTCCCTAAACAATCTGAAAACTTTATTCTCCAAAGATATTGGCTAAATGGAAATGACAGAATGAACTCAAACTTTTATAAGACAGCTTTCTTTAACCACATTTATTATGTAACAACTGATTTAAAAAATATGTTGATACTGCATTTAGAAAGAGAAACTACAGTAGTAATTTATCACTGATACTTTTTCAAAGAAAAGCATTATGCAATTTTTTGAATGATCAAAAAGCCAATTCCACAGGATTTTCCTTCTTTATGCAACTTAATAAACTACATTTCAACAAACATATTCCTAATGCAAATTCCCACTTCAGTGCTTCACTAATCTTTGCCCTCTTCTTTCCTTCCTTCTTTCCTTTGTCATCGAATCATACCTACTTTATTAAAGTCAAGTACACAAATCAGGAAAGCAGAATAATCACACCTCATAAGAAATGTAAGGGGGTAAGCAGTGCCACTGTTTCCAATACCAACACAAAGGCCTATGTCCACTGAGGTGTGTAGCTGAGACAGTACCTGTCGGAAGCCAGGGAGCATGGTGTTTTTCTAGAAAAGATGGTTCTAGTGGTAGCTGCATTTCACTTATCATCCATAAAATACATATTGATATTAATTTGATTTTTCCAAACCCTCTTCCCTGTGTTTCCCAAAGGTCGTTGTTTTGGCTTTCAGCAATAGTTGGATCTTCATATCCTTTCTCTTTGGACCAAACACTATTTTCTTCTACTCATTAGTTTGTGCTAGAGACTAGCTTGTCTATTTCCCTTCTTAGAGATGCCCTCTTTTATACCACTAAACTGCTTTTAAAAACCTGCTACTTGGGTTAGTTATGTCTTTCCTAAAAACTGGAGTTTGTAATCCAGATGTGATTGCAGATGGCTTCAATCCCAGCACTTAGGAGGCTGAGATGAGAGAATAAAGAATTCAAGGTTAGCCTTAGCTACCTAGTGAGTTCCAGGCCAGCTGGTGATACATGAAACCCTATCTCAAAAAGCTAAACCCAAACCCAACCAAATAAAAATGCATCAAATGCCTATCTTATGGAGAGTTAAGTTAAAATTATTGAAATTCTTCAGTTATTACCCAAATGTTCTGTCTAGAATTGCAATTGAGTCTGGATTTTCTTCCTGGTCTCCAGTATATAGTTTCCTTATAGTTTAGAAGAACTCTAGTACTCATTCTCATTTTAATTTCCCGAGAAGGCCAAAGCACCCTCAGAGCTAAGAATCCAATAGGAAGGCCCCACCGGACAGCAGTCCCATCTGGTTGCTGTAGGAGAAAATACCACAGGTGGCCAAGCATCAATACAATCTTTACAAA
Source organism: Acomys percivali (assembly GCA_907169655.1). Taxonomy (NCBI): domain Eukaryota; kingdom Metazoa; phylum Chordata; class Mammalia; order Rodentia; family Muridae; genus Acomys; species Acomys percivali. The sequence goes on from OU015752.1 coordinate 27,032,285, forward strand.
TACTTGCTAGCAAAGCATATCATGAATGGTGAACAATGAAAGAGGTCCCAAGTCTTCTTTCAGTGTCCCATGTAAGGAGAGAGCAGGCCCGGAAGGACACCAAGTCACTATTAACTGGGTGGAGGTGGTAGACTGTTCTAGTGATTAAAGGATAGGATTTAAAGCCAGAGGTTGCCTTTATGACTTTTATATACATAGTCTAACTCAATCAATTTATTTTGCCCTGAAGAGCTAAAATATAAACAGGATGGGGTAGATATTTTGGAGGCATGCTCAAGTTGAGCTTAAGAGTAGGAACTAGCCTATTAGCATGAAAAACCAGTGTACTTGTCTGGATGCTAGAGAAATGGAGCAGTTCATAGACTTTTTTTCCTTTTTTGGGGGTGGGGGTTTGAGACAGAGTCTCTCTGTGTAGCCATGGCTGTCCTGGACTCGCTTTGTATATCAAGATGGCCTCGAACTCACAGCGGTCCACTTGCCTCTGCCTCCCAAATGCAGGGATTAAAGGTGTGCACCACCATGGCCGGCTTTTCTTTTCTTTTTTTTTTTTAATTAAAAAATTTCATACAATATATTCTGATCATGTTTTGATTATTTTTGTCAAGTTTAAGAAGTTGAAATATGATATGGATGACAAAAACTTTTCAAAGATAATGTAAAAATTATGTAAAAATTAATTGTTACATGGTACATACTTTCTTATTTGTTACTGAAATTAAATCTCTACAAATTTGATACAAATACCTTTCCAAATAAGAGATTCCAGGAGCTCCACAAGTGAGGGCCCATGGGTAATACAAGTATTGGCTTCAGTGCTGTGACATCAGCACATGCATGCCTAAGATGAGGACTGTTTGCCCAGGCTTCTATAATGACATCACTCAGGCTGTTCTATTCACTAAGCAGAGCAGACCTCCACTTGCAGTCTTTCTGTGTCCAATCTTATTAGCTTCAGGTTGCAGTTATTCGGGTAATGGAGAACCACAGAAGGATAAGTAACCGTTTGACATCAGAGGAAAAACCAAACAAACAGAAAATGTAAATGGGAACCCAACCCTGTACTGAAACGAAGCACTCACTGGGGTCAGGGAGGCCTATACCAGGAGCCTTGGTATCCTCACAGTTCATATAAGCTAAATTACAAGAAGGAGGAAATAAAATAAAAACTTTATCCCTCTGATTCTTCTGTTTATTGTTAAAAAATGAATTCAGAAGTTCTCATAATAAAGAGAAAAACCAAAGAGACCATCATGGGCTATTTCCATGTACATAATTTCCCTAGTTATTTATTATTATTATTATTATTATTATTATTATTATTATTATGCTAAAATTGTATTAGCTGGGAAGCAGTTTAGAGGGAGTGAGGTATAGTTCAGAGGGAGTGTGGGTTAGTATGGTTCAGTCCTCAGCACCAATAATAAACACACAACTAAAGTTCCTTTAAATGTCAAAATTTGTATAAAATACAAATTCATCAAACTATTAAAATAAAGTTTTAAGACAGTCTTTTAACAAATTTCTATTGGCTACAACGTGAAAATGACCTTAATCTACAGCAAAGGGAAATCTTCAAACTTAATATAATGAAGCTTCTCAATAATCCAATAGCTAAGTAGAATTTGCAACACAAAAATTTTATTTGTACTGACAAATTCTTTTCTGTTATTGTACAATATGCTTGTCATATTGCACCCTGAATTATTTTTGTCAAAAATTAGTGCCAGCTGTGACATATGCAAATCTTCTTCATATAATTTTAAAACCTATAATTTAAAACGTCAATAGTTTTAAGCAGCTTCGAAATGAGAAAATGAGAGGCTAAGATCTGATTTACCTATAATATTTTAAGGGTAGTGTATTATATATAATGAAGAAATACATATATAAATATATAAGCTTTCCTTCTGAACCAGTTTGAATCTTGAAATACAAATACTATAAATTGTTATACTATTATCCATTGTAACATGAGAAATTATAGTAAGTTGTGACTTACAGTTAATTCTCATTTTCTATAATGTAGGAGAGCAGTAATAGAGACAATCTTCAAGCAAGCAAGACCCCACCCCAAATTTTATATAAAAAAAGAAAAAAAGTCACAATTTCAATTTAATTTCTATATTGGTGTGTGTGTATACACATATGCCCACATGTATGCATGGGACCAGAAATCAATGTTAGATGTCTTTGTTAAACACTAGCCACCTAATTTTTCAGACAGGATCTCTCAATGAGCCTGGACTTTGCCAATGCAGCTAGATTGCCTGGCCAGCAACAGGGATCTGTCCTCCTGTGTCTCTCTCCTCACGGCTGCCATAAAGAATATATAATTTGTTTCTGTGCTAGCTCTTTTCATGGATGGTGGAGGTTGAACTCTGTGTAGCCTTGGCTGTCCTGGGCTCGCTTTGTAGACCAGGCTGGCCTTGAACTCACAGAACTCCGACTGCCTCTGCTTCCTGGAGTCCTGGGATTACAGACATGTGCCACCATGACCAGGCAGCGCTTTACTTTTTGAAGTTAATGTTTAGAAAAGAAATTATATTTCAAGTTTAATATTAAAGACTTAAATCCCTGTTGATGATTAGGGGATAGAGGTGGGCCATTCTGAGTGCAGCACTAAAGTGTCCAACAGCATCAAATTCAAACAATAATAAAACAAAATCTGATTTTTATTTAAACATGGACTGGCAGTCTTAAGTAATGTAAAAGTAAACTACTTCCCCATTCCTGGACTGAATGTTCATGCCACCCCACCATATACCTCTGTACCCCTACCTTTGGGAGGCTGCTCACTATTAGTTGAGAAAGTTTAATTGTTTAAATCTAACATAAGAGCAGCCATTTTTTGCTAAGTGAAACATTTTAGTATTTCAAGCAACACTGCTATGTTGTAGGATAAATCATTTCAGTGAATTTGCAAATTAAATCTGTATTACTATTTCAAATTTCTAAGAAGTGGACTTTAATTTAAACTTACTATTATTTTCTTTTAAATAAGCTTGGAAGCTTATTTTAACTTGTCAACCAACACAGACAATAATAATAGGCAGCCCCTGTCAGTACAATGAACAGGAAATATTCTTCCTATATAGTAATTCTATATATGATATATAGTACTTATCAATAACTAAAAATGAATAAAAGAAATAGAAAAATTGTAGGCTTCATCTTGTGAGTCTAAAACCAAATGATGATCAGATTAATGAGATGGCATCCAGTGCAAGGACTGCGTGAGGTTTCATTATACCTCTGCGAGGTCTGAGAAGAGCGCTTGGCTTGTGTTACGTCTCAGTGTATCCCAGTAGCTTCTGGAGACGAGTTCCTCAGAATCTGTTTTAAGTACCTGTAGAAGTTTTAACAACAACATAAACCAAAGAACAATCATGAAGAATAACAACTTATATGCTTTACGTCTCTTTTAACCAACCTCAAGAGGGAAGAGAGGCTGTTAGCTTACCTTTATTGTTTTTCTGCTGTGTACAACAGTGTTGCATTACACAGCTACCTAGCACAGCCACACTGTGCATAGAGAAAGTATATATATACTTATATGCACAATGTGGCTATGTAACAAACCATCTGTGATCTTGCCTGCCTTTCTGTAGAGACATACGTAACTTCTACAAAAGAATGACATAAAAATGTATTTACATTTTCTGTGAAATGGTATATGGAGATTTAAATGCATGCCTAATTTCAAAATTAGTTGTTTTATCACCCATCTTGTCAAAACAAACAACCATACCTTGTAAATACAAACTTTAATCCAAAGCTTGCAAAAATAAAATACACCTGTTTAAGTCAGATGATAGAAGCCTATTCTATTATTTGACAGGTGGTTCTACTATGAAAGGTAAGGTGCATTTAATGCTTACAAGGGCAGGGTACTCATTTTCATCTCAGTACTGGTGAGTGTGATGGCATTTCGGAGGTTAAGAACTACAAGCCTGACCCGCAACTCTAAAATTAGCTAAAACCAGCTTGTGTTGGGATGTGCAGTGAATACTGAAGTCATGAGGTCCATGCATCTTCTGGTTACTGAGAGAAGAAAAGTACTATGGCAGTATAATAGAAATTTTCTATTTGTCTTCTGACTTACTTTTTAAAATGCAAGTTATCAGTGAGGTGTGGTGCATATGGTTACGTTCCCAGCTACTTTAGAGCCCAAAGCAGGGGACTGTTTGAGTCTAGAAGTTCAAGGACTGACTAGGCATCATTGTGAAACTCTGTCTCAAGAAAACAGACAGAAAATCTGGAGAGTGTATTAAAATTATAGTATGTGCCAGGAATATTTCAAAGATATTTTTAAATTAACTAGAAAACACTATCCACTTTTAATAACTTGCTGATAATAAAGTATTACTTAGCTGTAAATGTGTCACAGACACAAATGCTTGTGTATCAGTGTGGCCCTGGGAGAAGGATCCATCATTCCTTCCAACTAAATGAGTTGAAAATGAGCACTCCTAAACAGGGAAAATTGGCTAACTACAACAGTAGCACAGTGTGTTTTCCTTTATACAAACTAGAAATGACCTCAATAAATACTAGATTAACATCTTACTCTTATTTCTATTGACATATTTTGAACATTTTTGCATTTTATCTATAACTTAGAAGATTAAAACATGATCTTAAAAACGGTTTATTAAACCCACTACACTAGAAAATATGGCTACTGGCCACAAGCACAAGAGATAGCAGAAACAACTCAGTGAATCTATGCTAATAGGTTTTACATATATAGAAAAAGAAGCAAATATATTAAATTAGAGCCACAGGGTATCAGAATCTTGTAGCTTTCCAACAGTTAAAAACACTAGAAAATTTGTATTTGTCTATATAATTTGTAACTTTAAAATTAAGATATTTAAAACAAATGACTATTGCTCTCTGCCCCGAAAGCTTTTGTGTTATTCCTCACTTAGCTCCAGAATCTAAATCATGCTAGAATATGAGTGGAATGCTGTGTCTATATTTTTTCTCATACCCTCTTTAAAAATATAAATGTTCTAAGAGAAGGCCCAATATTCTCACAGCAATTACTATTACAAGTAAAAGATAGCTGTTAGATCAGTGACTGGCTAGCATACTCATTAATGCCTATATATGTCTGGTCTCAAGCTAGTATTTCAATTTTTTTTTTTTTTCGAGACAGGGTTTCTCTGTGTAGCCTTGGCTGTCCTGGACTCACTTTGTAGACCAGGCTGGTCTCGAACTCATAGCAATCTACCTGCCTCTGCCTCCCAAGTGCTGGGATTAAAGGTGTGCACCACCACTGCCCGGCTAGTATTTCATTTTTAATCAATAACATTAATCATGTAATTAAGAATGAACTTTTTATATGCAAAACTAGTAGGAAGATTTAATAGAAGAAAAAATATAAGTATGGCTTTTCAATAAGCTTCAAGTAGATAAGAAGCTCAAACTAGAATTTGAAAGGAAGAAATATAGAGTAAATTTAATATCAGAATATGCTTGTGTATGTTAAAGAAAGATATGAGGTCTACAACGGTCCCATGAAAGACTTCTTGAAGGCCTCTTACGTGTGATCTCAGCTGTCAAGCCTTTACCAGTGGAACAAGTTAAGTGTGGATTTTCATTAAAAGAGTGAAGAGGGGCCGGAGAGATGGCTCAGAGGTTAAGAGCACTGGCTCCTCTTCCAGAGGTCCTGAGTTCAATTCCCAGCAACGACATAGTGGCTCACAACCATCTATAATGTGATGTGGTGCCCTCTTCTGGCCTGCAGCCATACATACAGGCAAAATATTGTAACCATAATAAATAAATAAATATAAAGAGAGCAAGAAAAGAATATACGACTGTCCAAAAGAGCTTCAAAAAAGGATGGAAGAGGCAAAATGATGTCCTGTACCTTCTAAGTCTGATATATACACATTTATCTATAAATGTGTAAAAAGGCTATTTATTAATGGAATTCTTTAAACTTCGCAGATGAGAGTTTCTAAGTTTTTTTTTTTTTTAAACTTTAACAGCAAGGTCCTATTCACAAAATCCTCTAATATCCTATCACTGGTATCTGTGATTGGAAGAAAGGGTGTGGAGAAGGAGGAAAGAGCAGTGGGAGGGAGGAAAGAACGTCAAAGGACGTTTGGAAGAAAGACTAACTTAGAGATCGTGACCCATCACTGAGGTAAAGCAGAATGAGACGCCCCAAAGCCACCAATGACTAAACAGGCCAGTACTTTACAGACTTAAACACACACACAAAACCCAAACAAAATAAACTATGCATATAATGTGTGCTATTATAAGAATTGTGTCCAAAGCCCCCCAAACAAAGAAACAAAGAAACAACAAAGAGACAACAGTAGTCTTGGAATTGTGATTTAATGTTGTAGTGGACTAACTGGCCCCAGGTCTGTCAAACTCTGAGAGAAAAGCTAGCAGACATTAGACAAAATCAATGTCCATGAAAGCTCAGGAAAGCAGTCACAGAAAAAGATGGGAGATATCACTCAGGGAAAGACAGTGAATTCTCAATAATGACAGGACAAAACTATTTCCTGTTTTGGAAGCTCAATAGATCTCACTACATATAAAAGCAGGGCAGAGAGGCACCTGCATCAAGAGAACTGAAAAACAAAGGTAAAGAAGACTGAACATGACATTCTGTGGGGCTGAAGAGATGGCTCATTGGTGGTTCAGTTCCCAGCACCAACATGGCAGCTCAAAACTGCCTGTAACTCCAAGGTCTGACACCCTGATACAGACATATGTGCAGACAAAACAGCAATGCATATAAAGTAAATAAATTATTTAAAAATAACATTCTGCTATATTGATAGATCAATGTTTTGCTGGGCCATCATCAGAGTGGCTTGTTCTTGCCCCAGATGGGAACAAATACAGAGACCCACACCTTGCCAGAGAGTGAAAGGCCTTGGAACACTCTGTCAAAACTAACACATTCTTCTCTTTGTTTGTCTTTTCCAACTCTGATTTTTGTTTTTGTTTTATCTTATTATATTTTATTACTATCCCTTAGAAGCCGGTATGTTTTCTAATGAGAGAAAGGCAGTGGGGCAGGATGGGAGGAGATGTGGAAAGGAATTGGGAGGTGTACAAAGAAGGGAAGCCATAATCAGGATATACTATGTGAGAAAAAAAAAAAAAACTACTGTCAATAGGGGAGGGGGAACTAGGCTGGGAGGAGACTCAGATAGCCTACAAAAAATTACATTCAGAGCTGACCTTTTAATTTCAATTACAGAAGCAAAAAAAAAAAAAAAAGGTGTATAAATTTTATCATCACTTGCTGAGAAGCATATGCTAATTTAGAATAAAGACATTTTCAAATAGAGGTTTTGTTTTTCTTTTTGGTTGTGATGAGAATTGAACCCAGGGCCTTAGACACGAGAAAGCTCAAAGATAGGGTTACCATTGGGCTATACTGCTAAGCCATCATTTTCTGATTTTAAATTACAGAGGGACTCTTATCTTGAGGATGTACTTTAGGAGTATTACATTATATGGGTTAGAAAGGGTGAGACTAAAGTGATTATGTACACTGGTGGGTAGACATAGCTATACATTTATGAATTCTATGTGTGCATAGGCCAAAGCCAACATTACTTAGCTTCCTGTTTCACTGTCCACCTCATCTTCAAGGACAAGAGTCTACCTGGAGTTCATCAATTCTGCTAGACTTGCTGGCCCATGAACTCCAGTGATCTATCTGTCCCACACTCCCCACTGCTAGGGTTACATACGTGTCCCATCTACTCGGCCTTTTATGTGGACTCTGGGAATCAGAACTCAGAATAGCAGGTGCTTTATAAACTGAGCCATCTTCTTAGCTCCAAAACAGAAATTGAGTAGGGAATGATAAATATGCAGGTAATTGAAAATAAGCATTGCAGGTAATTGAAAATAAGCATTGATGGCTAGGAGTGTTATCCCAGCACTTGAGAGGCAGAGACTGGAGAATCAAGGTGAAAAGCCAAGCTACACGGTGAAATTATCACAAACAAATATTGATGGCATGTATTTAAAATATCTAATTTGAGATAGTAGAAAAAGAATAAAGCAACCACTATACAAGAATTCCAAGTTTCTATGCTAAGAGAGACATCAAAGAGAGTTAATCATAAAGGTTTGCTACTGAGGAAGAGCATAAAGATACTGCCTATGACTATTAGGTTAGGTGTATTCTTCAAAAACTCAGAAGACAAACACAGAAATATATTAAGTATCTTCTAAACTCAAAGAAAAAAAAACTGTAACTAATTTAAAGAAGCCAAGGTAATACAAGGAAAAAAGGAGTGGTTTACAGAGAAAAATACTGAAATTCCACATCACAAAGTAACCATACTACTGTAAATTGACTGACTTTAAAAATATATATATTTTATAAATTTATTCATATTACATCTCAATTGTTAGCCCATCCCTTGTATCCTCCCATTCTTCCCTCCCTCCCATTTCCCCCTTACTCCTCTCCTCTATGACTGTGAATGAGGGGGACCTTCTCCCCCGTATATGCTCATAGGGTATCAAGTCTCTTCTTGGTAGCCTGCTATCCTTTCTGAGTGCCACCAGGCCTCCCCATCCAGGGGACGTGGTCAAATATGAAGCAACAGAGTTCGTGTGAAAGTCAGACCCCACTCTCCATTCAATTGTGGAGAATGTCCTATCCATTGGGTAGATCTGGGTAGGGGTTCGAGGTTTACTGCACATATTGTCCTTGGCTGGTGCCATAGTTTGAGCAGGACCCCTGGGCCCAGATCTGCCCAAACTTGACTGACTTTCCTAATTAAAAGGCACAGATTATGAGCCAAGAGAAAAGAGACCAGTACAATGCACAACCATACCATTAAATTTTCCCTGTTAATGAGAAAAGCAAAGTTGAAAAAGGTACAACAGGCTACTGTTGATGAGAGACCAGTAATTAGCACCAGCTTACTCAATGACATTTGTGAAAAGGCCAGAAACAATCTAGCATAGATGCATCTTAAAGAGCTCTTACAAAGAGTATTTGCCTTCCTTTTGCTAGTGCAAAAGCAGTGAATAAAACTCCTAGTGACTTCATACAAATAAGGCAGTACCATCAAAGATCACGTTCTTCAGTGCCACATGCTTACAGCTGGCACAGAGAAAAAAAGATTCCACTTAAGAATTTACTTGCTAAAAGATCCGACTACAGATCTGGTAGACCAGTACAATATCTGTGTGACAAAGCAGGAAGAATCCATGGAACCTTTCTGTTGCATACTCAGGTGGTGTAACTGCCCAGAAAAGAAGGTCTGTGTGAGGGTTTGTGTTACAAGTTGAAGTACCTACTTTCTTCATGAACCACCATTCTAGAACAACTGACAAAGCCACTGCTTATAGCAATAAAGGAGTTGAAACTAGGACTACCTACAAGGACTCCATGACTAAAGTTAAACCATATTTTTCAGGATGCACAGGTGGCAAAGCAAAGATCTACCTATAAACCACAGTTGGGGTCATCATCCTGGGGGCAGAGAAGAATTATGACTAGGGATAGTATAAAGGGGGTTATGGAAAAATAGCAATATTTTATTTGTTAAGCTATTTTATAATTATTCACTTTATTTTCATTAACTTTACCACGTAAACTTTATTTTTAAAATGAAGGAAAGCTCCATTATCATTATGGGGAACAATAATAAAACCCTAAAGTATTCATTAAAAATGTAGTATTTACTGATAATTAAATTAAAAGTTTTATAAGGCAAAATATACTCAGAAATCTAGAACAGTACCTACCAGAAATTTAGCTAGACATAATTAATATATAGTCTTACTCATGTAATAATGTCTCAAAATAGATAAAATAAGAATGAAGAACACTGTGAATAGACAATAAATCCATAATTGTAACATTTACTTTAATATACCAATTTACAATCAAACAGATAGTACTGTCAGTAATGGAAGACTGAACACACATAATTAATGCACGGTAATATGTATATATATGTGTGTGTAAACATAGTACTATATATGTGTCTATATACACATATATATACATATACATGCATACACACATATATAAATAAATAAATAAATATAAACCCTGCATCATAAACTGGAAGAGACAGATTCTTTTAAAATAAAGATTAGGTGATATTAAAAATTGGCACATTTTCTGGTAGTAACAGAATTTAGTTAAATTAATATTCTAAAGAATAATTTTAAGGGATGCTGAAACCAAACCTTCTCCACCTTTGAGTTCTTTGACTTGCTTATTCCTTTGAATATTTTGGTAATTTTTCATCACTATGGAAGAATAACCACGACTTGACTACTTGTGAAATTTAAAATAGATCTGGGTTATCTGGAGCAGAAAACTGCTGAAGGGAACTACTATATTCCTAGACACAAGGGGAGTCCCTTCACTTTCTCACTCTGTCAGGAAGAAGGAAAAGAGAACTGACCACAGGAGGTGTTATCTTAGAACAGGCTACCTGAGATGTCAGAGAGGCTCTGTCTTCCTGTCCAGACCCCACCTCCTTTCCTAACTGATAAGAAAGTGTCTATTACAGGAAAAAGGTTATAAAAATCAAACAAATCCTTAAGAGTTAAATTATATATTTGAGAATGTAGACTAAAAGAACATAAAGTTATATCAAATTAACATGTTTGACATAAGGACAGAAACTATTCTCAGTAAAACAAATTGATGAATGCTAACCAATAAAATAAAAATGACAATTATGCTTTCCTCATCAAGGATAATATGAATAAAATATACACTTTAAATCTGGCTATTGATAATCTCTTAACAAATGCAACTGTGAAGTCTATACAATTTAAGCAATATGTTACCTATTTATAAATTTAAAGAAAACATTGAAACTGCCACAGTTAAAAAGTAATTCACACAATGACAGTGGAAAATAACCATAAAAATCACAAATACTATTAACCATATGTTTAAAAATACGTATGGCATTCTAATGTTGAGATTTTCATTTCATAAGTTCTTACAAATTTTTAAATGATTATTAGAGAAACATTTTTAAAACTAATTAGAAATTTCTCTTATTGAGAAGCAGCAGTACATTTTATAGAAAACGTTTTCCATTTCTTAGACAAATGTAAACAGTTAGGTATGTGGAGGCCCCATCGACTTGGCTTGCTTTCCATTTACTCCATGTCATTCTTCGTGAGTATGCAGGACACCCTGTGATTATCTGATGCTGAAACCCTTTAGAATGTGTTCAAATCTAAAAAAGTGTAGCTAATTAAACAGTATGGAAGGTGATACACCCACTGTTAGGACTGTAAAGAGCACCTTAAACACTGTCCCCTGAACTCAAAGGCTTTTCAGGGATGCTTTCTATAGTTTAAGAAATTCTCCACAGGGATGAAGAATATCTGGGGAAATGAAATGAACTGCATGTTTATTGGGCAGGCTCAGGTCTATTCTAATCAGGCTCTTCTGTGAGGGGCTAACCAATAAAGTTTTTCTCAAATGAACTGAGAAATCATAACTGGGAGAGCACTTACAGAAACTTTCATGACTAAAGAATGAAATTCATAGTCATCTTTGTGTAGTAATATAACAGTAGAATCTTATACAGAGTTTTTAATAGACCAGAGAAAGCAGGCAGTCCACAGAGCTTCAGAAAAAAAAAAATGAAAACTGCAAACTAAAAAGTCTTCATTAACATTTTATTGGCATTGACCAAAGTCTAGAGCTAGTTCTTAAAATACCTGTGTTCTTCAGGAAGAGAGCCTATCTGTTCTATTATTTTTGTATAATGCTTCATATGTTGCTGAAAAATATAAAAATTCAATTACTCTATCAGAATTTCTGGTGGTAGTTACTCACATTTATTTTAATTTATAGATATACAACTAATAAAGATATATAACTGCTTTCTAAATTTTTGTCTCTTAAGTCTAGAAAAGAAAATTTGTTTTGAATACATCTTATCATATTTAACAAATTCCAAAATATTTTTAAAAACATATATATATATATATATATAAATAAGTAACATTATCCAATACAACAGGTGAGGGATATATACATAAAGAACATTTAAAGTATTGTACATACACTATTAGTAGGAGAATGGTATCCATAAAGTTGAAGACGCTGACATAGAGCACAAAGGGCCAAATGAAGTGTCACATTTCAGAATGAACCCAAGTATAGCAAAAGAAAAAAGAAAAAGACGACAAAATAATCAATTAGGAAGGGCAAATCATTATGCTACATCCTCTATAAAGCACACACACACAAGTGAGATAAATGTTAAAGATGAGTAGCAAAGTTTTTAAAATCTAATGTAAATAAACATTAATTTGCTCATTTCAACCATTTTCATTGTACATGAAAGAACTACCGCTGTGAGTAAACAGTTCCTCTTAAGTACAGACATTTCAAATATGAGGATGCTGGACTCAGCAGCATGATGGTGGCAATGGTAGGAGAAGCCTGCTTTGGAAGCCTATTCACTGCTCTTACTGCCATGACAGTAGATTGCGCTCACCTATAAAGCACTATTAATACTTACCTGGCAGAAATGAGATGGGACTACAGGAGAGTAGCTTAGAGCATAGTGTGTATTTCAGAGTTTTAATGACATGGACGTAGTTAAAAATTTTTATTTGTATATGCTAATTTTCAGTTAAAGAAGTTATAAGGTTGTTATCAAGTCTATTTGCTAACACTTTAAAATGGTTACTACATTTTTACAATTATATATTATACTAGTGAGTACCTAAGTATTTTAACTTATTTAACTTATTTAATCCTCATAGAATTACAGGTAGTGACCACATTATTCTATCATTTCAATTGTAAACCTATAAAAGCTGGGACTGAGAGGTTAGGAATCCTACTGAAGAGCACATAGGTAATGCATCATGGAGGTAATATGCAAACCCTCCAAGCCTGGCTCATGAGCCTGCTTTACTTTCCTTTGGGGGCTTTGTGTTACTTTTTCCTCTATGATAAATTTTAATTGGTTCAAGTTTAACCTAATGTTTAGAATATCATTTCTGTCAACTTGCCAAGACCATTTGCATTTACTTGAGTTTCTATAGGTAAATTAGCATAAAATCAATTCAGATTTGTATTTTTTAAACTATGACTAATGCAGTGAACCCAAGGACTATCACTATCAAACACAGTCACGAGCACTGTAGAGCTCTGTGCTTCTGAATGGTGTTGTCAGTGAGAGGTCATTGAAGGGAACATCTGAGAATGGTTAGCTCTTAGCATGACTAAGATCAACACCTCTGAGGTGCCTGTGATATCAATTAGTGTAATGAAATCCTTCACATATATAAAGTTGTATACAACTTTGTGTTATATTTACTTGTTTTTGAAACTAAGTTTATTTCCCAATATATTTGTTAGAGAATGCATCACTATCATATGTATATAAGGTATCACCTAGGATAAGCTGATATAGATTTCATAATTTACCTAGACTTTGCCTAACTAATCCAAGTTAATGTGATTTATATCACTATTATAAAATACTTACTTTAAATGTGTCTCAAAATTCCTTTATCTTGTCGTTCGTGTTGATACTGTAGCATTTCCCTGTTGTATGGCAGTTTTTCTCCTTTGTTATGTGATCTATATATTTTAATAAGTGCTAATGACTAGAATCATTCTAATTAAGTATTTGTTACATGTCAATAAACCATACCATATTTTTTTGTACGTAAGGAGCAAATGAATAAATTAGATGGATAAAAGTATGGAATTCAGAGATAAACCACAGGTTCAAACTGTACCTTTGTCATTGAAGAGTATTACAACTTTGGATAAGATACTTAAACTTTATAATGATCAGTTTTCTTATCCTTGGTTATGGACAACAGGAAGGTGGCTGCATAGAATGATTGGGAAAATGGATGAAAAGCACACATCCATGTGCACAGTAGTAAGGGCTTAGGACAAATCTGTTATGTTTATTATGTGAACTGGCTGTTGTTAAGACTAAATTATTTGGAACAAATAAAGTGAAGACTGAAAAGATGAAATAATGTTAATTCTAACTTCAGAACAAGGTACTAATATGTAATCCAGAAGAATCTATACTACTTCTAAGAGATGCAAATAGCTTACATTACTTCCTTATATTTACCATTCATTATGTTACATTATCATTAAATTCATTCACATAATTAAATCTTTGCATATTCACCTTTAAATTTTTACATGCATAATGATATTATTAATATTTATATGATATATACCCTTCAAATATCACAGATAACAACAGTATGGATGAAAATGACTTAATGAATATGACTGTGGGTACAGAAATTTAATATCAATATTTAACAGAAATATTGATATTGATGTATAAGATACTGAAGTAATTTTTCTACATTAAACCTTCAGAAAGTTTTCAGTAAGTGAACAGATTCAAATTCTAAGTGGTACACTGTATCAACATGTACAAAATAATTCTCACCTGGAAAAGCCCACCTGAAACTACTATATAGTATTTCTTACCAGCAGCGCACGTTTTTCTTCATCTCCTTTAGTTTCTCTCTTTTCATTTTTTTTCCTGAATATCTCCTGAAGCTATAAGGAAATAAATCATGAATCAAATTCCATCAGAATTTTAAGGTACCTATATATTACTCTGTTTAATATATCCTAAAAATAAACAAAATAGTTTCACTAACATTTAATATACAATAGATATATTTTATGAATGCAGTATATTTTGCAAGGAAAATATATCCTTTGGTACTAGCAATTCACAGTTGTATGTATTTAATATTACAGTTTTACTTGATCTCTATAATACAAAGACATTGAGTCTGAGGCACATAGAGAAAGAGATGAAACCTGTTGGGCTGTAAAGAGAACTGAAGCAGTCCTCAAGATCTCTGGGTTTGATTCCAACTTTTGTCTCACATTAAAATGTTATTGTAGTAGGCAGGTCACTAGACTCTACTGCCTCTAACTTGTTTGTTTGGAAAAGGTCAAGATAACATGTAAAGTTCCTGCAGTAACTGTGCATGTTAGAGAATAGACTGCAGGCATCATTTCTCAGATAGGTTAACTACCTAAGGTTCATTTAAAAAAAAATAAGGAATACCCCTTACCTTATAGAGGGCTATATAAAATAAATATCAAAGCTAAATACCTAGCATTTTGCCTACTACTTCTCAATAAATGGTAGCTAGTACTATAAACAGTATTATTTATTCTTTAATATTCTGTAGTTTTTAAAAAATGGAAGCCCAACTCTGTTTCATTTACTGTGGAGGACAAGAGGGCCTTGTGCTCACAGATAAGCACTAAAGAAACCAGGAATGTTAAACATACAAGATTGTCTCTCTTCAAAGGAAGACATGAATATACTATTTTAAGCCTAGAAAGCTGGGAATGGAGGTGGTTAACAGCATGTGACCTCTGTGCTATCTGTATGGCCAGGGCCACACCTGGCTCCCCCAGACTCTTACAAACAGGAACAAAGGCAGTTTATAGCCTGGTGACCTTTGTGCTATCTATATAAACAAGATCATAGGAGATCCTTTCCCAGAGCCTTAAGATGTCACATGTAGTCAATTTATAGAAGCCATCTTTATGGAAGAGGCCACATATACTTTATGAAGAGTTTTGATGTGGTCATGCCTTAAGCTTTATTGTGCACAAGGGACTGAATTAATTATTACCAAGGATCATTTTCCAAATTGTGCTGTGCTTAACTATACCTAAAATAAACTGCCTGCTGTCAGGCTGCAGGAACCACACAAGCTACTGAGTCATGCTAACTGGACATCCTTCTGGCCTCATCCTCTGCTGACTGCGGTGTTTGCACAGACACCTTTACTACACATGTATTTTGCCAGTTCTCTGGATAGTTCATTAGCCTTGTTTATGGAAAGTGGACAATAATCTCAATTCTATTTCATTTTCCTCTTTTTCAGTTATTTTTTACTTAGCATATTAGTGTGTGCACATGTGCAAGTGTATAGAAGATAGAGGTCAGTACTGGATGGCTTCCTCAATCATCTCCCTCTCCATTCTATTTTTAAAGGGCTGTCTTGCTGAACATGAAGCTTACATATTAGCTAGACTACCCGACCAGAAAGCCCCAAGGATCTTCCTGTCTCTGATTCTTCAACCCTGAGGTTATGGTGTGGGCAGCAAGCACTTTGCTGTCTAAGCCACCTGCCTAGCACCCCTGTTTCAGTGTATACATTGAATGTCAAGTTACTCCTGCATTCAGAGGTCTTTGCAAATAGATAGGTAAACATCACAGCTGAGGCGGCAGTGCAGCAGCTTGAGCAGACCAGGTTACAGCTTTAGAGAAAGGCAGCTCTTGCACAGTCTATATGAAAACAGGTAGGAGGATATATGAATGCCTCCAACTTCATCCCACAAACAACAACATTCCAAAAGACACAGGCATAAGGAGCATTCGAGGAATGGCATCTCCAAATCATTATAGATACAGAACGCTTATCAAAAATTATTCAGATAAACAGGTCTGTTCTGAAATAAAATAGCTCTTTAGGTGTCACCTTTTCTCTTACTTTTAAACAGGAGAAGATATGAAAAGATGGAACTGAACATTGATATTCATGGCAGATTTTGTTATTCTAAAGAAATTAACAATCCTTTTAAAATCAGAAAACATAGGAAGCATTTTGTTACAGAAACAGACATAGGATACACAAGTCAAAGAAAAATTGTAAGGGGAAGTGGGAAAATGAGTCAGCAACTAAAGACACCATCAAAATACACAACAGAAGAGGAAGAGCAGAGGTCAATGCTCTTGGTCAGAGACTAGGAAGGAAGCTGGTAAGTAGGTCCACACACTTGAAATATTAGGTAACATTGAATGACAGGGAAAAGGAAAGATGAGTGCAAACTGATAAAAGAAAAGTTCCTATGGCCAAGAGCTATAATACAAGCTGAATAATAGTTAGAAAGGCATAATCTCAGGCCTGTCTTTTATCTATCAAAGAGAAAGTATCTGATAAATTACAAACTTCCAACTATATTTATCTTTAAACATTCAATATAACTTATATTTCTATAACATAAATATTATTTGAAGTATATATTTGCTAAGTAGATTCAGGTGAAACATCACTATAGAGTAATACTCCTAATAACACAAAACATAGTAATATAAGTAAGCAATGTCTAATTATTAGAAAATGCAGTATGTACATACCACCAAAAATTCTTTTTTATCCACCATCTCATTTCCATCAGTGTCAAACATGTTGAAAGCTATTCTAAAACCTGCATGTGGCTCTGCCAGAAACAAAAAACAACCCAGAAAAAGTTTTCATAAGTACAAGTATGTGTACTTCAAAGTACAAAATCCATGACTTCGACAGATATAGACACTACACAAAATAACCAACAAATGAAAAGCAAGGTTACTATAAGTTACATAGAGTCAAAGTTATGCTTCATGTATTGCAGACTAGTAACAGAACTGACAGTAAGCTTTCTAAGTACCTGACTGTTATTTATTGCATTGCATTAAGTAAATACTTGACAATTATCCTCTAAAAAAAATAAATACCTAAATTCTGTTTATTTCTTACAAAAGATTATGAGGTCACTGTATTTGAGTATTTTCCAAAAATTCAACTATGTTCAACTATTTGAAGTGGCTGAAAAGAGTAAAAATATAGTATAATACACTAATTCCAATTCTTCAAAGCATTTAGTTGAAATTACATGAGAATAAATGTGATTATGAGAGGATATAGATTTGGGGTTAAACTTCTAAAAGCTTCAAAAACCAGAAGCTTTTATAAAATATTTGAATGTGTAATCCCAGGCACTCCAAAATCCGAGAAACAAGCCTTTTTGTAAAAGACACTCATATCCTACTATCCTGTGAAGTGATTTAATTTTATGAACCTTTTCCAGAAGCCCCATGCAGCATCTTTTGTTCTCTTAATTTCTAGAGTAGAAATAGGAAAACCTGGACAGAAGAAACCTTGAAGTATTCTTCAAGGAGGAGCTCAGTGCAGTGCATGCTTTTTAGAAAAGACTTGACCTTTCCCTTTGAAATAGCTAAAATTTGAATGTCACTCCCCCCAAGTAAACTTGCCAGTCCAGTATGAAATCCTGAACTTCACAAAGAGTTAGAAAGCTGTACTTTCTTAATCCTTCACAACCATCTCTAGGAATAACAAATGAAAGTTGCTCCTTTATGATAGCTTATGTTTATAGGCATTTGAGAAAAATTTGCATTTAGTTTTATTATCATTCATAAATAATGACACCATAATTGATAAGCAAGTTTTACATTTTTAAAAGATTTTCAAAATATATATAGTTATGTGTAAAATAAATATCATCACAGACTTAGATTGGCGTCATCAACTAGTGTTCAATCTGGATTAATCTCAGGGGGCCCTGCCATCAATGGCAGAATATTGGTTTTTCAACATTTTATTCTCACTATGAAAATAAACAACATAAGAGAAAATAAAACATAATTTTGACATATGCATGTATTCACATGTTCACATCCCCCCCTTTCTCCTGTTATATCACTCATCACTAAGATAAGAATAGCATAGAATTACTGTTGCTCTATAGAACAGCTTGAGATCAGGTATGGAGATTCCTCCAGAAAATTTTTTTATTGTATAGGATTGTTTTTGCTATTCTGGGCTTTTTGTTTCTCCATATGAAGTTGAGAATTGTTCTTTCAATATCTTCAAAATATTTTGTAGGTATTCTGATAGGGATTGCATTGAATCTGTAAATTGCTTTTGGTAAAATGGCCATTTTTACTATGTTAATTCTCCCGATCCACGAACAAGGTAGATCCCACCATCTTCTGATGTCATTTTCAATCTCTTTCTTCAGAGATTTAAAGTTTTTTTCAAATAAGTCCTTCACTTGTTTGGTTAGGGTTATTCCTAGATATTTTATATTGCTTGTGGTTATCATGAAGGGAGTAATTTTCCTAATTTCTTCCTCTGCCTGTTTATCATTTGTATATAGGAAAGCTACTGACTTTTTTGAGTTTATTTTGTATCCTGCCAATTTGCTGAAGGTGTTTATCAGCTGTAGGAGTTCTCTGGTGGAATTTTGGGGGTCACTTATATACACTATCATATCATCTGCAAATAGGGATAATTTGACTTCTTCCTTTCCCATTTGGATCCCCTTGATCTCCTTTTGATGTCTTATTGCTCTGGCTAGAACTTCAAGAACTATATTGAAGAGGTATGGGGAAAGTGGGCAGCCTTGTCTGGTCCCCGATTTTAGAGGGATCGAACTGAAGACCCAGAGATGAATCCACACACATTTGGTCACTTGATTTTTGACAAAGAAGCCAAATCCATTCAATGGAAAAACGACAGCATCTTCAACAAATGGTGCTGGTCTAACTGGATGTCTACATGTAGAAAAATGCAATTTCGACCCCAATTTGTCACCATGCACAAAAATCAAGTCCAAGTGGATTAAAGACCTCAACCTAAAACCAGAGACATTAACCCAATTAGAGGAAAAAGTGGGGAAGAGTCTGGAACACATAGGTACAGGAGACAACTTCCTGAACAGAACACCAACAGCCCAGGCCTTAACGTCAACAATTAATAAATGGGACCTCATGAGGCTGAGAAGCTTCTGTAAGGCAGGTGACACTGTCAAAAGAACAAAGCGACAGCCTACAGGCTGGGAAAAGATCTTCACCAACCCTTCATCTGACAAAGGTCTAATATCCAAAATATATAAAGAACTCAAGAAATTAAACACTACCAAATCAAATAACCCAACAGAGAAATGGGGCTCAGAACTAAACAGAGACTTCTCAACAGAAGAATATCAAATGGCGGAGAAACACTTAAAGAAATGCTCGACCTCCTTAGTCATCAGGGAAATGCAAATCAAAACGACACTGAGATTCCATCTTACACCCATCAGAATGGCTAAGATCAATAACTCAACTGACACCACATGCTGGCGAGGATGTAGAGAGAGAGGAACACTCCTTCATTGCTGGTGGGAATGCAAACTAGTACAACCACTTTGGAAATCTATCTGGTGCTTTCTCAGAAAACTGGTAATAGGGCTTCCTCAAGACCCAGCTATTCTACTCCTTGGAATATACCCAGAAGATGCACTACCACACAACAGGGACATATCCTCAACCATGTTCATAGCTGCCTTATTCATAATAGCCAGAACATGGAAACAGCCTACGTGTCCCTCAGTAGAAGAATGGATAAAGAAACTGTGGTATATGCACACTATGGAATACTACTCAGCTATTAAAAACAAGGAATTTCCAAAATTTGTGGACAAATGGATTGAACTAGAAATTATAATGAGTGAGTTCACCCAGAAGCAAAAAGAGTCAAATGGTATATACTCACTTATATCGAGACACTAGGCCAAGGGGTACGCCCCCATGAAAAACTTTACCTACCAGGAAAGTGGGTCAGAGGAGAGAAAATCCTATTGAGACTTTAGGGGTGAGAAGCCTGGGAGAATGAGGAAATAGAAGGATCCAGAGGGTCCTGGAAAACTACAGGCGGGTCTGGGCCCTGGGGTCCTCCTCAAACTATGGCACCAGCCAAGGAAAATATAGGCAGTAAACTTCGAACCCCTACCCAGTCTAGTTGATGGACAGGACATTCTCCACCGTTAAGTGGAGAAGGAGATCTGACTTTCACACAAACTCTGGTGCCCCATATTGGACCATGTCCCTTGGATGGGGAGGCCTGGTGGCACTCAGAGGAAAGATAATAAGTCACCAAGAAGAGACTCGATACCCTAGGAGCATATACAGGGGGAGGAGGTCCCCCTTAGTCACAGACATAGGGGAAGGGAGTAGAGGGGAAGCGGGAGAGAGGAAAGAAAGGGAGGATACAAGGGATGGGCTAACAATTGAGATGTAATATGAATAAATTAATAAAAAAACATGCAGCCAATCATAAAAAAAATAAAGAATAGCATAGAAGTGTAAATTTTCTAAGCATTGAGATAGAACTTTCGAATGAGTTTTACTAGTATTCTCATTTCTATACAACTTCACAGATTTCCTCATCTGAAATCTTCTAAAGTAATATTCTTAAAGGGTAGTATAAGACATTGTTCATGTTACAGATGGCCGAAAGGGGTAGCATTTAGCTATTACAGACCTTTCATGGCAGTATGGAAAGACTGACCATGTAAACCAATAATTTCAAATAATCTAAGTTCCATGAAGAAAATAAGAGTGTGATGAAGGGATTAAAAGAGAAGGGCAGGCGAGCTATTTGAGGAGTGGAGCCAAGTGAGGACTACTGTGTTTGAAAAGAAGCATGAATGACACATTCCCAGGAAGCTCTTGGGAGAAGCACTGATGGCTCAAAGAGCCGAGAGTACAGAACTCAAAGGGCAGGATTTCCTCCATGGGGAGGGTGTTCAAGAAATGGTAAAGGCCAGGTGCTGAAGCATAGTGAGTACAGCACCAATTTCATCTATTGGATGAAAAGAAATTGAACCAAAAGATTTAGTAAACCTCCCATATATTTCATAAACATTGCTGCATGTGCAAGAGAGAGAGAGCAAACCACTGCAGTGGATGGATGATGAGTTTTTAGACAGACTCTCCCCAGTTAGGGGACTCTAGACTTACTACTCTTTCACATTAGAATTACAGAAAACCTGTCAAATGCATATAATAAAATCTTTACAAATTACTATAAATCCTGACCTTTGCGGTCTTATGTAGCTGAACCCTCCCAAAATAATACATTTATAATTAGTAAATATTTTATTATTGTCACAGGCAAATACATATGTTTATGACTCTGACAGTATTATATTTACATTTTTCCTGTGATATTTAGGCATGGATTTGTAAAAGAGCCAACATACACATAAGGTAATTTTCAATACTATGCTAACCTAAGACTTATTTTTAAGATCATAAGAAAAATGTATATAGAAATCAACGTAATGAATGTACTTACTTGTTAAAATACATAATAGAAAAAGATATTCTGTATAAGAAATCACACCTAGAAAACAGTAACAATTATGCTTTAAAATATTAACTTATATTTCATATTCATCAAAGTAAAATACTGTATATAATAAAACTATGAATAAGGCATATGCTAAATATTGTTTTAAATGAGACTATGATGTTATAAAATCATTGCAAAAGTACACATTCATTTTAATTACATTGTTCTACATGCCTCTATAAAAATTCCTACAAAAATCTCCATTCATAATAAATATACTGGCAACAAAAGCAAAATGTTAATGTTTATTCATAGCTTAACTTTTAAACTTGTTACTTGTTGTTACTATATGAAACTGAGACCAGAAATACTATAAAGAATTTAGTCATTTTTTAGTAATACTTGAATAAAACATTTACATTTACTTGTTTAGAAATTTGATATGTACCTTTCAAAATTAAACCTTACACTTACCTTTTTTCTGTCGAATGATCATTTGCTACTTTTATAACAGTTATTGTCCTTAACTGACTCTAAGGTTTTTTTTTTTTAATTCAATGGCCCTCACCTTGTGTTTTTTGCATCGTAAATTCTCTTTACCCTATAATTATACGTTCACCAAGAATTTGTATGAAGTAAATAAATATACATTCTTCTCTGCCTTTCACTTTAAGGCTCCTCTTCTTTACTCATAAAGCTAGAATTAATAGCTTAATTGATAAAAAAGAAGACTAAAAAATTAAGTTCCGGAATAAGTCTACAATATTTACCTAGACTGCAGTCAATCTTGATGTTTGGCAATAGGTATGGAACCCTACCCCCCGCCCCCGCCACATACACACAAATCTCCACTTATCTGATGTTCTTTGAGGCTCCACTCTTTGTTATAGAACAAATAGAGTAGGAGTCACTGTCAGGTGGTCTGTCACAGACATGAAGGGAACCACTCACAGGCTCTGAAAGCATTCTCTTTTGTTTATACTAGAATACTGTGACCTATAGACAGATAGTTCTGGATGACTGCCATGAATGTTATGGGAGAAAGATTCTGAAATGGTCAATGCCTGTAAAGATACAATTACTGAAGAGTCTTCTTACTGTTCTAATTCACTTAGTGGGTGACAAAGCATTATAGGTGATATAAAGAACTTTTAAAATCCCATATAATTACTGACAATTAATTCAAGATTTCCTTCATGTAAGGATTACTTGACAGGAGGACTATTTGACTGCAAAGGGTCATAGCAATCATTTGTCTGTAGGGCTGGCTACCTGGCTAGTGAGATGGATTAATATGCACACAGGAAGGCAGAACCAAGTGATATAAGTTAGTGAAAATGGTCAAGGAAAGAGACAATATTGCTGAAAATGAACTATAGATTCTTAATGCTTCCTAGCTATAATACAGAAAGCCAGAAAAAAATTAGAAGATCAACCTTCTGTTTAATTAAGGCTATACAGGACAAAAAAAAAAAAAAAAAAAAACAAAGACAAATGCTACTATACAGTAATGGTACATTCTTTTAAAAAGTTATTTATTTATTCACTTTACATCCCATTTATAGCTCCCTCTTTCCTCTCCTCCAGTCCCACACTCCCTCCTTCTCCCCCCTCCTTTTCTCCTCCCCTTCAGAAAAAGGGAGCCCCCCCCCAACTACCCATCCCAGCAGTTAAGTCACACAGGGACTCAGCAATCCTCATCCACAGTGGCCTGGCAAGGGATCACTCCAGTGGGGAGCGATTGAAAAGCAAGCAACCAAGTTTATGTCAGAGACAGCCCTCGCTCTCCTTACTAGGAGACCCACATGAAGCCTGAGCTGCCCATTGAGTACATGTGTATAGAGGGCATAGGTCCAGTCTATACACTGTCCTTGATTGGTGCTTCTGTGTCTGCAAGCCTCCCCGTCCCCTCTCCTCCCCCCAGTCCTTGGCCCTGGTTAGTTGGCTCTGTTGGTGTTCTTGTGGAGCTCCTGTACCTTCCAGGTCCTTCTATCCTTCCTCCCACTGTTCCAAAAGGCTCCCTGCCCTCTGCCCAAATTCCCATCAAAATACCAACACAATTTTTTTACAGACCTTTAAAGAATAATTCTAAATTTCATATGGAAAAACAAAAAACCCAGAGTAGCTAAAATAAGCCTATGTAGTACTGGTCCAGCCTTTAGAAGTAAGGGATAAAGAAGATGTCAACTAAATTACAGTAGTCAGGAGGCTTAGGCAGGAGGACTGTAAGTCCAAAAGCAACCTTGAGCTATTTAGAGAACGTTTGTCTTAAGTAGAGGAGAGGAAAGGAGAAGAGGTGACAACTAGGTTTTGGAAATTCAGTTAAAAATGTTAAGAATTTCCTTAAAAGCATGGAATTGCTAAATTACTACTTCCCGATCTATTACATGTTTTCTTAAGTTTTATATATTGCTTATAAGAAGCTGCTTAGAGTGAAGGGATAACAATCAGGTTTTAATATGAATAAAATATAATAAATAAATAAAGCAAGTAAGTAAGAATCTGTTTAATATTTTACTAAGTAATAGCTAAGAAGATAAAATCCATTTTTAGGTTAATATTTAGTAGCTTTAAAGAGTTAGCTTTAAACATTTCCCACCACTTAACCTTTATATATACGTAAATTAAGTGGTTCAGTATTTCTCTAAACCCTAGCAAGTTGGTTTTAAATCTTAGACGACCGTGGTTTAATGATCTGACCAATATCAAGACGATGAAGCTGGGCAACTGTCACACCCTGTAATCCAGTGCGTGGGGAGGCAGAAGCAGGCGGACCTCTGTGAGGCCAGCCTAGTCTACAAAGAGAGTCCAGGATAGCCACGGTTACACAGAGAAACCCTGTCTGGAAAAACCAACCAACCAAACCAAAACAAACAAACAAACAAACAAAACAGAAAACAAGAACCCCCCCCCAAAAAAAACCCAAAAATCAAAACAGAAACAAAATACAACAAAACAAAAATAATAAAACCTTCAAAACCAAGACTATGATACAGATACAAAGTATGCTGTAGGTAATCAATAGCAGGTATAGTTATTTAATTTTCACTAATACAAATAAACTTCCATTCCTCAGATGTTCAACAATCACAACTGGCCAATGGTTTCTATACAAAAAAAAAAAAAAAAAAAAAAGAGCACTTTTATCACTGCAGTTTTACTGAACAATGCTAAATGAATATTCTCACCTGAAAAATAAACAAAAGCAAAAAGAAAAAACACATAAAAGAGAATATGCATCCAGCACCAGGAGAGTTGGGTCTTCCAGACAAACCTTTTCTTAAGGAAAGAGGACTTTCTTTTTCTATGCATTTGTTTTTTGTTTTTGTTTGTTGGTCTTTCAGATTATATTTGATCCAATCTGTATTTTTTCAAAATTATGAAAGCAAACAATTTAAGATTCATTATACTTAACACTTTCTTTGCAGTTTAGAACATTTCCAATGTTTTTATCTCACTATAAAATATGAATATATTTTCTAAGAATATCTTTGTTTTATGAGATAACTCTTTGCTATGGAGTCTAGTTTGGCTTCAAACTTAAAATCCTCCTTCTTCAGGTTCCTGAGAAGCTGAGATTATAAATGTACCACCATGCCCAGACCTCCAAGGAGTATTTTAATATACCTAAAGTCTGGTATTTAAATCCTAGTTAAAAAGAAATGACCACAATAAAAGACACGTGTTTTTCATTCAGATTCCATGTAGAAAACTGTGAGACTA
Source organism: Acomys percivali (assembly GCA_907169655.1). Taxonomy (NCBI): domain Eukaryota; kingdom Metazoa; phylum Chordata; class Mammalia; order Rodentia; family Muridae; genus Acomys; species Acomys percivali. The sequence continues at coordinate 27,057,935 of OU015752.1, forward strand.
TTATAAAAGAAAACTCAGATTAAAAAGGACTATATTTTGCTTTTTTTCTTTTAATCAAGGCTAGCCTTGAACTTACTCTGTAGCCAAGGTGAGCCCTATATGCCAGCTTTATCCTCCTGCATTCACCTCCCAGCACTGGGATTATGGACACACACCATAATACCTAGATAGGCCACATAATTTTACTGCAAGCCAATGTCCATATTAACCAACTAACACAGAGACACAGATGCTGGGAAGAGAGAAAGTTGAAATAGGAAGCTTGTACAGTGAGTGCTGTATTTCAAACTTGGCTGCTAACATTGAGATATAACAAGAATAAATTAATAAAAAACAAAAACAAAAACAAAACTTGGCTGCTAAAAACATACCCCATTGCCTTGTGTAGTCATTAAGTATAATTCCCAGAAGCAAAATGACATGAAGAAAACTAATATTTGGATAGCTACTATTTTTTAAAAGTACTTTCTATGAGTAAATGTAAAATGCTTTTCAGTATGGTTGAAAATAATGAAGCCAAAGAGGCCATGAATACACACACACACACACACACACACACACACACACACAGGATAACATAGTCCTTACTCACACTATACCAAAATAATTATTATTTGCCCAGAAAAATTTGCATTTGGTGGTATTATATATTATAAATATATAACATATCTATTAAATATATATTTATTTTTACTATATATAATAAACTGTTAATTAAATACATATCTACACACATAAATATTAAAATGCATAGGGATGAAGGTTAGCGTACCTCTTTCTTTAAGATTTCGAAAGAGCTTTGATGACCCCTTCCAAACTGGTGGTGTTTCTGAGAGCATCTGACTTAATTCCTATAAAGATGGATTGGAACACGGATTAGTAGTCAAATCACTTTCTTACAACATGAATCTTAAAAAAAATAAAGCATCCTGCCCATGAAATTCTCCATTAAAAGGATCAAAAATGTGACATTAATGATCTTATTCCATATCTGTGTTTCCTTCCACCACAGTATTTAGCCATAATGCAAATATCAAATAAATGATAAAGATGTTATATTAAACTTGATTGGAGCTATTCAAAGCTTCAGATAAATTTCCTAACTAGATGAATATTAGCCAAGATGACTAAGTTAAGATAAAATAGCAAGCTTGGGTTCTGGAACGAGGAACTAAGGGGTTGTATGTAGATTTCCTCATTAAAGTCAGGTGACCAGCTGGCTCCATGTTCTTCTTTGTTGCATGCCTAGCTCTACTTGAGACTGAGCAAAAGAAACAAGTGAGTGAAAGAATATGCTAGGAATGAATTGAGTACTTTAATGGGGACCCAAAGAATCCTAATGCTGAGAAAACTGGAAATATTGATTTGTACTCAACTTCCTACAAGTAAATTATCATTGCTGGTGAGAAATTGAAGAATTTAAACAGTTGAATCATTGCTTATATAAAAATATTTTAATATATTATGCATATTCTGCAAAAATAATAAAAACAACAGAGCAACAATTAAAACATGGTTAATGGTTAGGAAAACTGGTGAAAGGTCTTGGTAAAATAATGAAATAATTTGAAGTTTAAAAATTACTTCTCTCAGTAACACATTTTTAGCAATACATTTTAAAATGTAGAAACCACTTCTAATTTTAGATCTAATCTTTATTTGTCACCCTTTGTTTCCCACAATCGTGATGTCATCTGCAAGCTTACAGAAATGCCAAGTGCCAGCACCTTCTGAATTAGACACGGGTTCTTCCTAGACCTCTGGGTGATTTCGGTGCACATTCGAGTTTGAGAATACTTCACACAGACTTTTCTGTGGTATCTAAAAGATGCTCTGTGATATTTAAAACAATATTTTTACATTGCAAAACCGAGGTATCAGGAAAAAAAATCCCTGAGATGTGAAACACAGGAACATTTTTAGGGGCTTTATAGACTCCCAGATGTCCATGTTTGGATTCTAGCATTCAGTTCCTTCTGAGCTTTATCTGCCCAACAGGTAGCAGATGCCACATGTGATGAGCAGTGTCTTGGGGGTGGGGCAGAGGCAAACAGGGAAGACTGCAGGTGTGAATGATGAGAAACTGGGATATTTGCCATTTAGACGAAAATAAATGTATATATTGTTAAAGTAAAAAAATTTTAAGAGTCAACACATTTCACATACTTAAAATTTATACCATTTCTGATGAATACAGATTAATTTTTCCTATTATAACTATGCCCTTTAATGTCTATTCTGATTTTAAAAATTAATTATCTTTATTGAGAGAGTCCTCTATGTGATTAATAATGGACTCATAATAGCTCATTTAATTCTACTAACCTATTCTCGCATACATTTTAACTGAGCCCTAAATTGGGTAAGTATTTGCTCATTAGGCACATAGCAGTAAATTACAGAGACTGAAACTCATTGACTTCAGGAAGTTTCTCTCTCTCACAAGAATACATGCTCCAGGCCTAGATCATCTGGTTGTTATAGTAATCATTTTTGTTATGTGCCAATTTTGATTTTTAATGTTTACCAAAATTTTTATATATTCATTCATGCTGGAAATTTGTTTCCTCGCTGTCAATACCTAATCATTTCTACATACTACTCTGCTACATAAAATGCATTTGGCCTTTGTCTCTTGCTCCTGGGAGGCAAAGACATGGTCAACTGTTTGATCACTTACACCTCAGATATAACACCCACACAGCAAGTCACTATGCTCACTGGAGCCTGGTGAAGAAGCTGGGAGGTGACACAGCCTGACTCCACATGGAGAGAGGGCAGATGCTCTTCAGCAGGGCACTCTCAGACCCAATACCTTTGCTCTTCACTTATGTTCTTATCTGTAGTCACAACTATAGCATTTCTGAGTTCTACGAGTCATTTCAGTAAATTAAGAAACCAATTGGGAACTGAGGGAAAATCCTGGAACTGTAGCTAGTGAGGTCTGGAGACCTCTGAGGTTGGGGTACACATCAGGAAAGAGAGCAGTATTTGGGAGTTCTATATCTTCAAATTAGTGGAGTCAGATACCAAACATGGGGTGTCCAGTGTCAGAATTACTTGCAGTACTGCAAGTAAGGAACAAATACACATTTGCTGAATTAATTTTACCTTCCTAATATTATAGGTGTTTTTTTAATGTAAAGTACTTAAATATTTTCTTCAGTATAGTTTATTAATCATATAGTTAGTGCATGCACACATACTCTTTATCCCCTGGCATGGAAATTATAGGTTTAGAAAATTATATTTGAAGAGAAACTAAATTTCAATTTTACTTAATATTTATTCTTTTAATCTAACTCTATCATAAACATTTTATTATTTTAAGTACTAAACCTATTCCTTGTCTTTTACATAATATGGACATATTTTTAAGTCAATTAGCTTTAATTTTGTTATTAATGCCTATACAGTTTATAACAGCACTTCTGGAAGTCAGCTGTTTACATTTTTAAAATACTAAGGACACAAAAGATGTTTTTTGGTATTGTATTCATCAATGTTTAATTTATTTAAATGTAAAAAACAAAAGTCTTAAAATATAAGCTTTCATAACTACACTTTGCCTCAATTGTCAAGCATCACTCATCATACAGCCTTTAGAAAAATCCACTGAGACTGAATAAAAAAATAGATTCTCAGCATGAGGGAAGTACTCTGTTTTCCTAGGTCCTAGAAAACGTCAGCATCCTGCCGGTTGCTGTTTGCCCGGCCGTACCTGTTAGGTCTAAAGCAGGATATATACACTCTAAAGCACTTGCTCATTTTATTCTGTAGCACTGTTATCCAAAGTATGAAATTTTACAATTATTTGATCAATTTCTCCAATAATTATATCATTTCTAAATTTTTGGCTATTCCATCTATTGTGTCAGGAAACACGAATAAGGGAGAGGGTGTAAACAGTTAAACTATTCTGTAGCATATATACCTATAAATAGGATCTCAGATACACACTGCAAATTTCATCAGCCATTACCAAATCCCTCCCCAAACTAAAGAGATCATGTATTTTTTCAATTGGCTCCTTCATGCCCTTGCTCATTACTGACACGTCACATTTCTAGAAGCTAGCCATCTAGTATGTGTGAACTAGACCATCATTGCTCTAATTTGCATATCTTTAAATTGAAAACCATAATCTATTTTGTTGTAATTATATTAGAGTAAGATTAATATTAACACTACTCTTGCTTTGGCTGTCCATTTATTTCCTATTGCAATGATTATCTTTTTAATATCAGTTTATACCAGTTCTAGATGACTATAAGAGCTTTTAAAGTTGCTTTTGGATAATAAATTACAAAAGCATTTCCCTATGTATCAAATATTTTTAAGTGTTGTTTAGTGAAAGTTTAACTATTCAATTTAGTAAAATTTGCTAGTAATTTCCTTTGAATAAAGTCTTGTTTAAAAATATCCTCTCATGTGTTCTTCAGTTTTTGCTTTTTGACATTCAGAATTTTTAATCATAAATAAGAACAATATAAAAACAAATCAAAACAAAAATCCAGCTGACACTGAGAACTCTGATATTACCCTTGGTGATTTCTTATTACTCCAGGTAACACATCTATGTTCATTATAACACTCTTTTAAACATTTTTTGGAGTTGGGGCATCATGGGCTTCTTTTAGAGTTGGATAAAAGCTTCTGGCACAGTAATCAAAACAATTATTTTCTTTTGTGGGATCCAAATACCAATCCCTTTCTTAAGGGTAGAGTCTCCTTAATTGTAGCAAATTGGGTCTAACCTATTCCATCCACATAAAACATGACAAGCAGGCCGACCTTTCAGCTAAGCTGTATCTGTGAGGAGAGTTCACTTTTTGCTTTGAAATTCTAAGGTGGTAGGACTTGAGATTTGGGTGGGTAGAAGTTATAGTTTTTATCACATTTTGAAAGCAACATAGAAGGTGCTACTCTGAAATGCTCTGAATTATTATGAAAATCATTTCTGGGTAACAACTGCACCACTAACATTTTGGTAACAAGGACTGAGACATTCACTTGTTTGCACTGTATTCTTTTCTTTTCCTGTAAAAGGAAACATTTGTTATACTTTATAATGCTCTAAAATTCAAGGAATATCCAGTTCTGGACTTAAGTTATATTTATGTAGATGGGGGTGTAGTCCTGAGAATTAATAAGGGTAAAAATATAACTAAAAGCAAAGACAATTATAAGTATCTCCAATTCTATTTCCCAGTTCCCCAGAACATCTTGCTTATCTCCACTACTTTTGAGCAAGAAGGCATTATCTATTTTGATACTAACAACACACTGATAGGTTTACAAGTGGAAGAATAAGACTGCCAATATATACACAACCCTTGAATGTTTTTAATTACAACCAATTGTTCACTAGGCTATCAATTTACTTATATAGCTGACAGTATTTGATACATAATAGGTTATTTAAACATAATTACCATATATGAGAATGAATGATTGGTAAAAAATGAACATTGTTGGTATCTATACTGTTGTGAATACTGTATTTTTACATATTTTAAATTATTTTGTATATATACATAATTATAGTGCTATATTATATGTTTATACTTCTAAGTATATGAAATGTTATTCTATGAAGAGTAAAGTAACTAGCCATGAGGCTTAGGAAAAAAAATAACACAATCCATCTGCAATTAGCTTTCATATCTGGTGGTGAGTTCTGAAGACTAGTTTCATTTGCCCCATCTAGAAAGTCTATTATTCTTACACATGATGGGGGAATCAGTATTTTCTCTACTGATTTGCAGATTCTCCTTAAGATGTCTAGATATGCTTCTGGATTACTTATTTATTATTTATTATTATTTTATCTTTATCTAGTTAAAAAAATCCTTGCAACAATACAATATTATTTTAATTATCAACCTACTATTATCCTTCAATTAACAATTTTCTATTAATATGAATAGTTTGTTCTCATCCCTATCACTTCTTTTTTATTTCCTTTTCAAAGCCATCCTACATATTTTAGAGTCCTTACTCAAATGTTTTAAAAAGTGAAAACTAAAATCTATTTTGTTATAATTATATAATAGTAAGATAATGTACAGACAAATTTGGAGATAAGTATCATAATTTAGTACCCATGAACATGATATTCCTCTGCCTAAAAGACCATTTTTAACAATGTTGTACACACGCTGTTAAGTACATGTGGTGGTTTGAATGCAAATAAGGTCCATAGACTCATATTTGAACACTTGGGCTCTAGTCGGTAGGTGTTTGGGGAGGATTAGAAGTTATGGCCTTTATGGAGGAAATGTGTCAGTGGGTAGCAGATTTGAAGTTTCCAAAGACTTGTGCTATTTTGAGTTGCCTGCCTCCTTTCAGATCAGATGTGAGCTCTCATCTGTCTCTGATGCCATACCTTTTCTTTGCCATCTGAAACCATAAACCCAATTAAACACTCACTGCCTTGGTGCCTTGGTCATGGTGCTCCATTACAGTAATAGAAGTGTAACTAAGACATTTGGTGCCAGGGAATGGGCTATTGCTGTGACACACCTAACCACGTGGTTTTGGGGTTTTGGACTAGAAAAATGATTAGTGCTGTAAACAAGGCTTAATGGGCCTTCCTACTAGGAGCCTGGAAGACAGTCCTGAGAGCTACATGGATTGTGGAAGCCTAGCTCAAGAGACTTCAGAGTGAAGCAAGGACTTTAACAGTAACTGAACCAGACACCATTTCTGTGATGCTCTAGGAAAGAATGTGGCTGCTTTCTGCCTTGTCCTAAAGACTTTCCTGAGCCTAAATTAAAAAGCAATGGGCTAATTTCTTTGGCAGATGAGATTTAAAGACAGCTTAATACTGACTCTGTCACACGGTTATTCATAATCACTATTATGCAGGTCTACAATGAAAAAGTATTTAAGTGGGGCAAAAGAAATAAATGAACAGTTGAAAGAAAAAAAAAAAACAGGAAATTTAATGTTCAAGTCAAGGCTTGTGCTGAAAGAAATACAACTGAGGAGAAGCCTAGTCTAAAATAGAATAAGGAGAGTGGTGTCCTCAGGGGAGGTCTCAATCAGCTTTCAACTTATGAAGGGAAAATGCCTAGGAAATACCCCCTCCTAAAAAGCAACAACAAAGGAAAGCTGAAAATGTGATACAAGGAGGATCCAACCCAGTGGCAGCCTCATCCACATGGTTCTGGCTTTGAAGTCATGAAGGATAGGATACACTAGTAAAGAGATTATACAATCTTCCACGAAAAAGGAGAGCTGCTGAGTACAGGCAGTGTGCGGCAGAGCAGTTTCTGCTTGAAAGCTCTGTAAGCCATTGCATGAAGCTGTAAAAATGAAGCTTGGAAACCCCAAGATGTCAGAGGTGCTGCTGTCAGAGGGATATCATCAAAGGAGAGCTGCTAACAGGGAGTGGAACCAGCCCAAGAGAAAAGTATATTGCAAGCAGCAAAGCTGGAAGGACAGAGCCACTTTAGCCCTTTGATACCAGACACAAAGCTACAGGATTTAGAGTTTGTCCTTCTGGGTCTTAGTCTTGCTTTGGCTTAGTATTCCCTTACTATGTAGTGATGCCTCTCTTATGGAATGGCAATGCATATTCTGTGCCACATGTTGGAAGTATGTGACTTGTTTTTGACTTTGCAGACATTACAATTAAAAGACTGCCTTGAGTCTAAGAAGAGATGTTATATTGCGGACGTTAAATTGGTGTTGAGACTCAAAGATTTCTGAGGTTGAACACCAGAAGTCATGGGTGCCAGAGAGTGGAACATAGTAGCCTGAATAAGACTGGCTCCTAGAGCATCATGTTTGAATGTTTGGTTTCTAGTTGATGGCTCTTTGGGGAGCATTAAAATGTGTGGCCTTGCTAGAGGAAATTTATCACTGGGGAGTTTTCCAAAGACTTGTGCCATTTTGGGCTAGGTCTTTGCTTCCTCCTTTAGATCAAGATGGGGCCTCTCAGCGGTTTCTGCTGCCATGCCTTTGGTCTGCTATCTAGAACCATGCACCCAATGAAATAATTCCTCTCCTAAGTTGCCTTGGTCACAGAAAGTAAATGAGATAGTATGTTCTTAAGTACCTGATAGATTTTGTTGCTATTGGGTAATGTATCTTGATGCGGTTTTATAATTGCTATTATCAATTTAAAATTTAGTATCAGCATGTTACTAACATTGATTTATTTATTTTTATATCTAGTGTTAATTTCCAAAACTTTCATTGGATATTTTTTAATGTATTACTTGTCACTACTGTAGTTCTTATAATTCCTTTTCTCCACTCCCACCATCTTCCCATCCTCTTTCTCCTTGACATACGGTATTTTATGGCGATAATGCAGTATGAGAATCAGGCTTCTTTGAAGACAGGTTCTTCAAAGATACCACTAATGCTATCATATGAGAGCCTCCTAAGTTATTAGAGGAAAGACCAAGTGGAAACAGAGTGAGAAGATGGCCATAGAAAAGGAGATAAGTCCCAAAACAAATCAACCTGTCAATGCCCTGATCTTAAACTTCTAGTTTGCACAACTGTGTGACAATAGTGCTATTTCAGCCACTAGGCTATAATACCTTATCAGGACAATCCAGAATAAGATATATCTCTTTGCTAGCCCTCTGTGTGACAGATGTATCTTTATATTACATTTAACTGTAAAGAGAATATTTCTAAAGTTTCACAAATCAGCATGCATTTGACATTGCAGGCTTTTGAGAATTCCACTTTACTAGTGAAGGAAGTTTAAAAATAGCTAAATTAAAACTAGAAAAATCATGAGTACACTAGAAGACATTTGGAAGTCCTCCCTGATGGCAGACAGTCCTTTTCATCTCTTAAAGGTGAGAACTGCCTTAATTTTACGTTAATTTATCTCTTAGTTTTGCCAACTGTGGACGTATCCTTAAATACTGTGGTTTTATTTCCTGTTTTAAATTCTGTTTGAATGGAGTTGTAGTTTTTGAAAAATTATTAGGTCTACTATTCATGTATTTGTTTTTTAAAACCATGATGAGCAGTCTATGTACTTCTGAAACTCTTCTATATGTAAGTGATGATTTTTCTAGGTATGAATTTCTATATTAAATCATCTAGTAATTTATATGTATATTAATTTATAAGTATATATAATTATGTATTTATAGTTATATATAACTTATAAGCATATTAAATTTGACTACACTAGGCACATGTAGATGTATTGTTGTAGGATTTAACCTCAGGGATGAAGCTGTTGGGTACAGAGTCTATATATCTTCAATTAGATAATGCTAATCATTTCTAACAAGGGACACTAATTTACATTTACACATGACAATTACTATTAACCTTTATCTTTACTAGCCTGTGGAAATTCCTCCCTTCTTTATTTCTTGACATGAAGACTAGAAGATACCACCACTATGTGATTTTACTTTGTAAAAACCACACACACATATAAAGATATATATTATTGTATATAGTTAGAGGATGTGCATGTATGCTTATATGTGTATATTGTGTGTGTACATGCATACATTGTATACCAAGAGCTTTAACTTACCTGTTTAGAAAGTGACTTCCACGTTTTAGCAACTAAAATAAATATAAAATAATTAGATAATATTGTATGTAATGTATATCCATATTTAGTAACCATATATAACCATAAGTCAAAATCAAGCTTTTATGTTCAAAAGGCAAAGGTTTTGTTTTTTACCCTTGATATCTGAATCTAAGATATACTCTTTTCATGTTATCTTATTTGTTGTAAATACTATAAATTTATAATAAATAAAATAAGTGTCACGGGAATTTTTTTCTTAAAACCAGATTATGGTTGGGCCCTTCTGGATTCATGAAGTAAGCTAAGCTACAATTATTCTATAGGCCTTAAGGGACAAATAATTATACTTATAGAACATTCACACTGGAATCAGGTATATTCATATTTCTGAAAATAATTCATAGGTGAGGTCTGTCCAGGATTAAAATGATAAGAGGCAAAGAGAAGAAAAGCTAACAGGACAGCCAGTAAAGTGAAAGGAAAGTTCCTATCCAATTTGGATTCTAGGAGTATCTTAGGAGCAAAAGTATGGTAGTTCAATAAAATATCATTTTCTTTACCATGTCAATGGTCTCAGTTTAAATAGTAAAATGCTGGGAAAGATGCACAGCCACCATTTTTGTTTCTCTTGTTAAGATTCTACCATTGGAAATGGCTAAGAATTACCTCCAGGTTGGCAGCAATTAAGTCCTACAGTATACCTACATTAAGAAAACTGATGAACTGTCAATAATTGTTTCTACACAGCAATTCTGTATAACAACAGGTTGAATTTTAAATTGTAAGGAAGACATATTGTTATGGAACTCTCTTTTTATGGTGGTAAACTAACTCATCTTGAGATCAAAGGTGAAGAGGTACTTTTATAACATTTGGAACTAATTTTTCTTATAGATCAATTTCTCTTCTGTTTCATAACAAGATCTTTCTTTTACCCAGGTAGTCTATATGAACATGTGATCAAACAGTGAAATCATAGGAATTTTGCATGAAACCTTAACTATGATACTGTACACATAATTTTGCATGTAATCGTAACTACAATACTGTGCACATAATTTTGCAATGGCTCTTTAGTGAATAGGACAATAAAATAGCAGTTCTGAAAGAGTATAAGAAAAATCCATTAAAAGTACAAATACACGGGCATGTTCTTTGGCAATGCTCAGAAGCTATTTATCCAACAAGGAAGTTAAATCTACTCTTGAGTGTGTGGTTTTATGAGATTTCCACAGTAGATTATTCACAAAAGACATATTCACTCTGCAGGAAATGTACTATGTTCAATAGTTTAGCTGTTAAAGAAATAAAGACTGAAGAGCTATTGAGATAAGGCTTCAAAGGGTGTTCTCACTTTCTAAATTCCTCATTTCATATGAAATCACTGAGCGTATAAATATAACACAAGGATAAAGGTGTTAAATTTATTAGAAATATTTTATTTCTCAGGCTGTAGGCTTATGTTCATCATACCTGTGATGCACTCTTGTATCTGAAATGGTTTTAATAGTGTATGCCTATAAATATAAATTAAAATGATTCTTGATCCTATAGAAAAATAAATACATATTTTAATCCAAGAAGGAAAATTTACCTTTCAGATTAGATTCTAAAGAGAAAAATAAGATACTTTCTTAGTTTCCAAAAATTATAACCAACAATCTGTTTTATTTTACAATTAACATTTATTTGAGCTATAATTATTGACAAAATATTGAAGTGCATTTTTCTATTGAATGTCATTATAATATTATATCAAAGATGCTAAAAATCTGGAATATGAATTCAAATGATGAAAGTGATGACATATCCAAAATTATGGTTCTTTGCTACTAGTCACACAAAAGTTATTCGCAAAAAATTATTCATGAGGTTACTATTATTTTCACATTAATAAAATTAGTATAGAGTACTTACAAATAAAGAATAAATAACTCATAATATACCAAGTTAGTTAACTCAAAGGATTATAAATCTTATGTTAGCCTTAAAATTACTATTTAAAAGAGCCCTATTTACTTTCCAGTTATTCTTACCTTACACATTTCCAGCATGGTTACTATTATTACTCTCTAGGTTCTGTGCTTTCTCAGAACTTTCCTGCTAGTGAAAACCACCTTCTTCTTTTAAAAAATTGTTTATTTTTACTTTATAAAACATTGGTTTTTTTTTTCTTTTTCTTTTTTTATTTCTTACATCTGTAGATGGTGTCAGATTCCCAGGAACAGAAGTTACAAAGAGTTGGAAGCTGCCATGTGGGTGCTGGGAATTGAGCTCTGGTCTTCTGCAAGAGCAGTCAGTGCTCTTAACCTCTGAGGCATCTCTCCAACCTTCACCTTCTAATTTTAAAGCTTATTTTGGGTTAAAGTCTTGCATGATCAAGCCTCTACCTCTAATTCCAACCCAGCTGCCATTTCCTTTCCCTGGCAGAGCCAAACATCTTGAGTGGGTATTTGACAGTCACTGTCTTCACTTCATCTATTACTCCATTCTGCAATCTAGTTTTGTCTTAAGTCAATTTCCTGAAATGTCAGTTTAAAACGCATCAGTAACTTTCATAGTACTAAGTCTGGACTATGGTCAGCCCTTATCTAACTTGACTTCTCAGCAGTGTTCCACTCACAGGACCACCCCAATTATTTCCTTTTGGCCTATATGACTCTGTACCATTCTGGTTTACTTCTTGGGTCTGCAGACAGGACTGTTGAGGCTTACCCTTCTCCAGGATTTGTACATTCATTGTTTTTAATGAGTAAGAATTCCTCAAGCATTTGCTACTGGTTATCTAAAATAGTACAGTGCTTCTCTGGACAATCTCATCATACATAGCATTAACTATCAGTCATGTGCAGACAAATCCCAAATATGTATGTTCAGACCTCTCCCTCATCTTCACTGTTGAGAATTCAAAGCATCAAAAGTCAATTCAGTGAGAGCTGGGATGAAACTCAGCAGAAAAGCACTGGCCCAGCATGTACAGAGCCCTGGATCCAATGCCCAGCACTGAGGGGAAAGAAAGCATTACAAGCTAATCCGCACACATTGCCAATTTTTTGAAAAATTTAAAGTTTGGTTTTGCTGTGGAGGAAACTGGCTATAATTATTGTAGTCTAACTTATGTATTTTTATGAGAAATTTAAGTAAATAGTAGTTAAACAATTTATCTGGTACATTAATTTTAGTGAATTATCTTTCAGTATGCAGAAACTAGAAAATCCAACTTTTATGTATTCGATGCATCTCAAATACATCAGTCAGAAATTTATTGATTTTTTCCCTCTTCTACCTCATTTTTACAAGCCATCCATCCAGTTAATCTAACCCAAATCCTTTCACACTAGGGACTCTTTTGCTGCATCTGTGCAGAATCTGAAAGCCTCAACTACCACTAACAAGCTGTGACAGTGTCAAAAGATAATATCCACAGTTAGAAGAGACAACGGAAGTAGTTTTCCCTTTCCCAACCACCTGTATCTGTGAAATGGATTTTCTTTATAACCTTCATTGAAAACAATAAGCTGGATACAAAAGCATATATAATAAATTTGCTGCCATCTAGTAAGTCAGGTGTAAAGCCTTTCCAAGAAATGTGCAATTGTTCAAGTGTTTGAAAGCCACTCTTTAACACATAGAAAAGTGAGGAAGAAGAAGTCCATCTTTATATTTCAGGAACTATGTGAATGAAGGAAATAACAGAGCAGAAGTCTTGAGCAAGGCTAACGTCAGTGCAGTCCACTAAATTGCTTATATGATACCTAAAAATAAGGTAGTGTTCAATATATGAGGGAGTGACTCAAAATTCTGCAATTTTAAACATAATAAAAGGTTTTTAAGAAACATCAGTCTGCAAGACATTGCATAAGATGATGAATTTTGAATTGTCACATTATATTCTAAAATAAATATACCGTTACATATTTTCAAAAATTAGATTTTTTTCTTCAATCTTCATTTTTATTGTTATCTATTTAACTTGGCCAGAATTGTTTAGTATCCATTACTCTGACCACCTTCTTTGGAAGTGTTTGAAAATTATTATGATACTGAAGGTAAAATTATGAAAGCAATTTAAAATCTTTACTTACATTTGGGCTCATCTGTTGTAACAGCCAAAATAAAATCATATGGAGTCATGAATAACTGTCCTTCACATTCTATAGATGCAAATAAACGAAACCGTCTCTCTCGAGATGTAGCATAGAGGTCCAAATCTTCAGTAACAGCTCTGCCAGTAGCAACCTATGGTTAAGAAAGCAGGAAAATATTAACTAGTAGAGATGCCTCCATCTTTAAGAAGACTGATGTGGACAGTGGTGGCGCATGCCTTTAATCCCAGCAGGTGGGAGGCAGAGGCAGGCAGATCTTTGTGAGTTCGAGGTCAGCCTAGTCTACAAAGTGAGTCCAGGACATCCAAGGCTACACAGAGAAACCCTGTCTTGAAAAAACAAAAACAAAAACAAAAACAAAACAAAAGAAGAAGATAGATGCTTTTAAACTATTAAAAGTGAAATAGTCAAATGTAGAAACCAGGCCCCACTGGGCGGCCTGCCTGTCTTGCTGTTTCATGTCCTGTTTCTAGCAGCTTCCATGTCTGTGTTTATCTTGGTTAGCTAGTCATGTTTACTGCTCTGAAATCGTGCCCCTCCCTTCCCCGAGACTTTTCCTCCTGTGTGCAATCACCTCTTGAGGGATTTCACCTGGGGGGGAGGATTCCTGTTTGGCTGCCTATAAGAAGGCTCTTTGGAACTCTGGGGCCGGATGAGAATAATAAACCGCTGCCGCGGCTGCTGCTGCAGCTGCTGCTCTCTTAACACGAAGGACCCGCTGTGTTATTGTGCGTGAGTGCGTGCGTGCGTGCGTGCGTGCGTGCGTGCATGCGTGTGTGTGTGTGTGTGTGTGCGCGCGTGCATGAGTTAAATCCACAGGCCCTCGCCCTCGACTTGGTACCATGGTGCACAAATATAAAAGAGTGAAAACTTTCTTTTTATTACCTCAATGCTTTCATAAAGAAAAATTTCACAGTAATAGAATGAATTAATGTCTGGAAAATCCTACCACAATGTTAAGGGATGGGAGAATTTTAAACTGCCACCATCAGAAAGGTTCTTAAGGTTTAGCTGGAGAGAACATTACAGACCCACTGGCAACAGGACACCAGAGCTTGGCTTGAGTGCTTAGTATGTGCTCCATGGACTTATGTCTAGGTCCCTCCCCGCCCCCTCCCCGCCCACCAGGGAAAAAGCAATGCCTTGAGGGTTGTTGCTTGTGGTTTGTGACTATCACTATAGAAGCCATAGAAAGGTGATGCTCAGGCTGGAGCTGAGATAGAACAGTGCAGTACAGTGAGCACTGATGGTGTTCTGAATTTTGCATAGAGCCAAGATGAACAGAATTAGCAGGTTTGTGTACACAGGCATTTGGAGATTCCTCTGCTTTCCACAGGCCTTTCTTTGTAGACAGACATATCAGGCTTGCAATTTTTTGACAGTATCTACAAATAATACTTTGGGATAAATTCCTAAAATTGACTAGCCCAATAATTTGTCTTAAATCAAGCTGCCTTCAATATATTTATTTGTGATTATAAATTAAGTTTTTACATGTTAAAACTATTTTATATTAGAAATACATCTTATTTAGAACAAGAAGATTATATCTGTCTTTACTTTTGTCCCTGAAGTTACAATATAGACTATGCACAAGCTATCAAAATTATCTACATACCTAAGACATTGGTAAGCCATAAGAAAATAATCTAAAGGACTCTTTACAAGGCATCTACACTTTTTATTTTAATTATACTCTCTTAAATGAAAAGCCATAAAACTGAGTAACCTTTTCCATCATTTTCAAGTCTATGCTTTTTGAAAACATGAAAGTAGTCAAGTCTACACTAAAAACGCATTTCATACCCTACTCTCTAATCATGCTAAGAGCTCTGGACAGCCTTCTTCCCTAACTTCTAATGGGTATGTAAGACATGAAGCATACTGTCTCTGCTTTGAAGGCGTCTATATGGAAGAACACAACACTAGTTGGGGAGGAAAGGGGGACAAACATGGAGGCAGCAAGTCAGTAAAATGAAAATAAATAGAAGAAAAAAATGCTCTTTAAGTGCTGGTCAATAAGAAGGCCTGGCCAGGGGCTCTAGATGGCTCAGTAGTTAAGAGAGCATACCCTGTTCTTGTGGGGAACCCAGTTTGGTTCCCTGAAACTCAGTCTGATGGCTCACATCCTTGTGACTACTGCATAAAACCCTGAGGTTGTTTTCTTAGCAGACCATCAGCTTCCACTAACGCAAGGCTGAAAATGTCATTAAAGGAGGCTCAGAGGAGCCCGGGCTGATATAGGAAACAGGCACTGGCCCCTTTAAAAAAAAAGGCTGCTCCTTGCTCTGGGACTTGACATCCCCAGCTTCCTGAGGGGGAACCTATAAAAACTGTGGCCTAGAGCTCACAGTTTGGAGTCCCATCTCTGCAGCCCTCCCACTCCCTTTGGAGGAGCTGTTTGTGTCTAGCTGTGGGCATAGAGTGACCACTGGTTTCTCTAAGTTGCATACGGGCTAAACTATAAGTGTGATGCAAAATGCCTGGTACATGAGTACCAAGTACAGGTGTCAGCATCTGGGGATACAGAGGGCTGGGCAGTTCCAGTGGGCCAAATTTGTTCACAGACAGGCTGCTCAACTGCTTTCTACAGCCAAAAATGTGTTGGCAAACCCAGTCTTCTTCTTCTTGGGGCCTCAGTGGGTCACACTTTTGATACTAGGCTGCTCAGCTGCTTCTCAGAGTTGTAAGAGGATGAGCTGTGATGGCAGCTACCTCACTGGGCCACATTATTCAGAGAAGGCATTAAGCAGCTTCCTATGGGCTCTAGGTTATCAGTCTTTAAAACTCATGTTAACTGTGTCAATGAAAAGACTTAAGAGATTTATTTTTTGTTTTGATTATTTCAATAAAGGGAAGACTGTAGTTTGAAAAAAAACTCATAAGCAATCTGTTTTATCATTTGTATATAGGAGGGCTACTATATATACATATATATGTATCATTTTTATTTTGATTTTTTTTGTTGTTGTTAATCTTGTATCCAGCCACTTCACTTAAAATGTTTATCAGTTGTAGAAATTCCCTGGTAGACTTTTTGGGGTAACTTTATGTACGCTATCAGATCATGTGCACATAGCAATACCTCGATTTCTTCCTTTCCAATTTGTAGCCCCTTTATCTCCTTTAGCAGTCTTATTGTTTCAGCTAGAACTTCAAGTACTATATTGAATGGATATGGAGAGAGTGGACAGCCTTGTCTTGTTCTGATTTTAGTGGAATTGCTTTGAGTTTCTCTCCGTTTAATTTGATGTTGGCTATCGGCTTGTTGTGGAATCAACAAAGCTGAACTAACAAGGGCTCACTTGAACCTGAACTGACAATCAGGGAACTTGCATGGGTCTAACCTAGGCCCTCTGTATATACTTTAGCTGCATAGCTTGGTGTTTTTGTGGAACTCCTAACAGAGAGGGGGGGCAGAGAGAGAGAGAGACAGAGAGAGAGAGAGAGAGACAGAGAGAGAGAGACAGAGAGAGACAGAGAGAGAGACAGAGAGAAAGAGAGAGAGAGACAGAGACAGAGAGAGAGACAGAGAGAGAGAGAGAGAGAGAGAGAGAGAGAGAGAGAGAGAGAGAGAGAGAGAGAGAGAGAGAAGGGGCTGTGTCTGAGGCTTTTGCTAGCTTCTGGTACTTTTGTCCTCCTACTGGGTTGCTTTGAAAGGTGCCTAAATTTATTGTAACTTGATATGCTATATTTGGTTGCTATTCCTGTTAAGCCAGCCTTTTTTTGTTTTTGTTTTTGTTTTTGTTTTTGTCTTTGAAGGGAGGAGATAGGTTCAGAGGGAGGAGGAAACTGTAGTAGGGATGTAATATATAAGAATTAATAAAAATAATAATAAAAAGAAAAACTCATCTCCTTTCCCAATGATAAAGGCCTTTTCCAATTAGTCATTTAATTAGTCTCAATTTTTCAAATTTAATACATTTAAAATCAACTACAAATGAAAAGAGTTCATTTCTCTATTATCTATGGGTCCAGAAAGAATATTCTAGGACTAGAGTTGAATTCGGGCTCAAGGAATTTTCTGCTTCACACAACAGTTCATAGACCCAGTGCAACGATGATGACCACAACCAATCAAGGTGAGTGTTGAAAGAATTGCAAGAAGTTCATGTGTGAAGTATTGACTGGCCAGGGCTAGAATCTGCCTCCGTTCACACTGAGTTGAAGAGAGCTTACTCACTTGGCCACACAAGTGTGAGTGATGCTGGCAAACGAAGAACAATTTATATGGACATCTACATCCTATCTATTATAGAGGAAAGATGAGATTATGGTTAAAAGTTTATATTATATGTTCCACTTTTTCAGGACATCAAGTGCTCTTGGTGCGGAACATGGTCCAAGAATGGAATTGTGTGAGGAGAATTTGGAATGCTCATGAAAAAATTCCAAGAAAACAAGACAAGAATCTTTGACTTGAGTTTTTCCAAAACACAGAATTGTTCCTGCTGTTTACTTTCGTGTCCCTCCCAGGTATAGCAGATAGGAGTGAATTTAATTCAGATTATTCATTACAGCTGACTGTTGTTATTTGTTTATATGCCTCCAAAGAAAAACATGTTTTTGCCATGTGTAGCTTGCCCCTGTAATTGTATGCTTTACTCAGGTGACTCTTCTTCAGCCTCAGAGTATAAACTGCCTGGTGCTCTGAATGAAGTTGACTATTGTATGAGACTTTAGTCGGCCTCATTTTTAGGCTCTGCTCTGCTCCCAGGTTCACGCCACCAACTAGAATGGTAAACACTCATGGAATATAGAGGATGAGGGAAAAACACTAAAAATATGTATGTATGAGAAATTTAGAGTAATTTAATAAGTAATAAAAAATTGAGGTATTAAGAAGTCCATGGGAAGCCAGATGCGGTGGCACATGCCTATAATCCCAGCACTTAGGCGGCTCCATGTGAGTTCAAGGCCAGCCTAGTCTACAAAGTGAGTCCAGGACAGCGAGGGCTATTTTATACAAGAGAAACCTTGTCTCAAAAAACCAAACCAAACCAAATCAAACAAAGAAAAAAAAAAAAAACCAACCAAACAAAATAGGGCCATGAGAGATACTATCTAAATTGTCTCCATGAGTTTGTAGGGAACAGAAAGCTGCTGGATTCCCTGGTTGATGGTCTACATACACACTTATCACCATGTATGCTGTGTTCTCTCCTTCAGTCTTCAATACAGCCACCATCAATTTGAAATTTAGTATCTGTACTGGACTTTTTTCTAGCTTTGTATTACCAAATTATTCTATAACTCTTCTTTTGTTCTCCATAAACACTGCCCTATGACTAGGAAAGATTGGGATCTGGTTCTCTGTAATTGCTTGTTGAGATACTCAGGATGCACATATGTCTTTTGTTCTTTTTCCAACAACCGATCTATATATTTAGAAGAAGTTTAACAGTAAGCGCATTGCTGCCCTATAATTTATAAAAAGAAATTTCAACTAACTATAGCTGAGCAGATCTTCATATTTTACTCTAGAATTAGAAAATTTACATATTTCTAAACTAAATCTGGTGATAAGTCGCTATAGTTAAAATAACAACCAAAATAGCCAGAATGCTAACTCTAAAATCCTATGTTAAATTTTTTTCATCATTGGCCAATTTCACTCTGAAAATAATGTATTAGCAACTATCAAGACGACGAAATAACACATGAATAACTTTTGACAAATATTAGCAATTATATGGAATACAACTAGGATTTCTTGGCTTTACAATGAAATATTCTAACTAGACATTGAAAAAATCTTATAGCACAATTGTTTTTAACCTAACAGGCAAGTTTGGTAACAAAGAGTTAAGAGAAGGCACTGCTATAGTACTTTAAAATCCTTTGCAGTTTTGAAATATGGTCTGATGAGTCCAGGCTTACTCTACAGCTAAGGATGATAATGACCTTTGACCCTCCTGTTTCCACCTCCCAATTCTGGGATTATAGACAAGCACCACACATCTGATTGCATGTGGTGGTAGAATTTGAACCCAGAGGAACTCATAATGGCAGCAAGTGCTCTCCCAACTGAACTGTATCTCTAGCGCCAAAGGATTTTTATGTGTACCAAACTCTGTTAATGAACTGAAAAACTTGTACATTATAGAGATATTATAAAACATTTAAAACTATCCAGGCACAGACCTCAAAGCTGGCATATGAACTATCTGCATGAACAAGGCCACAGAGTAGAAGATAAAATCATAAATTCTAGAGTTAACAGAAAATTTAAACTTGTCTTTTATGTTATTCTTTCTGAGAAATTACATCTTACACTTTCTAGAAAATAGTTAAGAACAGTCTGACATTCTTTTCCACATTAGCAACAAATATTTAGGGAATCTTTTATCTGTAGAAAACTATTTTTTCTTCATTATTAAGAATCTGTCAGCTTCACTTCAGGCTCTAATCTCATGCTTCTTACTAACAAAAAATGGAGAATTTGAGGCTGAGGAGATGGTTCAGCAGATAAGAATATTAATTTTACAAAAATGAAGGCCTGATTTCAAATACCAGCACCTATATAAAAGCTGAGTATGGGGGTATGCACCCCTACATGTCCAGGGCAGAAGATGCGGTAATTACTGAGGCATAATGGCCACCCAACTAGCTTCAGGTTCAGTGAGAGACCTTTTATCAAGGGAATGAAGCAGAGTCTTGTCAGGACACATAGTTGATGGCTTCTCTTGGCCATGGACATAAAGGCACCCCCCCCCACACGCTAGTAATAAAAATTAGTAATGACCATTTTTAGGTTACTGTGTGGGTCATCTAAAGCAGTAGTTCTCAACCTTCCTGATTCTGTGACCCTTTAAGACAATTCCTCGTGTTGTAGTGACCATAAAATTATTCTGTTGACACTCCATAACTGTACTTTTGCTACAGTTATGGACTGTAATGTAAATATATAATATGCAGGATATTTGATATGTGACCCCCGAAAGCGTTGGGACCCACAGCTTGAGAAACACTGCTCTAAAGTCAAGCTGACAAAGTAGCAGGAAAAATTTAAAAGCTGTATTTCTAATTACTGTGTTTTCCAAAAGAAACAAAAATAATATGTCAATGCAATTAATATCCTGGAATTTCCAAGTGCAGACCTTTCTTTGCAAACAGTATTTAAACGTTACCTATTACTAGAGTTTCAGTAGGGCCTCGAGGCAATAGAGTACATCATTATCTTTCCTATGAATAACAGAAAGCAAAGGTTCACTGCCAAGACACAGTCTCATGTTACTTTGGGTCAGCAATGTGAAAATTTACTCTGTGGTAAGGTCTGATTTTCCCAGGGAGGTAAGATTAAATGCCAGATAAGGGATTTACCACTAGACAATTAGAGAAATTAATGCCTACAAGCTGATAATACCATAAAAAGGTAATTTGAAACAATTACTTAAATGGTGAACATTGCGTTACTTTTTGTTTTTTTAGCAATCAAGAAACAGAAATGAGAATGAAGAACAGCAGAAAAAATAACCATATTATTTAGAATAGACATCAGTACTAATTTCCTTTAAAATACATTTGCTTTAGGGTTGTAGAGACGGATCAGTCGTTAAAGGCTAGGCTCACAACCAAAATACATTTGTTTTAATTAAATCAAATAATGCTAAATTTTTAGAATAAAAAAATGTATTCAACTAAACATAGGAAGTTGAACTCTGGTAACAGGTCCTATCTGGTGCTGGCAACTACCATTACTTTTTTAAAAACATTAAAGACGAAATATCTTTTTACATTTACAGTTAAGAATTTCTTGGGCACGAATCTTATGTGCCATATTTATGATTCTGTTTAAGTAGCTAGAAAAGGTGTTCATGGTAATATTATGTTTAACTTTCTTATATGGCTTGAGGCTTATTTAAGAGTCTAAGAAGATAAAAGAACACTTTCTTAGCTCACTGGGTGGTCCAAAGGTTAAACATCAAATTCCCAGTATGGGAAAATCCCAAAGTACTCGAGGTAACTGTTTTGATGCTTACTTAACAAATATATCTATATGGAAAACCACAGCTGACAACAAGCCAGGAGTATATTCCTTGCTGAGATCAGATAAAAATAAAGATGTTAATAAAGAACTGGTCGTTTATGAGGGTTTTGTTTTGTTTTGTTTGTATGGGTGATTTGTCTGCAAGTATGTTATGTCTATAAACCACTTGCACGTCTGATGGCCACGAATCCCAGAAGAGGGCATCAGATTACCTTGGAATAGGAGTACAGATGGCTGTAGGGAATCAACCCTCATCCCTCTGAATGAGCAGCCAGGGCTCTTAACTGACAAGTCATCTCTCCAGTCCCAAGGTTTAAATCTCTAAATGTATTGCTGTAGGAACTTATCCTGTACAGATTTGTCAAGTGCATTTCTTAATAGCTGGTAAGATAGAAATTCTTATATAAATGGCTTATAAGACATAAGACATTCTTAAGAAGGCAGTGCAACACCACAAACTACTGCTTGGAGCTTATCTCTTCTCATTTATTGACTCTCTTACTCCATGAGACCTCCCTGGCCCTGCAATTTCATGCTCTTCTTCCTCTGGTGACTACTTCCCTCCACGTATGCCCACTCATCACACCACTACTCTCATCTTAGAAAGCTTACTAATGCCTTGCCTCCCATGTAGCTGGCCTTCTCCTCCTCCCTTCTACTTTGTTCCTACCTTTTACAGCAGGCTTATTAGAGAACTCAGTCTACATTCCCTGTCTCAGATTTCTTTTTCTTCTCCTTTGAACGTAAGCAGCCTCTAGTCTCTTCCTCCACTAAGACTGTTTGTTGAGGTGGTCAGTGACCTCCTTGTTGCTCAATCCAAAGGTCAATTTTCAGTTTGCATCTTACACCATTTGACACAGTTGGTAACTCCCTTGAAACAAATTTATTTTGCCAATTTCCAAAACCTCATTCTTCTGATATTCCTCTGTCCTTCTAGAAGTTCCTTTTTGGTACTGTAAATAAAAAAAAATATATATGTATTTTGCATGAATATGTGTCTGTTCACCATATTTGTTCTTAATGCCCAGGTGTTGGACCATGTCCAAGAATGGAGTTAGTTATGTGAGGAAAATTCTGAGTGGTTGTGGAAATACTCTAAAAAAAACAAACCAGACGCTTCTGACTTTAGTTTCTCCAAAAACCTTTTTAAAAATTGTGTAGTTAATCTTCTCAAATTACATACAGTGATTTATTTATGTAGTGTATGTGAGTGTCTATCCACCCCAGGAGGTGAGAAGGCTTGGGGGAATTGTTTTTGGAATGTGCTTTCCTACCCCTCTCAGGTGTAGGGGATAGGAGTGAGTGGACTTCTGATTATTCATTACAATTGCTATTGTTATTGGTTTATAAGCCTCTGTGGAGGTATATGCTTGCCTGGCACATGGAGCTTGCCCTTATGTGACTCCACTTAATCCTCAGAGTAAAAATTATCTGATGCTCTGAATAAAGTTGGTTACTGCATGAGACTTTAGTCAGTCTCACTTGTTGGCTCCATTCTCCCAGGTCCCACTGCCTCCAGGGTGGCCACACTGAGGAATGCTAGAAGAGGGCATCAGATTGCCTGGAACTGGAGTTAGAGACAGCTGTGTGCTATCAGGTGGGTGCCAGGAATCAAACCCTAGTCCTCTGCGGTAACACAAGATGCTCTTAACCCCTGAGACATCTGTCTTGCTAGGCCCTCCTCTTGGGTACTTTTTTTTTTTTTTAACATGATCCCCTAGAGTCAGCCCTTAGTATTTATTTTTCTTTTTACCTATAGTTATTCCCCCACGATGATCTTGGCACACAGACAAGAATTGTTAGTTACTTGGGTTTCCAGTGCCTATAAGAATTTCTGGCTTCTAATAAGCTCTCAAACATCTACTAAATGAGTGAATGCTTGACTATAGTTGAAAAGCTTACTGTAACTGTTAAATAATAACTCTATAACAATTAAAATATATTTGTAAAAGTTATCATCAAGGCTAGGGTGTACTTTGTAGGTAGAAAATTTGGTGAGCATAGCTAAGACCCTGGGTCTGATATCCAGACTGTGAAAAAAGAAAATAAACAAATGAATGCCAATAATCTGCTATCGAGTGATAGTTTGCATGTTAAATGTCTCCCCAAGAGGTTGTTGTGTTTGAATCCTTGGTTCTCAGCTGGTGACAGTTTGGGAAATTTATGGAATTGTTGGGGCATAAAGTGTGTCACTGTGAAGGCAGCCTGGTGAAACTTCTGGAGAATGGGCTGGCTGGACGTGGCTCACTTAGAGTAGAAGGGCGTGAAGTAAGCCCTGCAGGCTTCCTGCGTGCTAGAGGCTGACACCAACTGCACCACTCCTACCACCTACTCCTGCCATGATGATGACCTGCATACTCTTCCCCACCTTTTAGTTGCTCCTGCTCAGGTATTTGGTCACAGAAATGAGAGAATTAACAAATACCTATGTTTTATACTTTAGTTGACTTAAGAAAAATGTAGGTGCAGAAGGTAATGGTGTAAAACATATTCAATTATGTGTCTTCCCTGGAATGGGAAATTTCCTTTTAATAATTTACCCTTAATTTTTAGATTCATATATTACAAACTATATAAAACAGGGTTTCATTATGTAGTCCTTGCTGATAAGGATCTTGATATACAGACCAGGTTGGCCTCAACTGTACAGACCTCCTCCTGTCTCTGACTCCCAGGTGCTGGGATTAAAGGTATGGACTAAGATACCTGATTATTATAAACTATTCAGTTTTGTGTTTAGCCAATCAATTGAGAGCTAAAAACATAATGTTCAACTTTCAAACCGCTAGAACACTGGTTTTCAACCTTCCTAATGCTGTGACCCTTTAATACAGTTGCTCATGTTGTGGTGACTGCCTACCATACATTTATTTTCATTGCTACTTCATAACTATAGTTCTGCTACTGCTATGAATAGTAACGTAAATATCTATGTTTTTTGATGGTCTCAGATAACCTCTCAGAAAGGGTCTCCAGACCCCCACAAGTTGAGAACACTGCTCTAGAAGAACAAAACCAAGAAAATAGATCCAATCTATGCCACGAAATAAAAAGAGGGAACATATATTTATATAAGACAGCAAAACCAAATGTAAACATGTTCTTAATCACAATAAAAACAATAGTATTAAATTGCCTCACTGAAAAAAAAGGAACCTCAGTAGAAGAATGGATAAAGAAACTGTGGTACATATACACTATGGAATACTACTCAGCTATTAAAAACAAGGAATTCCAGAAATCTGTGGACAAATGGATTGAGCTAGAGATGATCATAATGAGTGAGTTAACCCAGAAGCAGAAAGACTCAAATGGTATATACTCACTTATATCTGCATACTAGCCCAAGGGGCATGTCCCACGAAAGCCTTCCCTTACCAGGAAACTGGGACAGAGGGGAGGACATCCTATTGGGACTCTAGATGAGAGAACAATGGGAGAATAGCAATGTAGAAGGATCCAGTGGGTCTTAGAAACCTACAAGTAGAACATTATGATAGGCAGATTTGGGCCAAGGGGTCCCTCTCAAACTAAGGCCCTAGCCAAGGACAATACAGGCGGTAAAATTTAAACCCCTACCCTGATCTAACCCATGGACAGGACAGTCTCCACACTTGAGTGGAGAGAGGGATTTGACTTTCTCATGTACTCTGGTGCCTCACATTTGACTATGTCCCCTGGACAGGGAACCTAGTGGCACTCAGAGGAAGGACAGCAGGTCACCGAGAAGAGACTTGATACCCTATGAGCATATACAGAGGGAGGTAATCCCTCTGAGGAACAGTCATAGGAGAGGGGAATAAGGGGAAAATGGGAGGGAGGGGAGAATGGGAGGATACAAGGGATGGGATAACCATAGAGATGTAACAAGAATAAATTATTTAAAAAAAAATAAAAAAGGAACCCCTCACAGGGTAAGTGGGGTTTCTCAGTAGTACAGTAAGATTCCCAGCATACACAAATACAGGATAACTCTCATATTGTGCCATTCAAAAAAATCCATGAAAGTGTTCCTTAGAATGTCACAGTTACACTCTACTGACAATATCTGAAAACACATGGACTTACAGGATAGGAGTGTTAAATGGGACAATGTAAAACTCATAACTAAACATGAAGTAAAGCACTTCGGGCCATTGAACAATTGCTAGAGAAATGTACTGTAAATTAAATGAATTCACAATCAGAGTGGAGGCTTCAATAAATTTCTATTGAAATGGAAAGAAACCATATAAGGTCTGAGTAACAACAAAAATGGTGATTATTAACACTTTGTAATAAAAAGACTATGTAAATTGACTCTTCATGAAACTATCTACCACATAAAAGTGTGGAAGTTATTACAGTTTAGGGAAATATTTATACCAAAGATACTCATACATAAAGTTCATGGATATGTAATTCATAATGAAATTACCTACATGGAAATGATAAAAATCAAACTTAGAACACAATAATAGGTGAAAGACATAAACAGATAATTCCTAGAAAAAAAAAAAACTTCCAAAAGTTCTCTGCTGCAAGCCAGGCAAGGCTTTAGCTAGTTAAAGTCCATGCCTTTAATCCGAACAGTCAGAAGGCAGAGGCAGGTAGATTTCTGTAGGTCAAAGCCAGCCTAGTTTATGTATGACTTTCAAAGCCAGCCCAGGCTACACAGAGAAACTGTATCTTTAAAAAATTATATTCATTCAGAAAAACTGAAAGCACATAGTACAATCACTGGACAATATTAAATTAAAATAGAATATGGAAACCTATTACTAATTGCATAAGAAGTATATTTTGGTAAAACCACTTCAAAAAAGAATATAGACAATTAATGGATACAGTAGATTTAGGGACAATATAAAATTTACAAAACATAGTTGGCAAAAATGTTATAGAAAGTTGGTCTTAAATTTTGATGTTTATAGAAATATGTGTATATGTAGAGAAAGACAGAAATTTTAAAATGGTGTATTATCTATTTAAAAATTTTTAACTTTTGTGGAATTCGTTCTTAGTTTCAAGCGTTAAGTGTGTTCTGAGTATTGCAACTTGTTTCTTCTTGAATCTCCTTACCACTCCTATTAAGCCCCTTTCTTCTCAAAATTCCCTTTCAAATGCTGCCCCCCCCTTTCAGAGACCCACTAAGTTTACCCAGGATTATCTGTGTGGTCATGGGTTTGGAGCCTAGAGCCTTAGTGAATACACAACTAAAGATATTGACTGCCCCTACCCTAAAACACCATCAGTAGCCAGTACTTATTTCACCCAGGAAGGGCTGGCTCTGTGGGCCCCTTTCCAATATATGACTGGGTACTGTGTTAAGTCCATTGCAGACATCCATAGCTGCTGGGAGGTTATGCCCACATTGGCTTTGCTGTTTCCAAAATTCAATACCCATAGCCTTTCTCCTTATCTTCTTGCTTTTGTATTCTGTCTCTCTTCTGCAGTGATTCCCTAATCTTAGAGGTGGTGGCATAATGTCCTCCTTTTGGACTGAGCACTCAACTGTCACTTAAGAATAATGTGTTACATTTATAATTTTTTTTATTTTTGAGAGTATAATTAGTTGGTGTATTAACTTTTAACAAGCAAATAGAAAAACTTGCTAGTCTAATTTTGAAAAAAGAGATAATAGTCTATAGAGGCCGTCATCAGTGTCATACAGATAGCAAATGAATCTAGGACTAGAAGTCAGATGTCCTGACACCCAATCCAATACTCTTTCCTATTACACAACTTGGTATATTGGAATAAAAGTGCACTGCTTTTGCAATCCTTCAGGCTTATGTTCAAATGTCAGCTTCACCACTTTCTATTTAGGTAACCTCGGGAAAACCACTTAATCTCTGTGAACTTTAGCTTCAAAATAGAATAATACTAACCTAAAACTATAAAGACTAAGTAAAAAGTAGTAAGAATACTTCTTTCTCTGATAGTCAAGAGAATCCACTCTCTTAATTGGCTAACTCTTGAAACAGCCTAGATGTTCAGTCAGCTCCACGCCTCAGGTGTAAACTAAGTCTCTGTGTTGCTGTAGGTTAACGCTCACTCCATTTGTCCATGATCATCCTCACTGCCTGCATTTCCTTGTGCTTCTCATCTGCCTTAAATTCTAGTACTTTTTTCTCAGTCTCACTTAAGTCCAAACGTCTAGATGAAGTTATATGGTGAGACTTTTTACTATTTGAGAGTCACAGCTATCTTTGCAAGGCACAGTCTTTACCTGTACACTCACATGGTCAGGTAGGCTGGCTGCCCTGTGCCTATGCTATGGTTTGAAGGCTTGCTCTCCAGCTGGTGGCACTATTTCGGGAGCCTAAATGAAGGCAGTCAGCCACGGGGGAGTGTTCCTGCAGTGTGTGTCTTATTCGCAGGCCTCTCCTCTGATCTCATTGTTCCCTTCTGCCCTGACATGAACAGCCACCTCCTCCTGCACATGCTTCATGCTCCTACAGCCATCGTGTCTTGCTTATGGTGGTTCCTAAATAAAGGAGCCAGGGGCTATACACTAACATCTGTGAAACTCAGAGCCAAAAGGAATCTCATCGTTGCATATTTGTTTTGGTGACAGGTATCTAAAACTAATACAAGCTCTAAGATGTTTTTTTTCTAGGTCAAAATTAAAAGAAAGGAACAAAAAATACATCATCAGTGTTTATATTATTTTCTCCTAAGTAAATCACCCTGAACTATGTTACTCAGCTTGGGCTGCCAAAACACACAAGCACATACTACTCAGCTTAAACTATAGAAATTCATTTCCTATGGTCCTGGAGGTAGGAAATCTGAGAGCAAGGTGCAGGCACAGTCGTTTGGTTGTAAGGGTCCTCTTACTGGTTTGCAGATACCTACTTTTTTGTTACGTCCTCCCAAAGTCAAGAAGCCGTGATGCCTCTGCACCATCATTTAACACTGATCATTCCTTAGCAGTCCAATCTCTGGCACAGCGCCACTGAAGGTTAGCACTTCAAGACAGGTTTGTGGAGGACACCGACATTCAGTACACACTGTCAAGCACAGAGTGACTCACCCACCCCCTTTCTCTACACTCGCATGCAAGCTTTAAAACTGTTCCAGCAGGTCATTCTTACCAAGTGGGTATTTCACTCTGTGGAACACTGTGAATGTTTTAGACCACCTGTAAACAAACAAGACAGGTCTTAAGGTCAGTTCCAGAATCCTTGGCTACCTGGTCCCTGTCAGTGGAACTGTCTGCTTATTTGGCCTATGCTAAGGTTACCTAGCCAACAACCTCCCTTGAAACTCCTAAAGTTCAGCAGTTGGGAAGAGGTCTCCATATAACAGCACCCTACTGATAGGATTTCAAGCTGCCTGTCTCTTTGCTAGCCTTGGCCCAGCATCAGGAGAATTTGGAACTACTGAGCAGATGCAAATTCTTACCCAAGTCTTGGAATTACAGGTATATGTTACTATTTAGAGCTTGAGAAGTTTTGTAAACTATGGATAATTTAATACTAGCAGTCTACTTCCGTCCTACTGATGCTTTATTTTGTTTACCTAAGTGTTACTTAAATTTAACAGCCATGAAAGCCAAAAAGACATTATCTGGGATGAAGTTAATAAAACCAGTAATTTATAAAAGTTGAATTAATAAATTGATTGCTAGTTTGTGACAAGAGCTTTCTGAGTAACTCAGGCTGGTTTTGACCTAGCAATCCTGTGGCCTCAGCCTCCTGGGTGCTAAGATTATAGGCATGCACAAACACACCTAGCTAAAAAAGATTTTACAGGGAGTGTTAGGGGGATTATGGAATGGAAACAAGATTAAAACAACCACTAACCAAGCAAGACGTTACTTAGCATTAAAGACCTTTATAGATAAAATGGGCCTCAGAGATCCTAATTCTATGACACTTCAGAAGTGATGAAATGACCTCCCTGAAAGGTTAAATGGTTTAATCATTGTCAAAGAGATAGACAGTGGCAGAGAACACAATGTTTTTATATATCCTATCTTAGCTGAGAAGTATTTTTAAAGGCACAGTTTCCATACAATTTTAAGCTACCTTTTACAATTTTACTCTTGCAGACAATTTACAGAAACTTCTTTTAAACCATCCAAAAACATTGGAAATAGCCCTAGTATAACATAGTCAGTACCCACAAAATCAGAGAAAAACCTGCCATTCAAAGAAATAGATCAAAATTTCTAAGTTCTCAGGCCCCAAGACCAGCACAGCTTTCACCAGAGCAGGCTCTCAACTTGGCAGTGTATTACACAATGCTCTTGAAAATAGCTCTAGCCCACTGTGAAGGTATTCAACAAAAACTAAACTCAGTAAATTTTTATTAGTGTGAAGAAACTGTATGGTAGACACCATAGTTTTATCAAGCCAAGTGGGATGTACTTTTGCAAACTGAGATCATCAAGGAATGAACACATATGGCTATGTACACGTACACACACACACACACACACACACACACACACACACACACACATACACACACACATGTGAACACACACATGCATACACCTATATACTGTTGTATGTGATATACAGTTATGTTTACTAAAATTATTAATTTGGGACTTTATCTGTTTTTTATCCTTTAATAATTTCTCTAAGTAAAATATAACAATCTTAAAGTGAGAGCTTAAATAGTAAGATAATATTTGAAGTGGGTAGTACAGAAACTATGTTGACTCTACTAATGAATTTAAAAAACATTTACTGAAAATGTATGGACAAGGGGTGGAGAAACATAGAAACATCAAAGATTTGGTCAACTAGGGGAGACAGGTGGTTTGTTTGTTTGTTTGTTTTTTTTTTTGAGACAGGTGTTCTTGATGTTTAATCCAATGTATTATGTTTCCTCATAAGAGAGTTTTCAACATATTAATAGATAAATTTAGAAAGAAGATTCATTTTAAGTGTTTAAAACAGAATATATTCCCATTCTATTTTTATAGCTTTAGATAGGGTGTCTTGAATAGAAAACTTGGTGGTAACTGAAGCTATAAAGGGGTCATTGGCATATTGGAAGAAAAGTTGTTTCCTTTTGAGGTGCTTCATCATTATGAAAGATTCCACTAATTTCGAAACAAACCCATCTTTTCTTCTTCTTAAGCATGTGGCTGTGTATATCTCTCAATCTTTCCTCTTAGATAGAGCCATATTGCTAAATTTAGAAAATGTAATATGAATGGAAGGAATATATGTCATTATCAGGCCTGATCCAGAATATATCCCCATGGATGTTCCTTCTGTTTTTAAAGCCTTGTTAACTACTCTTCTGATTAATTTTGCAAACTGCTTGTTAATGAAAATAAAATTAACTTTTCTTCTGAGCCCCTAAATAACCATATGGAAGACACAGAAGAGTTACA
>OU015752.1:27088909-27103117 GCA_907169655.1 Acomys percivali
GGGGGGAGAAGAACAGATTTTGAGGAAAAAAGTATCTTCCTGGAATGTGATGTAGTACTTAAGGAAGTTTATTAAAGGATTTTGTGTTTGCTAACATTTTCAACAATTTTCATTTACCTTTACTAACTTAAACTATCCCAAAGAATTCAACATATTTAACTAATTAATCTTTTCTTTTTTACTTATTAATCAATTTTAGATGAATGACGATGAAAGTACCCTGCTCACCTCCATTTCTAATTTCACCTGGCATTTATATCTGGCTATTTAATAATATGCTAATAAGGGTGCATATTCATTGTCAGTGGCAACTTGGAGGCATTCCTACTCAAGTGGTAAAGAGCACTTTGATACAAAACTTATGATCTTTCTTCCCACCCCACATCACATCAGAAATAACTCCACTATTTAAACAGATTGCTCATCTAGTAACAGCCTCAAAGTTCACTGACATGCTCATGTCAAGGCATAGATACACCATGTAACTAGAGTAGCTCTAACTCCTAAGGTATTGACAGAGTTGACAGCAAATGCAAATATATCAACTTTGATCTTTTCTCACTAGCTTCACAGGGAAAATTCTCTTCTGTGGAACTAAAAGAAAGGAAGCAAGGCAAGAAGTAGGCAAACCTACTTGTGAGGAAGTAAGTAATACGGTGAAAAAATTTATATCGGATATATAATTTCAACCATTAAAAATGGAGACCATGTGCCTGTCTTAAGAAGACTTAAGAAATATTGAGAAGAGTCCAGTCCCGATGTCTGGTGGCACATACTCCCATTTCTCAAAAGTCTGGACAACATAGACTCAATCTACTCCACCACTCCTGCTTGTCTCTGTCTCTCTACCTTGCCTTCTGTCCTCTTTCCTCTTCTCTTTATGGTCTTCTCTTTTCAGTCAGGACTTGGGCATGCTGGGTATCTTAGTTAAGAGTTTCTATTGCTGTAAAGAGACTGGTGTCTTCACTGGCCATGGCAACTCTTATAAAGGAACGCATTTAATTGGGGCTGGCTTACAGTTCAGAGCTATTGTCATCATGGCAGCATGCAGGCAGACATGGAGCTGGAGAGGTAACTGAGAGTTCTACATCTGAATCAGCAGGCAGCAGAAAAGGAGAGTGACACTGGGCCTGGCTTGAAGATCTGAAACCGCAAAGCCCATCCCTAGCGACATACTTCCTCTAACAAGGTCACACCTACTCTAACAAGGCAACATCTCCTAATAGTACTGCTCCTCAAGGGTCTATGGAAACCATTTTCATTCAAACCACCATACTAGGCAAATACTACCAGGGGCTACCACCCCAACATTAGAAAGACATTTTGGAGAAAGAGAAATATGAGTATTCACTTAACAATAAAATGCCAAACTATTTTCTGAATGTATACAACCACAGCCAGTGAAGGAAACTTTGTTGTCATCACTGCTAACAGATGGTATTGTTCATATTTAATAATTCTAATTAGTAAGAAAGAACCTCAGTGCGGTTGTAATTTGTGTTTCTCTGTTATTAGTGGTGGTGAACACCTTTCCATGTGTTCGTCAGTCGTTTGAACATGTGTGTTTTCATTTACCTGTTTACTTTGTCCATCTCCTTCTGAGGTCTCTGTATTCTGTAGCCCATCACAATACGCTCTGCATAGGTGTTCCTTCTGAATGCTGTGTTACATCTGCTATTCCAAGACTTCTTTGTGAGCTTCTTCTGAGTTTTACTTTTGTTTTAAAAACCGGCAAGGCACATTCCTCTAAATATTTTTAAGTTTTACTTATTACATTTAGGACCCTAATATACATGAACTGACTGGATTCCAATCATGTCAGAAGGAAAATAATTTTATTTTTCTCTGTCACATAGAGTAATTTAAGAATGTTGTATAAGCTTACATAAAAGTATTGTTCCATATTTAGCATAGGCCTTGTTTCACTCTTCCTTACTCTCCTAGGAATACTGTACATATGAAAGTCACAAGTCACATTTCATTGTCAGATGTGTAAGAAGATGGAAAAAAACCTTAGATGACTATATCTGAGTACAATAACTTGTAATAGGGTAGAACTATCTTAAATTGAATTGATGCAAATACCTTCTATCAGATCCTTTCCAGGGAAAAGAGTAATACATATATATGTATTACATATATCTTTCATATATATGTATGTGTGTCAATATACAGATACTATACAAATATGTTAATTAAAAAATAGAAAAAATAGAATGACAAAATTCTTATACATACATGTTCAACCCAGGATGTTCATTCTATATTCCAAATTTTAGGGAAGTTTGAGCATTAAATTAGTTAAATGAAAATGTAGAATATGAAAAACATGGATTTTACTTTTCCATTTGGGAAAAAAAAAAAGAAATTGCAAGCAAATACTACTACTAAATAGCATTTCTACTGTTAACCAAACAAATAATACAGCATCAAAATTCCATAATTTTTAGACTATATAATACATCCATACATCATAGGCTACAGGGGTGTAAACTGAAGTCCACAGGAAAAAAGCCACATCTAAGTTGAAGATTCTCTCTGGCTGAGGAATTAGAAATACATGACTGTGAGAGTTGGAATGTCACAGATCCAGGGCCAAATGATCTTGGGCTAACTTTAATTCTAATAATAGCTTTTAATTACCTACCTGCTTCTGACCTACTGTTTTGTGACTATTACTTGAAAAACTGGGGGATGTATTAGGTTAACTGACCATTAGCTTTCTTCTACCAACCCAAAAGTGATCAATGTCATCAGATGATATGTAAAACCTACAACACAGACTGATTTCAAGATTTGCTACACTCCACCTACCTGGTGTTTCCACCAACTATTTGAAAAGTATTTTTCTTTTGTTCTGTAACAACAAAAATTTCATGGATCTTCATGAATGTCAGTACTACCATGTTGGAACACCGTATGTTGGGAAGCTTACATTGTTTCATCTAGAGCACAGCCACTCACATGTGGCTCCTGTATAATCTATTTTCTTCCATAAAAGGATTCCAGAAAAAGAAAAAGAAAATAATATATTTGTAAAATCCTATAGTTCACTAGGTAATTTCTTTAATGCTAGACAATGATATAAATGGAATATAAATGGAACTTATCTGACTTTTAGACATTTTCTCAAACATAAAAGTGTTTAAATGATACAAAGTTATTCAAATTCTCAGTGTCTGACACAATTATAGCACATTAGTAGTCTCTAAAATGTCATAGATAAAACTGGCCAATCAAGTTTTTATTGAAAAGAAAACGATATTATACTATGAGTTGATGCATTTTCTAAAAATTACACCACAGATATAAATTGTTAGATCAGATTATTAAGGTTTTAAAAAATCTCAATAAAAGGAACAACACAAAAACTTAGAATAACAAAGGCTGTGATCTGGTTAAATGCTGCATTGCAGGCAGAAGCAGAAAAAGTCATTTAACAGATCACATTTAACGCTGTTTAAGTGTGAACCATGAGAAACAAAAGGATTTTGTGATCTTCTGAAGGTGTTCTCTTTCTTGGAGTTGGAGACCAAGCTGACCTTGATCCTGTTAGTCAGCACTCTACCAATGAGCGAAATTCCACCGTGACCCATCCCCAAAGCTTTCTTAAAACTGGCTATTTCAATAACCCGCCCTCACCCCAATCTCTGTAGTTTCCTGACACATGCACGTTTTGCTCTCAGATGATAACACCTCCTATTTGATATAGTAAACACAAGACTTTAGTCAAGAACTTCTGTTACTTTCTACTACATAGCCACACAATCTATGTTACCCTACCCCTTCCTCCCATTGCAAAGGAAACTGCACCCTTCCATTATCTTAGACTGAACTGCCCACCTACACGTTAACTCCACTTTCCACTTCCATCCACCTGCTTGAAAACAAAGGAGCCTCTATTTCAGTTTAATCTTTTATTTCTTTTTCAACATTTCAATATAGTTCAGAGTCTTTTACCTAAGAGTAATTAAGTCAATTCTATGTCCCTGGAGCTTTTGCCTCTTCTTCATGGACAAACTCTTGAAAGCCTTGTCAACACCTACCTCTTCAATAGTACTTTTTCTTCACCTTTACTCTCAACATATGCAACTACAATGAGAATTTCACTTCCAAATGTCACTCATATCCCTACCTTTTAAAATCTAGTTTGAAGTTCTTACCACTTTCCTTAACTATGTCTGTGGTAGCCGTCACTATAATGCACTATTTCCTTCCATAGGTACCATCTTCTGTTGCCTTTTATGATGCTCCTGGTTTTCTTTCCACATCTCTGGACCTTACTTCTCAGATCTGCGGAATTTTAACAGTCAGTTTTTTAAGTTGCTTTTCTGTTCTGTTAAGTTGCTTTTTTATTTACATTCCATATATTGTAAACTATCCCATCCACTCTTATGATTTTTTTTAATACTTGATGATTCCCAACTTTATTTCTATCACAAAAATACCTCTCCTGAGATTCTGACCTATGTATCCAATTCGAAAATCTTCCTTCATCTTAACCCTCATCTCACTCTTTAATATTTATTTTACTTTATTTTATTAGTGGTGACATTGGGGTTTGAAATCAGGGACTCCTATGTGAGAGCTAAGTGCTCTGCTACTATTCTACCTACCAGCCCTCATTTTCCTCTTTAACTAACAATTCCTACTCATTTTTCAAGTCTCATCTTAATGTCACTTCCTCCAAGAAGACACATTTTAAGGCATGGCATCACCTGAAGTATATTTCTTTCCTGTGTGGTCTCATGGTACATTCCATTTTCCCCATCATTTATTGTGTTATAATTATTCTGTGGTCTCACTGAATTATAAACTGAAAGCACATATGAATCTTATTTATCACTAAATCCCTAGTGCCTATTTAAAACATTTTAATTAATTTATTTTTGATACAGGGCCTTGCTATGCAGCTCAAGTTGAGCTCAAAGTCACTATGCTACCCAGGTTGGCTTCAAACTCATGATCTTTCTGCCTCTGCTTTCCAAGAGCTGAGATGGTAGATGTATACCACCACACTGACCCTTAATAAGCATTCTATGAATAAAGTATTTAAATGAACAATGGACAGATTGATATATTTATTATCCTTCCAAATAGAACATAAACTAGAAATGTTAATATTATATCCATGAAATTAAAAACAAAAATGTTTGGTACAATAGTTTAAAAATATTAATCACTTAGGGATGAAGGTGCAAATCAATAATAACAGATGCAATTTTCGTGCTCAAGGTCCTGGGTTTGATCTTCAGCATCATCAAAATAAATTAAATAAATTAACAAACAATTATTTAGACAGACTCATGACCACTACCACAAATGATTTGGAAAGTGTCTTACCCTCTAGCATATCAAGGACAATTAACATGTTGCCTATTATTTGAAAAGAGAGAAAGACAGAAGTGAGGGGACTGTCACTGTCTGCATCTGAAATGCCTCCCTTATGCTTCTGTTTTGAAGGCTTCTTCCCCAGTTGGTGGTGCTCTTTATGGGAACCAAACAACCTTTATGAGGTGGGGTCTGGTGTGTGTTCGGGGTGTCGCCGAAGTGAGCCTGTGAAGTTTTCCACCTTGCTCTGTTTCATGGCCCACCACGATGGCAACTGTCTCCACTACATTTGTGTGCAGTGAACTGAGCGGCTCTGCATGCATTCTTTGCCATGATAAGTTGAAAACTTTCGAAACTTCAGCTAAAATAAATTTTTGCAAGTTTAAGTTTTGTTTTTTTTTTTTTTAAATGTCAGATTATATGATCAAAGTGATGCAGAAGTAACTAATTAGGGATGAAATGAGCCACTTGCTGACAGAATTACTAAATTGATAGTTATCATGAGCCAGGTGGTCAGCAGTTGCAGTATAATTTTATATGTGCAGCCATCTCAAAGTAAAAAAAAAAAAGAAGCATTTGATTAAACATTAGTGCTGAAAAACTAAGGATGTATACAAGGAAAATTACTAGATCACATGCTTACAGTGATGAAAGAAATATATGTATACATTTTATACCCATTATTGCAAAAAACTGTAATTATTCTGTTCACATCTGTCATGCTATTATAACTTAAGTTTCTAGTCATTAGTCCTCACAGATACATGGAATACAGCATGTGATTTGTCTGCTCAGAGGCCTGAGCTCAATCTCAGAATCACCAAAATATGCAATGGGTTTTAATTTGCATTAACATTCATATGCAAATCAGATCCCAAAATTAAGGGCCACAAAACATAGAAGTGACTCTGAAAACTAAAATGGCCCTTCATGGAAGATTAGAGTAAAACATCCAACCATAGTAATACATTTTACAAAACCATAATTACACCCATAAAATATACTCCAATGAAAAGAAAAGCTCCAAAATAAAAACAACTCTGAAGATGAAACCCTATAACAGAAACTACCTTAGAAAATTATGTGAATGCAGGTTCAAAGCCGGGGATACTTTTTTGAGACTATCCAGGATTACAATGTATTCTATTATTTCATATTCATCACTAATTACTACATTGTATTTTTAAATGATTCCTTTGAAGATCTGAAGGTGAGAGCCAACAAGAATAACAGCAGGTCACATACAGCTGTCTCTGCTAGCTCTCATTTATCAATAAGACCTGATTTACACATCAGCCTGAAATTTCCACACTGTGTGCTTTCCAATGTTGGTGCTGGGTGTCTGTTAGATTTAAGAGAAAAAGTGATTTGAATTTCCCCAAAGAAGTGATATAGAATGCTGTGACTTCAACTGGAATTAGAAAGTAGACATTGGTTTTTCTTGAAATGTTTGCCTTAGCTTAATAAATAAAAGGAGAAAAAAGAAAAAAGAAAAAAGAAAAGTTGCTAGAGATAGTAAATTAGTTCAAGTTAGTCTTTCTACAAAGCATGTGTATAAGTTACTTTTCTGATGCTATGATAGTGTTTTGTTTTGTTTTTTTAATGAAAATGGCCCCATAGGCTCACAGGATGTGGCACTGTTAGGATGTGGAGCCTTGTTGGAGGAAGAGTGTCACTAGAGGGTGGATTTTGAGGTCTCAGAAGCTCAAGCCCAATCTAGTGACAAAAAGTTCTCTTCCTGCTGCCTGTGGATCAAGGAGCAGAACTCTTAGCTCCTCTCCAGCACCATGTCTGCCTGTGTGCCACCATGCTTCCCACCATGATGATAATGGGCTAAACAGCTCAACTGTAAGCCAGCCCCAACTAAATATTTTCCTTTGTGAGACTTGCCTCAGTCATGGTGTCTCTTCACAGCAATAAAACCCTAACTAAGGCAGATAGGATACTTTTACAAAAAGCAACTAGGGGGAAAAAGGGTTTATCTGGGCTTGAGGTTTCAGAGAATTACAGTCTATCACCGGGAAAGCCTGTAGCAGGAGCACCAGGCTAGTCTGGCAGGAAGCAGGGTGATCACATTTAATCTGTTCACAGCAAGGAGGGCCAAATTACAAAACTCAAAAACTGTCCAGGAGACATAGTTCCTTCAGCAAGGCTCTACCTTCTAAGGAGTCTATAATCTTCCCAAACACTGCTTCCAGCTGGAGACCAATTAATCATTCAAACAAAAGAGGCTACTGAAGGCATTTCATACTCAAACTATAACAAATATATACATATATATCAAAATACCATATATGTATACATATTTGCATATATATATTTCAAAATAACATATAACACATAACACATAAATGCAATAAAGTATAGTGTTAACAATTGTTTCAATGATTCCAACTGTCCTCTTTAACCTTTAGGTAGACTATCATTCATTTCTTTAAAATTATTAAAGATAAATGACATAGTCTGTCTCTGAAATGGCATTAACATTTTCTTACAACAACTCAGGCCTGTGATGGTTAATACCAGTAGTCAACCTGACAGGATCTAAAATCCCCTAGGAGTAAAACCTCTGAGTTTATCTTCTAGGGAGTTTCTTGACTGGATTAACTGGGATAAAAAACATCAAAACTCTACCACAGCTCTTTTTTTGTTTTGGTTTGGTTGTTTGTTTTTGGCTTTTCGAGACAGGGTTTCTCTGTGTAGCCTTGGCTGTCCTGGACTCACTTTGTAGACCAGGCTGGCCTCGAACTCACAGAGATCCACCTGCCTCTGCCTCCCTGAGTGCTGGGATTAAAGGCGTGCGCCACCACGTTTAGGACACCATTCCATGCACTGGACTGAATAAACAGCAAGCAGAGAGCTAAGCTCTTCATCTCTGTCTGTTTCCTGAATGTGGATGCAATGTGACCAGTTGCCTCATACCTACGTTGCCATGACTTCTCCATCATGAAGGACATAGTTCTTGAGACCATGAACCAAGATAAAACTTTCCTTCCTTCAGTTGCCTTTATCAGCTGGCCCATCACAGCAGTTAAGATGTAACTAATACAAACCCCAAATCCAGATGGACTTGGAAGAATAAATATTTCTTCCTTCAGGTTGTATACCATGCCTAGACTTGTAAAAGCGAATGTATCCTTTTATTCATGCTGAAGGCTGGTTATAATACTTTGTAGATGTATTTTTAACTTAAATTAGCATTAGAATTAAATTAGGGTGCCATAAAATTCAGACCCAAAGCAGCTCCAGAAAAGAAAAAGAGAACAGAAATAGTATAAGAATCGTAAGAAACTTTTTAACATGAATTTCTATAATGAAAGGCTTTTCATTATGAGAGTATCTTGCATAAGCAATGAAAAAAATGTTCAAGCCAAAGTTCATTATGGTGAAAATGCCAATATTCAGATTTAAAAAAAGATTATAAAATGTTTTACAGACGGCACAAACAGTCCATGCAAAAGGTATGACAACTATAATGCTGCATCAGAGCCCGGGAAGGGTAAGGCAAGGGAGTTTAGTATCATTTTACTTCTAACATAGTGCATAGAACTGTATGCATGTGAAGCAATATTAATGTAGTAAGAACCCAGGAGACTGTTCAATGGTAGAGCACTTGTGAAGCATGCATGATGCCCTGGACTTCATCACTAATAGCATAAAAAGAAACAAAAACCGTAAAATAAATGGACAAAAGCAAAATAAATTCTGACTGCTTACTATACACCAAGCATTCCATTCTGTTCCAAATACATTAATTTATTTAATTCCCATTGCACCTTTGAGCCCATTTACCTCTTTTACAGAGAAATGGACAAGCATTGATACATACATACTTAACCTAAAATGGGCACAGCTTGTAAGTCAGCTGTCTAGCTTTCCCAGCATGGTCATGTAACTATGTGATCCATTCTCTCAAATCTGAAGGGGAAGTTAATTTTTAAAAGGAAGGAAAGAAAACACTATTTGCATGTTCCTTACCTTGATAATCTGTTTCCAAATCTACTACAGTTGACTGAAGATCTGACATGGTCAATCAAAACATGTCATGCTATTCTCCCAAGCCACAAAATAGCATGTATGTTGGGAATGAAGACTGAGTGTTTGTAAGTACTTCTTTCTTTCTTTCTTTTTAAATAGAAGTCATTTACATAGTGTGCTTGTGATTTAGCATTAAATAAAGGTGCACAACACAGATTCCCTAAACTCAGTGCACTGCCAACCGTCATCCAAAGCAAAAAAAAAAAAAAAAAAAAAAGAGTTGTGTAGTTGTATATGATCACAACTGTATACTTACATCATAAACAATATAAAATTTCATTAAGGTTAAAGGGGGCACAGGTGTCATTTTCCTGAATTATTTTCACCTAATCTTGTCATATTCTTCTAGTCTTGGTGTGGAAATATTCCCTAGACTAAGTAATTTACATGACAATTAAATACAGAGCTGTGACAAATACACCACACACCTTAACTGTTCTTGCTTTACAGTCTTTGCCTTTTATAACGAAGTACATTATAGTTCCACGTTTTCATATGATCCGTCTGCACTTGGCTTCTTTCATAGTTTATCACCTTTCCTGTCCTATCTATCTTCAGGTTTGTTTTAACTTCAGGGATTCTGGTTTTAATGAGAGAAAGAGAGAGAGGTGCTACTTTTCAATAATGTTTCCTTTTCTTTTCCAGTACGGCAACATCTCTCTTGGGACTTCCAGACACTAATGCGGCAGATTTTGAGATCTAAAGACACCTTCAAAACTCATGCTGCATTTGCTTCTGTTATCATTTTCTCTTGCCTTGCTCAGTCTCTGTCTCTTTCTCTTATTCATGCGGCCCTCCATCACTTGTTCGTTTTATGGCTGTCAAGTCCTTTAGCTGTGACACTTGGGTGTAGTGAGGGCGTCTGGTTTGCATTTGGTTGCTCTAAGGTAGTAGCAGCAGCCATAATGGTCCTAATGCATCGGTGATAACATCATCCACATCTTTCCTCAGCATCCACGTGAACAGGGATGCCAGGCGATGATCTGCATCCCTTAACTGGAGGTTCCCCACTAGCTGTTACAGAGTTGATAATGCCTCCACAACCTACTCTGTCGAGTGTCACGGTGACCCCTAGCCCTCCGGCGCAGGTGGGACACCTGTCAGCCCAGCCCTCTGGCGTCACCTGCGCACGCGCTCAGGCACTTACCGTCTCCTTAGCAGCAGCCACCGGGATGGGTAGCAACCCCCTCCCGCGGGGCGGGTCCTCGAGCTCTGGGACCGCTAGCTCTGAGGGGTCAGTCCTGGGGTCTCCATAGAGCTGGTAGCACACGAAGCCCACTAACCCGCCGCCCGCTGCCGCCGCGATGCTCAGCTCGCCCCAGCGTCGCCGCCGCCACGTCGCCTCAGCCACGGCTCCCTCGTCCTCCTCCCTGCAGGAGAAGGGCCGACCCGACAGCCCGGGAGCCGTCCCCGCAGGCCGCCCCCACGGCGAGAGGAAGGGTTGCTGAGGGGCGAGCGTCGGCGACAGCCGAGGTGGCGGCCACAGGAGCCTCCGTAGCGCAGCCATAGCGGGAGCTGCGGCCCGAGCTGAGGGGAGGGGGACGGGAGGGGCACGGGAGGAGCGGTGCTGAAACCTCGCGAGAAGTCGGTGCGGCGCTAGACTGTGGAGCGCCGGTGCGAGGGCAGCCGCCGGGGCCCGGGCTTACTGGAACAGCCTTTATGGATCAGGCGCAAGGCGGGGAGAGCTCGGGATCCCTAAATGTCCGGGCTGTTCCCACCGTGCTTCCCCGAGCCCAACCACGCAGTCGTAGATAACTGCGCCCGCAGCCGGCGGCTACTGACAAGGGAACCGAAGCCGGGGGAACCGCTCGTCGGCGGAACTCCGGGAGCAGAGCCTGCAGGGCGCCCCGGCGACCCTCAGAGATAGACCCCGCTCCTAATGGTGCCCGGTCCTCTGACACTCTGGGAATGCTTTGTGGTTGCATCTTCACCGGTATAATATCAACAAAACAGAATAAGAAAGGTGCAGACGTTTTGCTTCAAGTCAAAGCGACTGCAGTTCTGAATTTAAAATATATTTTGATTGCATAGTGATGGTTTCTGGACTTTGAGCACGGACAGGCTAATGATGTACAGTTAGCGTTAATATTTTTAGGAAACACCTTAGATTACTGAGTTCAATAAAACTGTCGAATGCGTGAAACAAAGGATTTTCAAAATTTTTAGGCTGTGTGTGTGTGTGTGTGTGTGTGTGTTGGTATAAATGTAACTGAGAAGTGCACTCTGCCTCTTTATTTTGTGCACATTATGCTTTTTTGTGTGTGCACATTGCCAGTGTCAGCTTTAAGACTGAGTTATGCTTGCTTTGCTCTTCATGCGGAATGGTGCCAAGAACCCCTGAAATATTTCAGATCTAGGGTTAGGGTTAGGTTAGGATAGACAACATCATAGTTAATTGGTCGATTTTCCACTCTCCGTACAGTTTCTGTCCCTCACTCCCTACCTGACCATAACCTGACACATATGCTGTGTTACGTTTTGCTTTAATATAGGTTAATAGAATTTTACTTGCTTAAAGCTACTAAAAATGATAAAAAAAAAAAAAAAAGAAAAGAAAAGAAAGAAAGAAAGAAAGAAAAAGAAATGTCTGTGACATGTAAGGACAATATCTATTTTAGGATATCATCTGTTTTCTCACCGAAGCCTTTTAATGTCACCAGGAAGACTGTGGTAGTTCTTTGCTGTTTCAGGATATTTTGGGGGTGGGGATCAATTTTGTCATCTTTGAATTCTGATATTTTTTTATTTTCCTAAAGCATTTTACTTTCCAAAGGTGTTTATGTATACATATACATGGCAATGTGTGTAGCATAGATTCTCTAAACTTGTCTTCTTTGGACTGAACACACTTTCCTGGTGTTTTTTGTTTTGTTTTTTTATCATTTTCCAACATGAACTACTTGGTCAGACTAGACTTTTATTCATGACATTTTAAAAGCTAAAAAGCTACAAAGAGAAATGGAAAGTAATATATACTGTCATTACAAGTGAGGAAAGTACACCGACATAGTGGCACATGCCTTTAATCTCAGCACTCCAGAGGCAGAGGCAGGAGGATCTCTGAGTTCAAGGCCAGCTTGATCTACACAGTTAGTCCAGGACAGCCAAGGCTACAGAGAGAAACCCTGTTTCGAAAACCACACAAACAAATGAGGAAAGTACAATGAATTACCTAAGATGGTGTTATATGTATATGACATATGCATATTGTTATCTACTTTTTCCAGTTTTAATAAGTTTATAGGTCATATTTCTATTTTCTCTGGGAAAAGCCAAATTCTGATGTAAGAAGTATGGGGTGGTTTGGTTTTACAAAATACTTAAGTGTGGGGTAAAAATGTCTCATTATGCAGGAGAGTTATCTGGCTTTCCACATTTTCTTTTAAACCCAAACTCTGTTAAGAGTAATCATTGTTTTCTTCCCCTGTTATATGCACAAGAACAACAGCTACAGAAAAATAGCCAAATTGCTGTACTATTTGGATACTGTTCCAAGTTTAATTCCCAGAGTAAAAGTGATAAGAAAACATGGTATTGGGAATTTGAGACTTCTTGAAATTTCAGATACTATATTTGGATAAATATAGATTCAGCCTAATTCTCCTCCTCTTCTGTGTCAATTCTGAAGAGGATCAACGATTGCCCTCTATCCCTGCAAAGCCCCTGCGCCAGTGAGAGCTGGCTCTCACTCACTTAGAAGTAAACTTAGATGAAATAGTCACTTGCCTTCATTCACTGTGGTCTATATGAAATAATGTTCTGAAAAAAATAATGAAATTGCAAGAATTTTTTAAAAAAAAGGATTTACTTATTTTTCTGCACATTGATGTTTTGTCTGTATGTATGTTTATGGGAAGATCCCGGATCTCCTGGGGCTGGACTTAACAGTTTTGAGAAGCCGTGTGGGTGTTTGGAATTGAAGCAGGATCCTCTGGAGGAGTAACCATTGCTCTTATCCTCCGAGCCATCTCTCCAGCCCCAGAAACGGTTCTTAAGGAAAATGTATCTTAGATAAGTAGTCATTACAGGCTAGAGATCTGGACTCTAGTCTTGACTGTACAGCAACAATTACAGTGCCTCAGAGGCCACACATTCATATCACATAGTGGGGCTAAATAGATGATTCACTTTATGAATCTGTTACATATTTTGTTTCATTTCGTGTGTGTGTGTGTGTGTGTGTGTGTGTGTGTGTGTATGCACTTTATAGCTTTTTTTTTTAAACTATTCTAGGGTTCATAGCATCTCTCACATATTATCTCTTCAAATCTGTGCTTGCTCTACTTGCTTTGTTTTTCCAACTTAAAAATCACATCTCCTGGCTAATTGTGTTAGCCTTTCACTACTTACCATTGTGCAAATAAGGGAATAACATCTATATGTTGAAAATGTGGAATGTAAGTATGCCCATCAGAAACAGCCGAACAAAACTCCTATAAAATGAAGCTTAACATTTGTCTTATTTTGTGCACCTGAG
The DNA here is from genome assembly GCA_907169655.1 of Acomys percivali. NCBI lineage: Eukaryota > Metazoa > Chordata > Mammalia > Rodentia > Muridae > Acomys > Acomys percivali. Next base: position 27,102,756 of record OU015752.1, read on the forward strand.
CTCCCAAAGCCCCACTAGCTGTAAGAGAAGCCCTGTGTTTGTGCATGCTCACCCCCACCCCCCAGGTCTTCTCAATCTTTTCTTTGTGGAAAGTTGTCCCAAGCATCACCCCCTAGTCTTTGAGGCTGTGCTACTTAGAGCAGGTTATACTCTGTGAGATCACAGCCCTCTCTTGTGATTTTGTCCTGAGCTAGCCAGCAGGACCTTTAAGTCAATTCCTAATGTTTGAGATTGTGGGAATGAAGCTACCCAAAGCACTGGGGATCTGCTTTCTAATTTGACTAGCTCCCACCTCCATGGACAATGATCTGCACCCCGCCTCTTTCCCTTACTCTTACCTAAGCTGTATGTACAGAGGCAGA
>OU015752.1:27103127-27117869 GCA_907169655.1 Acomys percivali
ACTGGGGGTAGGCTTTGAAGTTTCAAATGCTCAAGCCAAGCCCAGTGTTCTACTACCTGTTGCCTGCCGATTCAAATGTAAAACTCTGAGCTATCTCTCCAGCACCATGTCTGTCTGTGTGTTGCCGTACTTCCTGCCATGATGACAATGGACTAAACCTCGGAACTGTAAGCCAGCCCCAGTGTAATGCTCTCCTTGATAAGAGCTGCCGTGGTCATGGTGTCTCTTCACAGCAGTAGAACTTTGACTAAGCCGTAAATAATAGTGATTAGGCTCCATGCCCATCAAAGGGTACCTTCTGGCAGAAAATAGCTTCCTAGTACAGAGCTAATCATTCATTTCACAACCACAGTACCAAGGTAGCAGAGTAAGTAATGACCTTCTGCAAACTGTCAGCAACAGTTACTTAGACTTGGTACATGCATGTCCTATGCCTCATTCATTCCAGCCTAGTTGGAATAACATAAGCGAGTACTAAAGTCTCCAAAAGACATAGGTATGAATTCATAGCAGCATCACAGAATACAAGCTACTCATATGCCTTTCAGTGAAAGTGTGCATATAAAGAGAATATTTAAGCAGCTGGATGCTATACATCAAATAATTCTAAATTGCAATTACATGTAGTTTGTGGGGCTGGAGAGATGGATGAGCAGTTAAGAATTGGCAGCTCTTCCAGAGGACTCAAGTTTTCAGTCCCAGGACCAGCATGGTAGCTCACCGCTGTCTGTAACTATAGTCATAGGGGATCTAGCACTTGCTTCTGGCTTCCATAGGCACAAGGCACAGGTTTCCCAAGCACATGTTAATCATGGGCATATGTTCTCTCCTTCCGTTATACAGGTCCTGGTGATCATCTCAGGTTATCAGGCTTCGCTACAAACACCGTCACCCTCTCAGCCAGCCCTGTTCATTTATTTATAGGTTAGAACTTAGGACAGCAGGTTCCCTAGGTGGATGATGTTGGTAAGACTAGTTAGGGAAAGAGACTTTCAGAGTTCTGTGACCATTCTGGCGGAAATGACAGAAATGTCCTCATTCTGAGTATTCATAGAGATACACTCTTAAATTTTGCATGTCCTTTTTTTTGTGTAAGGTAGTACATAAAATGTTTATATTAAATACAAAATTGCTTCTTGATGTCCGTACACTTTATCAACTATAAAATCATAGAAGTTACAAGCTATAAATTGAGCATGTAGAGCTTAGAGTAAACTAAAACAATGAAGTTAATTGAAGAGTTTAAAACTAAAAGCAAATTTAGATGATCTTGGCATAGACTACAGAACTTTAAACAACGTGTGTCATCCAACATGTCATTTTTAGTGCCTGGAAAGTACAAAAGATAGTCACTGGCTATTTTTCTGATTTATAAGGAAAACCAAAAGGATTTGTCAGCAAATTCTCAGTGTTTCCTCTTTTGTAGCTTGCAGCTCTTCTGAAATGTCCATATGGACAGACTCAGTAGGTACCTGGTCTTAAGACCTGGGGCAAGTAGAGCTGACTCTTGTATCTGGCTCTAACCCCATACTGGCATATGTTAGCTGGGAAATTGCAGATATCCAAGCAGAAGGACAACCTTCGGAACAGATGGGCATCTCAGCATAAAGAGGGGGCTATTAGAGAAGCAGCTAGGAGAATTCAGTGTACATACATGGAGAAAAGTAGGTAGCTACCAAACCAGTGTCATTTTTTGCCAACATCTGTGGTTTAGTGTTGTTGATCCACAATTTGGACTAAGTATAAATCTCAGGGCAAGCTCATAATTCACATGAGAAAATGGATGATTGGGTCTGCGAAGGGTGAGCTATGAGAATGAGATGGATCGCCATGGTTTCTGCAAAACTCCTCCAAAAAAAAAAGACGATGCAGCCCAGTCACTGAGCCTCAGAGGACTCAGCTGCCTTCCCCTTGAGACCCCTTGTTTCCAGAAGCTCTGTGCCCGCTGCCCGCATTCTCCTGAAGCCGCCTCCCACAGTCCATTTCTATCAAGGGAAAGGAATCCTATCCTATGTCCGCTATCCAGAACCTCCACTCTTTCGACCTCTCTGCTGATACAAATAAGGGTGATGACCTGCTGCTTCCCGCTGGCGCTGAGGATTATATCCACATAAGAATTCCACAGAGAAACGACAGGAAGACCTCTAGTACTGTCCATGGAATCGCTGGTGATTATGATTAAAAGAAACTAGTGAAGGCGTTTAAGAAGAACTTTGCCTGCAATGGTACTGTAATTGAGCACCCAGAATATGAAGAAGTAATTCAGCTACAAGGGGACCAGCGCAAGAACATAATGCCAGTTCCTGATAGAGACCGGACTGGCTAAGGACGACCAGCTGAAGGCTCATGGGTTTTAAGTGCTTGTGGTGGCTCTGAAGCTTAAGTGAGGAGTTCCTTGCAATGAGTAGAATTTCCCTTCTGTCCCTTGTCACAAGTTTAAAAATCTCACAGCTTATATAATGTAACCAGTTAGGGTCCGCTTTTAACTTGGACTGGTGTAATTCTTTCATGCAGTAAACTGGAAAGAGCCATAAAAGAGAGGAAAAAAAGATGATGCAGACAACAGCAAGAACAAACAGACAAGTGAAAAAAATGTTTAAATATTTCTGTAATGTTCACATTGTAAAGTCAGAGAATTACTGAAAATAATTTAGAGGTAGCTTAGTCTAATGTTTTTAACCTTTTATAAATTTTTCTTCCCAGGAGTATTTAGTAGAAATTGTCAAGGAATTTTACATGGAAACCCAAAATACAAAGTAGACAGCTGTAGAAATCCCCTCACTAAACACAGGAGGAGTATAACTCTATCCATACAATGTTCTTTACAGCTTAGAGGTGAGGAACCTAAGAGGATCTTAGGATGCCTTTTTTTTTTTTTTTTTACTCTGGGTTATCTAAGACTTAAACCTAAATAATATTCTTTGCACTTAGAAATTTTCTATATTCTAATAAAACTGAGAGACACATTGATTTACAAAGAATACAATTACAATCCCATTCACTCAATTAAAAAGATAATATTTTGGGGAAAAGTCATATGGAAGTCAGTGAAAAGAGCCTAGAAAGTCCACAAACATTAATCTCCATAAACCTTAGTTCACATTATAAAGGGAAAGCATTAGTTTAAGCCAATATGATAGAAAGTTGGGGAGTCATATAGCAATGAAGTTGTTGAAAACTGGAGGGAGCAGCTTTCTTTAGAAGGCCCTGTGGCCAGGTACCAGCAGTGGCATGGTAAAGGTTTTATGACTGGTTTGGGACTACAAGAGATCAAGAGCAATTGTTTGTAGCATTTGCAGAATTCCATTATATAAAATATTCCTACCATGATGCTCTTAATCTATCACTATAACATACTTGATTATAGAGTTGGGAAGAAATGCAAAGAGGTGTATCATTACACCGAATTTCCACTGTCTGTGTACGTAACAAAGGTGCAATAGATGACAGAAAAATAAACAGGAAGTGCTGAGGTTTGTTACTCATCTGTTTTTGTATTCGTTTTTAGGTAATAAATGTAAATTATACTAATTTATAACATCATCTATCCAATGATACGTCTATATGATTCCATGCTCGATACCATCCATGGCATATAACTGGTTAGAAACCTTTTGGAAAACTCAACAACTGACACAAGAATGAGACAGGGTAGAAAAGACATTTGTCTAACCTGGAAAGGCCAGGATTGAGGATTTGTCTTTAGCCGTCAATGGCCAAATGAATTCTTCCGTCTTTAATGGAGAGGAGGATCCCAGTAGTTCTTACTTTCAGGAGATTCTTCATTAATTACAGTCAACCTACGTGTTACCACTTTACTATTTTTTTTCTTTCATAGTTCAGGCCTGCAGACGCTACATGGCACATCACACTGCTCACGCCTGGTAGAGACTACTATGCCTGGATCTACACAAATACAGTTAAAAGCAATTTTTTTTTTTTTTTTTTTTGTAATTCCAGGAAATGAGGGCTTGGTATAAACAAACACTGATTTTTAGATTTGATTGAGAAAAAAAGATACGTTTCAAATTCACATATCAGTGATGTAATGCATTTAACCAATGCTTAAATTTATTCCACTTAAAAATCTGTATATTGTCCACATGAAGATATCGACTCATAAACAAAAGTAGTATTTGAATCACTTAGGCAGTGTGTTTTTTCTGTTAAAATAAATTAATGTGTCTCAGAAACTAGGGACTGATCTCCACACAAAGTTCAAAATTACAAGTGTTCCTAACTTCTTTGGCTACTGAAGCATATGAAGACCCACACACTTCAAAATGACTTCCAGTTCATCAAGGTCATGTCAAAGCTTGTGCTCAGGCCCCTGCCTACCCCAAATGACCACATCAAGGAAAATAAAGTGGACTTTTCATTTGTGAGAATATCTTATAGGAAACCAATAGATGACCTACTCTCACATCATTGTTTGGTGTACAGTTCTTCTCGAACATGCTATTTTAGAATAAAGAGGTCTATTCCTTCATCCTTTAAGTACAATATAAGGAAATCTTATTTAACTAGATTCTTGGTGTATGTAATTTTTTTTTTGGAGACATACACTTTGATCGAAATTTATGTCATAGAGACGTATGCTCTGTGATACCCACAATTAATCACTGCTCTCGTGCCTCTAGCTACATATTGATGATACACTGACTCACTGAATCACTTCAGACGAGCCTGCTTTATGATGGGTCTGCTAAGGTGGAAGAGTACAACTAAAAATCGATCCACAAAATTCAAGATATCTTCTAAAAATAAGGTCATCTTTCAAATTGGAAATTAACCCAATGAAGGGTTGAAAACCGTCTTACCAGGACACTTGATCCATTTAGCTCTTAATCAGGTAGAAACTTGAACAGCAAATCTCAAAATGTGGTACAGATGCTCTTTTGGTCTCATTTCAAGTCTGTTCATTGAAATGAAATATTCTTCAAATCTTTTTTTTTTTCCTGATGACTATGCAGGCTGACACGATATTAAATCAGAAGGTGCTACTGCATAGATGTGGGCCACACCTTTGGGAGAGGAGCCTTTTTCTTTTGTGAAGAACATTTACGTTATCCTTTGTTGTTGTTGTTGAAATACAGTCGACATTTATTGAAAGTCTGGAATGTTTAGATGTCAAATGTACCATTCAGATACATTTGGCAAAGGAAGTTCAACACAGAATATTTCTGTTACCTCAGGAAGTTTCCTTCTGCCCTCCCTATTAATTCACTACCCTTTTATATCCAGAGGTTAAAATTGATCCGATCTGATATCTGTAATAAAGTTAGTTGTCATTGTACCCTATGGTATTTACCTTTTGGAGAGTTTTATAGAAGTCAGTGTTACCATTTTCAAACAACCTGATTATCTGCCCAATTTAACTCACCATATTATTAAGATTTATTCATGCTTTTGTTTATACCAATTATTGTTTTTGCCAAATAGAAGTCTACCTGTCTATACTGTGGTATGGTAATCCATTCTCTTGCTAATGGGCATATGTACTCTATTCAGTTTTAGCTTCCACAATCATTTGTATGAGCATATCTTTTTATTAAATTAATTAACCTGCATGTAAGAATTTCTCAATAGTTGCACAGATATGTGTAGCTACTTAAGAAATAAAAAGAGTTCCCCAAATGGCGGTGCCATTTTACACTTTCATCAACCAGCTTTGAGCATTCTAGTTGCTTCATATCTGACATAGAGGTCATAAAGGTAGTTAATAATATGTAGGTGGCTAATGCCTAGAAGCATTGCCTGGAAAATTAGCTTTTTAAAAAAATCTAAGTTTTGAAAGTAGTGTTTATTTAAAAGTAAAGACTTAGAAGTTTATATGTAAGTGCGCAGTGTTAAAGTAAAAAGATTTTGTTGCATAGATAGCATTTGTACAATAACAAATAGATTGTACATAGACTTTCAGAAATCCTGTGTATGTTAATGGAGAACTGCAGAATCTTAATATGCATATTCGATCTTATATGTCTTGTATTTTTAATAAATTTTATATTTTAAACTTTATATGTACATATATAACATTTGTTTATGGGTTTATTTTTGTGAAATATCAATATTTGAGTCCCATAGTTAGAACCTTTTTCATTTTCTTAGAACTCTGACTCTAAGGGAAGGAAAATTTAAATAATTTGAAGAGATAATCTTGTAAAAATTAGCCTGTAAAATCAGGTTACTAACTATATTCCCCTACCATTTTACTGTGAGATTTGGAAAGTATGTTATAGAATGTTAGCTTGGAATAGAATGTAAGGTTGGGTGGCACTAGAGAAACTCTCTCATCAGGCTTCTCCTTTCTCTGGCCTTCTCCTCAGGGCTCCTGTGTGTTAACCTAAATGTTTCTGCTTCCCCAGTGATGACTTAGTGAACCCTCTCCTTAGTTTCAGAGAAGCACTTAAATTGCCCATCCTGCCACTCCCATCAAAACATAATGGGATTCCTCTTTATTTGTTTGTATTCAACAACTACAGTGTAAGTTCCAGGAGGGTTTGGCTGCACATTTCTTTTTTAAACAATTTTATTATAATGTATTCACATTACATCCCAATTGTAATCCTCTTGCTCTTATCTTCCCGTTCCCACCCTCCCTCCCTCTTTGCCCTCTTCCCCTCCCCTAGACCTTTGACAGGTGGGGGTCCTCCTCCAGTCCTGGCTGATGACCGCCTATAAGCTCTTCTCTGGATAGCCTGCATCCCCTTCCTCTGTATTCCCACAGGGCCTCTGCGCCACTTTACCAGGATAGCTGCTATCTATTAGGTAGTAAAAACTTATAGTACGAGCAGTTGCAAGGCCCTAGGCTCAATCCTAGAATTTTTCAAAAGTAAACTTTTAACAGTGGGAGTAGGTGTATCTCAGACTCTTTTGTCTGCTCCTGGGACTCTTTTCCTTGTTTTGGATTGCTTTGTTCATCCTTGATATGATGGTTTTCACCTTGTCTTACTGTAGCTTTGACTGTTGTTTCTTAGAGGCATGCTCTTTTCTGAATAGGAAATGGAGGAGGAAGAGGGGAGCTTGGAAGAGTAGAGGAAGGGAAACTGTGCTCAGGATGTATTGCATGAGAGAAGAATATTTAAAAAGCGGGGGTGGGGTGGGGTGGGGTGGGGTGGGGTGGGGTGGTGGGCCGGGGTTAACCTTGCCAGAGGACAAAGCAGGGTATCATTGTGAGTTTGAGGCCAGCCTGGTTTAAATATCAAATTCGAGGACAGCCAAACTATATAGCAAGACTACGTCTCAACAAACAAACAAGCAAGCAAGTAAGCAAACAGAAACCTTATGTGTTTTTGAACGAATGACAACATTTCTTTTTATAAAATTGCTAAAAGTCCATGCAAATCTGATGTACACAGCAGTTCTGTCCTCAAAGCAGGGAGGGCATGGTTGGATTATTGGAGCTTCAGAGACCCACGTCAACATTCTTCCAGTTGAAAACAAGACTGAGCTGCAAAATAAAATTCAACGGTAACACTTTCTTAGAAACACAGTTTATATTAATGACTTTGAGGGAACACTAATGGATCTGAGTTTGCTGAGAACATAAAAGGCGGCTGACAAGTTTTTACGTCTTTAATTTATAAGACCCACAGAGTGTATTGCTGCTGTAATTCTGTTATTTTGTTGCAGATTCTGGCAAACACAGCTTTCTGAGTGTTACAGTTCTTAAAGAAATGGTCAACCATTGTGTTTGACAGCAGTGAACTCCGAATCCAGCTGCTAGCTCCCTGCCATCTCATTTACTTGACTCAGCTCTTGTCCTTGAACTCCTTTCTAAGTTTCACTGCCAGCTAGAACTTTATAGCCTGTTCGCAGGAATAGCTCGAGTCAAATATTCTCAGCGTCAACACTTTCTCAGTGTCCTGACAGCTGCATAGTATCTGCTGATCTGCATTTTCTTCACCTCAAGACTACTGACATTTTCACAGTGTTCTGTGACTTTTTAATCTTGCCAATCACCTCCTCATTCTAATTTTGCAATATTTTCTTCTTTTCACATTTGGAAGCCAGAATTACACGCAGAATTTGCCAAGGGCAGGACTAGAAGCTGGGAAATTACACTTGGCAGCATTCGTTCAGCCTCCCAAGGTCCCCTCTGGGATTTATCAAGGCATGTGACCACACCGTCCTCTAGTGGCTGACCCAGGAGAGGCCAGCAGGTGCTTTTACACAGTGGTAGCAAGTGGATTTATGTAGCTATCTTTCAGGACCAAGGGTGTGTTTCTCCAAATATAGCTGGTTTTGAGAGTCAAGTTACATTTTTATGTTTCTAGATTCTATAACTTAGAATCATTATTAATTGTGAGCCAGAGTAAAGTAAATTCAAGAAATTAAAGCAAATGCTTTAGGTTTCTGAAAAAGTTTTAAACATGCCTATCAATTAAGCAAAAAAGATATTTATTAAGTATGTAAAGTATGACAGCGTTCATAGTGTATTTTTCCAGGCCAGTTACAGTACGTCTGAGAGTTCATAGCTGCCTAAGGCTGTTGTGGGCTTTTAGTTGTTTTTAATTAATAGTGTTTGAAATTTTCATGCATGCATAAGATGTGTTTTAAATCCACCCCATACAAGCTTCCTCTTCGTTCCCTCCCCGAATCTTCCCCCAACATTCCTTTCTCAACCTCACATGTTCTATTTTTCTAAAAGCCACTGTGTTTAGTGCTGCCTATATGTGGAATTTCACAGACCACACCCCTGAAGAAAAGGGGCTCACTCTTTCCCAGAGCAGTTGTCAACTGACAGTAACTCCTTAGCTAGGCACGGGACCTAAGGAGTCCCTCCTTCGTTCATTGGAAGATTTTAACTCGTTTGATTTTGAGTGCGTCATGTACATGCAGTCATAACTTCCATGAATGCGTGAGTACAGAGAAGCTGTCATCTCTGGAAAATACTATTTTGCTGCAGATGTCCATTTCTTTTGGCGCCTACAGTTTTTCTGCTTCCTCTTCTGACATGATACCTGAGCCATGGGGGCAGGACTATGGTACAGATATCTCATTTTAGTTCATTATTACATAATCCCTTATTCTATGAAGGTTGACTGGTTGTGGGGCTCTGCATTAATCGGCATCTACAACAAAAATCAAACAACTTCCAATGAGGCTTGAGAAATGGTGTAACTTATGGATACAAATATACGAACTTATTAGGCAGTTTATCACTATGTCCATTTTGCAGAAAATAGTATTAGGCCCTGCCCTAGGTCCTATGACCTAACCAATCATGAGTTATGGTTTCAGTTAGTGGTGATAGTTTTTGACTTCTGTCTTGTAGAGACTTTAAACCCAATAATTTTAAAAAGTGGCTGTTTGCTCCTATGGTATTCATGCCACTAATGCACCAGTGAGTGTATTTCGCCAGGCCTGTGGTTACAGTCATTCACAGAGTTCACAGCTATGTATCACTGTTGACTACTTTGATACCCAGTAGTGTGCATAGCTTCCCCCAATATGGAAGCTAGCCAGCAGGACTTCTAGGTCTGTACCATCTTGAGTCTTTCACATCCTACAATTCAAGTGTGTGGTAGCTTCAGCAATAGGGTCTTACCATCAAGTCCTGGAGGATAATCAACAGCAAAATGTAATATTTTGGGGGCACCTACAGGACCCCAATAACCAACAATTCAAAAAAATGTATCTCATATCTGGCACTGGGATTTTTATTTGATAACCTATGATTCCTAGGAGGGGCCTTGTCCCCATTATAAAGTCACTCTGTTTAAAGTCCTTTTAGATGTATATATTTCTGAGAGTCTCTACAGTAGTAAATTTCCTATGACACTTTCAAAGTCTTTAATGTTAGTTGTTCCTTTCCATACTCTTTCCTCTACCCCATCCTCCCACCTCCTCCCACTTTAACTTCCCCTCTTCCATTAATTCACTTTTCCTGACTTCATGGAGTTTACCTTTTCATTTAGCAGGACTATAATGAAGAATCAGCATTTCTCGTTAAAATGGAGTTCAAACCAGGCTGTTTTTAAATCAGACAATTTACTTTTTTTGATATTTTTTATTAATTTATTCGTATTACATCTCGATTGTTAGCCCTTCCCCTGCTTCCTCCCATTCTCCCCTCCCTCCCACTTCCCCCCTTCTCCCCTCCCCTATGTCTGCGATTGAGGGAGACCTCCTCCCCCTATATATGCTCTTAGAATATCGAGTCTCTTCTTGGTAACTTGCTATCCTTCCTCTGAGTGCCGTCAGGCCTCCCCATCCAGGGGACGTGGTCAGAAAAGGGGCACCAGAGTTCGTGTGAGAGTCAGAGCTCACTCTCCACTCAACGGTGGAGAATATCATGTTCGTCGGCTAGGTCTTGGTAGGGGTTTGAAGTTTACTGCCTATATTCTCCTTGGCTGGTGCCTTAGTTTGAGGAGGACCCCAGGATCCAGATCTGCCTGTCATAAAGTTCTTCTTGTAGGTTTCCAGGACCCTGTGGGTCCTACTATTTCCCCATTCTTCCATGCTACTCTCACCTAAAGTCTCAATAGGATGTCCTCTCTTCTGACCCACTTTCCTGGTAAGTAAAGTTTTTCAGGGTACGTATCCCTTGGACTAGTGTTTTGATGTAAGTGAGTATATACCGTTTGTCTCTTTTTGCTTCTGGGTGAACTCACTCATTATGATAATTTCTAGACCGTATGGTAATGATCTGTGCTTCTAACATCAGTACTGTACTTGGTGTTTGTCTTTATCCCCTCTAACTTGCTTTCAAGATAAGTAAGAGGTGACTGGCAGTGCTTTACTTCACGCAGTTGATGCTAGCCTCAGCCACATCTCTCTATCAGATGCATCACTCAGCGACTGGTCACTGGTAGAAAGAGTTTGTGTCTTCCTAACCTATGTCAAGTTTATGAAACTCCTGAATCTTCTTTTTGTTCCTCTTATTTCATTGTCCCTTGGAGGAGTGGGCTCTTCCCTACTCCCCAAGCTCTAGTTTGGATAAACCTCTGGGCAGCATTTTACCACAGGCTAGGCTCCAGTATTTCCAAAACTGGACTTGTTCGCTCAGACTTCTAATTAAAGGAGAGGAATTCATAAACAAGGCTTTAGTCAGCTTATCACTTTGCTTGCAAGCTATATAATCTCAAAGTGGTTTAATAAGCCATTAGTGCATTTTCTGAATTTCAAAGTGGATACCATTCATCCTTATTACTGATGTTATTATAGATTAAAAATGTACTCCCATGTCTGTAATGGCAGTTTCCTTTCTATCTAACTCTAAAGAGATGACAAGTTTATTAATTGTTAAAATGTATTCCCTACATCTTATGGTAAAATGTATTATTGGAAAGAGTACCACTTAAAATGAAGTTTTAGTGACAGTTTCATTCTTATGGAAAACTTAATTTATTTGAATGTGGTGATTTAGTGTTTATACCATCATAATAAAACACATCCCTGTAGTGTTCATTCCAGATAATTAATCCTATTTAAAAATAGTTTATTTACTTGAAATGGAAAAATAACAAACAATCTAGTACCATCTCTGGGCACATTCATAGTGAGATAATAGAAAGTGTTGAAAAGTAGCTATAATTATGTTCCTTAATCCACTATTCAGTCACGGATTCTGGAGCCATCAAGTAATGCACATAAACAATGTTGTCAGTTTTTCATAGAGTTCAATTGTTTAAAAACTAAACTTGTATTACCTTCTTAGGTATTTGTAGCCTAGTTTGATAAGAATAGAATTAACTATAAATGAAATAAACAGGGCTGGAGAGATGGCTCAGAGGTTAAGAGCACTGTCTGCTCTTCCAAAAGTTCTGAGTTCAATTCCCAGCAACTACACTGTGGCTCCCAACCATCTACAATGAGATCTGGTGTGCAAGTGTACATGCAAGCAGAAAATAAAAATAAATCTTAAAAAAATTAACTAAACAGATACAGACTCCTGCATAAATGAGCTTTCATTTTAGCAGGACTACATTTCTCTTTAGCATGACACTGAAACCAAACAAGTTTTAAATGTAGCCAGTTTCAATTAATCATAATATCACGATCTGTGGTCTTCTTTTTAAAAAAAATAATCTTTTAATTTACCTTTACTTTATGTGCATTGGTGTTTTGTCTGCACGTATGTCTATGTAAGGCCATCAGATCTTGGAGTTACAGACAGTTGTGAGCTGCCACGTGGGTGCTGGGATTTGAACCTGGGTCCTCTGGAAGATCAATCAGTGCCCTTAACCACTGAACCATTTCTCCAGCATCATGATCTGTGTTCTTAACATTAGTAATGTAATTAATTTTTCTCATTGATCTGCCTCAGGACAAGTAGGAGCTACCATTAGAATTAATTTATGTTTATTTTTCATTAGTTTCATGGTAGTAGTAGTAGTAGCAGCAGCAGCAGCAGCAGTGGCAGTAGTGAACACATCACCTTACTCATTGTCAAATGTTTAGGTGAGGTTATCCAGCAACTTTCTCCCATGAAATTAATATTAAGTATGTTTACAATAAATGTTTATGAGTTTTCAGATGATAACAACAGGCTGTTGAGACATTAATGAACAATGTGTGTTTATCGAGATGCTGTGAAGTAGGCTTCTGCTGAGGGTCTCGGTGTCTGTCCCCTCAGACCTATCTCAAACGAGTATTGATTAGTAGGCTTAGCTACTTCAGAGACAGAAGTAAGAGGACCATTTGAGCCTGAGAGCTCAATACCAGCCTGGGCAATATAGCAGACCCTGTCTCAAAAAAAAAAAAAAAAAAAAAAGAAAAAAGAAAGAAAGAAAGAAAGAAAGAAAGAAAGAAAAAAAGAAAAAAACCAGAAAGCATAAAATTTCTTCCTTTTTTGGATTCGTGATATCATTGTTAGTTTTGATGAAGCTGTAAATTTCATTATCTATCTTTACCTTCTTGGAACCTAAATAAGAACATAAAATATTATGAGGTCTAATATTCAGGGAAAATCAATAACAAGTATTGTTATTAAAAATTATTCCTTGTATTTTCACCACATTGATCCATGTGATTCCTACAGTATTCACACAAGCTGAAGAGATCAATTTTTGCTATTCCAATTCTGTGAAAAGGCAAAGTCTGAGTTCTGTGGAGATAATAGAATTTTCCTGAGGTCTTGTTATAAACCAGTGGCATCGTCCTGCTTATATGGAGCAAGGCAAGGACAGAAAAAAAAATGCAAAAGAATAACAAATGCAAAAGGGAAAGATTGTATTATGTGTTACTATTATTTTGATCCTCTTTATGGGTAGAAAAAAATGGAGAATGGACCCCTCAGAATCAAATGTATGAGTTGTATAAATAAAATTTGTATGGCTCTATTTTTCTAGTTCTACCTCTAGACTAAGGTTATATATCACATTTAATTTCTATGTCTTTTTAGTTTGCCTTAATGTGGATGTGGAACCTTTGACATTCTGAAAAAAAGATCACAGGCCAGTTGTGTTGTGCACTGCCTCTCAGTTGGAGTTTATTTGATATCATGATGAAATCAGGTATAACCAGAATAACACATAAATAGTATTGTATTCTTCCTAGGGCTTATGATGTTACTATTCATTGTCAACTTGACAAAAGGGCCACATCATGATGCTATTGTATAATCAGCAGACTGATCCCTTGATGAAGTCATAACATGACAGTGTCATTGGGAAGTGGTAAAATGTAGAAGTAGGGAATTGTCTTTGGGGTTAGTTTTTGCCCTGGACTCATTCTTTATTTCCTTCCTTCTTTCTTTCTTTTAATTTATATTTTTATGTGCATTAGTGTTTTGCCTGCATGTACATCTGTGTGAGGGATCGAATCCCCTGGCACTGTAGTTACAAACAATTGTGAGCTGCCAAGTGGATATTAGGAATCCATCCCTGGTCTGGTTCTCTGGAAGAGCAGTCCACACTCTTAACCACTGACACATCCCTCCATCCCACTTGGTTTATCTCCTCTCACTCTGCATCCCACTTGTCCTGAGGTGGACCACACCCACCACATGCTTACATGGCTACGATGTTCTATCCAAATACACGAGGCCAAGCAACTATGGATTGAACCCTTTGAAATCAGGAACCAAAGAAAACTTTGCTCACTTAAACTTTTCTCTCAGGTAAGTAATAAAGGCATAAGATTAAAATGGGTTTGTCTGTCATTATTATTTGAGCAGAGCAGGAGTCACTAGATTAATATACTATCGTTACTGCTCTTCATGTAATCCTCTTAAGGCCCCCCCCGCCCCGCCTTTCCAGTTGTTTTTGTTGCTTTTAAAATAAAAACTTATTACCTAGCTTTACCATACACTAATGACTGTTTCTGGCCCACAAATGTTCTGAGTATAAAACAGTCCTTTTCTAATTTCTTTTATTTATTTATTTATTTATTTATTTATTTATTTTTGCTATTAGTTGCTATTCTTCCACAAGACCAAGATTCCCTTTATATCATTTAGTTGTTCCGTAAACGGTTGCCTTTGAATTTTTTAATTTTCTTCTGTAAACGTCGTATTGTATTATTTATTTTGATGCTCAAATTGTCACAGATTAGATTTCATGTCCCCTTCTTACTTTCTTAACCGTTTTCTCGGTTTCCTTCCTTGCCAGCTGGCACACACAAAAAAGTTGCCTCCAAGTTTCCCAGGTAATTTCAGGAGGTGACTACATTAAAAAGATCAAGGGCTAGATGGTAGCTGTGCTCATTGCTTCAGCGTATGTTTTCATGAGGCCCTTTTAGAGGGAAGTGTATGCTAAAGCTCAAACACGAGCACAAGGCCGGCGGTGGGGGGGGGGG
>OU015752.1:27117969-27158034 GCA_907169655.1 Acomys percivali
GGGGTGGGGGGGGCGGACAAGAGCTAATACTGGTTAATGCAATTGTAATTCAACACTACTGAGTAAAGTCTAGTCTTCCGGCCTTGCTATGCAAAGGCGTCTCTCTTAGTGTAAACTCTCAGTGTATCTAGCCATTATTCAGTCCTACCGTTCTCTAACTCATAATGCTGGGAAAAAGATTCTTTCTCACCCAATTTCAGTATTTATCTACTTAGGTGTTTAGAACCAGATTATTTAAACAAAGAAGTGTTTTGTAGAACTGCTTATTTTCTGAAAGTAATGTCTTATTTTTTTTTTTAACATGTGACTGTCATTCACTTGCTTGTGTGATGTTATTCACTTGAAACTTTATTGATAGGTTCTCTTGCTCTTGGTCTTATTCTACTCCCAATCACCTTTGCCTATCTCATTTTACTTGAAAAGTAAAAAAAAAAAAAAAAAAACCACAACTTTTAAAAAGTAAAAGTTTTGTAAAAAGTTCTCAGAGAAGTATCATCACTCTTCTATTCTGTCTACTCTTGTTTTTAATCTGGTAACCTATTTTATTAATATTTAATTCATTCACTTATTTTTTTAAATAAGCATATGCATGTAAATTTTCTCTTATTTTCCTTCTTTCTTATGGAAAAGACAGCAATCTGTATATAATTTTTGTTGTACATTTTTAAATTTAATATCCTCTTCTAAAGATAATGGATATTACTGCATTTTTCGAATTTTAAGATGCATCTGACCATAAGGTGCACCCAAATTTTAGAGCATTGAAACAAGAAAAACAGTAAAAACAGCAATTGGGTCATAAGGCGTGCCCTAATTTCCCTCCGCCTACTTTAGAAACATATATTGATAAGTCTCTTTTAAAGGTTGCACCAGGTAAATGTCATATTATTTTACCTTTCAATAAAAACAGCCTGTTTTGTGGTGGGACTCCCAAATCCACCACAATCGAGAAAAATATGGGAGTTCATAAATCATTCTCATTTTTAATCAACTAAATAATGTCTCATTATGTTTATTACAATTTATTGTTTATTATATACAGATATTCATGTTGCTACCAATGCTTTATAATTACAAGTAATGAATAATGTTGCAGAAATGGGACTTCAGTTTTATTGAGGGTGTAAATCATGACTTTTAAGTGAGCTGTACTTTTCTTATGTGACGCACATATACAGTCATCAAGTGTGTAAAAACAAATGCTTATGAGACTGTGTTGATTGAAAAGGTTTATAGGATTAAACGGTCTGGAAGACTGAAACTACGTTTTGTGTAAGTAAAAAATCATACCATGTATTTGTATAACAGCAAGGCAAGTGTGGTCTCTAGGAAGCACGGGTAAAGTCGATTAGATTGCAGTGTATACTTAAAAGTTGAATAATGTACCCTTGTAAAACACTCTTCAAAATTATTTAACTTCCCATGATATCATCACAGCATGTGCAAAAAAAAAAAAAATCTTTAACGTTATCTTTTCCTGTCACGTGACTAGAGCAAACAAAAGAAATCTTAATCTTTTGTTTCTACTCTGGTCTTTTATAAAACAGCAGTAAGCACCATTTAAAACTTACACATTAAAACTGTGGTTTAGGTTAGAAAAAAAGATTTATTTTGCATCTCAGACAAATTGCCCTCGCAGAATTATAAAGTTAAAAAAAAAGTGCTCAGCGATTCAAGTTGTATAGGACATTATACACAGAGGAAACCTTGTAGTTTTAAAACCTCTTTCCAATGTGTATTTTCACATTTATGTCTCATAGCAACCTTGAGTACAGTAAACTATGGAGTGGTGCTGTCTTTATTTTATAAATAGAGGATGGTAGACGCTGAAGTAAAGTCCAGCAGAATACAGGACTTTCCCCTCTATAACCTGGTTATACTTATTGTGTTGGGTTATTGCTGTGATAGAAAATACATACAAATGCTAAGGTGCATAAACACCTGGTCTGTTATTACAGTGCTTGGGTGTTGGTGACTATTTGTGAATAGTGGTGTGTGTGTGTGTGTGTGTGTGTGTGTGTGTGTGTAATGCAAGAGATTTAAGAATATAATGGCTATTAATTACACTCCAGCACTGAAAGTGTTCTTGTGAGGAAATACGTATTAAACTAATACTTCTAGGAGCAGGTGACAATAATATATTTGTTGTGGAATAATTAACAGCACTATATGTTGCATAGAACTTAGATCTTGAAACAAACCTCATTAAAAGGCACTTGATCTAAGTTTAAAACCTTTAAGCATCTCCTCTTTAAAAGTGATCAATGTATGTTCTGGCTACTTTAGTTATCCCGCTATGAGATTCGCACAACTTTGATCTAACTTTCTTTGATTTAACACTGCAATTAAGAAGATTTGGTTCAAAGTAAAAGCCCATTGGTTGATGCTTTACACTGATGTGATAATGTTTACACAGATGTGCTTTGAAATCTTGATTGTGGTGGATTTGGGAGTCCCACCACAAAACTGGCTGTTGTTATTTGAAAGGTAAAATAATATGACATTTACCTGGTGCAACCTTTAAAAGAGACTTATCAATATATGTTTCTAAAGTAATTGATCTGCTTGTTGTTTTTAGCCTGGACTTTTGTTTTATTTTGTGTCTATCAGCAGTAAATCGCTTGCTTTAAGGACTCTTTTATAACCTGGTTCCACAAGGGTCAGTGGTTAGGCCTGCGGTGACAAAAAAGTGTAACTTTACCTCCTTTAAAGCACCTGCCAATTAATTATCCAAGGGAGAGGGAGGAGGAGAGGGAGGAGGGAGAGGAGAGAAAGGGAGGAGGGAGAAGGAGGTGAGGAGAAGGGGGAGGAGAGGGAGGAGGAGGAGGAGGAGGAAGAGGAGGAGGAGGAGACAGCCTTCAGAGAAAATAAACCTGTCAAATCCATCTGTGCTCCCAAGTTTAGGCTTTTGCTGAGTAGAGCACAAAACAAGACCTACATTCTAATCTTAGCTATTCTGTAAAACTCTCTGCACAGGGAAAGAATAAATCTGACCAGTAGCCAGCTCTTGGGGCTAGCCAATGGAACAAAGTTTTAACATTTAAGTAGATATATGTCTAACTCCTTAAGGTCAAATTTTTTATTTTGCAAATATGTTTACACACTCTTAAATTTTAATAGTAGTTTCTGAAATCTGAGACACATCAAAAACCAATATTATTTCTGTTTAGTTAATTCGAAATTTGTTGTAGTTGGAGTGTGAATTTAAAAAGGAAGCTAGCTTCTAGGAAATTACAGCGAAGAAAAAAGGAGGTTCTTAGATTGGATAAAGGCCAGCGGCTTCTGTCACTTATGACACCATTATAGATACTTATTTTGTATTCACAGCAAATTATAAGAATGTGAACCAGCCCATTTGAATGTGCTGTTAATCCCTCGATTTATGATTATAGTGTGCTATTTTATTATTCCAATGAGAAGCCCAGGACCTCCACACACAATTTATGAGTTCCACATAGATATAAGGCAATCCCGGTTATGTCATTTGCTGAGTTAAGATAAACATTAAAGAGAACTTGAGAAGTGGGGCAAGGCATTTCCAACCTAAGCTTGATTATGTAAAGAAAATCCCCCATCTAAATGATAAAAGAAAAGAGTAATGCTTGTACATTTTATTAGTGTTTTAAAATTAGTGAGTTAAACTGTCAAAGCTTTGATTTTCCTTTCATGTGTGTCTGGGCAGGTCTAAGCCTCAGGTAACGCCCTTCTCCCTTCTCCCTCCTTGCCTTTCTTTGCACCTGTCAACTGCAGGCTCCCAGCAGCTCCCAAGGAGTCCAATTCTCTTCTGCTCTCCTCTACCTCCTCCCCTCCTCCCACCCATCTCCCGGTCTCTACTCCGCCCTCCCCCTTCTAGATTCCGCAAGCCAGGCTCCTTCTCCTAGCTATCTGTCTCAGCAAAGCAAATGAGCTCACATCAAAGGTGCTTGTACAGCAGCGGCTAAACAACACCGTGGCCATCCCAGAGACTACCTAGAATACCATGGGTGTTGGCTGAGCCTCCCTGAATTTGCTGGCTGATTGACTTTGGCCAAGTGCAGGAATGAGTTTCCCAAGTGCTCCGTTTAGTCACTTCCGAAGAGCAAAAACGTGTTGAGAGGAGGCTGGTTTAAGATTTCAAACAAAACCAACCTCCCAGGCGCGCATGAAAGGACTTGATTAGCATATGTCAAGAGGACCCGCATATATACCGGGAGTGTATGTACACAGGACTCTGATCTGATCAGTTTGCTGAGCTGGAGCCCCAGCCCCCAGCCCCAGCCCCCAAATCAGCAGCCTCAGCTCTAGATGTTTCTGCAAAGCCACCAGCCAGCTCTCACCTACCCAGGAAGAGAAGATCGCTTCCAAGACAGTGCACTGCACGGTCCCTTCAGGGATCTCACAGGAGTAACCCAGCTTTAACTTTTTGTTCCTATTTGGCTATACTTTTTCTGCATTCGCCTCGACACCCTCGCTACACTTTTTATTGGGGGGTTCTCTTGTTTTCCGGAATTTCAGTCTTCCTGTCCGGTCCATCCATGGCTCCACTAACCGAAGTCGGGCCCTTCTTGGGCGGCCTGGAGGGCTTGGGCCAGCAGGTGGGGTCGCACTTCCTGCTGCCTCCCGCAGGGGAGCGGCCTCCGCTGCTAGGGGAACGTCGGGGCGCATTGGAGCAGCGGGGCACCCGTGGCGGGCCGGGTTCCGTGGAACTGGCGCACCTGCACGGCATCCTGCGCCGCAGGCAGCTCTACTGTCGCACCGGCTTCCACCTGCAGATCCTGCCCGACGGCAGCGTGCAGGGCACCCGGCAGGATCACAGCCTCTTCGGTAGGTACAAGCATCCTGCCTCTGCGCCCTCAACTCCCTAAGTATTCTTGCCTCCTGCCTATATGCTAGTGGAACCCGCCTGAGCTGCGGTGCTGCCTGAGCCCCTGGACCCTTTGGATGCGTGGTTCGGGGCTCCAGGCTTGTAAGAAATCGTCCTGCCCAGGAGGAGAGCAGCTCCTGGCGTGCGGTGTAGGAGGAGAAAGGTGGACGGGTCCCTCACCTTGGGGTGTGAAGCTGCTCTGTTTTTTCTACTGCCTGGCTCCTTGCTTCGCAGGCAATTTTATTATTTTATGAGGTCCCTATATCGTTTTCTCATCCTTCTACACTTGCAGTTCTGTGTCTCGCGTTTTGAAAATTAATAATGGGAAGCGTTCCGGCTCTTAAAACATGCCCCCCCTCCCGCGGTTTTGCAGCTAGTCAGCTGGTGTCTCTCTCTGAAGGGATGGTTCTTAAACAGCTCTGCTTAGAGGGCTGCCCTTGGCTGAGGTTCTCCGTGCTCTTGCTTGGGGGTGGAGAGTGAGGGAGATGGAGCGAGGGAGGGAGGAGGGAGAAGGACCTAGCATGCCCACCTGGCTAAGATTCTCTTTAGAAATTGCGAAACTGGAAAGCAGAGATTGTGGTATTGACCTTAGGTAAGAGGAAATGGGAAAAGCGAAAGAAGATATGGCTGGGAACACAGAGCATGGCTTCTACATACAAGAGCAAAGCCTGGGAGCAGAAAGGGTTAATGGGATGAAGAGAATTCTAGATTAGATCAGTAAAGTTTCTACTCTTAATTACTCCCCAGCCAGCCAGGTAACTAGCCAAGTGCAACCCCCCCTCTCCCCCCGCCCCCCCCTCCCCGCCGCCACAGTGCTAGCTTGTCTGCACAACAGACAAGAGACAAGATAGGTTAATTCAGATAGTTTGCTAAAGGTGCTTGCTTCTAATATCCCAGGATATTTCCCTTGTGGCTACATTTTTTTCATCAACTAACCTGCTAACACGCTCAAGGGACATTCCCTACCTAACCTGTGATGTCATTGGAGGGTGTTTTTATATTAAAAAAAAAAATACACATTACCATTTATTTGTCAAAAGCATGAGGAATCACAAACGCAACTCTTATCTTTTCACTATGGAATTTCTATAGCATCTCTTTTTTTATTACATTTTTTATTAATTTATTCATATTACATCTCGATTGTTAGCCCTTCCCCTGTTTCCTCCCATTCTTCCCTCCCTCCCACTTCCCCCCTTCTCCCCTCCCCTATGTCTGTGATTGAGGGAGACCTCCTCCCCCTGTATATGCTCTTAGGATATCGAGTCTCTTCTTGGTAACTTGCTACCCTTCCTCTGAGCGCCACCAGGCCTCCCCATCCAGGGGACATGGTCAGAAAAGGGGCACCAGAGTTCGTGTGAGAGTCAGATCTCACTCTCCACTCAATGGTGGAGAATATCATCAGCACATATACTAAAATTAGAATCTCTTTTTGGAGTCGCCTTTTCTTGTCTCCTTCTCATCCTATCCTTACACTCCCATTTCTTTTTTGCACTTGTAGTGCTCATTAAAACTTTGTTGACGTGTAAATCTCAACTTCAGGAGCGTGTGTAACCTTAGATGGGAGGATAAGCATGTGGTGGTCATTTGGCAGCACTTAAGGGCTTAGGAAACTGACTTTTAAAAAAACCCACGTGTTGGCAGCTTCCACTGATCTCCTCCAAATTCCCACTGACTGTGAGTCAAGAGTGTCATGACCTACTGACCAACCTGGGGTCACTTTTGAAAAGTGTTTTTAAAATGGAGGAGGCTGACATTATTATTCGAAAGAATGTGCTGACACCAGGTGGCCTAGTTCTCTTCCTTTAAGACTGTCTGTACTCCATATCAAAAAATCTCCCCAAATGTGGTAAGACTTTCAGACAAAGCAGCCAGAAGTTAAATGTAGGCTGTAGGCAATATCCGACTTTTCTGCCTCATGCTAATGGAGTAAGGAAATGCTTCCTTTAAGCCCCTTGTAGTGTAGTTGTTATCTCTTCCTCTACTGGGTTCTGTCTCCTGAGAAGACAGATGCTATTGGAAGACTTGGTAACTGTTCATTGAGCTGTAGTGAAATCTGATCCTTTAGGAATGGGTGTGGCTTATTCTTACTCATACACTGCAAAGCTTATATGTTGAGTGACTGTTTAGGAAATATGGCTTTGATTCTTGTTGGCTTAAGTCATGCATGGTTGGGAGACTCAGTAGAGAGACAAAATATTCACTATTATATGAAAGGAAGACAACCCATATTTTTATGTGAGCCTAAAGAAACAGCCTCTTTATACTGTGTAGTGCTCTGAGTGGCCTAGACATCATAACTGACCACTAGAGAATAAGGGACAAGGTCAGTTTTAATGTGTGCAGCATTGTGTGCCTCTCCATCCTCTTTTGCTAGTGCCCTAGTAAATAAGTTATTAAGTGATATTGACCTTTAGAAAAACAAAGCAAAACAAACAAACAAACAAACAAACAAACAAAAAACCAAACAAAAACCAAAAGAAATCAACTCCTTTCTGTGATATTGAAGTAAGAATTTTTGAAAAAAGAAAACCTCAAGGTTAACTATCTAAGATACTAAATACTACTAAAATAATGCAATGCTAATTTGAACTTGACCAATTAAAAACTCACATTTTAAAAAATTTAAAACCATATCAAATGAACATAAGCAGGGAGTTCTCAGTGAAGTCAAAGTAATATCCTGTCTGAGATACCTGAATCTCTAGAAGAGTTTTTCTGCACAGCAGTATAGAAGGAAGGACTTTACCTAACACGTAAACATAGAATCATTCCTTTAGAAAAAAAATGTAGTCTGAGATCAAACATATTCACTTAAAGCTTTTTCCTTTATTCTCCTTTATTCTCCATAGATTTGTCTGATGTGGTTGCATTGTGGGTTGACTCACCTGTTTATTATGATTTAAGAAAAGGCCCGCTTTGAAAGTGATACCAGAAAGACAAAGGACCTCCAAGTCTTTTTATGGGACACTGGGCATTAGAAAATCTACCTAAAATCTGTGGTTACCTCTTAGGGGAAGTTCTTCACGTCTATTCTTTGGAAGAGAATTAGCTTAGTTGCCACCTCATATTATAAATAAGAAAGACTTGTCAAATCTCATTTAAGAATCAAATGATTACAAATTACTATGTGGTATACTATTTCTTTGGTGAGAAAAAGGATCAGAATTAAAAAGTGTGGCTAAAATCTTTAGGAAGGCCACTAAAACACACGTAATCTTTTCCCTCATCAGTTCCATGAGCCATTGCAAAAATCATTTATGCCTGGTTATGTATATGGCTTTACATGTTGTTTAATAAAGTTAAAACTATTGGATATAATTATTCTAAAGACATGTGTAATCATTTTTACTTATTTAATTACATACTTTGGAAAGCATTATCTTAAGATAAGATTTAATGTGTAGGTGGAGTGTGTCCTGGGGTAGGAACATTGGGTGCACATCAGCCACACATACTTTTTAATTTGACTGAATATTCAATATAATTTAAAGTAATTATACATTTATAATTATATCCTGAGTGAGATTCCATTTATATATATTTATACCAATTATGCTCAGGTTTATGTTTTTGTTCCTAACACGAATCTTCCATTTAGGAGCTTGGTAATGGCTGTGACTCCCTCCCCCCCCAGCCATCACAAAACTCCTGCTGGTAGACCTTCCCTGCTTTAGCCTCTCAGTTAGGGACACTGGCTTTTCTAAGCCATTTATAGGGTATTTAATAGTGTCTTGTGCTGCAAGACTCCTGATAGCTCTAGAGTTCTGTTAGTCTGAAATCCTAGTAGTTCAAATGATCTCATCTGTCTTAATAAGAATTTATGCTTCTACCCCTCCCCCAAAGAGTGAATTAGTCTCTGAGTAGAATAGAGCCTTCCATTCCAGCAAACTGTCAGATTCTGTACTTTCTCCTGGCTTTGGGAGTATCCCGTGTTCAAACAGGAACTTGTACAATAAATCATGAAATGACTTTAGAGCAAGAGCCAGGCTAACTGGTACACATTTATGCTATTTGTAGAGCTTAGGGTAGGGTGAAGGGTGAAGGCGCAAAGCTATTAAGAAAGGCAGATCCAAGTACAGAAGGTATAGGCACCCATGTCCATCAGGCTAAGGAAAAAACCAGAAAAGGCATCATTAGTCCAAAGGTTAGTGTGTACAGCCAAATAGGGCATCAAACAGGGCATCAACTCTAGTCTGTTGGTGTATTAAGGTTTAAAGCTTTCCAAATTAGTTTACCTTTTAATAAATCAAAATAATCCAGAAAATTGGTATTTGGCTATCAAATATAATGAATACAAAGCCTGCCTGTTTCTCTGAGTTGCACGCCTTATTCTTATAGATCATAGAATAGGATATAGCACATTTTGCAATATACAAAGTCTAGAAATGACTGTTTTTTCTCTCCTCAATAAACCATGTTGTGGCATAGAACCATGAGATTAGTGTTCAGAAAGTGGAAGTTCAAGCACCATTTTTATTAGTTACAAAGATCACGCCCCTTAGGCATTGGAGTCAGTGTTTCCAAGGCTTGGTTTCTTTCAATCTAACAAGTATCTTCCCTCCTTATTTTCAAATATTTTTAAAGTTGAGGTAAGATTTACTAATTAGCTATTTTTTTTAGAATCTTATTTTATTTGTGTAGGTGATTTGCCTGCCTATATGTCTGTGTACCACGTGTGTGCTGCAGTACCCAGAGATGCCAGAAGAGGGTGTCAGATTAATTCTCTGCCATTTGGGTGCTGGGAACCAAATCCAGGTCTTCTGCAAGAACAATGTCTTAGTTATGTTTTCTACTGCTGTTATAAAACACAAACTGAAAGAAACATGGAGGAAAGAAAGGATTTATTTCATCTTTCAGTTCCCAGATCATCATCATTGCTGAAGTCAGGGCAGGAGCCTGGAGGAAGCAATGCTGCTTTCTAGCTGGCTTCTTATGGCTTATTAAATTTGCTTCTTTATAGCATCCAGGACCACATGATCAGGGGTCCTTGCTCCCACAGTGGGCTGAGCCCTTCCATGTCAATTGTCAATCAAGAAAATGACCTTGGCTTTGCCCACAGGCCAACCTGGGAGCATTTTCTCAATTGAGGCTTGCTCCTCTGAGATGACTCTAACTTGTGTTAGGTTGAAGAAAGACCCTAGCACATGCTCAAAGTGCCCTGAGTTACCGAGCCATCTTTCTAGCCCAGAAGAAACCCTTTATAAGCTTTAAAATAATGTTATACCTACATAAAGTACAAGAGAGAGGTCTAATTATTGTAAATGATATAAAAACAATTCATGGAGAATGGTTATAATTACCTGGGAGACGCATGGAAGAGCAGGAATTATTTTGTGATGACAGTAGATTCTATTTATTTGTTTACTAATTCAACGTGTTGATGTTTATTGTTCTTGATCCTGTAGTTATGTGTTCAAACTCTATTTTGTTTATAAATTTAGGTATCCTGGAATTCATCAGTGTGGCAGTGGGACTGGTCAGTATCAGAGGTGTGGACAGTGGTCTTTACCTTGGAATGAATGACAAAGGAGAACTCTATGGATCGGTATGTAATATTATTTTTTGATTATTATAATTCTTGAAATAATGATTATCCATTATTAATTAGGAAATTAAAATATCTATCAATGATATCTGATAGACATTATTATATGTGATAGATATGACATATTTCTACATATATATGTAGACATTAGAAACCACTGTCCTAAATTTAAACATATTGAGATAATAATATAATTGTTCATTATTATTTTTTAAATTTCCAACCGGTATTGCTATAATCTCACCTGGTCTTTTTGTTTATTGTCCTGAGTCTTTCCATTTCCTTGATATTTTAATCACTCCCATCAGAAATAGAACACTGAGTGTCAGTTCTGGAAAAAGTATTCATTGTATTTTAATCTGAAGATAGAATTACCAAACAATAGAATTTTGAGAAAGCACATGCACCCAATGTTCATGGTATGTGTTAGAATAAGTAAACAATAGTGGTCTTATCTATGGAATACACACACATACACACACATACACACACACACACGGGGGAAGGAGAGAGAAAGAGAAATTTTTGAAAAAATAAGAAATCACTGGACTTTTACTTCCTTTTTCTCATTATTAATAGTAGCATACATGCTAATCATGAGGACCGTATCATTAAACAATGCATTCATTAGATGGTATCTGATTTGAAGTGGTGAGCTTGAGTTAGTAATTTAAATTCTAGCAAGAGTTTGACTGTACAACTTGATAGCAGAGATTTCATGTTTGTGCCTTTGGTTTCTGTCTCCTGATGGTATAAGATGAAATACATGCCTGTTTAGTGATGGTGAGGTGGGGCTAATATAGACCACAGTAAAGCTCAAAATAGTTATCGCATGTTTGAAAATAAAATCAAGAGTTGGAATATTTGGTTTAAAGTTCCTTGAACTAATTGACTCAATAAAGTGATATTAAGGGGAAAAGGTTCTGCATTCCGTATGAACAAAATAAAAATAAAACATTATAATGTAACTTGACAACAATATAGCTATAAGCAAAGAAATAAAATACAAAGTTGAGACTTTTGTAAGGAAATTGTTTTGAAGGCATTCCTAAAATTCTATATTTCTTTCTCTTCTCTTTTTTTGAAAGGACAAATTGACTTCTGAGTGCATCTTCAGGGAGCAGTTTGAAGAGAACTGGTATAATACTTATTCCTCTAACATATATAAACATGGAGATACTGGCCGCCGGTACTTTGTAGCCCTTAACAAAGATGGTACTCCAAGAGATGGTGCTAGGTCCAAAAGACATCAAAAATTTACTCATTTCTTACCAAGACCAGTGGACCCAGAAAGAGTTCCAGAATTATACAAAGACCTACTGATGTACACTTGATGAACCTAGAGTTTCTAAATCACAGTTCTTGTTGTTCAGTAACACTGAAGAAGACATTCAGAATATGACAGAGTCTGCATTTCACTGAAAGACTGTACTTGGGAAGAGTATTGGGAATAAGTAATTAACCTGAAGCAAAGCAAGATCATTCTTCATAAGTGGATTGTATTTCCTCAGACACATTGGCTCAGCCTTCCCAGTGGATTGAAGCCTACATCAGTTTAATTTGTGGATAATGTGAACCTTGCTGCTGATGCCTCACCTCTCTGGATAATGTTTACTTGGATGGTTACCTTAAAAAGATACTTCATGTTGAAGAAGTGGATTGAGATGATATAACTACTGCCTCACAAATTCTGAGGACCTTGTAGAAAGGTTATAACATTATACATAAAAAGAAATCAAAATTCTAGACGACTTTGAGCTACAAAACATGCCACACCAAGATGGAACTTTTCTTTTAGACGAATGGACCTATTTATACATTTTTCAATCTATAAATATTTATTATATATATTTATTTATCAAAGAGTTTATTTTTACTGGTATATGAAGACTATACAAAATAAAACAAACAGACAAAAAATAATGAAATGTGTTTTATTGTGCCATACATTGCTTTAGCCTTAGGATGTAAAGGAGTCTTCATTATTATAACACATTAACACATTAGCAACAGAATAAATGTTTATTTGTTTTTAAAAATTAAGTATAGTGTAGACTATAGTTTTATGCAGTCTCTTGCCTTTTAAATGTAACATAGCTCTCTTTTGGTCTTGAAAAATCTTTCATTGATCTGTGCTGAATTTAACACAGGTTTGAAAGGGAATTAAACATTTTCATTTTATGTTTTTTTCTTCTTCTTCGAGACAGAGTTTCTCTGTGTAGCCTTGGCTGTTGTAGACTCACTTTGTAGACTAGGGTGGCCTCAAACTCATGTCGATCCACCTGCCTCTGCCTCCCGAGTGCTGGGATTAAAGGTGTGTGCCACCACCGCCTAGCCATTTTATGCTTTTGACAACACTGAATTTTTTCAGGTGAGAGCTGTTCTATTTATAGAAGATAATTTTAAAATGAGAAAAGTCTAAGAGCCTCAGGGAAAATCCATAGTATTTAGAACTCATATCATTGAAGCTATAAACAAATACAGCCAACTTATGTATACTTATTTTACCAGCTTCAAAATAAAAACAATTTCTTTCATCCCATGTGATCATAGAAAGAATTAGTCCCTGTAGAACCTCTATTAACAATGTGAAGGTCTTAACTACCTGAGTTTGGTATTCTTCCCATGGATGTATCAAATATTCACTAATGGTTCCTACATACTAGGTATCATGATGAGTGCTAAGCAATGAGATATCCAAGAAGGAGTCATCCCTGCATCATGGAGCTCAATGTGTGTGTGGTCAGAGAAAGTTTTCAAAAATGAGTAAACTAGCACATATGCTAAGTATGAATTGAGATATACTTCAAGAGGTAAACAAGTTTTAGACATTGAAAAAAAAAAAAGAATAGAACAGATTTAGAGGATGGATGGTCCTTTCTAAGGAGGTGAAATTAATGATGGACTCAAACAAGAAGGAACTAGCCAGGTCAAAAGTCATAGAAAGGGAAATAATGAATGTGTTTCCCTTCAGGACATCTAAACTCCTGCACTCCCCATTGGCGACTTCAAAGATATTGACGGCAAGGCAATTATAAGTTGGGTTTTTCCAGGAGTATTTTAATAGCAAAGATACTCATATTTGTATGAAATAGGTAACCATGTGCTTTCACACCTCTTCACACGGAATTTTGTAAGGTAAGCAACCAATTCTTCTCTCATGTTTTGGTTCCCTTGAGACAGGACTTGATCTAGAACTTGCTATATAGAGTAGGATGGCCTTGAACTCCCAGACCATAGATCAGCTTGCTAATAAACATGGATACTAACCATCTGATGAGCTTCTGATGGGAATGTAGACTTCTACCAGTGTAGCTGAGTGGTCTCAGTCCTCGCTGGGATTCCGAGCACTCCTTGCTTTGCTGGTTCTCCCCACATCTCACACTGAGTAGTAGAGTACTACTGACTTCCTTCTGAGGTCATGCTGCAGTTGTCTTGTTTTGGTATCATCAATATCTGCTTTAGTACAGGGCTTTTCCCCATCAAATCAATTTCCCGTGCTGACTATGTAATAGGGATTCTGGGTAGAGCTGGTTTGCCTTACTGTTTCCATTAGGGACTAGGTGGGATTTCACCTGCACTTTGCAGATGTGTGAGAATGAATGAGAGGACTAGTATTTATGAATGGAGGGGTTGGAATAAAGGGGAGGCAGCAGAAACTAGAATACTAATTGCATGTAAACAGTGTTCTGGTTGCATGAACCTAGATCTGAAAATCTCTGTTTCATAATACAGTACCACAACATTTTCTTTATTACACAATTAAACATTTTAACGGGCCTAGGGTAAGCCTTTAAAGTTTAGCTGGTTTCAGTAAGATCAATCCTAAGCTTAATTCTAGAGCTAGTTACTTGTCCAAGGTTGACTAATCTTACAAACCATCTTGGTCACAGAATCTAATGTAAGGATCAACCAACCGTGTCAATCAAAGCCCTTCTGGAGCTTACTGGGACTCTAAAGAAAGATGGGTTTTCTCCTGACATGGAAGGGGTGAATAACCAAGTAAGTTTCTAAATTCTACTTCTTGGGGCCGATGTAATGGCTCAAAGCAGAGTTGAAGCTAAAACCAGGTAAAGGAGAGGTGACCAAGGTAGCTATGGAGACTTAAGCTCTGGTCTTTAACCCAAACAAAAATGCTTAACAATTATCTGGCAAGATTAGACCTTTCCCCTGCTCATCTGTTCTTTAGAGAAAGGCTATTGATAATGTAGTGCTAGCTGGCCTGGGAACTTACTCATCTGACCAGGCTAGTCTCCACTTGCATCCATTCTGTGTCACCATTGCTAGCACTATAGACACGTGCTGCCATGCCCAACCCATCTCCTTTTAAAATCAAACTGATGATAGCTTTTTATCTTGGGCCTACCCTATCACTGAATATTGTATATGCTTTGAGTATAAAACTTGACTTTTTAGCTTTACAGGTACACACATTGAGAGCAGCTTGGTTGTAGGAGTGAACTATGCATGCCCTAGGAAACTCTTCTGTACATGATCTGATGTAGATAATGACAGTTTGGACTTTTACATACTGCTAAACAATTGATAACTTTGGAGACACTTGGGAGAGAAGAAATGCATGTTTCCTGTCTTCTCAATCTCTGCCTGATGCTCATGATTTTGAGCAATACTTCCCTATGAGGCAGGTGTGACTGCTTTCTAGGAACATATTATAGAAAAGGGGAGGGGTGCTATGTCTATAATGCCACATCAAACTCTTTTTGTAGTATATTTGCTAGCAGTGTAGAGTCTCCTTGATGTAAGGATAAGGCGCACACCACAATGGTAAAATCTAAAGTACCAATAAGCCTCAGGTGGGCTGCAGGAGCCAAGGATAACATCCAGTTGATAACTAGAACAAAGCCACACCCAGTCCTACAACTGCAAGGGATCAACTTCTGCTCAGTGGATTGAAACCAACCAAGCCTCAAGACAAGAAAGTAATGTGCAGGTTGTAGCTCTTCTACAGAATCCTGAGCTGAGGGTCTACCTAAGACGTGACTGATCACCTCTGACCCACAGAAAGCACAGAACAATAGCATATTATGTTTGAAAGTCACTGATTTCACATTAATGTAACACACAGAACAGGTAACCAATACATTCACTGAAGGAACACTTATTATAAGTATTCTCAAATATTTTCTGGTGTCCATTTTCACTTATAAACTGTAAGTATAGAAGCAAGTTTCCTTTCATATGACCTCAGCCTTGAAAGTTAGATGAGTGCATTTCTAGACATTTCTATACCTGACTGGAATAACCCAAGTCCTTCCTTTGTAAATAAATGATGGATACTGATGACAGTACCTCATTTATCATCTTTCCAATATGTGCCTTCTTTTTTTTTTTTTTTTTTTTTTACCTTAGTTAGATTACTAGTCCCATGATAAAACACCATGACCTAAAACAACTTGGGGAGAAAAGGCTTTATTTCACTTTGCAGTTTGTAGTCCATCCAGGGAAGTCAGGGCAGAAACACAAGGCAGGAACCTGGAAGCAGAAATTGAAATAAAAGTCTTGGAGGAGTGTTACTTACTGGCTTGTTCCCTCCTGGCTTGCTCAGTTTGCTTTCTTATACTCCCCAGGACTACCTTCCGAGTGATCGCACCTCCCACAATGAGCTGTGTGCTCCCCCCATCAATCATTAATACACTATCCTACAGATTTGCTGACAGGTCAGTCTTATAGAGGCATTTTCTTAATTAAGATTCCCCTTTCCTAGTTGTGTCTAGGTTTGTGTCAAGTTGGAAAAGACCAACTAGCAAAGACACAGAAATGTGAGCTTCCATTTCAAGTATAACCATCTTCCCCCTCTCCCCGAGACAGAGTTTCTCTGTGTAGCCTTGTCTGTCCAAGACTCACTTTGTAGACCAGGCTGGCCTTGCACTCACAGAGAGTCTCCTTCCTCTGCCTCCCTAAGTGCTGCAGTTACAGGTGTGCACCACCACACCTGGCAAATATAAGCATCTTAAAGGTGTGAGTGTGTGTCAGAAATCTCGTGGTGTTTCCATTACACTGCACTTTCTTCAGGTGATTTTCTAATGAATAAATGCTGCAGGTCATCTTGGTTCCACTGTCTTGGAATACTGGTCTATAAGGAATGATGCCAAGTCAATGTCATTACACATGGCCAAGGGGCCCTCTGGCCTTTTTATATTGCCAATAATTCTCTAGCATATTTCACCTTCAAGACTTTTTTTTTATTAAAAAGAGAACACATGGATGCAATATGCTCCAAGGTCTAATTATATTTTATGCTTGTTCATTGTCTAAGGCAAACCTTGGAAAAGAAGACTTTTTAATCTCTAATTTAACAGTAGTCTAAATTTAAAGAACTAGTAACACCTGGTCCATCAATAGCAACACCACAAAACTTCCAAAGATGAGTGTTTCTACTGAGGCACAGGAGGACAATTCTGTATTTATTTATTTAGGAAATTAATTTTTCTTACAGTGAAGCTTATTTGATTTCCATTTTAATGAATTTTCCCTTTACCATTCACTTTTCAAACAAGATTATTCTATGTCAGTTTTTTTCCTGAAAAAATTTAGAAGTTAATGTTGTGTTCAATTAACCTTAGTGTCTTTATCTTGGCTCTCATGATACATGACATCTGAGGCTGAATCACTTCACTTTGTCTAGCTAGTGCTACGACACTAGTAATTATGATACCTGGAGGAATAGTTTGAAATTTTTTATATAATCCATTTATTTCATGACTTATAGTCCCAATGTTTAGATTATGCAGACACACACACACACACACACACACACACACACACACACACACACGAGCATCTGTGTTTAGTGTCAACTTGACACAAGAGTCATCAGAGAGGAAGGAGTCTCAGTTGAGGAAATGCCTTCATGAGATCCAGCTGTAAGGCATTTTCTCAATTAGTGATCAGTGTGAGAGGGCCCAGCCCATGGTAGGTGGTGCCATCCCTTGACTGGTAGTCCTGGGTTCTACAAAAAGCATGCTGAACAAGCCATGAGGAGCAGCACCCTCCATGCTCTCTGCAGCAGCTCCAGCTTCCAGGCTCCTACCCTGCTTGCGTTCTTGTCATGACTTCCTCCAATGATGGACTATGACCTAGAAGCGCAAGCCAAATCTTTCCCGTCCCAACTCGCTTTTTGGCCATGGTGTTTCCTTGCAGGAATAGAAACCCTAACTAAGACATCATCTAAATATGTAAATATATAAGTGGAGTAGGGTAGTCTCAAAGTTGGTAGGTAGCCCAGATTAGCCTCAAACTCATGATTCACCTACCTCAGCCTCCAAAGTGCTGGACAACAGATTATCGTTAATCCTAATTAAGATATCCATTTTAATAGAAACTACAGCTAATACTATTCTAAGACTTCTAAATAAATATATCAATTAGACTTATATGAATGAAAACAGAATTAAAGTGCAAAAGCTGAAATGAAGAGAGGTGAGTAGATGTATACTTAGTTGACTTAGCAGTCCAGTTCTTATTGAACAGATAATTTTACAGGTCAAACCTTGAAACTCTAATTCTCTAACAGATTCTTCATTCTAAATGGTTGAGAAAATGTAAACACTGCTGTAATATGGTATTGAATGAAGGACCAGATTGAAACGTTATATATTTAGTAGCAATTCATTGCCTAGTATGAACATACAAACTATGTCATTTCATTTGAAATTCTGGTTTCTTTTTAAAAAAATATATAGTGTACTAGATTCATTGTTCTTGTTGACCATTTTCTGTCCTGGGTTAGTTGAAAACACTGAAATTTTATACACTTTCATTGGAGTGACAAAACATTACTGACTAGCTTTAAAGAAAACATTTATGATTATATTTTTGCGAATTTCACACATGAGTACCACATTTACATCATTTTGATCCCACTCTGACCCCAAATCCTCCCATATACCTCCCACTCCTTCTCAGCTTCACACTATTTTTATAAGTTGTTATTGTTATATAACACACACACATATACACACACACACTCTACACAAACACACATATAAACACAGCCTGTTGAGCTCATTTAGTATTGTTCATGTGTATGTGTATTTAGGGCTGACCACTGGAATTAGATAAACCAGGAGACTGTTCCTAATTCATGCTCTTAACAGCCATTAATTACTGGCAGGTCTTTATCTAGGAACGGGACCTTGTGAGACTTTACTTCAATGGACTCCAAAAAAGCATGTTCAATGACTGTCATAATCTTCTAGTGCATTTCTCCACTATGCACTTAGGTTTCGAGAAGATAAGTTGATGTAAGATGGGAGCCTTGACCTGAATTCTCTTAGTAGTTTTGTTGGAACGCTGTGGTAGTGTCAGAGCACTTTTCTCTTTCAGAAGGAATTGACTCTTTTTACCACAGAGACTGGGTATAATATAATTCTACCAGTTTAAGGCCATTGCAATTAAAAATACTACAGATGTTTAATGTAAGTCATTATAATTTTTAAATAATACCCAGATAATTTTGTATGACCCATCAAATTAGGTAGATCTAAGGAACCCTCAAATGGGCCATGCTAATTCATATCATTCACACTGCCACGCCAATCATCAGGCTATGATATAACGTCTCAGTTATGTGGAACATGAGTGTTGCCTTGCACTTAAAGACTGTTCTACCCAGTGAGTAGAAACATTTGATTTGCATTATTACATTGTTGAAAGTGTCCCACCAGGCTTCCGTTTTATCATAGCACAACCCTGATAATCCAGAGACGATCCTAGAATGCATTCCAATCAACTTTAATTGGATTTTCTAGTTGTTAAAATAGCATAGCTTGCTCTTTCTCCTGGAAGAGCATCTTTCCACCCGCAGCCTATCAGGGCTGTGCACTGTGCTAGGTAGGTTAGGTTAAGATCATAGCTCTACTTCATACAGAGCCTCTGACAGGCAAGGCTGAAATACATCAAACAGTGACAGGTGGTAAAAAGTTCCCACATATGCTACAAATAGCTCTGGTTCTCATCAGTTTGAGTAACCTTACATTCAGGTCCTCAAAGTGCATTGAGGTTGCACTGTAACCTTGCTCGGTAGGACCAATGTGTAGAACAGAAATGCCAGAGGACTATGAGAATTTACAAAAAGAGCTAAAGAAGACCTCAAAGCTTAAAAAAGAGCCCCCAGAGGCTTTTTCTCCTTTTGAAATTCCCCTACTCCTTTTTTTTTTTGTTAAAACATTTGCATATCCTTGTTCCTCCATGTACAAACCTCCCTGATGGTTTGCTTTGGGGCTGTTGTGGAACACAAGGTCTTTGAGCATAGCAGTCATTAGCATCTTCACCAGAGCAGCTGTGACTACTTGCAAGCTACCCTCATGATTGGGCTTGTTGAGGTTGCCTCCTAGAGGAAGGGTTGTGAGGAGGCCCATTTGAAACCTCCCCTGAGAGTCTAGGCACTCCCTTCTGTACTTCTCTCCTAGCTGTATGCAATTCTCAGGGTCTTGGGAGGTGACAGAGTCTATACATCCTGGAAGGTTGGCTGAAAAGGAGTCTCCATTTGTGCTGCTGTGGGGGGAAGACATCATCCATGTTGGAGAGAGACTTTCTGATGGTGTAGCTATTTGGAGGTCATCAAAACTCCAGTAAAGAGCTTTGCATATGTGCTTTATAAATAGACCCAATAAGCTCACTGATGCACCAAGCAAGGCTTGGATGGCACCACCAGACTTTGGTCTATAGTTGGTGTCCTGCCTACGGTAAGGAGACATTCTTTCATATCTCCCTGGAAAAGTTCCTACAGCAGCAGCTTCTGATTGGTTTAAACAGTTTCTTCCTAAAGGAATTTGAGTATGTGGTATCTAGAAGTCAGTATATTTCTTTATTTCACCAAGAACCACTACCCTCTACCCCTAATAGTTACCGTTATAGGGAACACAGAGATGTAGGCCCAGTTCATGCTTACCTAACATGGCACTGATACAGATATCCAGTATTGACTAAGATGGCTAGTGATGGACATCTGGGGTAGGGGCAGAGGTATGAGTCAGCACAAATTGGCTAACACCAGATGCCTGGGGAACCCAAAGGTAAACAATGATGTAATCTGTTATATAACTACTTTTGGCAAAATGCCACTTTAATGTGGGCTCTGTATAAATATGTCCTGAGAACCCAGGTGGGTGCTCTAGCCCACAGTGCTTAAAGCATATTGCATGCGCTTGATGGTCTAAGAATCTTTTTTTTTTTTTTAAATTTCCTGGCCCCTTTTGATTCTCTCTTTGTCCACACCCCCCAGAATTCAAGCCCATTAGATTTATAAGAAAGTCTAATTTTAGAATGATGCATTTAACAACCAACCAAAATCTTTCCCCCAAAGAACCATATTATTCTACATTCAGTGGACAAATCGGCTCCCCTGTGTTCTCTCTGGAGCTTTAATAGAGGCTCAGGACTTACACTATTGTATCAGGTATCTCTACGATGATGAATATGACAAAATATTCTTGATGTTCTCCCATATCTACTGAGTAGACTGTTACTTCCTATCATTTTCCCGAAGACACGAGCTAGGGGAAGTAGCACTGTGAATGGAGAAATCACCACGAAGCTAAATTGTTTTCCAGGGGAATACATTTATACTGTCAACCACTGTTTGCTCTGAAACTGGAATTTTTGTGGCTACCACACTTTGCTATTTGTAATTAATGGCCTTGGAGGTACTCAACCCAAAGTGTAGAAGGCAAGCACAGTGTTTCTTAGAGGCAACAGTGTACTTTCAGCATCAACTAAGGCATTTTTTTCGAGGGCTACCTTCGGGACTCCAACACCATCTGTGAAGGCTTAGCACTTCTTTGGAGATGATAATTCCTCTCCAGTGACTATAATATTTAAACCTAATGGCAGAGATCTCATATACCTATTTTTCTTTGGCAGTTACCTGTTATCACACACTGATTTCTGTAGGTTATTTTAACTGTAGCTAGTTGGAGACTGACTTTCAAATTTGAGAGCTTTTGTGTGTGTAGGGACACATTGATAGAGCTCTATTAATGTCATAACACAGAGGGGTCATGTTTTGGTCCTGTGGGTTGCATAACCTTCAAGACATCATGTTTATCAGGCTATACTAACTATTGTTGAACTTGCTACATAATACAGAAGTGGCAATATTCATAAGCAACTATTTCTTTGCTTCTTGTTTAGTGATGTGGCTCCCAAGGACAAATTCTTTTTTCTTATTGGTTTTACAATTTGCTTCCCTTAACACTATTCCTAGGAGACTTTTATTTTAATTTTTTGAGGCAGCTCTGGATGACTGTCCTCGAACTCCTTACTCTGTAGACGAGACTGGCTTCAGATCCAAAGAGATCTGCCTGCCTCTAACTCCTCAGTGCTTTGAGTAAAGAGTGCACCACCACTGACATACTCTCCTAAAAGCTCTTGGATATTTTTCTCTGCTAAATTGTTGTGCCATAGCTAGTCATCAAATTAATGAGGTAAGATGGGGCCTTGGATACAACTATTTCTAACTGCTTATCAGTATGACATCTTTTAAATTAATATATTGTCCACCTGCATTAGGCCAAGGACTTCTATTTAAATTCCATGTTCCTAGATTATAACCTGGTGCTTGGGAGTTTGTCTCCAGCTAATAAATGTGTAATTCTGGCTAAATAGAGGCGAAGCACACCCAAATCAAGAGATCCGCATTTGCTATATCAATGACCACGGATTAGTAAAAGGCTGATGTAAGTCCTTCTCTATTTTAGACTAGTTTAACCAGTTTGATAGAAGGATAAGTGGTGTTTGGGGTTATTCTCAGTTTCTTCAACACCCCTATTATGTAATTTGGTGCACATCTACCATGGCTGGGCATTATTTTGTATTTGTGATTGTGTTGATATAGAATTGGTCTGGAGGTCCACTTTCAGCACAGTGGTAATCGCTGCACTCCTGTTCCTACCTTACCAAATTGCAATAATTCCCTTGTAATTGCCCACTCATGGGAGAGAGCGTCCAGTCCAGGAAAAACTTGTTTAGATCTTGGTATCTATTGATAATCACATCTTAGCCTCTCCAGCCGCTCCTCTCCAGATCCTTCAACTGAGGAATTTTCTTTCCTCACGTTCCCGAAAATTGTCCCTCTTCATCCTGTGTCTAGATGCTCTTGATATTCTTGAATATTGTCCTTTGTTCCAAACAGGTCATAGGATTTTGAGTCTCTCCAGGTGGGTCTGATATTCAATGGACTTTCATGCTAAGAACCACTGCACTTTTTTGTCCTTGTCTTTGAAAGACTGGGTCAAACTGCTAGACTGTAGGGCCAGATTTCTTAAATTTAAAGAGATCTGAAATAAATCATAGAAAATGCTTTAGAAGTTGTCCTTTGTTTTTCATGTGCAGGGAGACGTCTATCCTTAAGATTTACGAAGTCCTTGTTTCTGAGTTCCTTCTCTTGGCTCAGCTCCCAGTCGTTTTAAAGTGGCTTGTTGCTATCTGTAGGGAGACATTGCCAAGACTGCTGCCATGGCTGCAGTGTCTGCAAACTTAGATGAGTCCTGTTGATCTGTACATCTTAGCAGCTCACTGGCATTTTTCTTATGAATAGAGGTCACCTTAGCCCAAATCTATAATGATTTTGTTTTAGCTATTGGAACATAATTATGCAGATATTATATAATTCGAGAGACTTCCATTAGTCAATTTTTTTATCACAATTTCCCATAAAATTCATGCTCCCATCGAAATCTTTCCCAAGAGTAGAAATTGAGTCCTTTGAAAGTAGGCATAAATTTTGGAGCAAAAAGTGAGGTCAATGCAGAAAGACAGGGAGGGGGGAGGGACAAATAACACTTAGGATGTTTAATAAAGCCTCAAGGAATAGGATTACATTATATTCATACCAAATTATACATAATATCTATATATCTACACATCTATAGTTATGAAGTTATGCCACTTAGTCTTACAATATTGCCTATAGGATTCACAAAGTATTTATTAACACAACTCCGGTACTAAGCATGAGAAACCTCTGTTTGAGTTGTTGTTCAGGGTAGTATAAATTATTCCATAAATAATATAGGCTATTGCTGCTGCCTTTGGTTGCTTATCAGAAGTCTCTGTTGATGAGTCTGTGAGACACAAGATTCAAAAGATTCAAACAGAATCTAATGTGAAAGTCTTCTTCCTGAGGTTTAGCTTTCATAGTGTCAGAACATACTATGTAAACTGAAGAAATCAATAGTCCTATCCATCTGTGATACCAATAAACTATAACAATGATGAGCATAGCAAGAAATCCCTACAGGTGCAATAGCGGCACTCATATCTTGGCAGTAGCGGACATCTATCTAATTGGATTTAAGGCTCACTCAATCGGAAAGGTATCATGACAGGTTCTAGAAACAGTCAACTACAAATGGCTAGAGAAGTCATGGATCTTTGATGAGAACCTACTACCACTAGTAGACCAGCATAATTCCTAACTACATTCTAAAACCTAACCTATATCCACAGGTAAGTGTAGCTAGCATCTACCACCTTGGAAGCTCCTCTTTATAGCCCATAGAGACTTGAAGAAAAGACCAACTGGTCATAATGCAGAGACCATGTGGAGCCCAGCCCTGAGAGACACATCTACATCACAAGGCCTACACCCAAGGCTCAGTGAACAAAATGGAAGAGGAGAATAGAAAAACTGTAAGATCCAGAGCATCAGAAAGTCTGCTGTGAGATTGTGTCTCTGAGAAATGATAGGGAATCTATCAATGATACCTCAACAATATGGCTGCCTAAACAGGACCTGAACAATGATAATATCAATAGACATATCGCAGGGTCCCACACTAGACAAAGAGCTACAGGCAAGAAATGACTGCTAAGAGAGGGAGAATTTGTCTCTCCCAGGGATAAGCCCACTAATCGATTAACCAATATAGAATTGTCAGGATTGAAACCATATACATACACACAAACCACACTAAATGAGCTCAGAGAGTTTTATTTACATGCATATATATTTTAGGAATAATAAAAGAAAAAAGACCATCAGTTTGAGAGGGATTAATGGAATATTTGGGAGGAGTTGAAAGGAGGGAGTGTGTGTGGGGGGGTTGGAGGGAAAAGAAATGACAAAGTGATATGCCATAATTATATTTTAAATAAACATTTTAATGAAAAATATGGAAATGAATAAATAAAAAAATTTAAAAGATAGTAAAATTTCTTTGACTATGTAGTCTACTACCTGGAATTTCCCAACACAGAATAAAAAGATGATTAATACTAATTATGACCTCATGAAATACTTTCTGAATGTCAATATAGAGAATACGATATTAAATATAATTTGTTAATAATTTTTTAAAAGACAGGTTTCTAAAGATAATCCTCTGGGTCTTTGTGTTCACCTGCCTTTTTGACCTGACCAGGAGCTATCTGAAGTTCTTCCTCCTTAACCTTCCTGAACCTTTGATGATCAGTTTTTTAGCTAGCATTATTTCACTTTTTGTTTTGTTTTGTTTTTTGAGACAGGGTTTCCCTGTGTACCCCTGGCTATCCTGGACTTGCTTTGTAGACCAGGCTGGCCTCGAACTCACAGAGATCCCACCTGCCTCTGCCTCCCTGAGTGCTGGGATTGCAGGCATTCAACACTGACTCCAGCTGTTCCTCTATTTCTTGATGTCTTTCTTTGTTGTTGTTGTTTTTATTTGAATTTTTAAAAAGTGTCTCCTCAAGTAGCGTAGGCTGGACCGAAAGTTGTTAGGTAGCTCTGGCTGGTCTTAAACAAATGGTGTTCCTCATTCCTCAGACTCTTGAGTGCAAGCATTACAAGTATCTGCCACTCTGCCTGGTTTCTTCTGACAGGTTTTATAATTTAAACTTTATATCCATATCCAAACCAGAAGTTGATTTTTAGATAACTTTTGCCTGTGAAATATATACAGTTTTAAGATATGTGGTATATACTTATCTACATGCCAGCTAAAGATGCTTAAAACTTATGCACACATTGCTGTAATTAACATAGTTTTAAAAGTGCAAACCAAGGAATAATTTTAATAATACATGCATAGATACATTGTATAGTGAGATGAAAATGTCCTATAGTAGTGTACGTTAGGGTCTTCTCTTGGCTTACTTTTTTCAAGGTGCATTTAGAAGAGATACTCCTGAACAGTTCTTTTAGACATTATAACAGAGTTTAAGGCACAGAATGTTTATGAAGCAGTGACTGAGAGTCAGTAACTGTGGAAGGAAAGGCAATAAAATAAAATAAGGCAGGAGTGCTGATATGCTATATAGATGTCAGTCATGTTTGTCCACCCTGACAGTGAGATGTGGAACTAAATGACCATAGTACTCTGGGCTGAGTTGGCAGAAAACATTTACATTTTCTCAGATTCGTTGCTACATATGGGCTGCCCCAGGAATTGCAGTTTTCTGTAATTTATGCAGGTCCTTAAGGGAATGAAGGCACTTGTACAGTTGGGGTGGGAGGACTTCCTTGTACAGCATTGAGACAGAGGAATACAGTATAGATAGTGCCTGTCCATCTCTACCACACCTTGCTTTGATCCACATTTTCCTAGGCATTTGGAAAGCACTTCCAGGATTCTTCTATAAGGCCCATCTTGAGGAACTTTGAACAAGCACAGTAAAATAAATCCTAGCTCCTACGGCTGAAAGTGGTCCTCTAGTCACAAGGGTTAGCCAGTTTCTTAATCTAGAACCGTCCAGTCTCCATTCCCTTTACCTGCACTTAGCCTGTGGCTACTCTGGGTAACTTTGGGCAGTGAGAACCAGATTCCAACACTGAGAACGTTGTGCAGTTGGACTTCATAAATGTCTCAGGTTGGGGTGGTTTAAAATGTTTCATCTGACTTACAATGTAAGTCTCAGAATGTAGTAAGAGATACCCACACTCAGGTCTACACACTTTTCTCCATAGTCTGATTATTTAATAGTAGTCCACCTCCTCCTGAGGGACGTGGCTAAGCACCTGTTCCAAAATGATGCTTTCTTGTATTTCTTGCTGGTTGTTTCACATAAAGAAAACAAAATACAAAGGAAAGCCATGGCTTATAGCTTAATGAAACTTTTGATATGCTCACTTGAGGAAGGATTTCTCCTTGAAGACCAGGATCATCAAAACCGCTGAACCAAGACTCTGAGAATAGGATGGATAAGTTACTCAAATACTGTTGAGAATGATAGTATACAAGGCCATTTATTCCGGTGTTTCTCACTGGTAACATAGCATAGAATAGAAACAGTTGAATCATGATTTATGCTACATTCGGGAAAACATGGGTTTAACACTGAAAAGGAACTCTTCTGAATTTGAGCTTCATCAGTGACTTCATGAGATTACTGCAGCTCTCTTCAAGATTACAGGAAGTGGTACTATGCAACTTTTCATGACTAGTGCATCTTTTTGTTATAAACTTACTCTCCATTCCTAGTCTGCTCTGTGGTATCTTGTGAGTATGGAACAAATTCTCACATGGTGATACTGACTGAGACACTGTGGTCAGGAAAGGCAAATTAGTACCAAAGTCTATTCTTGTTGGAATAAATTATATGCTTTTCTATGCTATCTTAGCTACTTTCCCAAACTGCTTGATAAAACTCCCCAAAGAAGCAACTTGAGGGAGGAAGAATTAATTTTGGCTTAGGTTTTGAGAGGAAATGAGCTCTATCCATAGAGAAGCCATGATGGGTTCATGGTGGATGGTGGCTGTTGAAGCCAGAGAATGAAGCTACTTTGATGGATCAGGAAAAATCTGACTGAGGACAGAAGTAAGTTGAGCTATAACACTCAAGCGACCCACTTCCTCAAGATGGTA
Organism: Acomys percivali; assembly: GCA_907169655.1. NCBI lineage: Eukaryota > Metazoa > Chordata > Mammalia > Rodentia > Muridae > Acomys > Acomys percivali. The sequence continues at coordinate 27,145,163 of OU015752.1, forward strand.
CCCATGGCAGGTTCCACAGCATCCCCAAACAGAAGTAATAGCTAGAGACCAAGTGTTCAAATGCATAACCACACCATGGTTCTAAGAGGTCCAAGTGGCTGCAGGGTGTCCTTGAGGAATGGGGCCTTATGGATGTGGTGTTGGGTTTTGTTGTTGGAATGTTGGAGGTTCAGAGACAATGGTGTGTCTATACATCTTGAAAAATGGAAGCCCATGATGCTGGGCTGGTATCTAACCTCTATATCTGTTACCATGACCACAACTTCATGTGACAATTACTTGAGTATGAGAATTGCCAAAGCCACAGATTGGTTGATATCAGCCTGCTAAGCCATTTTTTGCATACTTGATTGTTTAATGCCTGCTCTCTGACGAAAGCTTTTGTGTATGGCTCAGCTTCTTTTTTCTTCTTTCAGACTTTCACAAATACTAGGCAAGTACTTCTGCCACTGAGCTACATTCTCAGCCCAGTGCTTACTTTTTTTTCTAGTGCTTATTTTTAATAGAAAGATTTTTATACTTAAATCCACTGTTACTTATCTGTAGATGTTCTTTTCTATCAATTGTATCTGGTTTTCTAGTTAATTTTCTCTAAAAGTTGGATCAATTGGAGAGACAACTTTCCACTGCCTTTACATCCCCATGTACTCTAATCTCTGACAAGATTTTTATCATATAAAATGGTAACCATATATACCAGAGAAGACTTACAATTTTGAGATTTTCCTTGAGTTAGTCTATAGTTGCTCTCAGCCATACAATGAGCTGATGTGCTTGTAAACCAAAGTTGGACATTTGTGTTTTCCATAAGCTTGCCCTTTGAGATGCCTTTTTTGAACAGTAGTAGTGAGCCAAGGGGAGCATGTTGATGCAATGGTGGTGACATGAGGTCTCAGCTTTCTGAGCTGGTTGATATGACAGGATTCAACTCAAATGGGAAATTGCCATTGTGTGGTCACATAGTGTCCTGTAGTCTGGCTACTAAATTGTACCACAGCAGGATAATGTGACAAAAGTTGTAATATTTAAAAGACCTTTGCTCTCCATTTTTTTTTTATTGTTAACAAAAATTGAATGTATTTAGTAAAAATGCCAAGAAAGTATATGTCTGTGCCCTCCAGACACAACAGGACTGGCGCATATATGAACTCACAAAGATGGTGGCAGCATGCACAGGACCTGCACAAGTTCAAGCCAGATGGGGTCCTAGTCCTGAAAGTAGCTCCATTTTTTTAAACCTTATTCCAGTATAATAGGTTTTTTGGTATGGGAAATCCTTCATTACATCTTTTGCCAGCATTGATATTTAGCTATAATATATTAGATACTGATGGCCCAAGTGGCAGGGTACAACTTGAACCCAACCATAAACAACTTTAGAAACTTTTGCTTCATAGAAGTACACTTTGTTTAATATTTTTCATGGTGGGGATCATTTCCAGAGCCTCACACATATTAGCTCAGTATTCTATGATCGGATAACACCTCCAGTTCCTTTGTTTTATTATAGTAGGGTTTTTTTTAAAGCATGGTTTATATAGAGAGGTCTCAGCAATGTGACTTCATAAGGTATAAGCTGTAGCTGAACTGTCTGAGAAGCTGCCTGAAATGCATTTTGAAAATTATGTTTACTCTACAGTTCATTAAAGACATTTGCTATTACCCCCAATAGGCTCAAACTATAATCTAATTCCATTACTGCAAGCTTCTTTGGTGACCAGAGATGGCCAGTTGGGCCTCTGCTGCCCCATTATTTGGTGATTTTACTTAGATCCCCTTCACATATGTGTATATTTTGGGAAGTTTCTCCTGAAGTAAGTTTCCATACTACTTCTCAAATTCCCTTAGGCTTAGCTGTCTTTTCCTGTCTTTCCTTCCCCCACTCTGTTCCCATTCCCTCCCACCCTGATATGATCCTCCTGTTTTTGTCCCTACACCATCCACCCATAACAACCCTATTTGTCTTCCCTAGGGAGATCTATCTGACCCCTAGTCCCTTACTCTGTGGTTCTATGGGTTGTAGCTTGGTTATCATAGATTTAACAGCTCATATACACATAAAAGTGAATATATACCATATTTGTCTTTCTGGGTCTGAGTTACCACTCAGCATGCTTTTTGTTTCTAGCTCCATCCATTTACCTGCAGATTTCATGATTTTATTTTTCAGTGGCTGAATAATATTTCATTATGTAAAAATGCCACATTTTTTGGTAATGATTCATCTGTTGAGGAACATATAGGTTGTTTCCAACTTCTGGCTGTTATAAATAAAGGGACCAAGAACATGGTTGAACAAATGTTTATGATAGGATAAAGCATCCTTTGGGTATATGACTGAGAATGGGATAGCTGGATCTTTAGGTGGATCAGCTCCCATCTTCGTGAGAAACAACCACACAGTGAGTTCCATAGTGTGTACAAGTCGACAGTCCCACCAGCAATGGGTGAATTCTTTTGAGATCCTGTTAGGAGTGGCCACTGGGATTCCTGGGTAAAATGTGTTTCTAGGTATTGGAAGCTGAGACTTAGGAATAGAGATGGAATAGCAATGGTGTAGTGAGAGAGACCGCAGGACGGGGAAAAGCAGGGTGTTCCACCAGGATTTGCTTAGCCCCTGGGAATTGGGGCTTGAGTAAGAGGATGAATGGGGAGAAAGGTCGAAGGAGAACTGTGTGATCCACTAGAGACAAGACCGGAGCAGAGAGGAGGAGGAGGAGGAGGAGGAATAAGTGGTCTGCTACAAATTTGGGGGGCGGGACTGAGACTGAGTGATTGGATTTTGAGAAGCAGGAGAGGCGATGACCTGAAGTTAGCCTGCTTCATTCCTGCGGAGTGGCCTTTATGTTTTCAGTGAATGAGTGTGGACGCTGGGGGCTGGGATAATGTGATGAGGTTGGAAGAGAGGATTTGTGAGATCCACTGGAGATGTGGATTAGAAGGGAGGGGCGGCTGCCTCAGGCGGTCTGCTACAGAGTTGGGGGTGAGACTGGGTTATTGGGTTTGAAGAAGAAAAGATAGAGGTGAAGATCTGCGCTTGGTCGCCCTGCTTTCTCTGGCCGGAATGTATGTTTTAAACAAACTTGGAGTTAAGCAGGAAACAGGAAGAACAGCAGGCTAGCAGAATGTTCCTCAAGTTGGCGGCTTGTTTTTGCTTAGATAGAGCAATCCGTTAGTTTTTGTATTTCTACTCAGAAAGGTAAAAGAGCTGACATATACTAGAATCAATTCCATAAACAATATGTTAATAGACACAAAGTAAAATATCAATATAGGAAAACATGTGACATTACTTTCTATTTTGAGAAGAAGAAATACGTACTATTTATTCTAAAGGAAAATCAGATTTTTTAGTTTTCGGATACGTCTTCACTATCAGATCAATCACTTCATTTTACAAACAAGAAAAATCTTTCATCTCATTGATTCTTTTCAATAAAGCCATGAAACTTTTTTGTTGTTGTATCTAAGTTAGTAAATTTATCCGCTTGCTTTTGAAATTCTCTTTTATGATGTTGGCTAGCAATGGTGAAATTAGCATGTTTTGATCTTTGTGCAAGTCGCTCAGAAAGAACTTAAAAGAAGTATTTAGGAAAATCCGAGTGCTGAGACATTTAAAATATGCTTTGTGGTCTCAGTTTCCTGTGATTGTCAGCCAGAAAGTTTTCTGATTAAGATGGTCTGCCAATTCTCTGCCAAATACGTTATTTATCATACTAATGGGGATTTCCTATTTGAGATGTTAAAGACCAAATGTTGCCAATGTCATTTCCCTTAAAATAATTGGTATAGTACAGTTCATGGTGTTCTAATAAATTAAAGTTAAGGACAGGACAAAGGTCTATGAAAGCAAACAGGTAGTTTGTTGAACTACTGCAGATTTAGGTGAATTAGGGAAGTTTTATTCATCATTGACAGTGAAACTTGAAGCTGAATGTAATTGAACCTATGTTCCTTTCCTGAGATCTATTTTCTTGTAAGAGTGAACTTTTTTTTTTTATCAAGGACTGCACTTAAAGGCTATTGAGAGATTTTTAAACATCAGCAAGACATCATTTCATCGATGTCTTTAAAAAAAGATCACATTGGCTACAATATAGACATTAGATTTGGTGAGGGTAAGAGAGTACGTAGTTATCAGCAATAGAAAGTGCTATTAGTCTAGACAGAATTGCGATAGTTTAGATAAGAATGTTCACAATGAACATGAAGAATAGTGAATGAAGCCAGGGTATTTTGAAGATAAAATTGGGGGAACTATAGAATATTAAGTGTGGGAATATAAAAGACATGTCAAGATGTGCCCAGATTTTTAGCTTCAGTAAATGTACTTATGTATGTTGGAGGTGTCTAATAGTATCATTCATAGAAATAATTCAAGACTAGAGAAGACAATGTATTAAAGAAAATGAAGTGTTCTGTTTTGGAAATGCTAATTTTATGATATCATGTCAATGGGCAACTGAAAGCCAAGCAAGGAAGTGGAGACATAGTTCTGCAAATGTTTGCTGAAGATGTAAATTTGCAATTATTGGCATAGATAGATGCTAGGCAGTAGAGAGATGGTAGGCAGTAAAATAATAAACACATTGATCTATATTAGACCAATAGAAGAGGAAAAGTTATTTAAAAAGAGGGAAGGAGAAAATCAGTGAAATACAACATCAAATGATTAAAAAGTGATGTATTTATAGAAGAAATAAGCAATCAACTGTGTTGTGTGTTACTGGGAAGAGAACCAAGCATGTTGATTAAATTTGGCAGGTTGACAATCACTTGTGATTTCATGAGCATGGGAAACAGTTTGAACAATGAAAGAGAGGTTTAGCTGAGGGAAGAAAAAGAGACAACTCATTAGCACTTTCCTCAATGCTAGCAACTCCTGTTCTTCCAAGGATGTCTGAGTGGTCAGGGTCCTTAGGGAAGCTGAGAATTCCTTTGGAATTTTTTTGGGGTGAATTGATATTGTCTAAATAAATCATGGTAGTTTCATTCATTTTGACTTATGATTTCTTAACTTGTGAAAATACTAAAAACTAATATCAGAGTTAGCAAAGCAGTTTCAATTTGGGGACAGCATTTAAACACTGATTATATGCAGTCACTCTGTCCTGAAATCACCTTTACACTCTGACAATAAAAATGATCACTATTTATTGCTTTCTTGCTATATATCTGATGTTGCAGTACTCTTTCATAGCTCAGCTAAACCCAAACAACCGTATGAAACACAATTACCTCCCCCTGCCCCTGACTAATGAGCCAAGACATAGAGAAATTTGTAAAAATGTCCATGCTCACATCAGGTATATAGAAGTAATCGCTGACTTGCATAAGCCACGGTAATTGCACGTTCTCTGCAGGGTAGAGTCTGCTGTATATTGCATCCAACAGGGGTATTGCACTCCTATGCTTGTCTACACTTGTCTGTCTTCGTCCTTGCTCAGACTTGCCCTTTTGATTTCACTGGCTTTAAGCCAGTTCCATGGCACATGAAGATTAACTATGTTGATTTTTACCAGGCTGACCCTAATGGGAGATAAGTTTTCTCTGAAGATGTTGGGGGAGGAGTTGGGCTATTTAAGGACTGACCACAATACGAGCATTATTTGTCAAATTTATTGCTATCTATTTCACATTAAAGGAAAGAAATTTATTACTTATAAAATTGTCTCAAATTAATATTCTACACAATTATACAGCACTTCTAGAGCCTGGTTTTGATCCAATGGTTGGGTTCTCTTTTGGTAACATGTTTTGAAATATGAGGAGCAATTAGGACACACAGTATTTTGCTAGGAATTAGAAAGCTACATTTTCATTTAAGACTCTGATGCTTTAAGGCATAAGCAGAATTTATAACTTACAGAACTTGTTTTAACATCTGTGAAATGGACAATTAGATTTCTTGTTTTCAAATCTGAAACTCAAATAAACAACCTAAAACCATGTTTCCTGGGCATTGTAAAATATTTATATAAAAGTCAGTGATTTGGGGTACTTTTTGACTAATAGTTTAGTGGAATAAATAAATAGAGTAAATGCATAAATTCATAAATATCATGCAAATAGAAGATAAGTTGTAGTAAAAAAAATGTTAAAATCCCATAGGAATACAAGGTGGTAGATGTTGTTGAAAGTGAGACTGATGTTAATAACTTGGGTGGAAGACATTACAAATTTAGGCTATTAGTCATAGGAATATGAGCAAACAAAAAATGTAAATATAGGAGCGATGTAATTCTATAGAAATAAAATAAAGATGGTAAGTTTTGGATGGTTCTATAAGGTGAGTATAGGAGCTACATAAATCAGTTATCTTCCCATTTCTAAAATCCAGAAAAGAATTAACAAGCCCCAAACAGGGCTGCCAATAGAGAAAGAAAGAGACAATAGTTCTGTAAGTTATTGTTAGTTGATAAACCACCTCACAATGAATACAGGAAAGTATAATTACTTCTCATCAATGCATGGGTTGGCTGAATGGTCCAATTCCTTGGGTTCATTCCCAAGGTTACACTGACATGTTGCATCACAGCACGGAGAACAAGCTCAAGGTACATGTTGTGGAAAGGTGCATAGCTTAGCAAGACTTTGAGCCACATTTGCTGGTACCGTTGGTTAAATAAGTCACATGACTAAGTGTATCAAATGGAAGAGGTGAGTTAGACTGTACTTTGGCATGAGAAGAGTGGTAAGTGCTTTTGACAAGTGTCTATCACAGATGGCGGGAGAGGGAAATGATATTTGAAGGAAAATGAGATGTGATAAATAAAAGGAGAGAAGATTAAGGATGTCAAGGGGGGAGATATAGTGGTGTATGAATGAACAATGAAGACAAAAGTTGAGTTTGGTTGGTAATTGAACAGGGGATTGGATTTGAGCATTTGAGACCATGCTAAAATTGCTGCCTGTGCAGGTGGAGTTCAGACTAAGAATATAGAAATTGAGGTTAGACTGGATTGTAGTGGAGATAAAAATTTGCATATTATTGGATTATAGATCTGCAATGTCACAAAGAAGGATTAGATTTTTCATACCTTTTTATCTTACATCTTCTCTTTAAAAAGTATGAGTGGTCATGCAGGTGAGATGATACAGCACCATCATCTGACACATGTGAACAACTTAGGCACAGAAGTTTCTGGAAGCTGATTTGGTTCTGAGGGATGTTTCTTTTTTTTTTTGTATGTTGGCCACAAGAAAGAGGGATTGTGGAGTCAAGATAAAATTAAAATTTCAACTATTATTTTGAATTGCTTTCTTTTTCAGTTTCATCAGTTTTTGCTTAAAGAAGCAGAAAGATTATTACAGCATTTATTTCTACAATGGGAAAATTAAAATCATCCATGGTTCGACAGCAAGTAAGCTGTGGAAGCAGAACTTGCACTTACGTTGTCTCACTCTCAAGCCTATATACTCTTCCTTTTGTGAATGGACATTCTCTCCCCTGTTGACATCCCTACCTACAGTGGAACACTTTTGTACTCATGAACCTTTATGGACCTACTATGTCCAACCAGGCCTCACCTCCTAAAGTTTCCATCAGCTACTAGAACAGCACCACCAGCTGGGAACCCAGTATCCAACACATGAAGCTATAAATGGCACATTATGCTCAAATCATAGCATTCTGAGCTTTACAACTTTAACCAAAATGCCTGAGAAAACAAGTTCAAATTATTTGGCTCATACTTTCACATTTCCTCAAATGGATGTTTGGGACTGTGCACTTACAGAGGCAGAGGTTCTTCACCTCATGGTGGGTAGACAGCCAGAAAATGGAATAAATCTAGTCACAGGAAATAAATCTAGTCAAAGGCAGACTATAATGGAAATACATCTAGAGTTTTCTCTTCACCTTTTAAAAACATTTTTCAGTTTTACATTTTACTCCAGTTTCTGGTCTCACGTTTTACTATTATTATTTTTCACTTTTGCTTACTTTGACTATGGTCTACATTTTTCTGGTTTCCAAGGTATATTTACAATGTCTATATGTTTGCCTTCAGTTTTTAGAAGTATTCAGGAGTTTTTGTTTTGTTTTGTTTTTAAAGAGGAGCAATTTTTCAGCTGTCTTTCTGTTCCTGGTTTCTAGTATAGTTCAGCTACGGCATGAGAGCAAACATTGCATGATTTTGATTTCTTTTTGATTTGCTAATTTGTTCTTGATGGATCTGAGTGTGGTCCTCATTTATTAATGTTCTGTATGTGGTTGAGAGCTATAATCTGCTCTTGTTAGATGAAGTAGTCTATAGGTGCCAAGTTATCTACTTGCTCAAGGGGGGTGGTGTTGAGGTATTTGCTTACTCTGTCTTCTCAATCTGTGTACTTCTAAAAAAGAGGTTCTAATTTACAATTGTAGATTTACATAATTTTTTAGCTCTTTTGTTTTTTTCCCCTACAGATTTTGATACTCTGGTGCGTTCTCATAATTTTTAAGTATTGTTTTGTCTTCTTAGAAAATTGTCCTCTTATCCTATTGGGACTCTAGATGAGAGAAGCAAGGGAGAATGGCAAAGTAGAAGGATCCAGAGGGCCCTAGAAACCTACAAGAAGAACATTATGATAGGCAGATTTGGGCCCAGGGGTCCTGCTCAAACTATGACACCAGCCAAGGACAATACAGGCAATAAACTTCAACCTCCTATCCAGATCTAGCCAATGGACAGGACATTCTCCACAGTTGGGTGGAGAGTGGGGTCTGACTTTCACATGTACTCTGGTGCCTCATATTTGACCACGTCCCCTGAATGGGGAGACCTGGTGGCACTCAGAGGAAGGATAGCAGGGTACCAAGAAGAGACTTGATACCCTATGAGCATATACAGGGGGAGGAAGTCCCCCTCAGTCACAGTCATAGGGGAGGGGAGTAAGGGGAAAATGGGAGGGAGGGAGGAATGGGACCATACAAGGGATAGGAAAACCATTGAGATGTAATATGAATAAATTAATAAAATGAAAAAAGAAAAGTGTCCTCTTTAGCATTTTGCGAAACTCTCCTATTTTTCTGACAATTTTTCTATTTTTAGTTTATTGAAAATGCATTTTTCATATAGTGTATTCTTATTACAATTTCCCCTTCCCCATCTCCTCTCAGTCCTTCCCTTCCATCCAAACCCATACTTTTTCTTTCTCTTTTTATAAAAAGGTCACCTAAACTAATAAAATAAGATAAAACAACAAACAAGCTGTAATAGCACAAAACAAACCAACAGATAAATAAACAGAAGAGAAAGTACTGAAGTAAAAGCACAAGATATATATATATAGACACAGAGACACACATGTTCACATACCATCTGCTAAAATTTTCAGTTAGATTTGTAAATAGATGTAAAGAATTTTTGCATTTTGTTTTTAGAGAAATTGCTTTATAGAGCACTTTTTATTGCGTTTTTAAATCTGGTTTTAATATATGGAAATACAGGCTTTACAGAATGAGCTTAGCAGTGTACTGTTCTTTCTTCTTTTAAAAGAAATATTCATTGATTGAATGTGCATGGGTATTTTGCCTGCATACGTGTCTCTGTACCACATGCGTACCTTGTAGCCACAGAGACCAGAGCAGAGCATCAGATCTCCTACAATGGGAGCTACAGACAACTGTTCGCTGTTATGTGGGTGCTGGGAATCAAACTTAGGTCTGCTAAAAGAGCTTTTAAAATTTTTTCAAGAGTTTACGAAGTTGTGATCATATAGTCATTTAGACCAATAATGTTGACTATGTTATATATGTATGTATGTATATATGTACATATACATACATACATATATATACACACATATGTATGTGTATATATATATATATATATATATAATTTTGATGTTGTGATTTTTTTTCATGCCCATGCATCATTTTTGATATCTCTTCTGTTATAATTTGGGGATCCTATTATTGAAAAGCCTTCATTTGAGGGTTCACTCTCTAGAGCTACTCAGAGAGGGCAAAATAAACTTTTATGACAGCAACAACATTAATCCTTACAATATAAAGAAATACACTTAAAATCAATTAGAGTGCATCAATAGTCTATGGAGACTGGCAAGGCTATTGCAGTGTGTGTACAGACTGGTGGGATGAATGTAAGAGCCATTCAGAGTGTTCACTACCACTGCCCAATTATTAATTTTTTTTTAAAAATTGGACTTATACATTTTATTTTATGTGTATGGTTGTTTTTTAATACATATGTGTGTATTCACCACATGTGAGCCTGGTGCCAGTGAATCCCATGGAACTCGAGTCACAGATGATTGTGAGCCACCATGTGGGTGTTGGGAACTGAAACTCGGTCCTCTGAGAGTACAGGAAGTGCTCTCAACCTCTGAGCCATTGCTGTAATGTTTTTACATTCATAAAATAAAAATACCGCTAAAAGATAAAGAAAGAAACACAGCAGGGGACATGCATGGAATGCTGGGGCAGTTTCTTTCTGGGTCCTCAGGTTATGGATGGCAGTTACATACCTGGGTGTCTGCTAACTGACATTGCAGACAGGCATGCTTCCTATGTTTGCTTCATATTAGGTGTCTGATGCTAGCTAGACCTGTCTTCTCCTTAACGCTTTTCCCTCTCTGTGTGTACTAGAGGCCTCTGCTGATCCTGCTTTGCTTTGCAGTCTGTGGGAAGATCAGGTCCTCTTTGATCTGTACAGGTGGAAGAGCTGACTTCATGGCTCCAGACTTCCTAAGTATTATTGTGCTGCTGCAGGTCACAGCTGTGTATATCCAGAGGATGGCTGGAGCTTCAGCGTTCTCAAGTTGTACAGTACACAGGTGGCTCCAAGGCTGACCTCCCTGCTGACCTGCTCGGCTCTATGAAGCCCGAAGCTTGTTTTCTGGTCTCAGTCTTAAGGGTGAAGCTATCTTCCCCACGACACCTGAGTATCTGGGCTGATCCTCCTGTACCCTGTGTTTGTTTTTTTGGCGCGTCAGTGTCTTTTTTATCCATACTGCTGTGATTTTGCAAAGCTTTATTCTCTGTCTTCAGGACAGAGGTTTTATCTTTTCCATATTCTGACTCTTCTTACATTAAGGCACATAAAGTTAGTTTCTACTTCACAAAAATTTACCCAGAAGTTCCAACATGCTGGTCCCTTAAGCTTTTTGCTTTTCCTCTCTACTGTTTAGTGTGCCTTGCAGTCTTGTTGAAATGAAAACATGATATAGTGAGTGAATGGAGCTCCAGTAAGTGGGCATTATTGGTATGCCTGTAAGATGCAGGGGAGGAAGGTATTTTATGAGCCAGTGATTTGGCCTCAGGCATTTGGGAAGCCTCCCACCGTGAACACAGCCCACATTTCTCTTCCTTTATGCATGCTACTCACCATAGCTATTACGAGCTGCTTAGATATGGCTGAAGTTGGATACTTTCCTTCCCCCAACTTGGCTAGGGCACCAGTAGAATGACTTGTAGTAAGATATGTTTCTTAAGAACTGAGCTTATGAAGAAGAAAGTGCTCTGGGCACCCTTAAAATGGTTATATCTGACCCTCCTTCCTCCTCTCCTAAGCTGGTATGAATGAGAATGTCCCCTCTTTGCTCATACTTTTGAATATTTGGTCTCCAGGTGGTGGAACTGTAAATGCAGGATTTGGAGGGGTGGCCTTATTAGAGGAGGTGTGTCACCAGGGATCGTGGGAGAGCTCTGAGGTTTCAAAAGACTCATATCATTGCCATTTTGAGTTTGTGCTGTCTATCTCCTGTTTGTAGTTTGAGACGTGAACTCCCAGCTGTTTCTGCCACCATGCCTTCCGTCCACCATTATAAGTTCTAATATCTGGAAATATAAGTTCAATTCAATTCTTTCTTTTATAAGTTGCCTGTGTTATAGTGCAATAGGAAACTAACTGATACATCACACCATTCCTTCTCTAGTGAGAACCTCATGGAGGTTATTTCTCTGTTGTTCATTGTGAGGACCTGGTAGGAGTCCTAGAGTAAAACTCATGACCTGTGAGAACTCTTTGCTTCTATTTTCCCAAAATTTTCATTTTTATTGTTAAGAAGAAATAGTAATCGTTTTGTATTTGTAGGAAGTATACTTTGCAGTCTAATGCACTCCTACCTGGACTATTTTGGCCTGCTTAAACAACTTTTATACCCTTCATGTATGTGAGAACACACAAACGTAGAAAAGAGGGATTCTATTAAACTAAGGAGCCCACGAATAGCAAGTCCTCAACGGTTCCTGCCTCACAAATATGTCTGCCAGACATATTGGGCCAGAAGGCTGAAGATGATGGTCCAATGTTATAGAGAATTTTGGGTGACTGTTCAGGCATCAAATTGTCTCTGTCATTTTTTTTTCACTTTTGAAGCTGCACTTCCTGTTTACTCAGGTTATTAATTTTATTCCTTCTCAAGTCTCTGACGGAGTTGAAGACCAGATAGTTTAGTTGTACAATCAAGCTTAGTTGTTTAGGTGTTAAGAAGTTTTTAGGTCTAGATAGATGTTTTAAGTTGATAGAGATGAGATATGATAGATATTGATTTACATTCAGAATTTTAGACTCACCAAGAAGTGAAAGATGTTTTCTTCAAGACTGACAAATACAAATGGACGAAACACTATGAATGTAACATTAATGTAATTCCTGATTGTTTCATGCTGTATGCAGTTTATTTTATATATGTATAATAATATAAATGTATATGTAAAAAATAAAAATAATAATACCCCCATATCCCCTGAAAGTAAGAATTCTCCTCTCACACATTAATGGGTTTATGCCCAAGGGAAATGAAAACAATGTAGCCAAGAGCCACTTGAGCCGTGTATGTGTGTGTGTGTGTGTGTGTGTGTGTGTGTGTGTGTGTGTGTGAGAGAGAGAGAGAGAGAGAGAGAGAGAGAGAGAGAGAGAGAGAGA
>OU015752.1:27158044-27171345 GCA_907169655.1 Acomys percivali
GAGAGAGAGAGAGAGAGAGAGAGAGAGAGAGAGAGAGAGAGAGAGAAACAGAGAGAGATACTTTGATAAGTAGGTTAGTAGGTTCTCGCCTTCCACCATGTGGGTTCCAGGGATCAAACTAGGTGTAGCAAGCTCTTCCATCTGTTGAGCCATCTTGCCAGCCCCAGAGAAGAACTCCTCTAGTAATTCTTTCTAAATATGTTTATTTTTCTTCATTGTACACAGTAAGTAAGTAAGTAAGTAAGTAAGTAAGTAAGTAAGTAAGTAAGCAAGCAAGCAAGCAAGCAAGCAAGTAAGTAAGTAAGTAAGTAAGTAAGTAAGTAAGTAAGTAAGTAAATACAATGAAAATAGTTTCTCACAAAGAATCAAACTACCAGAAGAAAATTGCTACATAGGGACTGGCGAGGAGATGGCAAATAACAAATATTTAGGTGCACACAGCAGACTATAGACCATTTTACTCTTGGTTTAAAAAACTAGGTTTTGTGATTGATGAAAAAATAGCATTATTTGAAGATTTTCATTGTAAACTGTAATGGAACAGGGCGGGGGCAGGGAGGCTCAGGGGAACTTCATAGTGACTAAGGTTTCAGAGTGCCAGGTTCTTTGCTAAATTATTGATTTTAGCAGATATGAAGTTGTGTTTGTGATACCTGAGGCAACCACTGACAAAGCAACACAAATTAATATTGTCAAAATATGATAGATTGCCATGGAACAGCAAAATAAATCTGCATAACCCTAAAGCAAGAAGAAAAGGATGATTAGAGGGGCAATCACCACCACCACCACAACCTGAACAATAAAACAGATCATAAAATCAGGTGTCTAAAGACAGCAGCAGCAACACCACATGCAAATAGTCTAAGAGAATTAGGGTATTCTCAGAAGTGAATCAGATCTGTTTTCTTTAGTAAGTTCACTTAAAAAGTAACATAATAGATTAAAAATAAAGGGAAGAGAGAGCTGTAAGTTCTCCAAAGAGGACTGAGTGGCTGAGTTAGTACCATCCAAGGCAGTTTGCATAGCAAACAGGAATCATCCATAAAGAGCTGTGTCACATGGTACTCAACCAACCCATCTAAGACACAAAAGAACCTAAATGTAGTTTAAATTTATACAGGTATGTATTGAAAACACTGAAAGAAACTGGCTCTACCTATGCATCTTCATATTTACCTATATTATCTTCTAGACATCTACTTATCTACCATCTATTTGTTATTGATCTATCTGTATATCATCTATCATTATTTGACCTATCAAATAAGCAAACTAGTAAAATAATAACCAAGACATATGAACAGAGTTTAGAGAAAATTCATTGAGTCATTTGCAGTGTGAGTATGAACTTATCAATGACAGTGCTTCCGTAGTCATCATTTCATTTTATTCTACAGTCCACATTTTCATTTTTAAAAATTTTTTCTTTTATTTTTGATATTATAATGTAATTCTATCATTTTCTGTCTTCTTTCCTCTACCAAAGCCTCTCATATGCTTCTCCTTGCTCTCTTTGAATTTCATGGCATTTTCAAATTAATTGTAGTTACATGCATACATTTTCTTTTTGTAAAAGAGTAGAACTGCCATTTTCTTATAATTTATAATATAGGATATCATTTCCTCACTCTTTTTTGAAAATTAAACTATTACAGGTTTTAAACTGGTGACTGGTTATACTTTTTCAGGGCGTGATTAAGCCAATCTATTAATAGTGACCAAACTGGGAGGTTGGCCATGCATCTGACTTCAAAGTCTACGTGGCATTATCTTGACAATCATTCACATATATTTCAAGGAATGCAACAGGCGGAGTGAAAGGAGGCTTGACCATTCTGCAAGGTCCACAGCATGTGGCTGAGAGATCTACCCCTGCAGCCTTATCTCCTGCGATCCAGGGGCTCCCAAGAGCTTTCTTCTTCTCTATCAGCTCCACTGTTTTGACTGTTGCAGAGAGGTACCTAAAAAATGACTGTAGGAGCCAGTGGGAATAAATCCAAGATGTCAGATGTGGATTTCTTGTGGAATATAATGAATATAATTACTAGACTATTAAATAAAAAAATGAAAAACAGAACTATTACTTCTGGATTGCCTTTTATTTGTGTTTTTACATTCAGTTTCTAAATTGAAGCTACTGCTACATATAGTGTTTGGTTCTCAAAAGATTTCAGTGACATTTTGTGTGTCTTCTATCGTTTGATTCTAAAATTAAGTCTTGTTTGGGATATTAGATCCTTGCAGCAACCTAAAATTACAAAGAACATATAAGTAACTGAATAATTGGACCAGCCACCCTTCATCGTTAATAGATGAGTTAGTTTCCCCTTGAAGCAGTGCAACTCAAGGTGATATAATAATATGTTTTTCAAATGTTAGAATTTTCCAGAGCTCTGACTTTTTTCATATATCTTTAAACAAACAAAACCAGAAAAAACATGAAACCGGGACTTCATTTTGAGAAAACATGAAACTCAAAAGCACTTTATATGCCTCACAAGCTGTTTTACAGTTTCAGATGTCTACTTGGAAAAATAAATTCACCTGAGTAGTGCTTTCAAGGAATGTTTTTGGGTAGTGATGAATTTGGGTAATTACAGGTTGAGTTTATGTCCTGGTGAGTTAGAAAAGCTCCAGAGTCAAGACTGATGTATTCTTTCCACTACAATGTTCTGACAGAGTTCTAAGACTAACATATAGTTGGTCATCCCACTTCACTTTGTTCAAACATGCATCTCTCACAGAGAAAACTTCTTGCAGCTAGGCCAAGGGAGCACACACGGAGAAAACACAACTGAAAGGTGAGAAATTAAAAATAGGCTTGAAGAAGGCAATAAAAAGGGGAGGAGTGTTAGCCTTCCAAAGCAAGCCTATTGTTCTAACCCCAGATGATCATAAATCTGGGTTCAGCCTTTCATAGACTCAAAGGGTCAAGGAAATCTAAGTCGTCTTTGGGATATTAGATCCTGGGCAGCGACCTAAAATTACCAAGCAACACATAAGTAACCGAATAATTGGGCCAGCCACCCTTCAACATTAATAGATTAGTTAATGTCTCCCCTTGAAACAGTGCAACTCAAAGTGACAGCTGCCTCCCCTGGAGGTAACCTGAAGACGATGAAGAATCCACTGGGTTCGTGCAACTTCATTCTCATCAAAGACAAATTCTCATTCACACAAGCGCTCTCATGAGAGGAGCAACCTCATGCTAACCTGTGGATGAGAACTAAGACAGTTGACATCCATGGAATTGTTTACTTTCAAACTGTGTTTGAAGGCTTAAAATATATCAACTACAGGAATCCTAAAGCAAGTATGAGCTACCTTGTGATTAGCCAGGGGAAAATGAGCAAAGGGGGGGGGGGTTGGAGGGGGACCTATCAGAATTCTAAAGGACTACTGCTCTAAAAATAGGAATAAAAGAGCAAAGAGATCCTTTTTCCTGGTTTAAATTTCAGTGAAAAGGCATTAGATCACCAGTAAAGAAAGAACCGATGTAAAATAATAGTCCTAGGTGTGGTTCATGTGTGCATTTTGATGGGGAAAAACTATTAAAATTTAACAAAGCGAGGCTGGAGATGACTTAGTTGGTAGAAGAGCTTGCTTCTCTTGTAGAGAATTCAAATTTGACTCCCAGGGGCCTCAGAACCACATGTAACCCCATCTTCAAGGAGTTTAGCACTTTCTTCTGGCCTCCTCTCAAATAAAAATAAAACAAATATTTACAAATATTAACTAGGCCTTTAATGAGACACTTTGACCTACACAGCATGCCATTTATTATTATAGAAGTTTTCAAACATTAACATACTATCCATCTAAGAAGTTCCTCTGCAAGGCTGTTGTTAATTACAATAAATAAGGTTACCAAAATAAGTAAATAGTTACCTCCATTTTCAACAATTCTCTTTGTACAAATAGAAATTTCCAGTATTATATCAAGGTACTTATCTATCTAGTTATCAGCAGAAGCTTTTCTTGAGTGCAAACATTAATCCATTCTGTCAATCATGAATATGTATACTATCCTGTTCTGAGAAGAGAAACTATTGCTTTTACCATCTTGGCTATACCTTTATAGGTCTGTATAGGAGGGCCTATGCCATAGCTAAAAGTGGCATTTGCTCAAGTAGTTAAAAGCTTATTTGCTGTGTCAAGTCCTCCTATACTCCTCCCAACCCTAGATCTTACTTTGACAATCTTCGCTCTTTGGTTTTCATCTTTTTAAGTTCACAAACATCACGGAGTGGATAATTTTGATGATGCTTTGGTATTTTGTGTAGGAAAACACAAAAACACAGTTCGCTATGCTCCCTTTCCTCTCTTTTGGATGACAATGTATATTCTATGCCATTGTACGTTGGAAGTATGTGATCTGTTAGTGATTTGATTTTATAAGGGCTACAGTTAAGAGAGTCTCAGAGGACACGGAACATTGGTCCTTTAAATGGTGTTGAGAATCTGATAGACTATGGGGACCTTTGAAATTGGACTGAATGCATTTTTTGCATTATGATATTCCCATGAGCCTATAGGGGCCAGGGCTTGTAATGTGGTGGTTTGAATAAGAATGACCTTCCCCATAGGCTCATATATTTAAATATTTACTCATCAGGGAGTGGCACTACTTGAGAAGAATTAGGAGGTGTGGTTTTCTTATAGGAAGTGGGCTAATAGGGGCGGGCTTTGGGGTTTCAAAAGCTCAAGCCAGGTTCAGTGTCACTTTCTTCCTGTTGCCTGCAGATACGGATATAGAACTATCATCTTCTTCTTTGGTAACATGACTTCCTGTGTGCTGCCATGCTTCCTGCCAAGAACATACCCTCTGAACATACCCTCTGAAACTGTAAGCAAGCTCCCAATTAAATGTTTTCTAAGAGTTGCCTTGGCCATGGTGGCTCTTCCAAGCAACAGAGCGCTGATTAAACAGGGGTAAATATTATCCATGGTAGTTTGTCTGCCATCTCTTTTTGATTTTTCAATTTCAGCATGTGCTTTTTGTATTCTACACTAAGCAGTGTAAGCAACTTAGGCTTCTCTGGGGGCAAGGCAATGTTTTATTATAGCTGCCTTCTCCCTGCGCCAACTGTACTGTTTACCAATGAGCATAGAGAACAGGGTGAGTGACTGCTCCAAGATTGTGAGATGCAGGAAAGTATCTCTAAAAGTAAAATGATTTTATTCTGATGGCCTATAAAATATCTGAATGAATTGTAGTTTCTTTCTAATTTTTTTAAAAAGTGGTGAAATAACATAATTATTGTAATTCTGTCATTCCGCCATGCATAGTCATTCATATCAAATACACAACAGGTACATCCATGTGCATGGGGAGCCATACATGCCTGTAAGAATATATTAAAGTATAATAAAAAGGTTTACACACTCACACCAATGCCATAAAAAAGCAGCAAATCATATTATAATTGATTAAAAAACTGAGGTTCTGGATTTGGAGAGAGAAGTTCTACCCATGAATAATGTTCCATTTTATCCAAGTGAGTTTAGAGCAATGCTATGTTTAGGAAGACACTACAGTAGCACACATTAAAAATCATGTTCTAGTCTGATAGGTACCAGGAAATCTGGAAAGTGAGAATTTTGTTCTGCTAAGCTAGGAGAATATGGTAAGGAAACAGAGAGGAATCATCTCTCAAATGTTTCATAGGATCGTGGAGATGAAAATCGGGTTGCAGTCAGATAAAAATGCCAGAAATAATGGACTTACCTACCACGTAGTTAATTTTGAAATAAGGTTTGAAACAGAGCCATCAGGTAATAATTTTGTTAATATTGCATGTCCCCACAACAACTTTTAAAGAATCTCTATGTTTGGATATCTTTAAGTGTAGAGATGAACCTGATCAAATAAATGAACAATAGAGTTGTAAGCCATGCTGAGCAAGCCACTAAGCAGCACTGCTCTGTGGCCTCTGCACCAACTCCTGCCTCCAGGTTCCTGCCCTGTTTGAGTTCCTGCCCTGATTTCTTACCATGATGGACAGTGATATGGAAGTATAAGCCAAATAAACCCTTTTCGTCAACTTGCTTTTGGGTCATGGTGTTTCGTGGCAGCAACAGGAACCCTAGCTAAGACAGCTGGTAACTCACAGTTAAATGTATCAGTAAGCTAGACCTTCTCTCTGAACTTCATGCTATTATATCCTACCATTTCTCTAAAAAATATTTTTCTTTGACTTATTTATCACTTTTTTGTGAATATGCGTGCAATTGTGGTACAGCATATTTGTGCAGGTCAGAGGGCAACTTAAGTGAGTTGGTTCTCTGCTTCCATTATGTGAGTTTTAGGGATCAGACTCAGGTCTGAGTCTGGGAAGAGGGTTGGTGGTGAGTGACTCTATTTAGTAGGTAGCTTGCTACCACTTGACATTGCTTTTTGATGTCTGATGTTAATCTCAAAATTGCTTCTTTCCTAAACTTATCTAGTTTACAACCATTTCATTTACCAATAATTTACCATCACATCTAGTGACAAAATGGCAGTTGCTCAGGTTCATTTTTGAATTCTGTTTCCTCAGTTTTGACTCCTCTGTCATTTTTGAATCTCCTAAACAATTTATTTAGAATCCTAATGTGTATCTTTTCATATTCTACCACAGTTAAGAGAAATTCTTATGACCTTCTGTGATAGAGTCTTTGTCTGGACCCTTATAGTTTTTATTTGGCTTTATATCTGGATGTTTCAATGGCATCCTAACTGGTCTTCTCATTTGTACCTTTATGAACATTTCCTGGCTGTTCCATTTTCAATACAGTAGGATTTTGAAAATTGGAGTAATTATCTGTCAAAACCTTGTTGTTGGTCTTTATTTTGGTATATAATGAAAAAGCAAAATCGAAGCAGAAGGATATTTAAAAACATGGAAGTTTGATGAGTGAAGGAGCTTGAGCAAGTTTATCCTTACAGACAAGACATGGTTGAAAGCCACTGTAACAGTTAAAGAGGATCCTGGTGCTTTTCACTGGGACAACAGGACAGTCACACTCAGCAAATTTTCCCTTTTATAAGAATATCAGTTCCTTTGAAATAATAGACACCACTCAAAGGACTCCATGTTTCCTGGAGAGCAGTTGCTTAGTGAAGCCAATGTAGCTGTGATGTGAGGAGAACTGGCTTCTAGCCTGAGTTCCAGAAGGACTTGGCAGAATCATCCGGATAAAACTGGTTTTGTAGCCATAGAAGACCCAGACTAGGGAAGACATTCGAGTCTTGTATCACAGTTCTAGAGAGTTCTAGCTTCTGAAATCAGACTGGATGTACTTTGTGTTATAAGATGGCTATGAGCCCATAGGAACAACAGGTAGCTTGGTTATCGCATAAAAGCTCCTTAGGTCAGGCAGAGTCAGAGTCCCTGCACAGAGTCTTTGAGAAGCCACTGCATGAAACTGTAAAGGTGACGCTTAGGCTGCAATGGAGACATGATGATGTTAGAGATATGAGAACCATGGAGTGATGCCCAAGGAGGCTGTAGGCAAGAAGGGAGGCCAGCAAGGGAAGAGGGTGTGCATGTGGCAGGCGGTAGAACTGAAGGATAAACCTACCCATCTTCACTGGAGTCCAGATAATTGTATCATGTGCTTTAGTTGTAGGACATGGAGTCTGCATGGTTTGCTGTTTATCCCACTGGGTTTTCTTCCTGTTTTGGTCCACTAGCTCTTTGCTATACTCCCATCCTTATCATTTGTCATGGAAATGTTTCTTCCATGTCATCATATAATGGAAATATGTAGCTTGTTTTTTATAGGAATTACAATTAAGGGTTTTCCTTCAATAGCAGATAAAACTTGGCATTTGGACTTTTAAACAGTTGGAACTGTTAATGGCTATGATGACTCTTGAAGTTGCACTGAATGAATTTTGCATTATGAGATGGCTATGAATGTAGGGGGACAAGGGGTTATGGCTTAAAAGTGACTGTTCAAACATCAAGCTGAAAAGTGAGAGAGTTGGTTAATGTTGATTATCAATGTGACAAGACTTAGGATCACCATAGATTCAAATATCTGGGTACACCTGTGAGGGATTTTCTAGGTTAGGGTAACTGAGGTGGGAAGGTACCAAGCCATGGGGTGGGACTGGACTGAATAAAAGTAGAATTGAGCAGCTTTATCCATTTCTCTCTGCTTTGTGGATTCAATGTGATTGGTGGTTGAGGGTTATTGCCACCATAAAGTCTCCATCATAATGACCTGCACCTTTGAACTCTTATACAAAACCAACCCTCCTTTCTTTAAGTTGTGTTCCTCACGTGTTTTGTCACCACAAGTAACAAATACAAGCTGCATTAATTTTCCTATGCGATGTTAACTTCTGACCTCCTACCCTACCCAGTATTTCTCACTTCCTCTTTACAGTATTTTCTTAAATAGACATTTATTATGTATTAGTTACTTTTCTCCTCATTGTGTCAATATATTTGACAAAAGCAACTTGCTGAAGGAAGGATTTATTTTGGCTTCTAAGTACAGTATAGAGGGGAAGATATGACCTCAAAAACACGACACAATTGAATTCTGTGGTGTTTTGAATGAGAATGGTTTCCATAGGTTCATATATTTGCATATATGTTTCCTGTTGGTGGAACTGTTTGGGAAGGATTAGGAGGTGTGGCCTTGTTAGAGGAGGTGTGTCCCTGGGAGTAGCCATTGTTGAGGTTTTGAAAGACTCTCATCATCTTGAGTTAACTCTCACTGACTCTTGGTTGTGACTGAAGATGTGAGCTCTCAGCCTCTGCTCCAGTGCCATGTTGTTACCATGTTGCCTGCCATGATGCTCACAGACTTTAAGTCTCTGAGATGTAAGCGCACATTAAATTCTTTCATAAGATGCCTTGGTTCTGATGTGTTATCATAACATCAGAAAAGCAACTAAGACGGGCATATTGTATCTGTATCCGGAAAGCAAAAAGAGCGTTTAGGAGATGGCTCAGTGGGTAAAATGGTGATGCATACCTAGCACTCACTTAAAAAGCCAGCTGTGGTGGTGCATGCCCTAGTTGGGCAGAGAGAGCTGATCCCAGGAACTTGTTGGCCACCCATTATAGCTGAAACATGGAGCTTCCAATTTGGTAAGAGATACATTTCAAAAATAACATAGGATGGAGACCAATAGAGGAAGATTCTGTGTTTTACACACACATGGTCAGGCAAGTGTACCAGCCCACCCACATGCAATTGTGTAACACACACATGGGGGAGAAAAAATAGGAATTCTGGTGCTCCATTCTCTTTCCTCTTTTCCCCCTCATATTCATGTCAGGACCCCTGTCCCTGGGATGATGCTGGCCATATTTAAGGTGGGTCTTCTTTCCTCTCTGGAAACACCCACAGAGACAGTGCAGCAGTCTGGTTGGTTCCCAAGAGATTTTACATCTGCGTAAGGTACAAATGAAGATTCACTGTCACATGCCACCTTAAAAAAAAATCCTAGATAATTTACTAACATTTCCATTGTCTTTTCCAACTTTAAAGCAAGGATATTTTTCCTGTCTCTTTCATAGATGAAGCATGTAGAACAGTTCCTGTCATTTTGTAGGTACTCAATTATATATATATATATATTTTTTTTTTGAGCAGATGGACATAAATGTAAGTTTGCATAATATTAACTCAATTTTCAAAGATAATGTCTGAGTTTCGATGGTGTGGTGGCTTGACTAGGAATGGCCCCCATAGAGTCATGTGTTTGAATGCTTGACCCATAGGGAGTGGCACTATTAGGGGGTGTGACCTTATCGGAATAGGTGTGGCCTTTTTAGAGGAAGTGTGTCATTTTGAAGACTTATAGCTCAATCTCTGCCCAGTGAAGCTCAAGTCAGTCTTGTGGATCAAGATGTAGAACCCTCAGGCTCCTCCTCCAGCACCATGTCTGCCTGCACGTTGCCATGCTTCCCACCATGGCCAAAAGCAGCTTAGAAGGGGGAAGAGTTTATCTGACTTATGCATATAGTCAGTCAGCCATCAAGAGAGGCAGGGTAGGAGGCCAAAACTGAAGCAGAGACCATGCAGGAGGGGCTGCTTATTGCCTTGCTTTAAGTGGCTTATTCTGCTTGCTCTCTATATAACCCAGGATCACCTGCTCTGCGGTCGCGCCACCCACAGCAAGCTGTGCTCTCCCACACACCAGTCATTAATCAAGAAAAATTCTCCACAGTCTTGCCTACAGGCCAGCCTGATAGAGGCATTTTCTCATTTGTGGTTCTCCTTCAACTTGACCAAAAACTAAACCAGCTTAGCATTTAAAATGAGCCTTTAAGGAGCAGCACATTTCCTAACAAAATGCTAGACTTCGGTTTTGGATACTATGCTGCCATCTAATGCAGTAAATATAAATTGCATAACTGTCCTCCTCTGCTGTTTCCGCTACTGCAGTTTCTTCAGGATTATGTCTAACTTTGATGGAATCACAAAGACTCGAGGCAAAGGTTAACTAGTAAATTTTGATCCAGATCTTTAATTGCGTGCACGTAGAAGCATGCCAACAGGTCTCTTGAAGTGGGAGAGCACCCTGGGTACAAAGCTAAAGCAGAACAATTACAAATGTGTTCTCCCTACTTCAAATACAATTTGCATAGGGAAATGCAACAAATAACTTGGAGGGTTACATTTATATTTACAAAATAAACTTCTGGTTTGACCTCGTACTGACCTGAACCATGGGGGGATTTCTTTGCCGTAAAATAGAGCCTAAAGGGAAAATTTGCAAGTGACTCAGGGAGGGGAAGTGAAAAACTTTATTTTGTCTGTACACCTGGGCCTCCAAATGGCTTATCAGAGGCTAGACTTTCAGGAGTTGGAGGCCACAGTGGGTTTTTACTGTGAAGTGTCTTTTCATGAAATGCTACAAAGGACTAAAAGCATGGTGAAGCTTTGCTATGGCAAGTGGAGGTATTGGGGCATAGATTTGGTCACATTGGCTGATAATGCAGAAAGATTTTTTTTTTTCTGAGACAGGGTTTCTCTGTGCAGCCTTGGCTGTCCTGAACTCACTTTGTAGACCAGGATGGCCTCGAAGTCACAGAGATCCACATGCCTCTGCCTCCGCCTCCCACAGGGCTGGCATTACTGAGGTGCGCCACCATGTCCAGTTTATCCAGCAAGATTATGGAAGAAATGAATGAAGATGCAGTAATAACTTACAATGTCTATGATCTGTCATTTTTTACTTGCTATGCAGATGTAAGAAATGGCATCTTAAAAAGTTTCCTTTATTTACAGACTATAATATAATGTTTATATTATTCTTTATGATGCTAATGTTAACTTTTTTTGCTTATTCTGAAGAATCACTGTGAAATCTCTATCCCTTTGCGATTGACAAGTTGAATGCCATCAGATACTAAAAAGACCAGCTAGAATCCTATTCATACAGAAACAAGATGAGTGCTCACCCTCCTCCCCCGAATCCACTCTTTTCAAATGTGTTCCTATTGATTATCTACATTGGGAATAAATCTGTATGTAATTTCAGATTGTGTAAGGTTTTGACTTGTCATTGCTGTGACAGATTCTGAACTAACCCTATCTCTTTTGTCCCTTCTATATGCTGTCATTCCTGGCAGTCGTGTGTGGAAATGTATCTTGCTTTTGCTGTGGTGAGAACCGTATCCTTCCTGGTCCTCCTACATGCTAGGCAAGTGTTCTCTCCTGAGTTGCTATTCTCAGAGGAGGTTCTGTCTTGTGCATCACTGTATCATTCATGCCTTGATCCTGAACTGAAAAGCTGTAATAATCTGCAGTATCATAAGAGCAACAGCACATTGAGTTAAGTAAATCAAGAGTCTAGATTCTGCTGGTAAAAATGGAGCTGTACCTTAGTATGCTGTTAGTTCCAAATTTGCTTCTGGAATATAGTATTGATATTTAAAATCATATATTAAAAACTGAAGTCACTTATTTTTATCTTCTCATAATTAATAGCAGTCTTATAGAATTCTGGAAGCTCATTATATACAAAAAATGTGGGTCATATATTCCTGCTCTCTTAGTATAATTAATGTGTATGTCTAGCTGCAAACCATTGGTACAAATGATTAATATCTTTGAGTTTAATATTTTTTTAATTTTTAAATGATATAAAATCCACATCTTCATTTGCATGCAAGTATGTATTTTAGATGATTTGATATCTTTAAACAATAGGTATTAATTACACATGTCAAGTATTCCTAATCTGTCCACATCCTTCCTTCATTTCCCTGTAAATCCTTCATTTGACTATAGAGCACAATATTTCCAAATAGATGAGAGCCATCAAATGGTAAGAAAATTGAAAATTTCTCCTATTCAAACAAACAATTAAAGAAAGAAGAATATATATGACCCATATATATGACCCTCTACTGAAGAGGCTGATTATCCTTGTGGCCTATGTGGTTGGAAAGGTCCCATAGTGCAACATGACTTAAAAGGATGGATCTCATAGATGCCAGCCAAAGTGAAATGAAAGACCGATGCATTTAACAAGAAGAAAGACAAGATTTAGTTCATCACCAGTTGCTATTATTTTTGGCTGCTACATTATTACTAATATAGAATGCTGTCATTTTCCAGTATCCAAGGAACAAAAAAGCTAGCATTATGTCAGAGGCTCTCTTCCTGAGTGCACTTCTGTAAGAAACCATGTCCTATAGCAAAATACTCATTTACTTTTAAGATTTCACTTAAAATATAAACTCCTTCTCAAGCCTGATTTCCAATTCTCAGCATTTATTTTCACAGTACATAGCATAATAGGATAGCTTGCATATTCTTATTTGTGTGACTTAAATGTCATGTCCCCATTAGATGATAAAATCCAAGGGGTTTGAGGAGGATCTCTTTAGCCCAGGATAGTATCCACACTGTTACTGTTGTTCAATAAATTACAGAATAAATTAAACTGGCAACTAACATTTGTGTCAGAAACTTGACTTAATGAAGTCAGGGATGAAGAGTGTGGCTTGTGTGATCTCTACTATTCCATACAACAATGTTAGAAATAACACACAAAGAAAAAGGGCTTATAGAGTACAAATCGACTAACTCTTCTTTATGTATAATGAGTTATAACAGAGCTATACTCAGCTATTACTAGTTGGGCAGGACAGCAGAAAGAGAAGATATTGGGGAGAGGTTGCTTGCAGGTTAAATCTAAAGCTACAGCTATCCATTTAGTGAATAAAATGACCTTGAAAAAAAACTTAGTTTCTATGTGTTTCCTTTCCTTCATCTGGTAAGTGAGGAAACTGAAGTGTGTGTGTGTGTGTGTGTGTGTGTGTGTGTGTGTGTGTGTGTGT
>OU015752.1:27171355-27186420 GCA_907169655.1 Acomys percivali
GTGTGTGTGTGTGTGTGTGTGTGTGTGTGTGTGTGTGTGTGTGTGTATGCGTGCATTTCCATGCATGTGCATGTATGTACATTTATAAATCTTTGCCCTGCCACTTTTCCTTGCAAATGTTGATAGCAGTGAGTAATTGGTCTGTTTTGAGGCCTCTGGCTTCAGCTATCCTATCAATACTAAGTCCTCACTGGGACTCCTCTTAGACATCTTCTTGTTGCATTGTGTCCTGGAGATCCTGCAGCTTTAAATCTGCAGAACCAGCCCCTTCACATGCCCAGCAATTCATAGGTGGGGTAGATGTTTGGGTGGGCCAACTCAAAGCCCTGGATCTAGGCCTGGGTTCTACCTTAGTTAGCCCGCCAGCTCTCCTAGACCCACACCACCAAGATGAGCTCTCCAGGACTGTCCCATCTAGTTTGTCCGTTCTTGTACCCAGCTGGAGGCAAGGCCATCTCTTCCACTCTCATGCCCTCAGGGGGGCTTTCTCACCTGCACCTGTGCCACCAGTGCCAGCTCTACTGTGCTGCACAGGCGAGGCCCAGGATCTGCTCTCCTTGAGTGCTGCAGTTGGTGAGGGGTGGGAGCAGCTTTCCCACTCTCATGACCCAGGGCTCAGATCTGCACAGCCATTGGATATCATCACGGTCTCAAGTAGCAGGCAGCGCAAATCAGGGATGTCCACATGGCCTTTGGTAGTAACATGGGCCATGGATATCGACACAGACCCCTGCTGATGTGAGGCCAAGGACGTAGACAAGGTCCTTTGCAGTAGGTAGCATTAGATGGGGCTTTATCATGACCTCAGGTGGCAGGGCAGCCTACTCACAACAGGCTATTCCTCTCCACCCTTGGGTCTCCAGTTCTACCTCCCTTCACAGAGCTTAGACCATTCTGCTTACCTTTTTCTCCTATCTCTCCACCTGACACTTTATTCTTAAACACTGTTTTTTGTTTTTTGTTGTTAGCAAGAATGAAGCAGAAGTCTTCTAGAAAAATTAACAAGCAGAAACATTCTCAAATCCCACTGTTCGGATTGCCCCATAATAATTCCCTTAGGCCACTTCAGGGAGTGATAGCTGTTAGTGCTTGGCTTGAATGGAGACTCTGATCTGCTACAGCCTTTGTTTGGCTCTGATGTTTCATCACTGCCCAAAACATCTCAAGAGGGGCTCATGCCCTGGCTGCCTTACATATCTCTCTCATTCTGTTTCTGTGGAGACATCCATAGCCTTGCTGCCCACCTCCATTGGGTTTGTTTTTGGGAGACAACAAAACAAAACATTTATTCCATTCACCTTTTGACAAGAAAAGAGTGGGGGTCGGGGTGGGGGACTCAGTTGAATGTGTTAGTGGCTGCATCAGTTTTATCTGGTAGTCTCAAGGAATTCTTAGCCACTAGGAAGGTAGATACAAGTGGTTTCAAATACACAGACTTGATCTTACTTAAGG
This sequence comes from Acomys percivali, assembly GCA_907169655.1. Classification (NCBI taxonomy): domain Eukaryota; kingdom Metazoa; phylum Chordata; class Mammalia; order Rodentia; family Muridae; genus Acomys; species Acomys percivali. The sequence goes on from OU015752.1 coordinate 27,172,808, forward strand.
AAACTTACATAAAGCATATGTCTGAATGCGACTAGCCTCACTCTTCTCTACTAACACCCTAGTCCTGATACTGAAATCCCAGACATTTTTATTTAAGCTTTATAAATGCATGCATGCTCATATGACGTCACTCTAAATGCTTTATGGATAATATCGATACAATAACTTATTTAATAAGTAATTGAGCATATCATCTTCCAGGCTATGAGTAAGTGAGTAATGAATAAGACTCAGTTCTTATTCTCCAATAAGATAAACCCATGAAGCAAATGTCTGTCTACCAATTACAGTACAGTATATGAAACAATGCATGTTAATATATAAATAATGTCTCAAGTGCAAAGTGGACAGGCTATCAAAACTTTAGTGGATGTGAAATAAAAGTGGTATCATGGAAAGCCAGTTAAGAGCAATTGCTATTAATATGCAACCTAGAGGAAAGGGTATCATTTTTGGTTGTTAAAACACAGAAACTTAAGTCACATAGTTGGTATCTGAGAGGGAATAAGATGTGAGCATACTTGGGAGTGGACGGTAGCTTGGGTTATAATTGCTCCATGGCATGGAAATTGTGATGTAGTATAGTAAGCATTGTCTCTAAAACGTTCATCTGGTAGGAGAGTAGTGTGGTTTGGATTAGGCAGATCATTGGTAGAAATATTTGGAAAAAACCATTGATGAGACACTCCATGTATAGATGTGTGCTTGTGTGTGAATGTGTGTGTGTGTGTGTGTGTGTGTGTGTGTGTGTGTGTTCACAGAGATACTCTAGAAAGGCATGTGTGTAATATTGACAAATGATAAAAAGGAAATACAGACGTAAGTGGGAAATTACACCTGAGTATTCTACTAATTGTGAATCAAATAAAAGGCTAACATGCTTGGGTAGATTCACAATATGTGTACACTTTCTCAGTCAGGGCTTTGTTTGCAATCTCATAGTATCTAGCACTGATAATATTTGGGCACATATGCCACTGAGCAGAACATTTGTTGGTTTGCATATAAATGTGGAGGGGATCTCAGAGCCATCTGTTGTGTACTTGGCTGGGTGGTGTCAGAAAACTAGCAGCTCTTTGAGCAGGCTGCGGAAAGATGTTGAAATAACACAGAGTCATATTCCCAAGGATGGGAAGGACTTAGAACTAGTAGGTTCTTCCAGTTAATGGCCATTGTTTGTTTATTTTTAAGCCTTACTGAGTATGTGATCAAAGACACAAAGAAGCAGGCAAATAGTGCTTGTGGCTTCTTTTCCTCCTTCCTGCTCCAATTTCAAGGTGCCCACTGCCTGCCAGACTCTGAGCCTCATGTTGAAGGTATCAGGAAGACTAAAGCACAGATCTTGACCTTAGGCAACTCCATTCTCTAAGAGGAGACATACATGGACAGAACGGATTGTTGTTCTATTTAATAAGTACTGAGCAAAAATTTGGGGAAAGAGAAAAGAACAGCTGATTGAAGGAGAGATAAACTTGTTTTTGTTATGATACCTAACGCGGGATGGAGAACGGTCACAGGTGATGTTAATCCACCAGAAGGCAAACCACCTCATGCGGGAGCTTGATTGCTGCCACCTGAAATGAACCGCGAACAGACTTTGGGAGGAGATATATAAGTGAGCCAGAAACAAGAGAGGGGACTTCTTGGAGACTTGGGAAGGTTTGGGCTGTTCATAGCTCCACTTCCAGATGCTCCAAGAGAGAACTGCTCGAGGAAAGGCTTCGGGGCACTAGGCTCCTGCTGAGGTTCCGGGTTCTGGTCGCTCCAGGTTCCAGCAGAAGAAATCCTGCTGATTACGCAAGGAGAATCGTTCCTCGGAACTGACATCCTTATGGTTTCGTTATTGTATCCTTTAATCTTCTTTTCCTATTGCTTAGGTTAGTCGGGTTATAAGTGACGTATGCTCGGTTAATAAGTTCATAATATAATATATTTGTTAAGAATATTGAGCCTACAGCTGATAATTGTCATCCAAGCAGGAACGGAGGTGCTGAAGTATGGACAAGACTTTTGCCTTGTTAGGGGAGGAGCCAACAAAAGACTTCAGACAGGACTGCATTTCCTTGTTATTTAAAAGGGAGCCCATTGACTCAGTGCCCAGTGACCCAAGAATTTTTAGGCAAATATCAATATTAAAACAGGAGACAGATTAAAAATATTTTAAATTGGTTAACAACTTGGAACTGTATCTGGACCTGATGCTAAAATGAAGAAGAAAAGGAGAAATAGCACCTTGATTGATGCTATTTGGAAAGTGCTTAATACAACCAGTCCCAATTGGAAGTCAGCAGATTAGGCTGGTACCCACCCCTTTGTAAGGATAAGAGAAATGAGGCTTCATGGGATAGCTCAGTGGCCTAAGGCACTTGCTGGCAAGCCTGATGATCTGAGTTTGATCCCTGAGAGTGACATGGTGAGAGGAATTGCCCTCTGACCTCCACACAGATTCTGGGGCACACATGTTCTTCCTGACCATAAGCCAATAATTTCTTTATAAAAAAAAAAAAGAAAGAAGAAAAATACCCAAAATTATTCTTCAATAATATTTGGATTTTGTGACTAAAATGCATGTTCAATTTTCACTGCTGACTCTTGCCTATATATATTTGTCTTGAGGAAACACTGAGGAAACACACAAAAACAAAGTGTTCAAACAGATGTATATAAAAATAAACACATATATAAATACACACATACACTTTATGTTTATTATTTAAGGCAGTATATATACATCAGTATTGTAAAACTACTTTTGCCCATAGCACGAGTAATATAGAAATCAAGTGATATTTAACATTCCAAAATACTTTATTAAATAATAAATTAAAATGAATTTATATAAATGGCCATTATCAGACTTGATCATAGCCTGACTGGTTCTCTTTGCTTTATTTTTGGATGAATGACCAGAAGGGTAGCCTTTACTTCTGGCAAGGCTCATCTCATCTCAAGCCTTTTCACTGAAAGCCTTTCAGCATACAGGTCACTTACTGTTTGCCAACACTTAGAAGTGTTAAAATCTCTCATGTCAACAGGTTAGGGATCTGGTTATTTAGCCAATGAGACATTTTGTTGACTTCATAAGGTTTTTACAAAGGAGATCAAAGGATGCATTATATTTCAATACACAGCTTTATAAGACAGATGGGATCCACCTTGAAAGACCATGAGACTTAAGACCGGATTATCAAAAGTTTCAGACACTCAAACCTATTAGCTAGCTCAGCCCTTATCGTCACACTGTCAGCACACTTTAGCCTCGTTTATAGGGAGTGGACAGTCCAGTTTGAATTTTAACTGCTGCCAAAGTTCAGTCATGGGTTAGAGAAGTAGTCACTGAGTTATGGGTTGTGACAAATGATGGTCTGGCTTCAGACGTGAACCTCTTCTCCCTAATGGTGTCATCACACAAATGACTAAATCACTTTATTTGAAGGGAAAAAAAAGTGCTCTCAACTTTCGGGAAAATTCCAGAACTAGGATGGTCTGTGGCTAGGTGGGAGCTTTCCACAACTGTCCTGTATGTGATGAGAAAGGAGCATGAGAGGAAGTTGTTCATTCTTTCATATTCCAGAAACTCCAAAGGGATTTATTTCTACCCACATCTAATACAGGAAAAATCACACAACCTTTGAGTTTTCTCCCTGAAGCCTTGAGGAAAAAACCCAAAGTGTTAGAAGTGGCCCTCTTGAGTATCTCTATTTTATCAATAAAATTAAATCATGTCTACAAACCCAAACTATTAGCTATTAAAGGGCACCTGGGTAATCTGTCTGTGGCAATTTAAACTATATTATTTTATCACTTGAGTACTTGAAAGATTTCTTGTTTGATGATACTAGAATTTAAACCAGCATTCCAAAATGTTTTAAAATGCAATTAAATGTCAAATGCATGAATGTACACAGTCACATTAAGTTGCCATCTATATGTGTCATATATATGTCATATATACATATATATGTTCATGTACATGTGTGTATACATGCACAATTATTTATATGTTGCTACAAAGTGAAATAGTTTGGATTTTTATAATGAAACACTTTAATTTGTTTAATGGTAAGATTTAACATTTTTCTCATAGTTTTCAATGAGTAGTTGGGTTCACTAACCATCTCAAATGGATGCATTTTTTTCATTTATTATTGATTGATCTATCATCAGCTAAAAGCTGTAAAAAACAGATTAAAGAGTTGTGTGTTATATTTTAAATTATATGAACACATCAGACACTGAATTAAGTGTGAAAACATTTATTCTCCATTAATTACACAATTTCCCTTTTCATTCTGTAGTACTTTGGGAATCTACACAGACACATACACACTCTCGCACGTGCACACACATTATACCTATCCTTAATAAATTATCTAATATTAAAAATTGGTTACCATACACACTATGAAATGTTGTAAATTTAGTTTACTTCAAATAATAATGTATGTTCTTTTGGTGCTAAAGTAAAAAAAGCCAACAATTTAAAACTGTGAGTCCTTTTACCTTTTGTTTTAATGTCACTAGCTCCATTCTATAACTAAACATTTTAAACTCATCTTAAACAGCAGCAGTTTTACTTGTTTGCTCTCTTATCCAGCCCCTGCCCCCCAACCCTTTGTAGAGCACTCTCCTGTTTCTTGTGCGGATCGATCAAGAGAAGACAAGGAGTTAAAGGCATCCACCCATCCGACAGGTGTGGAGGTGGGAAAAGTTCCTGTCTGCCTTTGTTGGCAGCTGTGCATGTGCAGGTGTGAAGAGCAGCAGCATCTGATAGTCAGCCTTTGGATGTGTCAGGTGGGGACATTTACACCAAAGCTAAGGGGGGAAACCTCTGATAACTTTGTTGTCTAGCCGGAGATGCATAAAACAGTTTTTTTTTTAAAGCTAGGTTTAAAGCTGTAAAGCTTCATGTGACTTCACCTGTCAGCGTCTTGTTTTAACTTGACCAAACCCAGATACAGTTTATTCCTCATTTAGGAAAAAAAAAACATTAAGTAGTTTTGAATAGAAAACTCACTACAGGTTCTAAGAGCTCTTGGACAGAGATGACCTCTTGTTGGGGTTGGAAAATACACCACCTTAACTCATTTCTATTTGTTCTGAGCCTTCAAGTTGAAACTATCGTTGTTCTTGCTTTTATCTCATTACCCTTCACTTTAAATTAAGACATATGTAGCATTAGGTCAGAGATGCTGAAAAGCCTCTCGCTTCAAAACACAGGCGTTATCTTCGGTATCTCTTGGCTGCCCTGGCTCCAATCCAGCTGCCGCTTCTTCCCATGATTCATTTTGATGTTAACCAGATGCCGATGTAAAAATCTAGCATTGCTCTAGTTCATTGCCACTTTCTTGTTCCTACTAGAATAATCACAACGAAGCTAAACAACGCCTCCAAAAAACCCAGTGAGCCCTATTTTTTCTACTCATCTGCAATCCAGGTGAAATTATATATATTAAGGTTTCACTTATCTTTTTGTCTGGATATGACCCTAAAGAAAGATTTTTTTTTGCCTCTCCTGGAGACATTTTAGGTTTCCAAGGCTCCATGTACCAACCCTTCACAACAAATATATCCCTTAATATCTTTTATATCACACATTTCTGTTTTTTAATGAGCTAATATAGCTATCTCCATCATTCTAAAGACAGGTCTCAACAAACAAATGCAAGAATTTGACAAACTGAAAAGGTTTAATTTCTTCAATTAAATTTATGTATATCTTATACCATAGAGACTTCAATGAAAGACTTTACATGCAAAAATTTAAAAACATTTTAATATTAAATTTTTATATTACACAATAATAAAAAGTTTATCCTTGAGTATACTAATAAAATGCCCATCTGAAAGCTGAATGATAATTCATATTATAAGAGAAAAGCTGATTTTTGATTACTCTGTGCTAAAGCTCCTTAATTTGAACGAGTAAAAGAAAATTGAAAGTAGTTCAGTTTTAGTAATTGCCATCATCCAAACAGTAAGATAATAAGATGCTTGAATTAATTATACTTTCAGAATAGAGTATATTTGTTAACAAAATATGTTAATTTTATATATTAAATTAATATTAATAATATTTTAAAATTACTGTTATAATATTAAACTGGCTTTATTCACACACACACACACACACATACACACACACACACACACACAGAGAGAGAGAGAGAGAATACTTACAGAACTAATTATTCTCATGATTGTCACATAGTTCTCCCTGCTATATGTAGTTTGTTTTATACATGTATAATAAAAGTATAAAAATTGCCTTCTGTTCCCTTGAGCATCCTTTACCTAGCAAGGTCTTGCATTGTTTCAGAATGTGTATTAGAGAGATCCTATTACTTTCCTTTCATTAGGGAGAAATACACATAAATTCACATTTCTAACTAACTGTACTCCCTTAATACATCTCAGTGTTCCAAAACCCTTTTAAACAATTTTATTTACAGAAAAATTGTGAATACAAGGCAAAGATATTTCTGATGAAATACTTGAAATCAGTTAGCTGAGCTCATAAGTTCAAGGATACATTTCTATAATACATTTGTCAAAATTAGGTTCTCATATGTTATATTTTTAACTTCTCTCTATTCCTTATAGCTCATCCAAAGTTTACCAGTTTCCTTCATGATTTTTTTTTTTTTGTAGAAAATAAAGACCCATTTAAAAAAAAATGCTGACAGTCAGGAATAAAGAGGTGGCAGAATAACACATTGTACAGAAATAGGAAGAGAATAAAGGAAAACTATGTAAGATTTTATGCCAATAAAGTAGTGAATTTAGAAGAGATAGGCAACTTTATAGAAACACAGAAACCAAGCACTCAGGGAGGAGTGAAAAACTTGAGTAGGTTTGGAGAAAGCCTTCGAAAGTCTTTCACAGAAAGAAACTCAGACCAAGATGGCTGCCCTGCTGTTTTCTTCTAAACATTTAAGGGAGAATTAGCAATGAGCTTACTATTCCAGGAAGTAGCAACAAGAAGCTTCCTGACTCTGTCTATGAGACTGTACTGCCTGGATATTAGGTCTACACAGAGTTGTAACAAGAAAAGACAATCATAGGTCAATATCTAAGATAATAGGCTCCAAAATTTTAAGAAAAATCTAGGAAACTGAGTCCAGTCGCATTTTTTAAAAAATGATGGTGAGTCACCACGACTAAAGAGAATTTGTCTCAACAACTCCAGGCTGATGCAACATCTAAAACCAGTCAATGATATGCACTGTATCCTTAGGAAAGAACGCTCATGATTATGTCAATAAATGCAGAAACAGCTTCTGACAAACTCAAAGCCCTTTCATAATAATTAATCAAGGTGAGTGACGAAAAGGAAACCTTTTTGTGATTGTCTAAATGAAAAGGATCCCATGGGCTCATATGTTTGCATGTTTGGCTCCAGTTAGAGTTAGGAGGTGTGGCCTTGTTGAAGTAGGTGTATTATTGAGGATGGGCTTTGGAGGTCTCAAAAGCCCAAACAGGGTCCAGTGTTGTTGTTCTCTCTCTCTCTCTCTCTCTCTCTCTCTCTCTCTCTCTCTCTCTTTCTCTCTCTCTTCTTTCTCCCTTTCTCTCTCCCTCTGTGGTTACTGCTCCACTGTCATGCTTGTCTGTCTGCCCGCTGCTATGCTTCATGCCATCCATGGTGGCCATACACCAACTCTATAAAACTGTAAGGAAGCCCTTAATTTAATGTTTTCTTTTATAAAAAAAAGAAGAGTTAAAGTAACTGATGAGCTAAATTGATTACATTATGATCTTCCTATGTGCTTGGAATGGATCCTTTCTCTTTACTGTCAGAACAGCTGGAGCAGATGCAGTTATTATTGCTTCCATCTTCTACTTTCACAGCGAGCACATTGAAGGCTACTTATTTTCAGAGCAAGCAGAGCATTCAGGGTTTGAACACAGGACTCTCTCACTGTGTGCCTATGGCTGTGTTTATGTCATGCACCCTTTCTTGGAGGAGAAATTTTCACTGAACAGACTTGAATGGACAAGATTTTCAGGGTTTGAGGTTAAATTTAGACTGACTCTTGGATGTGTAGTAAAAGGTTTCCATATTTGCTTAACTGAACCTACCATGCAATTTTTTTTTTTAATCTCACCACCTGTCATCATCTTCTAAGATTACAAAGGGTCAGAAGCAGTTAATTAGGGAACTTAGTTTCATTATTGAGGTTCTACTGTACCTTGGATTTTACTACCGTATGTTACAATATTGGTAAGTCAGAAGAGACGAAGAGGACTGCCCTTCTAAATGCTGCCTGCACACTTGCTGGTTCTACCACTGGTCAGCTTTGAGATAATGATCTGCACAAGCTTGCATCTCTGGTAATGTCACTAAGTGTCAAGATTTCTTATTATTTTTGTGATTATTTTTAAGAATTTCATTTTCAATTTTAGTATATGAATTTATGGAGAACACACTCTCACAACCTGAGAGGTTGGTACCAGGAGGAGAGGAGGGAGGGGCCTGCAATCGGGATGTAAAGTGAAAAAAATAACCTGAGTTATTTCACAACTTGAGTTACAGGTAAACTGAAAAAGCTAAATAAGTTAAATACAAACTGACAAGCCATTTGTCTGCATACTTCATTTCTAATTTTAATTGAATATTTCCACCTGACGCTATTAAGGATACTTTGCTATGCTTGCAGACGGGAGCCTGTCCTCTTAGAGGCTCCAACCAGCAGTGGATCAAAACAGATGCTGAGACCCACAGGAGTCTTGGGGGAGAGTTGGGGGAAGGATAGAGGGATCGGGGTGGGGGGGAAGAGCTCAATAGGACCAACAGAGACAACTAGCGTAGACCCATGTGGGGGCTCACAGAGACTGAGAAACCACCCAAAGAGCAGACATGGACCAGACGTAGGCCCTCAACACATACATAACTGATGGCCAATTTGGTCTTCATGTGGGTCCCCTAGCAAGTGGGGTGAGAGCTGTCTCTGATATGGATTCTATTGCTTGCTTTTGGATTACTGTCCCCTAGCTAGGCTGCCTTGTCTGACCTCAGTGGAAGAGAATGAGCTTGGTTCTGATGTGACTTGATGTGTGTGAGTCGGTTGGTAAGGGAAGGAGAGTGTTCCCCTTTTCTGAGGAGAAGGGGAGGGGGGCAGAAGGGAGAAGAGGGGTGAGGGCAGGACTGGGAGGAGAGGAGGGAGGGGGATGCAATCGGGATATAAAGTGAAAAATAAAAACATCAATTAAAAATATTTCCACCTAACTATATCCTGATTGATTTTCCCACATTTGCTGCTATACCTCTCATAGTAAGCCCATAACCTCTATTGATTAACATAAATGTTACAAAACAGCATCTATCAGAATTTCATACGGCTTTTACATTTAGGTCATTTTGTTTAGTATTCCTTTCTAACCTTAAACTATGTCTTTATTGATCCAGATTATTCTGCTCATTTAGGCAGCCTTCAATATTTGTTAAATTGTTCACATAACTTTTATTTTTGCATGTAGAACTATCTTCTTTATTTTGAAATAAACAACATTTTCCTAACAAAGCATGAGAAGAAATAGCTCTGGAAAAAAAAAAAGAAGAAGAAGAACCAGACCTTGTGGTTCATGTTTATAACCCCATCACTTAGGGTTTGAGGCAGAAGGATGGCAATAAATTTAAGGTTAACCTGGGCTACATAGTGAGTCTCAGGTCGGCTTAGGTGCAAAGGTGACAAGACAGAAAATAGAAACAGAGAGAAGGTGGAGACAGAGAGAAAGAAAAAGGAGTCAAGAACTGAAAGCTATTGAAATCAGGGTCACCTATCCATCAAAAGATAGGTTGGTGGGTATTTTTTTTACTTAAGTAATTTATTCAGATTACATCTTATTTGATATCCCCTCACTTGTATCTTCCCATTCCCCCTCCCTCCCTCTTTCATCCTATTCCCCTCCCCTAGGTCTGTGACAGAAAGGGACCTTGTCCACCACTATAAGATCACAGCCTATCAGATCTCATTCTGGTAGCCTGCTTGCTCTTCCTCTGAGTGTCACCAGGTCTCCCCACCAAGAGGAAGTGGTCAAATAAGGAGCGCCAGAGTTCATTTCCGAGTCAGTCCCTGCTCTCCACACAATTGTGGAGAATGTGGTGTCCATTGGCTAGATCTGGATAGGGGTTCTAGGTTTACTGCATGCATTGTCCTTGGATGGTATCGTAGTTTGAGCTGACCCGCCTTGGTCCAGATCTACTAGCGTTAATGGTCTTCTTGTAGGTTTCTAGGACCCTCTGGATCCTTCTATTTCCCCACCTCTCTCACCTAGAGTTCCAATAAGAAGTCTCAGTATCCATCCCAATCTCCAGCTAAGTAAAGACTTTCATGGATCATCTCTGTTGGTCTAGTGTCCAATTATAAGTGAGTATATGCCATGTGCCTCTTTCTGGGTCTGGGTTATCTCACTCAGGATGATCACTTCCAGTACCATCCATCTTTCTGCAAATTTCAGGATTTTCTTTTTTTTAATAGCTTAGTAGTATTCCATAGTGTAAATGTACCACAGTTTCTTTATCAATTCTTTGACTGAGGGATATCTAGGTTGTTTCCAGGTTCTGGCTATTATGAATAAGGCTCCTATGAACATGGTTGAGCATGTAGCAGTCACTGGACATTAATATTTCTCAACATAAATTGTGTCAATCCTCCAATAAAATGACACAGACTAACTGAATGGATGCATAAACAAGACACAACATTCTTCTGCATTCAAGAAATATATCTCAGTCACAAGGATAGACATTACCTGAGGATAAAAGGCTGGAAAAAGGTATACCAAGCAAACAGACACAGGACACAAACTGGTGTAGCCATTTTAATATCTAATAAAATAGACTTTCAACCAAAATTAATCAAAAGAGATGAGGAAAGGTACATAACTCCTTCAACAATAACATTAAGTTCATCAAACTTATTTATTTTAATCAAACATTGCTAAGTCTCTTAGCCACTTTCAGACTTAATTGTTAAGTAGATATCATATATGATCTTGGGATGTTTGTAAGCTCATATGCACATTGTCACATTTACATCTATAATATTTCCATATGATGAAAGTGTCTAATTTGCAGGCTGGGGATGTGGTTTGTACCTATACCTCCAGCACTTAGAAGGTCCAGCTATGGGGAGGAGGAAATTAAAGCTATCCTTGTTCATTACATAGCAACCCTGAGGCCAGCCTGTACTATGCAAAACTCAAAAACAAACAAAAATCCCAGAAGCAAAACAACAAACACCCTCAACCCAACTCTTAAACTGTACTTTATTTTTATAGTCAAGTAAATCTAGTTGAAAACTATGTGTTCATAGCTTTTTTTTGGAGTTATACATTGTGAGTTTTAGGATTTCCTATTTTCCCTTAGACCTTTTTTTTTCAATACTTCTTTTGGAAGTGTGATTCTCGTACAGTTTTTCAGGTTTCTAGGTTATGTAAAGTAAATGCCAGGTGTTTTACTCCAAGTATGTTGCCCTATGGTGACAGAGAACTGATACAACATCCCTGAGAGTCCCTGGTCTGGAAACTGGGTTGTCATTCAAATGGAGAAACAATGCTTTCTTTCTTCTTTGGTTGTTTCCCATTCTTGACATTCTAATGACATCACTTTTTTTCTTTCATATGCATACTGTTGTTCAACAATCTGGGTGAGCCACTCTGAGAGTCTCTGTTGACTTAAAACCTCAGAATCAATGTATTCTACTTTTTTTTTTTAAATCAGCGAGGGAAATGACCCATTGAATAGCATTTGCCAATTTGTGCACTTTTATTTTATGAACTGTACATCTGTAAAATAAATTTATGTCAGTGTTTCATCTGGCAAGTTGTATATCATGTTGCTAACTAAACTTACACAGTAGCATTCTTAGAATGTAGTTTCTTAACTCATTATCTGCTATATTTATAAGCTCTACTGCTAATATAGTGTCCCTTTTATCTTTTTATGTATTACTTATGGGAAGCCCTACTGGAGATACTTCCCAAGTTCTCTGATGAAAGCTGGATCTTTAGTCTCATGATAAATTTGGGTTTTGAATCTTAATGTATTTGCTCTGTGTTTTGATCTTTGTTGTCTGTTAGAGAAGACAGAGGCAAATTAGAGGGTGACTTTAAGATCTGGGGTTTTAGGGGTTATTAATTGGCTTTAAGGACTGTCGGGTTTCCTTTTACTTTGTCTTGATCATGTCTATCTACTGTCTGTGTCTTTACCATATGAATGATTATACATACTATATATTTGCATGTAGCACACAAGATATTTCATGGAAATACTTGGAGAATAAATACATATATATGTATATACTCAAAGGCATATTATATCTTTCTAGTATTCTGTTCATTTTAGAAATTAATTTTTAAGAATCAATAATGTAAATAAAAACACAACCAACTTCTTAATGAAACTATCTAGCATGATCATTGTACAGAGGGTAGGTAGTTGTCCAGACGTTTTTGAGTATCAAGCCAGGGCACTGTTTTTGACAAGAACATCTAAAGCAGTGGTTCTCAACCTGTGGTTCACAACCCCTTTGGGGTCACACATTAGATGTCCTGCATATCAAATGTTTATACTACAATTCAAGACAATAGCAAAATTATAGTTATGAAGTATAATGAGAGAAATAATTTTATGGCTTGGGGTCACCACAACATGAGGAACTGTAGTAAAGGGTCACGGCATTAGGAAGGTTGACAATCATTGCTTTAAAGGATCCAATGAAAGCATGTCAGGATGGGCATAGTTGTATTATTTTCACCATTATATGAGAGAGGGTTGCTAATGTTTTCACTAATGATAGAAGGGATCCAAAAATGCTCCTGAGAATTGTTCTGGCTCCAAGATTCTGTCTACATATCTTTGTATTAATCTCACAATGGAATATTGTCTTCATTCTAATTACAAAGAACTGACTTCACATTGACTTCAGTGATTCTCTGCTGTCCTTCAAGCTGTGTATACAATATTCCTGCTTCATCTGGGGCCACTTTCCAGGAAGACTCATGTCGATGGAGCGGGGCCAATGCATGTTATGCTTACCTCCAACTAACACACACTGCACTATTTCAGAAAATCACGTGAGAAAAGACTTAAATGAGTCTGTAGACACCAGCTTCCATTTCAAGGCAGTGATCTTACGATTAAACACACACATTGTCTCGACTGACCTTATAAAATAACATTATTTAATTTCTAATTACTTTTGATTATTTAACTTTAATTAATTTCCCACAGAGGTGAATTCAATTCCAAAGGCTAATAGTTTTGTTAATACTTTTGAATATGAAACATTTGAATTTTTACTTAATAGAAAAGTCAGAGTCTCTGCTTTCCCTTAATTACTGCTATGTTTCTGATTCTATTAGCATTATTTATGCTGTGTGAAACAAAAGGACTTTGTAAAATTTTTGTTTACATTGTGTCTGTGGTGTCTATGTATACACTATTGTTAGACTGTGGTGTTAGACTGTGTGCACCAAGGTGAGAATGTGGTGTTTGTGTCTGTACTCTGGTGAGAGTGTGGTGTCTGTGTGTGCACCATGGTGAGAATGTGGTATGTGTGTGCACCATGGTGAGAGAGTGGTCTCTGTGTGTGCACTATGGTGAGAATGTG
>OU015752.1:27187242-27227881 GCA_907169655.1 Acomys percivali
GTGTGTGTGTGTGTGTGTGTGTGTGTGTGTGTGTGTGTGTGTGTGTTTCCTCTCCATGGTGCCCACAAGCCTGTTCTCCTAGTTTCTTCCCTTTAGCAACCCTAATATTCTCCGTTGGCTGTCGTGCCCTTTGTGATCCTTTTAAGGGAATTCTAGGGATGTTTCAGCCCATGGTAGCTTTGCGGTGTCGATAACATCAGACTGCTCACTGTGCTGCAGCAGCCCCAGGAAGAGTAGCAGCTCCTGTGCTCAAAGGCCACACACTTTGAGCTTGGAGAACTTACAGAGACAGTCTGTTTAAAATCCCTGAAAACCTTAGTGCTAGGTATAGTGCATGGGTAGGTGTGAGGTATAGATGGTGCCCACTAGCTCATTTAGGGGCATCTGTGGGTCCTGCTGCTAGAGTGAACATGAATGCTGTAGCAAGATGCAGTGTTTATGTGGTGATAATTATGAACAAAAGCAACCTGTTTACTAATGAGAATGAAAATGGCTTCAGAATTCTACAATCTATGTGACAGCATTGATTAAATGAATACAGTAAGCAGATAAAATGCAGTCCAGAGCCCTGTCTTCCTGTATTTGGATAATGTACAAGGCTCTTGGGCAATGTCTTCAGTGACTACCATGTAAGCTGAAGCAGAGGAGCTGACTGTTAATACCAGTTAACATAATACTGTTCATATGGTCATTCAGTAACTTTTAGTAAAGCTATTCTGTGTGCAATACCTTCTGTTGGTTGCTGTGATATGGAAATCTATCATGTCTCGTTATATTCTGCAAAGCTCTCAATGGGTATAGCTGGCTATGTGGATTGCATGAGCCATAAGCCTGTGTCTGGACCTCAGGGAGATTTTATTCTACACTGCACCTAAGTTAGGGAATTAGACATTCTTTCACCTTTCTTTTTTCACTTGTTGGTCATTCACTTACAAAACTCAGATTGTCGAGTATGTAGAACTAAATTTATTCCTAGATAAAAAGTAGTGAATCCGGGGCTGGAGAGATGGCTCAGTGGTTAAGAGCACTGCCTGCTCTTCCAAAGGACCCCGGGTTCAATTCCCAGCACCCACATGGCAGCTCACAACTGTCTGTAACTCCAAGATCTGACACTTTCACACCAATGCACATAGATTGAAACTAAATAAAATATTTTTAAAAAGTAGTGAATCATAGAAGAGAAAAAATAGAGAAATACATTCTTTTAGACAAAATCAATTTGATCTCTATGCTCCCCAAGATGTGGGAAAAAACAAACTTTGAGAAATACATGTGAGTGCACATTATTTCTGATAATATTAGGATACTTAGTATAAAGTGGATTGATATTATAGCTTTCTGCATGTATAGGTATTCATATATGTGTGTGCATATGTACATATGTATGTATACCTGTGTGGAGGCCAGATTCTGATGTCTGGCATCTTCCTCCATTTCTGCCTGTTTTTTCTAGACAGGGTCTCTCACTGAACTTCTAGCTTCCAAATTTAGCTAGACTGGCTAGCTGTAAGTCCCAGGGATCTGCCTGTCTCTGCCTCCCCATGCTGGGATAATGGCCTGACCTTTCTTTTCTGGGCAGTAGGGATCAAACTCAGGTCCTCATGCATGACAAGAACTTTACTGAGTGGTGACTCATCTTCCCATCTTCTTGTTATTTATATTTTTAACATAGAATATTTGCATATCACTAGAAACTACCTGCCCTTCCCCTTTAAAAAAAAAAAAAAAACTAAACCAATGCAATCTTCTATTTGAAATTGCAGAGTCAAGAATGATCCCAGCCCAGGAAAAAGTCTGCTTACTGAAAGATATCAATGCAGGTTAATAATATAAGAAAGAAGTAATGCTTTTTAAAGGGAGTTTCATTATGAAAATTGTCGAGAGAAAAAAAGAAAAGAAAGAAATACTTAAAGCAAATTCCCACTTAATTCTCAATTTAGGGGCTATTTTTTTTGAGCTTTAAATCCCACCAGAGTTTCTTGTGTACAACACCGAAGTCTTCACCACTTCAAGGGACACTTGGCGTTATTAACACTTGACTGCAGAGGTTAATCTCTAACGGTAGCTTTGTGGTCCATCACTGTCTTAGAAAAACTGTGTACTGGAAGGAACGTTAACCACAAATATCCAGGGGGTTTTTCTTTACAGGCCCATAACCTCATAGAGGCCAAAGAGAATAGGTGGTAAAAAGTAATTGCTAGTATTTAGAAGATAAACTCTTGGAAGCTCCAAGACATTCTGAAACATGCTATAATTCTGAATAAAATATAATGAAAAGTGATTAAAAATTTAAATTAAAATTTTTTTCCTTGGAGCAGAGTGTGAGGGCACATGGTTGTAAGACCAGAACTTGGGGGGGGGGTGATGGGGGAGGACAGCCTGGATTGTTTGACAAGACCCTGTCTCAAAAACTCTAACCCCCCAAACAAAAATATTTATTTGTGGAAGACACTGGAGCCACATTAAGGGCCTTCCACCCTTCAGCTGTAAATAAACCCTGTGCTGACACTGTTTTTTTTTTTCTGCCCCTTTTGTTTTCATAAAGACACTATGGAGTTATGCAACGAGTAGCATAGTCAATGCTGAGAACTGAGTAGTAACACTTTTGGCATCCTGATCTGTAAACACAAATCTGTAAAAATACCACGTCCTCCTCTTTAGCTTTTATAATTCTCTTAATCATGTATAATATAGAATATGGGAATAAATCTTAGATTATAATTCTGTTTCTATGATTCCACTATCTTAGTTTATGGATTAAAAAAGGAAGTAGTCTTTTGACTAGGCAAGATGGATGACCCATGCCTATAAATGGAATACCCAGGAGCTTGATCCATGAGAATTGTGGGATGTTTCAGGATGCTTTGGGTTCCAAAATGAGGCCATATCTCAAGAAACCAAATCATTAATTTAAAAAACCAAAAATATAACCTCTCAGGATATTAAATAATTTAGCTCAACTATAGTTAACTGAAGAAACATTTGTCCCAATGAATTTATCTTTTTACACCACTGTTGGAACACAATTGATATTGTGCTGAGTCATTATTTGTAAGCATTTTTACTGTTTTGATTATAGAAAAATTTTATACTTTTCAGCTTAGACCCTAGCTACTGTAGGGTTAAGTAAGGGACCCAATTTCCATCTCATTTTTCCTGGATAGATTCTATGCATGGGCATCTTAAGATGATCGGACCTCTGAGTAGGGAGTTTATCTAGGAATGACTTTCAGCTCTAGTTAAAGAATCCTGAAATAAAGCCGGGCGTGAATTTTAATGATGTTATTGGCTTACCATTGATTGTGGTTTCTGGATAGAGGGTAAGCTTACCAAGCACCACGCATTGCTGAGGAGCTGTTAGAAGGTGATGGCTGGTGGTGGAGGGAGAGTCCAATTTCTTCATGGATGTTGTCCCTGAGTGGTTACCCATGCTCCATTAGATTGTCCTGAACCCATTCAGGCAGCAGTAATTGGACTCAAGGCATTAATAAAAATACACAGAAGAAGACATAAAATTTTGATGGCGGACCTGAAAGTGGTTAGAGGGGGATAGGAAGAGTATATGTTCAAAATACACTTATATACATGCATGACATTCCCAGAGAGTGAAAATATTATATTTAAAAATAAAATAAATATGAGCCAATATGCTGTAAACCATGTTGCTAATGCTGAATAAAATAACACATTGATCAAAGCTGACTGAATCTGTAGTATGAACGCTTCAAGTAGAAATGAATATCTGTGAATTCAGAGTCACTCAATTAAGCTTAGGGCCACAAATTACATCATGAAATCTGAAGACTCTAGGTGAGAGAAGCATGGGAGAATGGGGAAGTAGAAGGATCCAGAGGATCCTAGAAACCTACAAGAACATTATGATGGGCAGATCTGGAGCCAGGGGTCCTGCTCAAACTATGGCACCAGCCAAGGACAATATGTGCAGTAAACTTCGAACCCCTACTCAGATCTAGCCAATGGACAGGACATTCTCCACAGTTGAGTGGAGCATGGGGACTGACTTTCACATGAATTCTGGTGCCCCATATTTGACCATGTCCCCTGGGTGGGGAGGCCTGGTGGCACTCAGAGGAAGGATAGCACGCTACCAAGAAGAGACTTGATATTCTAAGAGCATATACAGGGGGAGGAGGTCCCTCTCAGTCACAGACATAGTGTGGGGGGGAATAGGGGCAAAACAGGAGGGAAGGAGGAATGGGAGGATACAAGGGATGGGATAACAATTGAGATGTAATATGAATAATTTAATAAAATATTAAAAATGTAAAGAATCACCAATTCCTTAAGCTTGATGCAGAAGAAAAGTAAATATATTTTATTCCCTGCCCTTTGTTTCTTCTTTCCATTCCATCCTTAACCTCAGCCATTCTGAATTCTGTCTGAGATTGAAGACACAGATTGAGAACCTAAGCATCTATTTAGGTGTGAGGCAGTCATGATGTCAACTTCAGTTAATAATCCTTTCTATCTGATAGGTATGTATATATACATACATTGTACATATAAAACACATATATGTAAATATATATGTGTGTGTATATCAGGTGTGTGCATGTACAGTACACACATAAGCAAAAATTTGGAAGACCTATTCTTTAAAAGAAAAAAAAGGAATGATTGAGGATTATTCACTTTCAAATAATCTTTTATCTTATTTTTTTTTATCACAATTTAAGTGCAATCCTATGGTAAAAACAATATAACTGACTAAAAAGGAGAATAGCCTAGATAATATTTCTTTGTATTAATACAAAGTGATGGAAACATGATTTAACTCTGTTTTTTCTGGATTTGTAATTTTTCCACATACTTGAATTTTAAAACTATAATCATAATTAGCTCAGGGTCTGAAAAACACATAGAAGATACACATCTAAAGCTATCCAGCTTGACCACCATGGTTTTATACGTCCTGGGTGGCTAAAATTTTAAATACCTCAAGGCTCTCAAAGAATATCAATGGACCATTAAGCAGCTACATCATGCCATATTCCTGGCAGCAGATGACCCATAGCATCATGTCCTTCCTTGTACATCCTCTAAAACATCTCTCAGACAGCATTATGTATCCATGTGTAGCAGGGAAATGTGATCTCGGGCAGGTTGTAGGGATCAGGTTCAACCAAGTCAAACAATGGGTCCTACGTCAGTCACAGAGCTTGTTTCAAACTCAAGGACTTTGTTCTACACCATGACAGTTTTTAGTATTATGACTCCTTTGTGTAAATCTTCAGCTCAAATCATAATTTTGAGGATATGACATGAAGAAATGTGTTTCTGAGTCCCATTGGCTCTTCTCTTAATGAGTATACACCAACGAGCTGCCAGTCATGCTCAAGGAGTGTTAATTCATGCATGTCTCCAGGAAAGATTTGTGGCTAGTACTGTCAAATAAAGACTATGACAGAGTCAGGGATAAGGACTCCTAAGGAAAACACAGTAGCTAAATTGAAAAATATACAATTAGCTATCTTGACAGAGGGGTAGGAAAAGATAGACCTAATAAGTTGTATTGGGCAAAACCTTTAAGTTTAAGATTATGGAGAAGACATTTGGAAAAAACTGTAATTTAGAAAAACTAGTAAAGCAGTAAGAAACATAAAGTCAGAGACCATGGGCATAGGGCTTCCTTTTGTAATGATAAAGTGATGATAATGTTCTGATATGAGGTCACAGAGGCAACTCTGTAAGTGTTTGAAAACATAGAGCTATGCAATAGAAATTCACAAGAATGTGAATTTAGATGGGTGGATTTGTGAGAGATGAATGGTATAGCAATAAAACTACTTAAACATTTTAAAGAGAGTTTAAATTTGACATATAATTGTTTTAAAAACAGAATTGGAGAAGCCTATAGACTAGGTGGACTGTATGCATATTTATAAGTTTTTCTCTATAATACTATATCTACACACATACACACACACACACACACACACACACACACACACACACACACACAAGACAGCCAATAACATTAATTTATGTTTCCTTAGAGGAGATCACATATTCAAAGAGTTACAAAACTATGAAGTTTTCCCTAAAATTGGAATTGGAATTAAGACCGTGAAAGATGATCATGGGTAAAGAGTAGGAAGAGCCGTCCCCTCACCAATGCCTATGGGGTATAGTAAGAAGGTGGGTACAAAGTGCATTTATGCATGAAATTATACTCCTGAGTCGAAGGGGCTCAGTTGTAATAGGTTGGAAGTTTTGCTAGATATTTACCTGGCTTAGAGTTATCAAGTATAGATCTGTGTAGTATTGGACTAGCCCCTCCCCAGGAATTGATTTTAGAAGCACCATGATAAGGCTCAATTGTGATAATAGCCATTTATTATTTTTCTAATGCAGTGTATACCTTTAAGACCTTTATGAAGTTTTATTTGCACACGCATTCTTTGAGGCAGGTATTCCTTTTTTTTCTTTTTAAATTAAAACATGTTTTCATGAATTTATTTTGATCATGATTCTTCCCCTTCCAGAAGTGGGTGTTCTTATCATCTCCTGTACGATAGATAAGGAAACAGACATGCAGAAGTTGAGTTCCTGATTGTGCAACATGGCTGAATAACAGCTCCAGTATCTGCCTTCAAGTTCCTTAGTCCTTAGTCATCATGGTAAACTGCCTGCCTCATAATATATATTTAGAAATCCCACCATTACTTTTAATTATGTAAGTCATTGAAGGCTACCTAAAGGTTTTTGAAAACTGTTTTGATTTCGTTGCGCATCTGTGTGTACGTGTATTTATATACTATATAAATGCAGAGTGGAGAGGTAAGAGGACAACTTGTGAGAGCAGACTCTCTCCTTCGCTATATGTGTCCCTAGGACTGAACTCAGGTTATCAGTCTTGGTAGCAGATGCCTTCACCCACTGAGTCATTTCAATGGCCTGTAACGCTTTTTCTACACCATGTATCAATGATACAACCGAAGTCAGCAGTTCCCAAATTTACATGTTCTGGTCTTGCAGCTGGCCCATGTTCTGTTCTCGCCACCCACGCAGGGCAGCTCACAACTGCCTCTAACTCTATTTTCAGGAGATCTGACATCCTCTGTGGCCTCCATGAGTCCCTATACACATATATGTTCAGGCATGTACACACAGACATAAGATAAAAATAAGTTTAAAATGCACCAATTTTCTGGAGATCCTTTAAAAATTCTGAATGAGGGTGAAATTAAGATACAGTTTTATTTTTTTTTTTCACACTTGTGTTGGAGAATATTGGCGTTTGAACTTCTGTTTGTTCTTACTGAACCTCACTATGTTAAGCAGAAAGATGGTTATCCATTATTCATCAGTGGGTAAATGAGGAGTGAATGTATTCGCTGCTTTTCTGTTTCCTTGCGGCAGGAGACATCGACTGCTTTGCTTTATTGCTATTTCTAGGATTTTTTTATGGCGTGTCGAGTGGTTAGTCTGTGTTAAGTATTACTCATCATGGGGATTTCCTGTGTAATAACTTTTACAAGTATGATTTCAAAGGCGAGTAGAGAGCTGTGTTTACACACACACACCCACACCCTCTCCCTATGGAGTGTGCTTTCCAAGTCTCACTGCAAGTCCCCTTTGAAGATACAGGTAGAGTCTAAAAATAGAAAACTTTTGTTCTGATAGACTGACAAAGGTGTTTTACCTTCTAAATTTAGAAAATTGTACAGGGATATAGATATAGAGAAACATCTCAAGGCATTTTTAATAAATGAATTTAATGAATTAAAAATAGTAAGCTGGTGGAGTCACGCAAAACAGGATGGCCTAATTCAGTCATGACCTAATTTTGAAGTTTGTATAGCTGCTCATGTTCTAGCCCTCCTGCCATTTTCACAGACATGCAATGGACATACACACTCTCTGTCAAATGACCCCCATGTATTTTTTTTCTCTTGGATACTGCAAATCGTAGGCACATAGAAAGCCTGCTGTCTCCAGGAGAGTCTGCAGCTAGGGGTAGAAGCACAGAAAATTAAACTTTCCAGAAATTCCTGCCTTACCTCCTGACTTAGGAAGGCAGCTTATTCTAAGTTGACTTCCAGCGGCACGTAACGACATGAATGCACGCTCATCTTTCCAGGTGACTGATATTAGGCCTCCCCTCCCCATTTTAATAACACATTGGAACTTTCAGTTCACACTGTCACAGAGCAGCAAAGAGCCCTGGGTTCGGTTTCCATTTCCCCCTGTAACTCATGGTTTTAATGTAGACATTGTCACGATCCCCAGTGATTTGAAGAGTGAAGTTGCTTAGAAGGCAATACACACTGAATTTTGCAGAATGATAGGTTATTTGTTTGTGTGAAAAGTCACAGCCTCTAATTGTGCTATGTGGATTTGCTCCTTAAAAATTAATAAAAACCAATTTCAACCCACTTTAGGGACAAGATGGGGACTATAATAATTATAGAGGAAAGTAGAAAGGATTTTTACACTTTACAGTCTCATAAAAAAGAAGTAGTGAGGGGAAATAGTTAGTCCTTAAGTTGAATAATTTTTAAACACCACAAAATAAGAACATTCGAGAAAGAAAGGAGGTGTTCCTCAGGGAAGCCAGGTGTATGAAGCTGCCACAATGTGACTCCTTGGCTTCTTCAGTTTGGACATCTCTTGCTTGAGAATGGTACTATCCATATTCAAGTCTTTTCTTTCCCTTTTGTATTTTGATATTCCTCCATCTAAATCCAATCTACTGCTTCATCATCATCATCATCATCATCATCATCATCATCATCATCATGTGTAGCTTCAGTGTCCAAATGATGTTAGCAAATTATAGAAACATCATAGATATTTTCAGCACTTTAAGTAACCTTCCCAAACAAACATTAAAATTTATTTAAATGTTAAAAATTGCTGTTAATAAAAACTTACCATTACAATAATTTAAAATTTCTTGTTTTTTCCTCCCTTAAAACCCAGACCCCTGACCCTAGAGAGGCTGCTGTGGCTACAGCACATGGGAAAAGACAAAAGCATCGTGGGCTGATCCAGAGCCTGAAAACTGCCGTGCTCCTTCCCTGGCTCCATCTCAAAGTTTATACAATCTCAAGTTCAAACTCACCCTTTCCAGAAATTTAGGCTCAGGAGGTAGGCAAGTCTTTGCAAAGTGGGGTGATCACAGGCCCCCACTAATGTCAGGATGAAATGAACCCATTCAAGCGTTTAACCATTGGGTGCAAACTCGATGCTCAGAGAGGGCTCAGCGGGGGCTTGCCATCAAGCCTGTCTGCCTGAGTTCAATCCCTGGACTCCACTTGTGTAGGCCTACCTCTGACCTCTTCCTACTCAAAATTCTTTTTTTCAAGGTCCATTGTTTTTATCCCTTGCCCACCTCCACACTCCAGGATTTAATGCACAAAGATACAATTTCACCAACTATCTCACTTTTGACACCACTAAGATAAAATCTACACAGAAAAGAACTGAAGTGTCCTGACACTCAGTCCCGCGCCCTTCCGAGGACGTGCACTACTTAATCCTTAAAGGGTAGGAACATCTGTAAAGTCCTGAGTCGAGGGAGCTGCAAAGGTTACTCAGTGGGTTGTACACTTCCCACACAAGCATGAGGACCCGAGTTCAAATCCCCAACATCCAGGTAGAACAGGAACTCCAATTATAATCCCAGCATGTGGGGGGCAGAGACAGGGATCCCACAAGTAGTCTGGTGAGTTAGACTTACCAAATTACTGAGCTCTGGTTTTCAGTGAGAGAAAAGTAGATTGTATGGTGGATGGAGGAAGATACTCTCCTCTTTAGATTGTAGACTACTTAATTCTTGAGTGCCCCAGTTGTTTTTTTTCAAGACTGTAGAAGGCTTGATGGTAGATGTACAGTTTTTATGCAAAGAAATGTGGCCACCATCTCTCTGCCATCTTACCGCAAACAACATATTCTTAAATGGTTTTTTTTTGTTTTTGTTTTTGTTTTTGTTTTTTTGCAACTGAATTACATTCCTGCCAAGAGCCCTGACGCCAGCCCAACCCTGGTTGGTTTTGTTGTTTTGTTTGTTTGTTTGTTTACAGAAGGAAAGCAATAAGTTCCTGTGACATTTAGACTCTTGTGAATTATATTTTGAGTACTTACAATACAATAATTCTTTGTTTAGTTTTATGTCAATTTACTTCTTTTTTTACATTTAATTAATTTATTCAGATTACAACTCAATTGTTATCCCATCACTTGCATCCTCCTGTTCCTCCCTCCCTCCTGCTTTCACCCTATTCCCTTCCCCTAGGTCTATGACTGAGGGGGCCCTTATAATTTATTCACTTTACGTCCCTCTTGTTTAGCTCTGTACCCCATTTTTTAATTGGATTATTTGGCTTGTTGGTGTTTAGTTTCTTGAGTTCTTTATATATTTTGGATAGTATCCTTCTGTTGGATGTAGGGTTGGTGAAGATCTTTTCCCAGTATGGAGGCTGCCATTTTGCTCTGTTGGCAGTGTCCTTTGCTTTACAGAAGCTTTTCAATTTCATGAGGTCCCGTTTCTTAATTGTTAATCTTAGAGCCTGAGTTTATTGGTGTTCTGTCAGGAAGTTGTCTCCAATGTCAATGAGTTCAAAGCTCTTCCCCACTCTTTCTTCTAATAGATTTAGTGTGTCTGGTTTTATGTTGAGGTCTTTAGAACATTGGATTTTAGTTTTGTGTAGGCCCAAAATTCTTATAGTATTGTAATTAAAAAGTTCCCTGGGTACTACTGAATATACTTTAATTTGAGATATCTACCATAAGCCTGTGCTTTTTTAGGCTTGTAATTTTTATGGCATCTCTTGGTAAGGTCAGAATAGTAAAGTATTTGCTAGAGCCTTCATTAATTTTTCTCAACACCTTGCAATTAGCATACATGGCTTTAAAGTAATCAAGAAATACCAGTTATATTTCCCTATTTACAAGTTGTGAACATTTCAAAGATGTCTAGATCATGTTATAGTGGTTGCCTGGAAAACATATGAATTTACTGCACCTCTAATGCCAATATATCATGGACTAAAGATTTAGTTGTACTTGGATAGCTTGAAGCAATGGAAGTGTGGATTTGTATCTATCATTCTATCTATCTATCTACCTACCTATCTATCTACCTATCTACCTAGCTATCTACCTATCTATCTATAAATAGTTATGATACTATTCAGATATATTACACTAGTTGGATCTCATCCTCAGGCACCTATACTATTGTGAGTTGAGTCTCTGTCCTTCAAAACTCAACAAATGGTGTTGTTTTCTTTTTCTCTGTGCCAAAAAGAGCTATAATTTCTGTGCTGAAGAGGTGAGCTAATAACTGTAATACCTCCCAAGGCTATAATCTATAGATTTAATACCCTCTAGACAATCTGAACTATCACCTACTGATTGTAGTACTGGCAGCTATCTACAGTTACACAAATGACAGAAATAACTAATACAATTTTCCTACATGTAAGATATAGAGTTCTAATATTTGAGGAGCAAAATCATAAAATAAAGGCCTCCACCTTGAGCCTTGTGCTTTCATTTTGCATTTGGTTTTTGATAGTGATATCGCCTAAGAAATCTCTAGAAGGGCAGTTACCATTATGGGTTAAGGAGGACACAGATTGGGTTATTACTTTATTCCCTTTGTTTTGTTTTGCCGACTCCTCACTGTTGTGTCCTGACTACAATGTCGGACAGACCTTGGGACATGGGGTTAGGGGAATTGCCTAAGAGCTCAACAACAGCCTTTGGCTTATTTTCATTACATATGACATTGAGGTTGAAAATTTCTCTGGCTCAAGGCCCAGAGTTTCTTTTTAGTCCCAAGTGGTTTGTTCAATTTTCAGAAAGAACTTCTGAAATTTTTATATTTAAAACTATGCAGAGAACTGTAGAGTTATTCATGCTTCTATGTGTGAATGACTTAAATACTTAAAAATGCTCGCCAAATGAAATGCATGCCCCAACCCTCAGTTATAAGAAAACTAAGAAGAAACACAACCTGGTTTACTGCAAAAATGACTCAGAGGAGTAAATCGACACAGATTCCCAAACTTGCTTTAACATGCTATAGGATAATAAATATGTCCATGGCTGTCCTGGACTTGCTTTGTAGACCAGGCTGACCTGCGCTCCCCAAGTGCTGGGATTGAAGGCATGTG
The DNA here is from genome assembly GCA_907169655.1 of Acomys percivali. Taxonomy (NCBI): domain Eukaryota; kingdom Metazoa; phylum Chordata; class Mammalia; order Rodentia; family Muridae; genus Acomys; species Acomys percivali. The sequence goes on from OU015752.1 coordinate 27,199,389, forward strand.
CCACCACACCGGCTGAATATATATGTGCAAAAGAATATAGATCTTTAATTCTTTTTTTTTCCCTGAGACAGGGTTTCTCTGTGTAGCCTCGGCTATCCTGGACTCACTTTGTAGACCAGGCTGGCCTAAACTCAGTGATTGCCTCTGCCTCCCCAAACTCTGGACACCTGAGCAGTGTCAACCATGAGTAAAATCTCATGGAATGGGCCTTAAATTCAAACAGATAGTCATTCTTTACTCCTACAATATTTATACCACTATTCTACCAATATATCAGCAGGTAGGTCACTGTTGTAGATCAAAAGGTTTGTATCTGTGTTGGGGTTTAGCCTTTTCCTCTTGTAGTGTACTTTCTAGCACCATGAACACCTATCAGTAGTGGGGAAGGCTCTAGTTGGGTACCAGTTCAACTTCATTTTCAGTGAGATATATAATTGTTGTCCTCAGCAAAGGGCTTCATGATTGGTTTGTGGAGAGAAACCAATAGCCTTGGTAAAAGCCCCTGTGGTTTGGAGGTGTCCATGGGGCTCCTTTGGCCAGTGACTTAATTAGATATAACCCATTCCTGGTACTGGGGTTTCACTTGGTGGCGAGAGATGCCTAGTTGAGGTATCGTCTCTCCTATTATTTGATGACTCAATTTATATTTGTTTCATATATGTGTCTATATTATGTATATGTATATTTTAAAGAAACTTATACTACAGTAGGTTTCCACATGACCTCTCAAATGTCCCTTGGTTTTAGCTGTCCCTCCTGTATTCACTCCTTTGCCTCCGCCTCTTCCCTCTCCCTCTCAGATTAATCCTCCCATTCCTGTCTCTTTCCAGTCCCTCCATAACTATGTATTCTATTTTTCTTCATTTGGGGACTTTCCTCCACTCCTAGTTGCTTACTTTATACTTAACCTCTGTGGTTAAATTAACTTTAGCATGTCTATTGAAAGATTAAAAGATAACATCCACATATAAGAGTACACATACCCTATTTGTCGTTTTGGGTGTGGGTTACCTCACTTGAATGTGATTTTTTTTCTAGATCCATCCATTAACCTGTAAATTTTATGATTTCATTTTAAAAAGCTATTAATATTCCATTGTATAAACTTACCACACGTCTTTATCTAGTCATCTGTTGATGGACATCTAGGCTGTTTCCCATTTCTGACTTTTACAAATAAAACAGAAACAAATAAGGGCGTTGAACAAGTGTCTTTGTGGTAGGAGGACGCATCTTTTGGAAATACACCGAAGAGTTATTATATAGCTGGATCTTGGGGTAGATCTATTCACAGCTTCCAGAGGGGCAGCCATATTGATTTCCAACGTGGCTATGAAAATTTTCAGTCCCACCAGTAATGGATGAATATTCCTATTACTGCACATCCTCCTTAGCATGAGCTGTCATTTGTTTTATTGATCTTGTGCTGTGGAGAGGGTTTTATTTGCTCTTGTCTACCTAGGGTTTTATGTTCCTCTTGTGATTGAATGTTCATCTTCCTGTTTGTGTCCTTTTTGGATGTTTCTCTTCATTTTTACAAGTTGACTGATTTTCTTTGTTTGTTTATTTGTTTTGGATTTCCTAATTAAGAATCATGATGGTTTGGTTTTCTTGCCTTTTCATGTTTTTTTTCCTGCTTGTGTGTTATAAATTTCATATCTCTTGTGATGGGTATCACCTCTTGTTTTATTTGGAGGTTCTGGCTTGTTAATTATCATGTGAATACTAGGAATTGAACCCAGGTCCTCAGGAAGATCATTCAGGGCTTTAAACTGCTGAGCAAACTCTCCAGCCCCACTTGTGCTTTTGAACTTAACTGAATTATGATTCTCTGAAGTACTGAAGTTACTTGAAACTAATTTTTTTTCTGACTTTCCATTAGAATGGCAAGATAATGATAAATTTCTATACTGTAAAGTTAAAATTTTTTTTTCTCATCTTAGTTTTGTATGTTACGGTGAGTATAAAATGCATTTAGGTTGTAATCAAAATGTCCAAATGCTGTCAATAAATATATTTCCTAAGAAGGTTGGATATGATCTTTCTTTCCCTTCCTACCCCCAGGCTAGTATTTATAATAAGTAAATGCCACTGCTTTTGAATTCTGCAAACAGTTCAGCCAGCTTTTAGACTGCACTAAAGGTCACTAGATAGAAACGGCTTGCAGAATGATAAATCCTTGAAATGTAAAACCTTGTGCTATTTTTGTCTGAGAATTATTAGCAGTTTGAAAACAAATGGAATTAGGGGAAACCAGAGAAATTCTGGCAAAGGTCAAGAAAATAAGAATCTCAAAATCACTCTTGTCTTAGAAGCAATGTCTTAGAATTTTCCTGTAGTTCTGAGAAAAATCTGGTTTAGAAATGATCTCTTAACCCCTTCTCTGCTTGTGTCTTCCTCCTCTGGATTTCTTCAGAGAGAACTTCCCACAAGATTTATTTGCAAGTGGTTAAAAAGCTCTTGTGTTTCTCCAGGACCTTATACATACTAACAAGTGCTATACCACTGAATTATTTCACTCACCCACCCCCTAGGCCAGAAAGCTCTTTTCTTTAGATTCTAAAGTGTAGAGGAACCAGCTGTAAGCTGGTTTTATATAGCTCATCTGGGATCTAGGTATAATTTCATTTGCCTGTCACATTGTTTCACGGGGGAACATTCAATGTGAAGTGACTGCTACTGGGATTTCTCCTGGTAATCTTCTTAGTTCTTGGAGAAAGCTGTGGCTGTTTGTGTGACTTTGGTGTGCTCTTATTGAACAAGCCTGACTCAGCTGAGATTGAAAGGAAGATGAAATGTAGAGTTTGGGTTGCTGTTGTTTCTTTCCTTCTTTTTACAAATTTTTTTCTTTAAAATATTTTTTGTTTTATCAATATATCCTAACTGCAGTTTCCTGTCCGTCCACTCCTCCTAGTCCCTGACTCCATCTTCACTTTGTCCCCAGAACCACTCCTGCTGCGTTTTCCTTCCGAAAGGAACAGGCCTCTCAAGGATATCAACTAAACACAGCATAACAAACAGACTAGACACAAACCGTCATATCAAGGCTGTGCAAGGCAACCTAGTATGAGGAAAAGGGTCCTAAGATGTGGCAAAAAGAGTTAGAGACAGCCCCTCCCACTGTTAGGAGTCCCATAAAGCCACCAAGCTACACAATCATAGCATATATTGTTGCATTGCTTATTAATATTTGCTTTTGCTTTTCTTAGCCTCCCCATTCCATCTCTGCAAACCTCGATCAAATTGTGACAGAGTCAAAAGGTAAGTATTCCTCTCATTTCCATCTTAAGACAGAGCTGAGACATGTTATACATAGTGCCTTAGAGTTCCCTGAAGGGTGGGCAGATAAAACCTGGAATTTCCAGGTGAATTTAAGTGTTCATTTAAACAACAAAGCCTTTTCAAGAGTGTGAATTTATGCATGTTAATTAATGTTAATAAACGCATGAAACCTCCTTTTATAAAAAAAATTATCCTGGCTTGTTTTTAATGTCAACCTGATACAAATTACAGTCATTGGAGAGAACAGAGCCTCAACTAAGAAAATGACTCAGTGGTTCTCAATCTGTGGGTCACGACCCCTCCTTTTTTTTTTTTTGCCAACTTCTGTCTCCAAAAATGTTTACATTATGATTTATAACAGTAGCAAAATTACTGTTATGACATAGCAGCAAAAATAATTTTATGGTTCTGGGGTCAGCACATGAGGAACTGTGTTAAAGGGAAGTTGATAACCACTGATCTAGAAAATTGAGGCAAGGCAAGACTGTAGGACATTTTCTTAATTAGGGATTGATGGTGTTGTCATCCCTGGGCAGGCGGTCCTGAGTTCTATAAAAGAGCAGGCTGAGAAAGCCATGGGAGCAAGCCGGTAAGCAGCACCCTCCGTGGCCTCTACATCAGAACTGCAGGTTCCTGCCCTGGTTGCCTTCAACAATGAACTGTGCTATGCAATTGTGAAATAAACTCTTCCCTCTCCAAGTTGCTTTCAGTTATAGTGTTTCACCATAGCAATAGAAATCCTAACTAAGATAACAATATTCATGTGTTTTCTTATTTTCAAATGTACTGGGAGTATTGCCTGTTTTTATTTGCTAGAGCAGGTAACCCTATTATCAAGGGCTTTGTGACCTAATTGTCCGTGGGAGAAGCTGGTGTAGTGTTGACACATGGGTTGGATTTACCTTACCCCTTGTTTCCAGTCTCCAACTGTAGTTTCCTGGCCTTATCTCCTCCAGTAAACTTCACACATGCAAACACCTGCCTCAGGCTCGTGTCATGTCCTTTGGAGAATGACGAAGTAAAACATGAGGTGAAATCCAGAGCACTCTAAACTGTGACCCGCTGTGGCTATGTATGAGTCTTGATGTATTATAAGTAGTCACATGTCCTCTGTACATCTGTCCTATGAATTGTAGATAAACTTCCTCAGAACTGCTGCCACATTTATGCTCTGGGGAGTCTCTGTGTCTTAATATCTGTCATTTCTGAGATACTTACATTCCTATAGCTATGACTAATGTGGATTCTTGATTCTGGGAATCAGTGATGCTCAGGGGTTATTTATACACTGTACTGACTGATAACCCAGATGGGAATATCAGTTCTGTACTCAATCTCCAACCAAGAGTTCATGAATATGAATATATGTGCTCTAGATTATAAATGCATGAATATATGAATACATTTACAGTTTATATATATATATATATATATATATATAACACATCTGCATAATTAACAATTAACCACATTTGCTGGAGTTCTACTGTAATAAAAGGTTAAAATGCCCCATAAAATGTTCCTTATCTAACAGGGCTTTACGTTGCAGCTTATTGGTCTTGGACTCCTGATTTTCTTGCCTCAATCTTTGAAGGGTGACTGCTGTAATTACAGTATATGCCATACCATGAGTGTGTGGCATTTTTCCTTTCAAATATGAGTGGGCTTTTGATTCTATGGAACTCTTTAAATGCTTAAACACCAACTCAAGAGTGCATTTGTACTTGAGGTTGATGTTAACGCTGAGGAGGTTTTATTGCTGCTCCTGCCTAGATGAAGACGTGTGTCCCAAGTCTTCTTATACCCATAAAATCCATAGATATATGGAGGCAAAGAACAGATCAACAAATCACCAACAGAAATGATTCCTGGCCAGGGATCAGGATGGGAGAATAAAGAGATACAATACTGTAAAAACAACAAATGTAATATGATATACTGTAAGATAACAGTTGACAAGGATAAAAACCACAGAGTAAACTGGATGACTGTCGATACTTTTTTTCTTTCTTTCTCTCTTTCTTTCTTTCTTTCTTTCTTTTTTCTTTTCTGTATTTCTATTTTCTTGAAACAAAGTCTCACTCTGTAGCTTTTTTTGACTTTCCTGGAACTCTATATATAGACCAGGCTAACCTCAAGCCCCAGAGAGCCTCCAAAGCACTGGAATTAAAAGCATGCACCACCACATCCGGCTTAAGGACTCATTTCTTTAAAGAGTAAGTTGAGCTACACTGTCATTTTATCCCCACTTTTCCTATGTTTTATATTTAAAATTTTTATTTTATTTTATTCTTTTTTTTTTTTTTTGGTGTGTGTATGTGGGAGCGAATCCTGAATTCTTTTGTGTCTGGTTTAAAACTGGCAGACAGTTCATAATAGGGCATCTATTTAAGAAATTGGATTACACAATATAAAAGAAGTCATTGGATACTGTAACAATGGTGCAATAGGATTAATTAATTGTACAGTTATTCTGATAACTAATACTTATGACATTAAGCAGAGGATAAAATAATTAATAATTAATGTTGCAAAAACAATGCTGTATGTTTTAATATATGCCAGGCTTAGTTTGCTTCCCTTTTCCCTTTCAATACTTCTTCACAAAAGAGAGTAAAGTGCCTAGAGTTTACCAATAAAGTAAGCTTTTGGTTTAAAGGTCCTATAAGTAGTAAGTGGAAAAGCTAGTATTTAAATATATTTACATTTGAATTCTGAGCTTGCTAAATTCCTTGGAAAAACCCCGACATTGTTGAGCATTGTAAGTAGGTAAATAGATTGCCAAGCATTAGATCCCTTACTGGTAGAAAAAGAAAACATTAAATTAATAAGAAATCTATACCAAATTTATTTCAATTTATCTTTCTTTACTGAAGTTCTTGTTGATAAGATAGGAACAAAGCAGCCATATAGGTTTGTTTTGTCATAAATCATGTTCTGTCACTGGTCCATACCCACAAGGGAGAACAAGGCTTTTAAAAACAGAATTCACGCCCTGACTCCAGTGTGAAACTTAATTTCCCATCTCAGTTCAACCACGTGGGATTTCTGTGCTTAGTCTGACGACTAAACTGTTGAACTACAATTGCTGCTTTGATAATGGTTCAATATCACTGCTTACATAACAAAACCATCTCCACCCCAAAGCGCCCTAGCAGAACAAAGGCAAGTAAGGAGTAAAGCTATGCCTTAGGGAGGAAAAAACCTTTGCTTGTTCCTCATTTTTTTTCTTCTCTGTCTTTGAACTCTCACTTCTTAAATGTCTTCAATGCAAGTAGTCAAGAGATAATATTCAGAGGTAAGAGGCAGTAAGCAATATGCTATTCTTGACTCCTGCTATTTTGGAATTTTAAGCCCAGGAGAGAAGATGAATCTTAGAACTGACACCTGTTCATCTACCATGGGGATTACCAACATTGCACTCAATATAAAATGGCATAATTTGAGTCCTGTGACTCTAAAGGTAATTTTTCTTTTTTCCCTCTTTCTTTTTCTTTCTTTCTCTGCCTCACCTGCTTCCTTTTCTTCCCCAGCCTCCTCTTCTTCCCCAAGCAAATTGTTATTTCATTAACTCCTTACCTGGACTAAAAAACAGACTTACAGAAGTTAAAAAAGTTTTTATTAGCATGAAATTTTGTGTTAATTTATTTTTCTCTTACTTTGAAGAGAAGCTTCACTAAAGGAGGCTCCTACTATAGGATGCATTGTTAAACTCTTAGTAAAACTGGCTTCCAATTTTATGCATATTATAGGCAGAGGAATTCAAGCAGCTACTGTTGAATGGCAGTATTTGTTCTTTGTTCACAGAATTTTCCAGAGTTTGGGCCACATACCTACAACTGAGAGTCAATAATGTTAGAAGAGTTGAAAAACTCCTTTTGGCTTTTGTGAATGGAGTTTAGAGCAACACGACCCTTTTCCGTGGGGTTCACAGTTTGGTGCTTGGGCATTGGTCTTGCACTGTAAACCTTCTTGTCTTTCCTTAATCAGATAAGCTCTTTGGTTGATACACAGGCCTTTTATTTTCAGAGACAGCTCTGTTTTCTTCCCATAAGAGATTTTGTGAAGCATAAGAACTTGGGTTAATCTGAGAGGAAAGTGTATTCAAATCTTGTGATCCCACCCACTTTATATATAGGAAAGACAACTGCAATAAAGTGATCATATGGGTTCTTAAACTTTGTTTTGTAAAAAACAAACAAACAAAAAAGTGAAAAATAATTTCCTGCATTGGTCAAGCAGAGTTAGAGTATTATATTTTAAAGAGGTATTTGCATCAGCTTTGCTCTTGACTGTAACTATAAACCATTAGCAAAGTAACTGAATAAGTCTTCACCACATGATTCAGACACAGCTCTTGCTTCATAACAATACTGCTATATTTTCTGTTTCTAATTTGGCATTTATAATACCTGACCCTTTCCAGTGCTTGTATCTAGAAGAAGGAGAAGATATGTTTTGAAAACTAGAATGAGACACGTTTGCATTTTTCTTAAACCAATATCTATCTACCAGGCTTCTGCAATGAAATTACCTTTTGTACTTCCTCTTCCTCCTTCTCCCTCCAGTGTTAGTTGATTTTTGCATTGCTGGGATCAAAACAACCACAGGGACAGATAAAGGAGGTACAATTTGGGCTCTAGATTGGCTTAATCCATAATTACTTAACTTGCCTTCATTGATTCTGGGCCTAGAATGAGGTAGATTAACAGTATGGTCTTTCTCATCCCATGGAATACAGGATCAGAGAGCAGGAAGGGAAGGGACAGAGTCCTTTCCAAACACTGAGCCCCACCAATGTGATCTCTCCAGCTGAGCTCCACCTCCTAAAGCCTCCAGGATCTCCCAATACAGTGTGCTCAACTGGAGGCCAAACCTTAATAAGAGACCTTCTGTGGAACATCTCATGTTAAATATTGGATATTTCTTCTCTTCTTTAATCAGAAAGCTTTCCTGAGCAGCTAGCTACATAAATAATTTCTTTTTTATTGGCTATATAGGTATTTTTTGTCATAGCTCGATGAGTATTCTTAGATATTTTGTTAGATATTAGTCCTTAACGAATTAGCCAGTTTAGGACCTACTTTCATGCAGGTTGTTCTTTTTATGAAATATGCTTATAATAATAGATATGAGGAAAAGACTGGGGCATCCACAGGTGTGATGAGAAGCTTCTAGAATTTCCTCCACTGGTGTTTACCCTCCTCACATTTAATATTTTGGACAGCTACGCACTGTTTAACAATGGGCCACAAGCTGCATTTCATCACCTAGAGCCAGCAGAGTCATTCTAGTTTGTATAAATGCACCCTGTGGTTCTATAAGAAATAATTTCCTAATTTTTTACAAATTAGTAGATGCTTCTAACAATTATCTCATCAAAATTGTAAATTGTGTATTCAGTATTATTTAGCTCTTAGAATCCATTATGGACTATTTTTCTGTTATTTGGCTATAGTGAACAAATTGAAAGGAGTTTTTTGTTTTGTTTTTCGTTGGTTGTTTTTTGAGACAGGGTTTCTCTGTGTAGTCCTGCCTGTCTTGGACTCACTTGGTAGAGCAGGCTGGCCTTGAACTCACAGAGATCCACCTGCCTCTGCTTCCCAAGTGCTGAGAGGAATTTATTATTGAGCCATTTTCTCTTTATTTTTTCTTCCCATTCTCTATATCTTTCTTTCTTTTCTTTTTTAGGAAGCAGCAAGTGGAAAGAGTTTATTTCCTCCTGGGCCAGATGAAGCTCCTTTAAGTAAAGATGATTTGGGAGGACTGAGTTTTTCTCAAGGTCTATACTCTTCTTTGTGTCAGACATTGCCTGATCTGGGAAGCCTAGCTTGGATTCTCCTCGTCACTATTCCAACACCATGCACACCTTCAACATAAAATGCATCTCAATGTGTTTCATACACTTGGTTAAGCATCTTCCTGGTCACTTTACTCTCTGTATTTCTAGATGTATTGGAAGACTGTTATAACTTATCTTAAATTCATTGCCTCATAAAGTGCCCAGCTCATGCTGAGTGATCAATAAATGTTGCATAAATGCATCAAAGGACGGATTGATGGGTGGATGGATGAGATGTCAGGGCTACAGAGCCTCACCATTGGTTCATCAGCAATTCCATGAAGCATGCAAAGTCTTCATACCATCTATACTAGTTAGAAAATAATTCTGAAGAAAAGGATGGAATAAAAATCCATTTTAATCTGTTTTCCTTCCACTATGAGTTATTTATTTGAGTCATTTAGAGTAACTCAAGAAGATTAAGATAAAGGTGACACTTTTGATTGAATGGGTGTTACAGCTATTTACAATATTTGTAGAATTGAGGGTAGAGGTTAATGTGCCTTTAAATTTTGTATTTTGAGTACACAATGAAGGTTTCAGCAATAATACAGGGGAAATCTATTAAGTTAGGAACTCTACAAGGTACACCTGGGGATATAAAAGGATTCTAAAGTTAAGGTAGAGAGCATGTTATAAATGATACATATTTTAATTTTGATCTTTTTAATGGCCAAATCTGAATTAGTCAAATAAGCATAGTGTGTGAAACTATATTATAAGGCAAATTATAAAATATATTTTACTGGATATTAATTATATATGTCTCATTTTTTGGTTACTTTTGGAAAATAGAAATTGGAACGAATTCTAATTATCTGTCTATATTATCTATAACATGACTATGGAAAATAAATATTCTGAAAGGATACTAGACATTAATCACAACCTCTCTCTCCTTTTGCTAAGTAGATTGCTTGTAGTCACTCTAAGTTTGCAGTCCTTTGATGAGGTGGGAGTTGCTTGATCTCCTCCACAGTGTGGCTGATGAATGTGGCCAATTTCAAATTCCAAAAATGATATAAATTCAATTAAATCTGTAAATACAACAGAACAATGGCATTCATGATGTTTAATGTTGACTGTCCACTTGGCAAGTTTATGATTGCCATGGAAATCATTGGTTATATTTATTAGGATTTTCTATGCTAGGTTAAATAAGACAGGAAGAACCCCCTCCTTGGCATGGGTGGGGCCATTTCTTAGGCTGGGATCCTAGACTGAATAAAAAGAGGAAACTGAGCTGGGTCGGGTGTTCATCGCTCCCTGCTTGACTGCAGACAAAGTGATGAGTTACCTGTGGCTCGTGCCACCATGGCTTTTCCTCCAGGACAGACTACCCTTGAAGTGTGAGCCAAGAGAAATCCTTCCTTCCTTAACCAGCTTTTAATCAGTTGTTTGATCACAGCAATTTAAAAGTAATTAATACTCATCTCTGAATAGTTACCCCCTCAGTGCTAAGTGTATGCTGAAATGAGCACCACAGAAATGGCTCACGTCACATGTGTCCATTGTTACTATTTAAAGTTATAGGTGAGTTATGCCATTTTGAAAGAGGGAGATCGAGAAACTGCCAGTTTTGATCAAGGGCAAAGCTGGCAGAATACTAGAAACCTAAGATCCTTTGGGATTTTGGAAGACATTCCCTTGACTGAAGAAGTTTTAAAGTACACAGAAAATGTTGGTATCATTAGTTAATGGATAAAACTTTAAAAATATTTAAAAAATGCATCTGACTGTAAATATGGATGATTCTACTTCATGGTAAAAAAGATCTATGTAATAAATATTAATGGCTCTTCCTTTCAAAGATGCAAAGTATTCTTCTCCGAAGTGTTAGATTTTTATAATTCTAATTATTTTATGTTGTTTAATTTCTAAGAGAATCTGATGCTCCAAAAATATATGACGCGTCCAGTTGCCTTGTATTTTCAATTGATCAGCTGTCATCTTCAATGCTACACATGTGCTCTAGCGCCATCTAGCAGACATCCAAGGAAGTGCACTGGAGCTTTGCTTCTAAATTCCAACTTCAAACTTGAATACTTTACCCTTTCCCTTCTCCTTAAACGTAGCCATTGATGGTATTTCTTGACCAAAGCCAAATAGTATAATGTGCTAAATGTAGTCTTACCCATATGAAGTATAATTCATTAGTGATAATTCCAAGAACACTAAAAAAAAAAAAAACAAAAAAAACCAAAACCTCATTTGTTTGTACAATATACATGGCTCTGATTGGCTTTGCATTTCTGGGAGTGTGTTCCTTGAATGACTAAAACTTCAAAGTTGCCCCTTGAATTTTATTTTGATAGTGAAGACTAGGCTACAGAAAGAGCTTGGCTTCTGGTAGTCGGCATTCTTCGATAGACTGACTTCTCAGACCATGAGTGCCAGGCCAAGTAGGGAGACGGAAGAAAATGAGCTGGGGAGTGCTGATGACAAAGGCAGGATCTGAGAGTCTGAAGATGATTTTAAAGAGGAGACACAGACAAAAAAAATTCTAGGAGACTTGAAAAGGAGGGCATACAAAGAGGAGACGGCAGACACTAGCTGAGAAATTGGACCAAGGGACAGACAGGGTCAATGTAGGCTAAAGAAAGAGAACAGAAGTCGTCAAACAAAGGATGGACTAACGGAAGAATCAAGGCAGAAAACTGAGAATAGAGATTTGTTTTCACCTTCACAGCTGACATTCTTATGTGATACTCCCTGTTTGAAAACCAGGGTCCATAAACTGGAACCAAATCAACACTGGATAGTTAACCAACCCCATTAACAGTCACTTTCTTGATCTTAAACTGATAGGCAGAAATTTACACCCAGTTGTCAGTCCGTTTTGAAATAATATGTTAGATTTTTGTGGCTGCTGTTGTTCATCTCCCAGATCAGTTAGTGCCCTTGAACAGAAAAATGACTTAAAGAGAAGTGGGATTCAGTGTGATAAACAGTTTGCAAATTTGCAAAAATCAGAGATATTCTGAGATGTTCATGGGTGGCCAAAAGATGCCGTGAGATAGCCATCGCTCTCTCCGTGAGAGCAGATAGTCTTGCTGTATAAAATTCTCATTTCAAAGGGCAGCTCTTACAGACCTCTAAGTCCATTATACAATGAGGCAGTTCACTGTAACAGAAGTTCAGGCATTTCTTGAAATTCCTTAACATAAAAGAATATAACTCAGGTGTGCGTGTGTCTGGGGATTGGACACATGTTTTTAAATTGTTATTTTAAAGGTAAAACCCAAGTTTAAAATTTTAGATTTTCATGGTAATGATTTTGAAAACATGTTTGTTATTTCTTTTTTTTTTAAATAGAAATCAATTTTTATTACAAGTGGAAGATGTTTGTAAGCACACACATGTTTATTTCACAGTATTGGGATAAAACAAGACAAATATTTATTATTTTTTGTAAGTGAAATGCATTTGAACTGGCCCCCACTCTGCGGAGTTGCTGAACTATTTATAATTTGTCATGCTTGGGGCCTCCTTTTCCCCTTCCCCAGGGTTTCATGAAATTAGGTGTGTCCGCAGAAATACAAGCAACACTGTATGCAGTTGCTTCTCTTTGAGTTCTGCTTGTGTCCTGCTGGCCACACTCCTCATACAAGAGAGATTTCATTAATTAATTAATTAATTAATTAATTAATTTTTACTCCTCATTCAAATCTGTATTACATATGTTGGTTGATCTCCATACAAAAGCCTCTGTGGGAAGGTGAAGAGGCAGGCTTTGCACTGACGTCATAATGGGAACGCCTTGGATCTGAAACCTAAATTTGGATACTTTTCATGTTCTTGTATTGTCCAAGTGCGGAACCCAAATGGAGCAATGGATTTTATGCTTTACAAGATGGTCATTTGTAGTGGATGTACCCATGTTTTTGTTTTGATCCCAAGTATGGGATATGTAATGAATGTAAACATGTTTTTGTTTTGATTTCAAATGTGGAATGGGAAACAGACCTGTGAGAGATCAGGTGATGTTTATCCACTGGAAGATGAACCACCTCATGCGATGGCTTGGTTTTTGCCAGCTGAGACACATCTTAGTACAGGCTCTGAGAGGAGATATATATGTGAGCCTGAAACAGGAGAAGGGGGGTCTTTTTGGGCCTTGGTAATTGTTTGGCTGCTCATCGCTCCCCTTCAAGGCGCTCCTACAGAGAACTGCTCCAGAGAATGCTTCAGGGCTCTGGGTTCCAGCTGCTGTTCCACAATCCGGCAGCAACTTTGGTCTGCTGAAATCCTGCTGACTATGAGGGGAATCGCTCCCAGGAACTGAGTCCAAACAGGTCGGCTTCTCCTGTTCCCATTAACCTCTTTTCTCTCCTATGAATGTCTCTCTTCTCCTTTATCTTTCTTTCATAGGTATGGAGATAGGGGTTGAAAAGAAAGAAGAGGGAATATAGAAATATGTAGGGATGGTAAGACAAAAAAGTAGATTTATGCCCTTCTCTCAGCCTTAGCTAGCTGAGTTATCAGCATGGCTGACTGGGCCGCAGGGCTTGGTTTCTTTCTATTGCTGCAATTGGGCAATAGTGCTGGCCCATATAACTAAAAAATAATAAAAAAATCTTCTTTTAAATAAAAGTTCATAGCACTCATACACATATAAGAAAAGAAATGATAAATACACCGTTTAGAAATTATCCCGGATCTCAGTCATCCACTGGGGATTTGCAGGAAATAGCCTCCAGAGGAAAGGGGAGAGACCACCATAGTATGACCGTAGGCTTTGACCTTTTCCAAACCTACTTTATTTGAGGTTGTTTAAAGTTCGTTATTTCTTATATAGTGATGTGTCGTCATATAATTCTGAAGGATTTTATCCTTAGTTCTTAGCAACACCCTGCCTAACCTTTTACACGTTAACAGTTTGTTTTATTATATTTGTAAAATGTATAGGAAACCTTTCGTTAATGAAACTTCTACCAATACCTATCCATAATGGTACAGCAACCCTGTGATCCTCCAGTTACCATTTAGATCACACCGTTGTGTTTTATGCACTGGAAATAGTCCATTAGGAATGATGCATTTATTTCTAGATAGATTTTACTAATTTATATCTAGCTATGAACTAATAATTAAGCTATGTGAAGATATTGAGTTAAGAGATAGCTCCTTCCAGGCCTGTTTTGCAAAGGTATTTCAATAGGAGTTGTATAGAAAATGTTAAAGATCTATGGGGTCAGTGAAATGGGTTAGGAGGTAAAAGTGCTTGCTGATAAACCTGATGCCCTGGCTCTTCCGCTCAGAATCCACGTGGTAGAAAGAAATAATTAATTTCTGCAAGTTGACCTCCCCATATGTACCATGGCACATAATATACTCGTCCTCATACACAAACCTACACACACAAAACAAATGAACAGAAAAACAAATAAATATAATTTAATTCTTCCTTCCATTTAGCAGATGAGGCAATGGAGGAGTGGGTAGAGTTTAAGTGTTTTTCTCAAGATCACCCACTGTGAAAGATCAGAGCCAAAATTGAACTCTTGCCATGTGACTCCAAAGTCATGGACTTTACTACCATGTTCTACATATACTGGTTACTTAAGTAAACCACAAAAAAACACCCTCAAGACACAAAGGTGAGGGAGTGGCTGGAAAGTGAGCCTAAATAGTCTGAGCACACGCTGTGTAGCATGCACATCAAAGAATTTCCTACAGCATCATTTTGCTGTGTGTTTTATAGATTGGCATTAGTGTTGATTTATCCACAGGACTTTGTTTTTAAGGTTTTACTGTCCCAAGATCATCTCTATATTTGTTTTGTCCCAAAGCCTCCCATTATTAATATTTTTCTTTGATACTTCTTTCCAGCGCACACACTATGTAGACTATGGCATACGTGCCTCTGTCTCCGCATCAGTGTGTGTAGAGCTTGTTGGTACCCACATGCGCTTCTTTGTGGACATGTGGTGGCACAAGGGAAGGAAAGTACCATGGCGAGCAGCCAAGCTGCTGTCATGCTCTTATAGGAAGTAAAACATAGTTGATGATTTCTCACATATTATTTTTACAATTAGAATAAGGGAAGAAAAGGTTAAATCACTTTATTTCTTAGGTTTTTGTGTGTTTATGACTATGCTGTAATCTACCACCTAGCTAAACATTTGAAAGAACTTTTTGTTTTATTTATTTATTTTTGCCTTTTATTAAAAAGAGATTTTTTTCACATAGTATATCCTGATTCTGATTTCCTCCTATATTCCTCCCAGTTCCTCCCCACTTCCTATCCCATTTGGATCCACTTCCTTTCTGTCTCTAATTAGAAAAAAAAATGGCTTTCTAAGGGATAGTAATAGAATAAATAAAGTAAGACAAAAATTAACACATTAGAGTTGGACAAGACAAACAAACAAAAAGAAAAGAGCACAAGGGAAGGCACAAGAATCAGAGATCCACTTTTCACACACCCAGGAATCCTATAAAAAACACTAAACTGGAAGCCATAATATATCCACAGAGGATCTGGTGCTGACCTATGCAGGCCCTGTGCTTGCTGCCTCAATCTCGGTGAATTTAGATGCGCTTTAATCATGTTGAATTAAAGGGCCTTGCTTTACTGGTGTCCCCTATCTCCTCTGGCTCTTACACTCTTTCCACCTCTTCTTCCATGGGGTTCCATGATCCCTGAAAAGAGGGATTTGATAGAGGATTGCATGTTACAAGGTCTCTCATTCTCTGCATTATGTCTGCTTGTGGATCTTTGTGTTTGTTCCCATCTTATGCAGGAGGAAGCTTCTCTGATGATGGCTGAGCAAGACACTGATCAATGAGTATAAAAAAAATATCATCAGGAGTCACTGTCTTGCTACATTTTTGTTTGTTTTGTTTTTCAGGACAGCCATAGCTACTTTGTCTCACTCACCCAAGAGGTGTTGGGTACAGGCTCCATCTCATGGAGTAGTCTTAAGTCAAATCAGATACGGGTTTGTGGCTGGCTTGGTGTTTACACTTCTCTTTTGGTAGTGTGCAAAGTTCCTTCCTGTACCAAATATGGTAGAACATAGTGGTGAAGACTCTGTGTAGGCACCAGCTTGACTTCTCTATGTTCAGTGAGTTGTGTAGGTGTTGTCTTCAGCAAAGAGGACTTGCTGTCAGTTTGTGGAGAGCATCCCACGGTCTTGGCAATAGCTTTAGTTATTTGGGTGTTCCCATGGGCCATCTTTGGCCAACAACTCAATTAGTTGTAATTCAATACTAATACTGGAAGCTTCACTTGGTGACAAGAGATGTCTAGTTCAGATTCTTTATAAACAAGGAACACAGATTTGACATTTGATCACAATATAAAATGTCTAATACAGGGCAGGTGAGATGGCTCAATGGGTAATGTCACTTTCTATAAGGATCTGAGTTCAATTCCTAAGACCACATGGTAGGAGATAACTTACTGCCACAAGTTGTCCTCTGACCTCCCCGTGTTTATCATGTCACACATGCAGCCACGTACAAACACACATATAAATAACCAGAATGAAAGCTTTTGAGAGGTTCGGTATAGACTCCTGTTGCTAACAGGGCTAAGATTTTTCTGAACCATTCTTGTTAATTTAGAGAAGGTTATAATTGTTACACTTTTAAGCTTACCTTTTTTAGAACCAGGGTTCTCTATTTCACTGAAATATCTTCTCTTTAGTTTTAGTGCACAAGAATTTATGTTCTAACAATGAAATGCATTCCTCTCTTTTCACGCTTGAAGGTTAGAGTTTTCTGGATCATTATTACATAATTTTTAAGGAGGAGTATATGAATATCTTCCCTGGTTTAACTTCAAAGTAATAATTATAAGCTTTGATTTCAGTAATTTATATTATTCTTGAAGATAGAACACAGGGAGAAATCCAGTAATGAATCCTGACCTTCTATTTGATGAATCTCTCTGAGATCAAAGAATGCCCTGTTAGCCACTTAAGAAAGAATAGACCTGTTAAAATCCAAGAGTTCCGAATTGTTCAGCATCCCCAGCTTCCCTTCAGACTTTGAGTTAGAGATCAGCGGTGAGTTCAAAATGCCAAATGAAACATATCCCCAAGGTCTCTGCTGAGAGTGAGAAAATGTGCCCTCATAGCATCTCTGCTATGGAGTATTTGTCCAAAATGTTAGAGTGTACCTGTTAGGAGAGTTGTTACAACATTGACACCATTATAACTATTATTATGAATAAGAGCTTACTTTTGGGGGTTATGTCAGGGTTTTATTTATTTATTTTCATTTATTTACTCTCTTTACAGCCTGCTCTCAAACCCCTCCTTCATCTTCTTCCAGTCCTATCCTCATGCCCCGCATCTTCCATCCCTCCCTCTCGTTTTTCTCAGAGAGGGAGAGGCCCCCAAGGAGTATCTATCCACCCAGACACCTAAAGTCACAGCAGGATAAGGACATCCTCTCTCTCTTGGGGTGGGGGCCTGACAAGGCAGTCCAGCTAGGGGGAAGGAATCCAGTGGCAGGCAAAAGAGTCAGAGACAGCCCCTACTCCCGTTGTTAGGGGACTCTCATGTTGACTATGATGCACATCTACTTCATATGTGTAGGGGGTCTAGTTCCAGTCTATGCATGTTCTTTTTTTGGTGGTTCAGTTTCTATGAGCCCCCGTGGGACCAGTTTCTATAGGTCTTCTTGTGATATCCTTGACCCCTCCGGCTCCTTCTATTTTTCCTCCCAGTCTTCCACATAACACCCCAAGCTCAGCCTATTGTTTAGATATGTGGGTCTCTTGAGTCTGTTTCCATCCACTGCTGGATGAAATATCTCAGAAGACAGTTGTGCTAGGCTCATGTCTGCAATCATAGCAGAGAATCACTAATAGTGACAGGGATCGGCTCTCTCCCATGGGGTGGGTATCAAGTTGCGAATGTCATTGGCTTGCCATTTTCTCAATCGCTGCTCCATCTTTACCCCTATACTTTTTGCAGGCAAGACAAATTTTGGGTCTAAGGTTTTATGGTTGGTGTTCCCCTTGCTCCACTGGAAATTCCACCTGGCTACAGCAGGTGGCCACTTTAGGCTCCTTAGCCCCCATTACTAGAAGTCTTAGCTAAGATCACCCTTACAGACTCCTGGGAGCCTCCATGTCCCAGAGATGCATTCCCCCATTTCTATTCTCTCTTTCAGTACTTTCCCACTCTTACCCCTGCTCTCTGCACACATGATCCCCACCCCAGTTACCCTCCCCACATCCTCTCCCACCCAGTTCCCTCCCTCCCTCTACTGACCGTGGACCCAGACATGGCCCTTGGTGGCAGCATGGGCCCAGACATCATGGCCTCTGATGGCAGCACAAGCCTCTTACATCAGGCTGCTCCTCACCGCCATCTTGTCTCCTCTTCTGCTTCTTTTTATAGTGTACAAGCTGCTTCACTTCTCTTTCTCTCCCATCTCTCCATCACAGTAGGGGTAAAGATGTCTATTTTATTTCCTGTTCTGAGTGCGATTCAATAATTTTCCCTTGGACCCTCCTTGGCTTCTTTGAGTCTGTGGATTGTAACAAGGTTATCTTGTACTTTAAGGCTGATAATCATTTATAAGTGAGTACATACAATTTGTGTCTTTCTGGGTCTGGGTTACCTCACTCAGGATGATCATTTCTAGTTACGTCCATTTGCGTGCAAATTGCATGATGAAAAACAAAGTTTACATTTTATCAAATTGAACAGTAGAATATTGAAATCTGATGTTTTGCCTCTCCTACCAAATTTCAGTAATGTTTAGGTTGAGGACTTATTTTTTCTTACTAGAAAATAAATAGAACTTCATGATAGAACTCAAAAATAGATCTTCCTGATAGAATTGATGCTTACAAATCAGCAGCCCATTATTAAGGGAATGGTCCTTATTAAGTGAGTTTATAAATGGAAAAGAATTACAAAGTGAAATAAATATTTTAATGATTTTTATAAATTTAATAATCTTATAAATGCTTAAGTGTATATTTAAATATTTATTTATTTCTATTTTAATTTTTTTAACATAATTTTTATTGAATCTTTGAGAACTTTCTATCATGCACCCCGATTTCACTCATTTCCCAGTCCTTCCATACTCATCCTCCATCCTTGTAACCTCCCCCCTGAATAGAAAATAAAAAACAAAAATTAGAAAAGAAAGGAAGAAAAAGGATGAACCTCACTTCAAAGCAAGCAAGCAAGCAAGCAAGCAAGCAAGCAAACCAAACCAAACCAAACCAAACGCCAAAACAAACCAAAATCAAAAACAAAAACCTTTTCACTGGCCCTCTGAGCAATGACCTGCTTCCTCAGCAACATCATCCTTGTGCACAAACCATTAGGCTTCTCTGTCTTTCCTGCCCCATGTTTGTCCTAGTGGCAATGGAAGTTGCAGTGTATCATATGGTATACCTATTGCTCAAACAGCTTTACTTGCAAATGTTCATTGCAATGAGTCATTGGTCTGGTTTGGGACCTTTGTCTTCTGCTATACCATCAATACTGGGTCCTCGCAGAGACTGGCAGATATCCTGCTATTGCCCAGAGTCATGGGCATCCTGTGGCTATGGACCCTTAGACCATCCTCTTCATATAATCCAGCAGTTCATAGATGGGGAAGATGTTGGGGGTAGCCCAACTCAAATCCCTG
This sequence comes from Acomys percivali, assembly GCA_907169655.1. Classification (NCBI taxonomy): domain Eukaryota; kingdom Metazoa; phylum Chordata; class Mammalia; order Rodentia; family Muridae; genus Acomys; species Acomys percivali. The sequence continues at coordinate 27,219,124 of OU015752.1, forward strand.
GTAACTGAGTTGTTTAGCCCACCAGTTCTCTCACCCGACTCTTGTGAGGGGCAGAGACAACTCACCAGCTTACCTGTACCTACATCATCCCTGGGGACATGGTGCCTTGGCCTGTGAGGGTCTAGGCCAGCTCAGCACAGCCTTTGGATACCAACATGGCTTTAGGCTGCAGCCCAGATCATGGAAATCCTCATAGCCTTCAGAGATAACATCTGGGACATCAGCACAGACCTGAGCTGCAGTAGGACCGTGGACCCAGACATGGCCCTTGGTGGCAGCATGGGCCCAGACATCATGGCCTCTGATGGCAGCACAAGCCTCTTACATCAGGCTGCTCCTCACCGCCATCTTGCCTCCTCTTCTGCCTCTTTTTATAGTGTACAAGCTGCTTCACTTCTCTTTCTCTCCCATCTCTCCATCACATGCTTGCTTCCTTGGCACCTGCCTGGCAAGGGCTGGTGTTGGCACCTCTACCAGTGTTTAACTTATATTTTAATTTAATATCTTCTCTTTAGTCTGAGGAAGGATAGACATTGTAAAATATATTATGGAAATGTGACTTACTCATAAATGAATTTAGTTAGAATTAAATCTTCAAATAGAAGCTATGATGATGCATATAGTCTCTTTATTTATTTAAACAATAATTGCATTTATACAGGCACATGCATCCTATGGCTCCATACAGAGGCAGTAGGACAACCTGGGCGAAAGGGAGGAGACTATCAGTTCTTTCCTTCCACCTTGTGATCCCCAGGACTTGACCTAGGGCCATCTGGGGTGGCAATTGTCCTTAGTCATTGAGACATCTCACAGGCCCCAAAGCAGTCTGTTTAAGTATAAATCATTTTAAAATTTAAGCTCATTTAGATATATTGGAAATGCCTCAAGGCTTGAGAATTGACTCTTGTGATTAGTCTGTGTAAAACCACAATGCTATAGCTAACAAGATTATAGTTCTCATGAGAATTACATTGAGATTATAAGGGAATTAAAATTACCCTTAAAATAATTTTAGCAATGATTGTTCATTAAAATAAGAATGAGATTTGGCTGAATCTCTTTTTTGTTTGTTTGTTTGTTTGTTTTCAATTTTTTATTAATTTATTCTTGTTACATCTCAATGGTTATCCCATCCCTTGTATCCTCCCATTCTTCCCTCCCTCCCATTTTCCCCTTATTCCCCTCCCCTATGACTGTTCCTGAGGGGGATTACCCCCCCCCCCGTATATGCTCATAGGGTATCAAGTCTCTTCTTGGTAACCTGCTGTCCTTCCTCTGAGTGCCACCAGGTCTCCCCCTCCAGGGGACAAGGTCAAATGTGAGGCACCAGCGTACGTGAGGAAGTCATATCCCACTCTCCACTCAAGTGTGGAGACTGTTCTGACCATTGGCTAGATCTGGGTAGGGGTTTAAAATTTACCGCCTGTATTGTCCTTGGCTGGTGCCTTAGTTTGAGCGGGACCCCTGGGCCCAAATATGCCTATCATAATGTTCTACTTGTAGGTTTCTAGGACCCTTTGGATCCTTCTACTTTGCTATTTTCCCATGCTTCTTTCATCTAGAGTCCCAATAGGATGTCCTCCCCTCTGTCCCAGTTTCCTGGTAAGGGAAGGCTTTCGTGGGACATGCCCCTTGGGCTAGTATGCAGATATAAGTGAGAATATACCATTTGAGTCTTTCTGCTTCTGGGTTAACTCACTCATTATGATCATCTCTAGCTCAATCCATTTGTCCACAAATTTCTGGAATTCCTTGTTTTTAATAGCTGAGTAGTATTCCATAGTGTATATGTACCACAGTTTCTTTATCCATTCTTCTATGGACGGACACTTAGGCTGTTTCCATGATCTGGCTATTATGAATAAGGCTGCTATGAACATGGTTGAGCAAATTTTCTTGTTGTGTGTTGGAGTATCTTCTGGGTATATTCCAAGGAGTGGAATAGCTGGGTCTTGAGGAAGCCCTATTCTCAGTTTTCTGAGATAGCACCAGATAGATTTCCAAAGTGGCTGTACTAGTTTGCATTCCCACCAGCAGTGAAGGAGTGTTTCTCTTTCTCCACATCCTCGCCAGCATGTGGTGTCACTTGAATTTTTGATCTTAGCCATTCTGATGGGTGTAAGATGGAATCTCAGAGTTGTTTTGATTTGCATTTCCGTGGTGACTAAGGAGGCTGAACATTTCCTTAATTGTTTCTCAGCCATTTGATATTTCTCTGTTGAGAATTCTCTGTTTAGTTCCAAGCCCCATTTCTCAATTGGGTTATTTGGTTTGGTGGTGTTTAATTTCTTGAGTTCTTTATATATTTTGGATATTAGACCTTTGTCAGATGTAGGGTTGGTGAAGATCTTTTCCCAGTCTGTAGGCTGTCACTTTGTTCTCTTGACAGTGTCTCCAGCCTTACAGAAGCTTCTCAGCCTCATGAGGTCCCATTTATTAATTGTTGACATTAAGGCCTGGGCTGTTGGTGTTCTGTTCAGGAAGTTGTCTCCTGTTTGGCTGAATCTCTTAAGAAAAATTGACTTAATCATCCTATAGTAGTTACCAAGAAAATTTATCATGAGTACAAAACATTTGTACAAAAATTTGTAAAATATACTTTAATGTTTCATTTCAGATGATATTCAATAATGTGAGTGATTAGTATAATTTTCTTTTACAAAAATGGTAAGTAAAGACCATGTGCATTACTGGTTTCTTGTGGTTTCTCCCTTAGCAGAGTGTATAACTCTCTTTCTTTTTCTTGTTTTTATATATTAAAAATAGATTTCTTTCATACAGTATATTCTGATATGGTTCCCCTCCACCAACTCTTCCTAGCTCCTCCCATTTCCCCATCCACAAAAGCACACACCCTTTCGTTAGACTACAAATAAGCATCTAAAAATTTAGATAAAGTGAGAAAAAACAGACTAGAAGGAAACAAAAAATTGGGGAGGGGTTATGGGGGGGAGGAGAACAAGAAACACATACAATCTCTGATACACACACATTCACATACAGAAAACCAATGAAAACAAAACCAGCAGCCATAATATATAAGCAATAGATCTGTAAGGGGGAAAAATGCTCAAAGAATTGTGAGACAAAATCCTTCCAAAAACTACTACTGAGCTCATACTATGTTGGCCATCTACTGCTATATATGGGACCTCCCCTTAAATATGTTTTGTATACCCAGTGAGATGCAATTGGAGAGAACCAGCCTTTGCTTTGCAGGTGGCTATAAACTGGAGATTCCTAAGAACATTATGCTGCACTCTCGAACCAGTAATTTGCTCAGCTACCACCAGTGAAACTTCCTCATGCAGTAGATGGAAACAAATACAGAGACCCACACCAGAACAATGCAAAGAATGAGCGTTTTTAGAACACTTAGTTTTAATGGGATGTCTCCACCAAAGCCCCCCCCTCACAGTTCAGACCTCTGCAGAAGAGAAGGCAGAAAGATTATAAGAGCCAGTGGAAACAGAAGACACCAAGAAAACAAGGCCTTCTAGAAACAGCAGGATGGCATACATCTATATTCACCTCGTGAGTGGGACGGCATGCACAGGGCCTGCATAGCCCTCTTTCTGGAAGAAAAGTAGGCCACCACCATCTTCATGTCTACACAGATACACAGGCTGGTGTGGCTCTCTTTCCTGTATACAATCACATGGAACCCAAGTACAAGAAAACATTGTGTATATCACCCCAAGATAGGAAGCAAAGAAATAAAACAGAACAAAGAACCCACAAGCTGAGTCAAACTGGGGAAGGCTTTTGGAAATGTTTCTGTAATTGTTACATTTAAAAAAATAATGTGAGCTGCTTAGACATTAGTTACCAATATCAAATATCAGGTGTGAAAAGGAAGTATGCTTTTGTGAAGGTGAACTGAAAGTTTATTACCTATTTCATTCACTCTCTTTGTGTGTCCCTCTCACTCCTCTTCTCTCTCTCTCTCTCTCTCTCTCTCTCTCTCTCTCTCTCTCTCTCTCTCTCACACACACACACACACACACACACACTCACACAGGTTCAGGTATGCATCTGATATGAATTATATAACATAACTGTTGGGTAGTCACCCTCTTTCTTAATTATCCATTTCTAAGCGTTTAATCTTGAGGGCCTCATTCATCAGCAGCATTCTGGTATATTTTTTTCAAAAAGAGTAATTTCACTTTAAATCATGAGCTTCCGGTAAAGTTGCCTACATAGATTTTGTTTCTTTTGTAGGACAGGATTTTTATTATGTAGTATGCTTTCTTACCCAGCATGACTTGTGAAAAGAATTTAGAAGGTCTGGGTCCTTCATGGTCACATAAGAGCTTCAAGATGACCTCTGGGGGTTTACATTACCTAAAGAAATAGACTTGTTGGAGGAAAATCCCAACTTGTTATCTAAATTTAAGATATTGATCAGCATTTGACCTTGATGGTCCCAGGAAAAGGCAATAGTGAACATGAAGAATTGTTTGCTGTCCTTTTCTTTCTGTTCTTTCTCTGTTGAGAGAAGGCATCAGTGAATAAAATTGTAACTTTCTGATTGTGATATTTTCCATGTAATAAAATTGAATGAGTGTAATATTTATTTGATGTGATGCTACATTAAAATGTTTATAAGCATTACTTAAATTTACATGCAAACTGTAATGGAAGCTTTGGACACTTGTGATTATAAGTATGTTCTGTGGCTTTTGAGAAAATGGTGCCAAGAGTAGTCTGTAATTGCAAAATTTTGATTGACTGTAGAAATTAGAATTTGATGAAAAAGAAATGGATATTTAATTTATTTAGATATTATTAGGAACAAAGTAATTAAGATAATGCCAGTAGCTAGATCTTGACTAAGTAGAATTTATAGTACATTTTATATAAGTTCAAAATTTGACATTAAATTAGATATATTTAACAAATATTATATCACGATTTTTCAATTTGCCTTCTGTGCTCCAGCAGACATTTTTATGAAAGCCTTTAATCATTTTATACACAGTTACATAGTGTTTACAATGCACATATGTAATTAATATAATATATAATGCATCCATCAATGCAACGGTACATCTGAAAGGTTTAAGACCATTAGAAACACAACATATTATCATACAATGTTGGAGAATCTTTACTTATTGTCCAGTAAATATTTTCCAAACTTACAAATATGGAAGCGTTATAGAGAATATTACTTACTGACTTCAGTGACTTCATGATGATCCATCAGAAAAGATGTTTCAGTAAAACTTGATAAGAGCCATAATTCATGTCATTTTTGTGATAATAATCAATAACACAGTGAGAATTTTTCTTTTTAATAAAGTGAGCTTGGCCCATAATGACTACCATGGCTTTTAAAGCTGTCCTCTTTACACTCCAAGATAATCGGTTGTGTTTCTACATAAACTGGATCAAAATAATAGGGAAGGAAATTCCCTCCTTTACATAAGGATGCTTTGCATGTTGTGGCTTGAAGGTATGCTAAAAGTATTTTCTTAACATGCAATAAATAAATAAGTAATCTCACTAAATAAGTTAAATATGACATACTGGCATTGATTTTTATTTTTTCATACAGTTTGTTTGCATCATATTTGCTCTTTCTCCCAACTCCTCCAGATAACACTGATTTTAAACACAATTCATACTTAAATAGCACTTGTATGTTAAATATATTCTTTATTTAGAAATATATAGAATAAAGATGAAACCTTTCAGTTAATTGCAAGGACATATAGAAAAACCCAAAATCCTTCTTCCTACATTGATAACTAGAATCAGTGGATATTTAAATGACTCTGTCTGGTTGTTTAGACACTTTGTGTGAACTTAAGATAAAGTCAATCCGACAAGCCTCTTCCAAAACCCATCAATTTACTCAGTTTAACCATTTTGGAGAGAGAGAGAGAGAGGGAGAGAGAGAGAGAGGGAGAGAGAGAGAGAGAGAGAGAGAGAGAGAGAGAGAGAGAGAGAGAGCGCCTCTGTTCCAATTGCTTTTGTCCCAGAATTGGGACTCAGGGGTGTAAGGGACAAACTCTAGAGTTGGCTTTTATAATCAGACAAAATGATATTTTACAATAGAATGGGCAAAGAAAGTCCCATTGAAAGGAACACATCTCAGGTAAAGCTAGATGGACTTTTATTCTTCACCTTCTTAAAGCCGCCTGGAGACAGGCTCATTGTGTTGGCCTATACTGTTGGTTCAAGGCACCTGAGCAGTACACAATGTATCACTTATCAGGAGAACAAAAGGCTCCTTCATGGGTCAAACTGTGGGGAAGATGACAGCTGCAGACTCAGAGCCTCTCTGGCTGATTCTCTGCTTGGAAAGGAATGGGAAGTAGACTATTCATGAGGACTTTCATGGCTAACTCTATTTAATTTGACTCAAGTAAGATTAGCCTCTTTCAAAATGTATTTATCTTCAACAGTAATCTTAGATGTTTGTCTCTTATAAGAACCTTAGTTCTGAAATTGTATTTTGTGAGACAAGACAGCAGAAATAATTCTGATTTAGCTGCACAATGCCCTTGTATGTTTAAGTGCCTATTTTGAGTAACTTATTTTTTTAATCAAAACTATAATATAGATTTTTAACTGACTTTGAAATCTAGAGGAAAACAGAAACATTTTGTGTTGTGGATACTGCCAGAAAAATATTATTGTTCTGAAAATATAGTTAAGTTGTAATTGAAAGCCAAACATGGACTTTACCACCACATATTTTATTTATATTAAACATAAATATAATTCTTCTTTTAGGAGTTTGTTTATGGAGATATTTAATTAGATTTAAAAAGTATATTTTTAAGCTTTTATAGTATAGATGCCTTACTTCTTGAACAGCCATGAAAGAAATATATGTTTCCTTAATAATTTAAAGGTCTTTTTAGTTGCTGCATAGGACATCAATGTGAGAATAATTTGTTACAGACTGTGTCATGCACAGTAAGTCTTCACTGGCACATTTTACACTAATTTTTCATGCCCTTGACAAATATATTTGGACTCTTACAAATTAAAATAATAAGATTAGATAGTATGAGTACCACATTTTTCTCCATGCCAAGAGTTATAAGGGCATATGAACATGTCTGTGCAGTGCAATTACAGAACCTTATTAATTTGAGATGCTCTTGAGGATAGAAGGAAAGTATATGTATAAAAATTTAGAAAAATAGAGACTAGGCATCTAGGAGTGTAATTCAGTGGAAGAGTGCAAAATTAGTATACATGAGGTCCTGGATTAAATACCCAGTTACACACACACACACACACACACACACACACACACACCACCACCACCACCACCACCACCACCACCACCACCACACTAAATAAATAAATACTGAACAGCATTTTTATTGATAGCCTGGATATTAGTAAGTTAGTGAAAGAAATTTCATACATAGGCTCTTGTTTCAGTAAGCACAGATTCTCCTTGATTTAAAAAGGGTTATGTATCAAAAATTAATGTAAATTGAAAATGTGTTAAATGTACTAACCAAACATGATAACTTGGAAACACAGCATGCAGTAGAATGTTGCCTGTATGCCCTCATGATCATGTGATTGACTGACTGTAAGATGTTGCTTGATGCTACTGCTAAGAATCATTAGAGAGTGTATAAAGTTGGTAATCAGCATTCTAAAGTTGAAGTGCCTGTATCTGTTGGACATGGTTACCTCAGCATCTTCTGTTGGTCAGAGATATTTACAAGTAGCACATTGTCTTTGCCAATAGGTGCTTCAAGATGCTTAAAATTCCATCTTCCTATTGTTGTCTCTTGATCTCCAGTGGTTAGCAGTGGCTTTTGACCTTCCTAATACTATAGCACTTTAATACAGTTCCTCATGTTGTGGTGACCCCTAGCCATAAAATTATTTTTAATGCTGCTTCATAACTGTAACGTTGCTACCATTATGAATTATAATGAAAATACCTGAAATTCAGGGTGATCTATGACCTCTGTGAAAGAATTGCTCAACACCCAAAAGGATCGGAACACACAGGTTGAGAAACACTGTCCTATAGTATTTATGATACTGGCTTAGATACTGAGAATATCTATAAACAAGACAAAACTATGTTCCAAAGAGCTTGATCACAGTGCTAATAGATACTTGAATTATCGCCTAATAACTTTATCACATTATACCATAAAACTCTACTTTCTACAGATGTAACCTTTTAGTTAGGGTGTTTTGAAAGTTGTGTGAAGTATAAATAGTGATACATAGTTTATTAAGTAATGCTACCTAAAATTTGTTTTCCTAGTAATTGGCTGTTGATTATGATGTTTTTATGAATCTATCTATCTATTATCTGTATATTTATTATTTATCATCATCTATTAGCAATAAACTGTCTATCTAAGTAATAGATAGATAGCCAAATTATAGCCAACTATAAGTTCCCTAATCATGGTAGAGTTTTTTTCAAACTGCAGGCTAAAAAGCATTGACTTTACAAAATTATAGGCTATTCTCTTTTTGGATCTTTTTTTAAACTCTCATTAGTACTCTTGGGACTATTAGGAAAGTATTTCATGCTTGTGATGCAAGATAAAGTGCTGGTGATAAAAGTAAGCGCTTTAAAAAATATTATTTATTTGCTTTTTAAAAATTAACTTAATTTTATTTTATGTGCCATGATGATTTGCTTAACTATGTGTGTGTGTGAGGGTGTCCCCTGTACCTTCAGACATCTGTAATCTGCCATGTGGGTGCTGGAAATGAAAGCCAGGTCCTCTGGAAGAGCAGCCAGTGC
>OU015752.1:27237881-27248413 GCA_907169655.1 Acomys percivali
TATCTATCTATCTATCTATCTATCTATCTATCTATTATCTATCTATCACCAATCTGTCATCTTTGTTTTATCCTCACTATAACTGAGTCAATGGGCAGCATCTTGGACAGATACATAGTAACAAACAATTGATGTTGTGCACACGCTAATAACATGTACATGTAGATTCCTTTGAACAGTATAAAATACAAAATGTCCCTATACTATGGAATACAAAAGTGTATTTATCTATCTCTCTTTTCCCCCATAAATTATGCTCACAGGTTGAAATCCTCCTCCCTCCCACCCCTTTACATGCATGGGCTCTTTCTATTTCCCTGGCTGGCCTCTGACTCTTGAACTCCTGCTTTAGCTGCCTTTGAGTTGGAAGTACAGGCATGTGCCACACTCCTTGGTGGATCAATATTGATAGATCACAATTAGAAGTTGTGGTGGTTTAAATAAATAGGTCCCATGGGTCCATAGGGAGTGGCACTATTGGGAAGTGTGGCCTTGTTGGAGGAATTGTATTACTAGAGGGTAGGCTTTGAGGTCTCAGATGCTCAAGCCTGACCAGTGTGTCACTGTCCAGTGTCTTCCACTTCCTGCTGATCCAAATGTAGAACTCTCAGCTATCTTTACAACACCATGTCTGCCCGTGCACCACCGTGCTTCCTGCCGTGACAATGATTGACTAATCCTCTGAAAATGTAAGCCAGTTCTAATTAAATGCTTTCCTTTTAAGAGTTGCTGTGGTCATGGTGTTCCTTCACAGGAATAGAAATCGTAAGTAAGACGGAAGGTAAATGTCTTTATACAGGAAGAAGCCAAGCTATGCTATATACTTACTGACTTATACACAATAGAACTTGACCTTTGAAATGTGAGCATAGACAAAAAGGAGTTCTTTTGGGCAATGTACGTTAAGGGCTGTGATTAACTGAGATACTGTAGGAAAACCAACAGAAGTAAATCTTCAGAACAATGAAGTTTTTATATATTTAATAAGCCCAGGGACTAGGGGCTATCAAAAGAGTCTGGAATACAAATATTTTAGAATCATAAAACAATTCTGGAAGGAACTATTGATAATATCATGTTCAATCTATATATCAAATCAATAGATAAGTTAATGCCAGAAAATGATTTCCTTGTTTCTAGGATTGATTATATTCTTCCATAATCATCACTTAATCAAATTACACACTCCTTTGTGGCATTATTCTGTCGAGAACTGAGAGTTTAACAACTTTCTCTTCTTATCATCCTTGAAATACTTTATTCATCTTGCTCATTTTCTCAAGTAAACTTTATTTACTTGCAAGGGATTTCTCAGAGAATCAAAGTGCTGCCTCTTTTCACCCTGAAGATCTGTGTACTTTGATCACAATAGTTTCTAGTTCTTTAGAGCTACACAAATATCCTTGTATGGTCATATAATTCTTCTATCTACTTTATTGACGTTTTCCAAGACAGGTCTTACCATATTGCTCATGCTTGTCTTAAACCCAACATTGTGAACCTCCATGCTCAGCTTCTCCTGAAGCTGGGGCCATAGACATGCCCAACCACACTTGCTTTCTCTTATGTGAGAACAAAAACAATTTAGTGGCACTATTCCTCATATTCTATGTATTACACTTGGCTTTCTTTTTCTAATCTGTCACTCAATCCTTACAGTGACGTTAGAGGCAAACAAAGAGGAAATAATGTATCTCAATCAGTCCATCAGCAAATGATAATGCTTGTAAATGTAACAAATTAGAAATTAGACATTGGATGTCCTCCCCTCTGTCCCAGTTTCCTGGTTAGTGAAGACTTTCATGGGACATGCCCCTTGGGCTAGTATGCAGATATAACTGAGTATATACCATTTAACTCTTTCTGCTTCTGGGTTAACTCACTCATTATGATCATTTCTAGTTCAATCCATTTGTCCACAAATTTTGGGAATTCCTGGTTTTTAATATTGGGACTCTAGATGAGAGAAGCAAGGGAGAATGGCAAAGTTGAAGGATCCAGAGGATCCTAGAAACCTACAAGAAGAAAATTATGATAGGCAGATTTGGGCCAGGGGTCCTGCTCAAACTATGGCACCAGCCAAGGACAATATGTGCAGTAAACTTCAAACCCCTACCCAGATCTAGCCAATGGACAGGACATTCTCCATAGTTGAGTGGAGAGTGGGGTCTGACTTTCATACGTACTCTGGTGCCTCATATTTGACCACGTCCCCTGAATGGGGAGACCTGGTGGCACTCAGAGGAAGGATAGCAGGCTCCAAGAAGAGACTTGATACCCTATGAGCACATATAAAGGGGGAGGAAGTCCCCCTCAGTCACAGTGATAGGGGAGGGGAGTGAGGGGAAAATGGGAGGGAGGGAGGAATGGGAGGATACAAGGGAGGGGATAACCATTGAGATGTAATATGAATAAATTAATAAAATAAAACTTAAAAAAAAAGGAAAAAAAAAAAAAGAAATTAGACTTTGGGCTACCTCTCTAACCCACATTCCTCCGTGCCTGTTGTAATCAGAATGGTGTGATTTTTCATCTCTTCTATCAGATTTGAGAAGATCTGGGTTCTACATTTTCTGACGTTGCTCCAAGGTTTCTAGCAGTAAACTCAGTTCTGATTAGGCAGGTGGTCATCTTTGACTACAAAAGCAATGGACTGAGTGTACTTCATGAGTTCTCATTCAGTAGTGGTTGAGGGCAAAGCGGTGCTGGCCCTTGCTGTATTCTTGAAAAAGGGTTAGCAGAGCACTACAATCAGACAGTTGGGTCTCCTCAGGCAGCTGGTAGTTAATTCATACCTAGTCTGTTTTGTTACCTGCCCTTTAACACAGATCATTTACCAGAAGTAAATCTAACTTACAATGGTCATTTTCAAGTGACTTTGAGAAAGACTCAAGGCATCAATTATTCAACTTTATTGCTTTGTTCACTTAAAGTGTTATTTGCTTTAATGAGCTGCCAAGCTGTATAAAGAGAAAATGCTCTTGGTATGACCAGAAAAAAAGAACACATTAGGAGATAGAAAAACAAACCCCACCTCTTAGAGCTCCAGCTAAATCGCTGGCCTTTAGATTTTCGTGTTTCACGAAACTCTCATATTGACAGCTGGAGTGGGCAATTAGACCTTCTTTATCGTCAGTTTGTGTTAACACAGTGGCTCACAGTGTTGCTTCTTGTCAGTGAACATGCTAAGAATGTTAGAGGACCCTAATTGTGTGGCTTGTCATACTGATATTAGTGACTCAGAGAGAGGCAGAGCACCAAAACAAATTGTACAAAGGGAATAGTTTAGAAAGGTGGCAGCTGATGCACATGGCACAAACGTTTGGGGAAGATGCGATATGGACACAGTAAGCAGAGTCCCCTTCACGCTATCTGTGGGTACGCATGACTAAGATTCCATTTGAATAGAAACAAATTACTTTTTAAGAAGATAGGGCTGTTATTGTCAATGGAAACAAAATGAACTAAGTGGATCTTAAAAGAATACTACAAAAGGTAAGATAATAGCTATTTGATTCTTCATGAAGACTTTTATCTCTCTTTCTATTACTCTGTTAGTGTATTCCGTTGCATCAGGTCAACCCAGCTCACAATATTGTTGAATACAGTCCCATTTAAAGTTTTACCGGAAACTCGGTCTGCCTTACATGATTTTGTACTTAGCTGTGAAGGAGAGAAGGGCACAACAGTGTATGATTTAAGGTAGTTGAAAGCAAAGAACTCTGAAGGTGACTTCAAAGCCATGAGCTCCGTTGCTGTTGATGATGGAATGAAAGAAATATACTCCTGAGGGGTATCTAAAGGAGATTCAGTGACAGCAGTACCCTCAATGCCAGTGGTCACCAACAGCACTGGGGGGAGATTCACACTGCAGCTCCGAGTTCATTTTCCTACATGATAGTACCACCAGCGCAAGTAGCTTGCCAAAGATGGTGATGAGAAATCGAAGCTGACAAATAGAAACTGACTTGACAAAAGAGTGAACATTGGACACAGTACATAAGCTTTATAGTATGAAGGTATTACAAGAAAAGAACTTGGGTACAGGTCTTTATATGGCTAAGTCTACTTTATAGCATCTCATGGCTAGTCTATTCGGTGTTTGTTGGATATTTCGGAAATTATACTTTCCCTGTATGAGAAGAAGATTAATAGTATTTAAAAATAACAAAATATTAATAGTATTTAGCTATTTTCCCCACTTTCTAATTAAGTTACTTTTCATTTTAATTATTGAGCTATAAACACCTTTTTCATATTTTAGGTACAAAAATATTTTTGAGATGATTCTAAAACATTTTCTTTTCTTTTTATTTTTTTTACTTAACTTGGGGTGTTTTAAAGTACAAAGGTTTTCAGGTTTTCATTTTTCATAAACATTTATTAAGGCTATATTATCACTCTGTTGTTATAAAGTTGTTGCACAATCAAATATCACTGACAGTTATCTCTGTTTTCTTTCAAGCTTTAGTTTCTTTTATATCTTTAGTTTTTAGATTTAGGTTCACAATATAAAACAAGTCACTTTTGTAGATGGTGTAAGATTCAAATTCACATTTCTGTACATGGGCAGCCTTTTGTCTCAGGACCATTTGTTGAAAATGATTCTTTCTCTACTTCATTATCTTGGCATTTTTATTCAGTTCCTTTTAGGACACAATCTCACTGAAAATTAACATACAGCCATGTCTGTGCTATAGTCTATCCCTTAATCGTGCTCAAAAGAATCATAAGGCTGACTATGCTAAGCAAACATTTCTGATGCACAAGTCACTGCTCTACAGTGCTAAGCACCTGTCGCTGTAGTGAGCACAGCTCAATGCAGGGCTGTGGCTCATGTGAAACACCAGTAGAGTAATAACATAACAAAAGCACAGTTATGAACTATGGCAAATGCCAACATGATTTTACTGCTTAAAGAATTAACTCAAAGCTAAAGTTATAATCATTTGTTCTTATGCGAAGGTGTAAATTTTATATTACTTTCACGCTTTGAAAATTAGAAACTTAGTTTGAGAGGGACCCCTTGGCCCAAATCTGCCTATCATAATGTTCTACTTGTAGGTTTCTAGGACCCACTGGATCCTTCTACATTGCTATTCTCACATGGTTCTCTCATCTAGAGTCCCAATAGGATGTCCGCCCCTCTGTCCCAGTTTCCTGGTAAGGGAAGGCTTTCGTGGGACATGCCCATTGGGCTAGTATGCAGATATAAGTGAGTATATACCATTTGAGTCTTTCTGCTTCTGGGTTAACTCACTCATTATGATCATTTCTAGCTCAATCCATTTACTAAGTAATTTCGGTTGGGTTGGTTGTAAAAAGAAGCTGAATGACAAAAATCTCATTCTAGTTCAGTAGTCATTTATTCACTAGTTTATTCCCTAGTCTCCAAGGTAAACACTGGACATCTGTCATAGTCATTGAAAAATGTTTGCAACTGGGTAAGTCACCTGGCTCTATGTCTCAGTCTTCTTTTATCTTACATGGGGGTGGAGTGGCTCATAGTCTTATGTACTGTCTCTTTAAATTTCAATATATGTCATATATATTATATAAAAACAGTGCTTGGCAAAAGAGCAAGAATCTATTACTATTGCTCACACAGAAGTAAACTCCCCGAGGGAAGCAATCTTCATTTTCCTAGTTTGGTAATGCATTTGGAGCCCCAAGGAAGATACTTGATCCTCCTCAGCATTATGTCTGTGGGGACCTAATTACCAGAATTGTATTGGGTTTGTGGGAAAAGAGAATGTCATTGAGAATTCCAGCCACATCTTGACCATGGTTTGTAAGACAGTGTGTGATGTGGACAGAGTACGTTAAGAACCTGACGTGCCTTTGAAAGGCGTGGGTTTGGGCCAGTCTTACCTCTGTAAGTGCTGTGGTTCCAAACTGTGGAGTGAATTGACATATGTGTAGGGCAAACCACAAATAAAATTGGAAACAAAAATTGATTTTATTTAGCGTTTCCACTTCTGAAATTTAAATAATCCTAAGAAGAAACCTTGGTGAAATTGCTAGACGGTGCTGGTGACTGTCACGTGTGAGTGTGCTGTAGGAAGAGATACACTGCAGCAGAACTCTCCTTGGTTTCTGCTGAGTTCTCTAGGAATGACGCGAATTTTCGATAACATTTAGGAAGTTTTTTCAGAGATGATTTAAACTTGAATGTCACAAGAAAAGACCCCATTTGGACCTTTTATTGCTGATTAGTTGGAGCTAAAGCATCAGTCAAGTCTGGGTCCTATCAAATGTAGACTGTTACTCTAAAGGAAAGAGAAATCTGGTCTCTGTGAGAGGAGGAGGAGGTAGCGGCAGTTGCTGAGATGAATTGGAAAAGGGCACAGTTTCCAAAAGAAAATGGCAGAATCAAAGCCAGCTCTTTCTACCTGCCTCAAGACGGATGCTCCTCCTCCCACCCCCTTTCTTGAGCTGGGTAAGAAGGCTTTCAGAAGGCTGCATCTCTGATGTTAATGGGAAAATCCACAGCTCACGTGGGTTTTCGATAGAATGGTTTTCAGAAAAAAAAAATCCGAAGGTAGCTCTGTGTCCAGTGTATCCTTTATTAAAATTGAGATATAGTGTTATATATCTCTGGGGCAAGTAGTCTCATAACCAGAGTTAATAACCTGATGCTAGTTGTTGCAATCCTAGGTAAATGCTCTTCATTTAATATTAATTGTCTTACTAGTATCTGAATAGAGTTGTTCAATTTGCTTATATATATGTATATTGGCTTAAGCTGTGACTTATCGTGGAAGAAGAATTCCTTTTGAGGTTCCCTCTCTCAGTAGGCAGGAAGTGCATAGCAATGTTTCTCCAGGAAACTTGCGGCTTGGTGCAGAAGTCCTCAACTCTGAGTGGAAGGCTTTGACTGCATTGCAGAAGTGAGTCTCGTGGGCAGTGACTGATTGGCAGTGTGTTCATCTATGGGTTCATAGCTTATTGGGCTGTGGGCAATGGGGGAACTAGGGACTAGGTTACTGGGAGCTGACCTTTGAAGAGCTTATTCTATCTCTTGCTTCGTCTTCTCTGTTCTCCTTTCTTGGCCTGTCTGATGTAAGCAGCTTCCCCTGGAATCTGTGACCACCACATGATAGTGTGATGTTGAAATAGTCTATGCTTTTGATTTTTGCCCAAAGCAATGGAGTCAGCCAATCCTAGGCGGACATCTCTAAAATCGTGAGCCAAAGTAGATTGTCCTTCCTTTTATTTTTTTATTTTTTTATTTTTATTTTTTATTTTTTAAATTTTTAATTAATTTATTCTTGTTACATCTCTATGGTTATCCCATCCCTTATATCCTCCCATTCTCCCCTCCCTCCCATTTTCCCCTTATTCCCCTCCCCTATGACTGTTCCTCAGAGGGATTACCTCCCTCTGTATATGCTCATAGGGTATCAAGTCTCTTCTCAGTGACCTGCTGTCCTTCCTCTGAGTGCCACTAGGTCTCCCCCGCCAGGGGACATAGTCAGATGTGGGGCACCAGAGTACTTGAGAAAGTCAAATCCCTCTCTCCACTCAAGTGTGGAGACTGTCTAACTGGGACCGAGGGGAGGACATCCTATTGGGACTCTAGATGAGAGAACAATGAGTGAATAGCAATGTAGAAGGATCCAGTGGGTTCTAGAAACCTACAAGTAGAACATTATGATAGGCAGATTTGGGTCATGGGGTCCCGCTCAAACTAAGGCCCTAGCCAAGGACAATACAGGCGGAAAAATTTAAACCCCTACCCTGATCTCCTTCCTTTTAAATAGTTTTTTCCCCCAGGTTTTTGTCACAGTGACAGAATAGTCCTTGCCATATTTGGTGTCAGATGATGATGAAAGAGGATCTATCTCGCTCTCACAAAACAGCAGAATGAAAGAAAGAAATGAGGTAGAGAAGTTGTCCAGAAACCAAAAAATTGTAGTCACCGGTGCAGAGGCAGCTCAGGAAGGTCATCAAGTAATGATGAAGCGAATGTGTCTGTTGGACGCCTTGAGTTGTGGACGCATCTTCACGTTCACGTGTCGATTTTGTTCTTTCAGTATGTGTCTGACAAACGAAGGGCAAATGGCACTGTGATTAAAGTCACTTTGAAAGAAGTATTTTAAATAAATCCCAGAAGCTTAACACCAGAGTGTTTTTTTCTTTATCATCCTTGGATTTGGAAACTCTGTCATCAAGAAGACTGAATTCCTTCTGGGGCTTAAGAAGAAGCGATTTCTGGTCTCTTCTAGCTTCTGGTGGCTGCCAGCCTCCCTTGGCATGTGTCCGCATCACTCCCTTTCTGCCGCTTTCTCTTTCTGTCTGTGCGTTTTCCTCTTTGGTGTCTCAGATCTCCCTTTTCCCTTTTCTATGGGGATACTTGTCCTGGGGTTTAGGATAGACACTGTTAATCCAAGATGATCTCTTTGTTTCAAAGTGCTTAATCACTTTCTACTGTTTGATGTTCCATGTCTTAGAGGAAAACAAAGTGGTCTCATCTTAGGGAAAGACCCTGAGTAGAGACGGCATAGTAAAAGTGAGTGTTGCTGTGGAAGTCTTACAGAGTTAGAATTGTTAATGAAAATTTAGCTGACTTCTTAATTAATGTAATTATAAATTGAAAATTTGAGGCAAAGGCAGCCTATTCCAAGGTTAATTGAAGAGAAGAAATTTCTTTTTGCTGGCCTTCTAAGTGCAATGTAGGAAAACAGTTTATCTTCTTGACAAAGAAAAAGCTTGGTCCAGTTACTATACCTAGTCAGGAGGTAGGTAATGCAGACAGTATAATTTCTTTTGTGTGAGTTACTTTGTGAAGTGTTTTAGATGCATTTATTTCATCCTTACAAGATACTTTTGGTGTAGGTTCTGTTATACTTATTTTTTTTTAATGGAGGATTTTAGGCAGTCAAGTTAAATGTAAACTTGGTTAACATAGATATAAGTGTATCCCTCTTTTTTTTTTTTTTTTTTTTTTTTGAGACATGGTTTCTCTGTGTAGCCTTGGCTGTCCTGGACTTGCTTTGTAGACCAGGCTGGCCTGAAACTCATAGTGATCTGCCTGCCCCTGCCTCCCAAGTGCTGAGATCAAAGGCCTGTACCACCACGTCCTGCTAAGTAGCTAACTAGGAAGAAAACTCAAAGATTTGTGCATTCCAAGGAAGGATGTTCTTTGGTAGCCCACGCTGGCCTTGAACTCGTCATTCTTCTGCCTCCGTGTCCAGACTGTTTGAATGGCGTGTTTGTCCCACCAAGACCAGATAATAATGGAATATTCTAACAAAACAACTTCCCCTATGACCAAATAGTGAAATATAGACATTAACATTTGCCTATAAAGTTCTAAAGGGGTATGGCCTGGCCTCTGGTTTGCATTCAGCACAAGGAGACCAAAGCAAGACGTTCCATCTGTCCATCAAACATATCTACCAATCAGGATTCTAATCTTGCTTTCCCACCCACCCATCAACATTTCTACCAATCAGGATTCTAAACTTGCTGTCTCACCATCATCATTTCCGTCAGCCAAGGTCCTAAGATGAAACAAAGCTAGTGTGCTGGAGGAGGAGAAAAAAAAAAAAAAACAACAACACATGTTTCTCTGTTCTGAAGAGTTATGTCAAAAGTGTTTCACTTCCCAAGTCATTTCTGAGGTCCAGTTTTACTCTTATTTACCTCAAAGCTTTGGAAAACTTTAAAGAGATGAAACAAAGAAAGAGAAAAAAAGGCACTTATTATGCAGGGAATGTTCTGGATGTTTTGAAATATTAAGGTGAAAGAGACCTCTTTTACTCTATTCAAATTTCCAATGTTTTTTCTCTACTGTCCCATCAGATTTCTCTACTGTCTCTACTGTCCCATCAGATTCTCTGTACCATATATAAAGGCTGTCACCAAAGTTAACTACTGCTCAATGTTTATCTCAGCAAGGAAAGACAAATTGTGTAACAATGAAAAGATGGCTATGTAGAGCGAGGCTATAAAGCTGCACTAGCTTCTGAGGACCAAACCTGTTCCCAATAGAGAAGGGCTCTGGACAGTGCTGCCTTCTGTAAACACTTGTTCATTAACCAGTTAAGAAGAGATGATTCTTCCTAGAGCTTCACTTTCCCCTGGTGCAGCCCTATGGGCTCTTGAAGGTATTCAAAAGAGGCAGCGATTTTTAGTAAGGCCAAGATGATGTTGGCCAGATAAATATAACATAGTCTATATCAGTAGTTTTCAAGCTGAGGGTTGTGACCTCTCACAGGCGTTGCCTAAAGCCGTCAGGAACCACAGATATTTACATTACAATTACCAACAGTACCGAAATTATAGTTATGAAGATACTGATATTTACATTACAATTTATAACAGTACCAAAATTACAGCTATGAAGTAGCAACAAAAATAATGTTATGGTTGGGGCTCACCACAAGATGAAGAACTGTATTAAAGGGTCACAGCATTAGGAAGGTTGAGAACTGTTCTATACAGTGGTGTCTAATATTTTAAGCCTTGAAAGTCAGACTTGAGAGAGAGAGAGAGAGAGAGAGAGAGAGAGAGAGAGAGAGAGAGAG
>OU015752.1:27263626-27288883 GCA_907169655.1 Acomys percivali
ACACACACACACACACACACACACACACACACACACACACACACAAACTCAGCTGGTCCTTCGTGCAAAGAGAGAAGCAGCCGCAGCAGCCGCAGCAGCGGTTTATTATTCTCGTCTCCTTCAGAATTCCAAAGAGCCTTCTTATAGGCAGCAAAACAGGAATCCTCCCCCCAGGTGAAATCCCTCAAGAGGTGATTGCACACAGGAGGAAAAGTCTCGAGGAAGGGAGGGGTGCATTTTCAGAGCACTAGACACAACTAGCTAACCTAGATAAACACAGACATGGAAGCTGCTAGACACAGGAAATGAAACAGCAAGACAGGCAGGCAGCCCAGTCGGGCCTGGTTCCTACAATTTATTCTTCTCTCATACAATACATTACAATTGCAGCCTCCTCTCCCTCTCCTCTCCCTCAGATCAACTGCTGTTTTGTTTCCCTGAAAAGAGAGCAGGCCTCCCAGTGGTATCAGTTGAATTTGTCATAAAAAGATGAAGAAAGACTGACTGGGCATACACCTTTGTATCAAGGGGGGGGGGGATGAGGCAACCCAGTAGGCGAAAAAGGATTCCATAAGCAGGCTAAAGTGTCAGAGAGTCCCCCACTTCCATTGTTAGGAGTCCAACAAACCCCATGCTAAAGAACTAACTACAGCATGTATGCAAAGGACATGAGCAGACGCATGCAGGCTCTGTGGTTGCTGTTTCAGTCTCTGTGAGTCCCTCTGAGCTCTGCTTAGCTGATTCTGTGAACTGTGATCTTTTGGTGTCCTCAACCTCTCTGGCTCCTATAATCCATTCTTCCCCTCTTCTGCAGAGATCCCTGAGCTCTGCCTAATGTTGGGTTGTGCATCTCTGTATCTGTTTCCATTAGCTGCTGGAAGAAGTCTCTCTGATGAAGACTGGGTTAAGCAAAAATCCCTCCGTCTCTGAGGCATCCAGCTTCCAGATCCTGGCCATCTAGGCATTGTTGGGCTCCCTCTTATGATGTGTGCCTCAGGTTAGACCAGTCACTGGTTGACCACTCCTGAGACACCATTGCCCCAGAGCATCTTTTATGTAGGCAAACATAATAAAAAACAAAGAGAACAATATAAAGAATGAAACGCAGAGTTGATTCTTTGAGAACATCAACGAGATAGATAAACTCTTTTTTTAAAATATCTTTTTTTTATTAATTCATGTTACATCTCAATTGTAATCCCATCCCTTGAAATGGATAATTTTCTTGATCAATACTTATTACCAAAGTAAAATTAAGGCCAGATAAACTGTGTAAACAGACACTTCTGATATTTATAAGAAAACACAAAGGATTGAAATTTCGGTCGACCACAATTTATAACAGAGAATATAATCCTGCACATTGTATGAGAAACATTAAACCGGTAAAGTGCTTCATAGACTTAGATAGGAATGTGAAAACCAGCATTGCTGGAGGATAGAGTAAGAGGACACTGAGTTGAGTTTTACCTTGGGAAAATAGTTCTTAAATACAATACTCAAACTATAACTCATTAGAGAAAAAATTGTCCATTAATAGTTTCAAGAGTAGTTAGAAAAACACAAATGAAACTGAAAGAAAAAAACAAAACATAACACGTACCTGATAAAGGACGTGTACATAAACACAAAAAGATACCCCAGAAATTAATACAAGGAGAAACACCTAAGAAAACAGGAAAGAAAAGGTATCTTATTTAAAAATCACAAGAATAGTTGAAAAAGCACTCAGTATCATTAGTCGTGTGGAAAGTATTTGGCAACCTACATGTTAGCTTTGTACCACAGTGACAAAAGGCTCAAGAAAAATGACTTTAACTCAGAGATAGCACAGATTTACATCGCCATTGGATTCTGAGGTTTCGGTTCCCAGCCTTTGGCTGATTTGTTTTTGGGTCTGTGCAAGGCAGGGCACTGCAGGAGCAAGCAGCCAGCTGTGGACAGCTGCTCCAGTGATCTCCATCCTCTCACTAAGTCCTCCAGTCTTCTCCCACTCCCAATAACCCTTTGTGATGCTCGGTTTTATGGTCAACTTGGCACCACCTAGGACCACCTGAGAACAGTCTACTTAAGGCGTTGCCTAGATCAGGTTGGCCTGTGTGCATGATTAGGGGAATTTTTTCCTAATTGGCTTACTTTTGGTGGGAAAACCTACCGTGTTTGTGAGTCACGCCATCCCAGGAACTGGACACTGAAGTGAAGAAGGCAAGTTGAGCGTGTAAGCATGAGAATATCTATTTCTTTCTGCTCCTAACTGTGGATGTGCACGGCTAGCAGCTTCAAGTTTCCACTGTCTTGACTTTTCCTGTGCTCTGGAGTTGTAAACTAAAATGAACCCTTTCTCCTCTAAGTTGTTTTTTGTCAGGGCGTTTTTAACACAGAGACAGAAATGAAACTAGGACACCCATTAGTTGTGAGTCCACTTAATTAATAGGTAGTCCTTTGACCAGGGCAGATCGGATTGCTTTGATCTACCTGCAAAGGTCCCACCTCTGAGTACTGCTGTTTTGGGTATCAAACTTTGACATATGAGCATTTAGAATCTCTCCCATCTATCTATCTATCTATGTATCTATCTATGTATCTATCTATCTATCTATCTATCTATCTATCTATCTATCTATCTCTATCTATCTAATATATCATCTATCTATCTATCTATCTATCTATCTAATATATCATCTATCTATCTGTCATTAATCTCTTATGAATATATAAATAAAAATATATGATTTACTATTTAAAAATTTTAATTTTGAGATTATTATTAATTACACTTCTCTCCTTTCTTTCCTTCCCTCAAACCCTCCTATACAACACTCTCCACTCTCCTTCAAATTCTGGTCTTTTTTCATTAGTTGTTATTGCATAAATATATATAGTCCTAAATATAACCTTTGAAGGATATATAAAGTTACTTGTATGTAGAGTCAAATCATAAAAAAGCACATATACTACTAGTTACTCCCTGAGTGTGTAAAACTTAAGATCTGACTATATAAAAAATTAGAAGAATAATCTAGGCACAGTGGCACATTCCTGTAATCCCAGCACTCAGGGAGGCAGAGGCAGGCAGATCTCTGTTAGTTTGAGGCCAGACTGACTTACAAAGTGAGTCCATAATAATTAAGGCTGCATAGAGACACCCTGTCTCGAAAAACCAAACCAACCAACCAGCCAACCAAACAAACAAAGTAGAAGGATGTGAAGCTTTCACTTTTAGAGATGTAAAAGGGTAAACTTACTTTGGAAAACAGTTTGCCTTTTATTTTTTAAATTGCAAAAAAATTTAAAGAATATCAGATAGGAATACTGTATTGACATAATTTCTGCCCCTTCCTCCATCCTCGACAACTCCTCTCATGTTCCCTCCAATCTTCTCTCAACTTCACAACATTTTTGTTCACACTACCTAGAATTACCTGAGAAGAGAAACTCCATGACTGGGTGCCTACATCAGATAATGGATAAAATAATATTTAATCATTATATACCTGTATATAAAGACGTGGGAGACAGTTCATTATGACACTACCCTGGTCTTAGGAAGCATAGCTAAATGGAGATCTGATTTAAAGGGCGTGCACGTGAATGTTCATAGTGATTGCATTTGTGATGTCAAAACCTTGAAACAACCACAGTTGTCATCAATTGTGGAAACCATATTCATTGTTGAATGGGTAGAAAAGTCAGCAACATTGTAGGAGCGCTTTTTTTTATGAAGTAGGTGAAATAGAAGTTTCTAAGATATAGTACCAAGTTAGCGCTATCTCTCTCAAGTGTACTTCTAATAGGAGGTTGGAGTTCACATTTTATATTTCAGTAAGCTTGTCACACAGTGTGCATACTGAACACACATACTTTAGAATATGGCACTATCCTATCCCAGGTAATACCAGTACAACACCATGTGGCTTAAATACCAGGAATATGGGTAAAGAAGCCGGTGCCTTCCAGGGAAGGTTCAGTGTAAGGTCAAGTGGAAGTGAAGGCAGAGAGCATTAGATAGAGCTCACACCTTCTAACTGTCACTCCAGTCCTTGTTCTACCATTACATTCAGAATTTCTTGAAAAATAAGGAATAAAAGATGTAAAGTAGAAGAGAAGATACATTTGCTCTTAATGTGCACTTACTTTATAATTGTAATGACTTTCTATTTTCATTCAGCAGTTAAGAAAATGGACTTGGGAGTCTGGTTTCCTGCCTCATAGATAAGCATTTCCAATCTGTAACAAAGGCCTCATTTTCAATTTTAAGAGAGGTACAACATAGGATTGTTGAAAGGGCTAGAGAAGATCCTTTACACCAAGTCCCCATCAGTGGCTAGAACATGGTGAATCGTCTCGTTTTATTTTTCTTTAACTTTTGTCCAGGGCCCTGGATCCTAATAACAACTACTTTACAGTGCAAATCTAAGTCTCAAGTCCATCATTCTCTAGAAATTTTAATAAACTCACAATAAAATCTGTACAATTTGCAAGCTGTTTTATACGAGTTTAAGAATGGTGTAATTGTCCCTTGGAAATGATGCAGTTTAGAAACATAATCACTTTTAGTCTTCTGATGGCTGTTGGTGGAAAATACCCCGTCACTCATTTCTTTCATCTGACTGAAGTTGCTGGGGCAATTCATATGGCATTGGGAATTTATGTTACCTACATGTTTTTAGTCATCTAGCTGAGCATTCTCAACATTTCTAAAAGTTTGCTTGTCTTCCCTTTCCTGCATTGATGTTAAAATGTCTATATGGTTACTCTATCTTTTCCCATCGCCATGCTAAGTCAGGTAACTCTTCTTAAGTTCTACTGGGCTTCATGAGTAAATAAAAACTAATCATTAACATTTTCACTTTGTAGCTATTCTACACATCTCTTAACACAATTTTATTGTGTAAATTCCACTTTAGATCCGAAGAGCTAAATTCTCAAATTGTCCACAGGGGGGCGGACTTGATCTTCCACTAAATAGGATTCACTAAAAATAGAAAAATTCAAAGCTGAATGTTTCAGTCTCCAGAACTCTGTTTAACGTCATGGTTATTCGTTGGCTCCTTTGATGTTGACAATATAGAATTCACCCAAAGAGGAGATAGATCTGTTCATCTGTGAACCCTGTTTGTTTCCTTCCTTCCTTTCTTTTTCTTTGTATTGGATTCCAGCAATAGTATCACATGAAACATTGTTTCTCACAGAAATGTCACAATGTTCTGGAGTCTCTTATGTGTGCTTTTATGGAGGGGACTTGCTGAAGGACCTCTCTTTGTCACATAACCTCGCTGCTTGTTAGTCTTTCATCTCATCACAACAGACATGTGGTATGAATGCTTCAGTATTTTCCAGATTATTTCCAAACTCATTTATTTCTTTTAATTAATTGATTAAATTTACATGCCAACTGCAGTTTTCTCTCCTCCCTCTCCTCTCAGACCTTCCATATCACCACACCACCACACCCACCAAATCCTCCTCCCTTCCTCTTCAGAAAAGAGGAGGCCTCCCATGAAGGTCAAGGAGCCATGGCATATCATTCTGCAGTAAGACTAGGTACATTTTCTCCTATTGAGGCTAGATGATGCAGCCCATTAGGAGGAAAGGATCCCAAAGGCAGGCAACAGAGTCAAAGAAAGGCCCTGCTCCCAGGAATCCCACATGAAGACCAAGCTCTACAACTGTAACGTGTTCAGACGGCCTAGGTGAGTCCCATGTGTGCTCCCTAGTTGGTAGTTTCAGTCTCTATGAGCCCCTATGAGCCCAAGTTAGTTGAATCTGGGGGATTTTTGTGGTGTCATTGACCACTTTAGCTCCTACGATCCTTGCTCCCCTTCTTCCATGGTATTTTCCAAGCTCTCCCTAATGTTTTGCTGTGAGTCTCTGCAGCTGTTTCCATCAGTTTCTGCATGAAGCCTCTCTGATGACAGTTTTGGTAGGCTCCTGTCTGCAAGTATAGCAGAATATTATTAGGAGTGTCAGAGCTCCTCTCTCTCATGGCATGGGTCTCAAGCAAGACCAGTCATTGAGGGCCATTCCTTCAATTTCTGATACGTATTTATCCCAGAATATCTTGTAGGCAGGGCAAATTTTAGGTCAAAGATTTTGTAGGAGAGTTGTCGTCCCAATCCGTCCACTGGAAGTCTTGCCTGGATACAGATGACCAGTTCAGGCTCTGTATCCCCCATTGCTAGGAGTCTTAGTTAGGGTCACCCTCATAGATTCCTAGGGGTTTCCATTGCTCTGTGTTTCCATTGCTCTGTGTTTCCATTGCTTATCCATCCCAGAAATGCCACCCCCATTCCAGTTTTCTCTCTCAGTACTATCTCCATCCATCCTCCCCCAACTTCCTGTTCCCATCCCCATTCCTACCCTACCAATCCCCTCCCCCATCCACCCATGATGTCTACTCTATTCTCCTTCTCAGTGAGGTTCTCAAGTCCCCTTTGATACCTTCTTACTTAGCTTTTTTGGGGGGGGGTGGTCTGTGGATTGTAACACAAACTCATTTAAAAAATAGCTAGTTTATTTAAGTTTTCTGGTACTTATTCCTAAATATGTATTTACTTTTAGTGAATATACAGTTCAACTTTATCAAATAAGATATTACTGTAGCAACATGTAGGATACAATAATATAGTAAAAGCATGGAAGGACATTAAGTGGCAAAGGTTAATAAGCTTTAGTGTCTGATTTGCTTAGGAGAGCTAGGCTTGTTCAAAGCCCAGTAATCATTGGTAATCTATTTCAGAATTTGCACGTTAACCAGGAGGATGCTGTGACCACATGAACATACCATATAGCAAGCATAGCAATTTAATGTTCCTTATCTACTTATGAGGAATGGAATTACATATTCATACAAAGATTTGTGTGTAAACATCTGTTAGCAGCACTAATTATATAAACTAGAGAAGGAGGAACAGAACCCAAATGTTAGCCAACAGTCAAAGACAGAAAAAAAGCAACATATCCATGTGCCTCAGCGTTATTACACAATAAAGGAAACAGCATATGGATGCACACTACAGCACGGTGACTCATCACCAATATACATGAAGCAGAAGACGTTAGACACAAAAGATTGATCATGTGAGTCCATGTAAAAGACAAGTTCAGGGAAGGTAAATTAGAGAGATAGAAAGTCAATTAACAGTGACTGCGAGTTGGATTGGTAAAAAAGTAATGTCTGCATATGGCATAGCCTTTATTATTATGGCAGGTGGGACATGTTTTATAACTGGCTTTTAGAGGTGGTTAAATAATTCTCCATTTACTAGCAGTCACTGGGTTATATGCTTAAAACCTACCATGTCTGAAGCTGCTAAATACTGGAAAAATTAGTCTGAATTTATTTAGCACAGATCTGAAGTTTTGCTTAGTGTTTTAGAACAGTTTGACGACGTGGCCTGGGTGGATCATATGGGGTGATAGGACAAGATACTGGAGGCAAAGCCTGAAGACCTTCCAAACTGATGGGTGAGGAACTACAGAATAGCCTGAAGAAGGAAGTAGAGGAAAACTAAGGGTTGAGAAACACAGAGCTGGTGAGGCAGTATCAAAGTAGGAGATACTCACATGGAGGAAGTCATCAAATGATGCACTCTTGGAGAAAAGAAAAGGAAATAACAGCTATGTTCAACAACAGTGTCACCTCAACACAAGGTGGAGTCAAGAGACAAGAAAAAATATAGGCCTTAAACAAGTGAGGTAGAAGATCCCCCACTAAACACAGGCATCTTTGTAAAAGAGATAGTAATAGTTTATAGCCAACAACAAGGTAACTACTTTGCTTTCTTAGTCAATGTGTTACATTTCCTAAAATTAAATTGCCAATCAACACCACTTGTACTTAATTTAAAAAGTCCAAAGAAGTGAAGGGTAATGTTTTCAAAATTTATCTGTATTATCAGTATTATCTGTAGGCCCAGGTAGCAATCAATCAAGACACAGACACTTGCTATATTTTAAGATAGCCTTAGTTAACCTGGGGCAGGGTAGATATCAATCCTCTAAATTGCCTCCCATAGTGGGGCAGGCATGGGGTCCCTGCCTCAATCCCATGCCATCTACTTCTAATAGTTTCTACCAAGCTACCTCCCATCCATAATCCCAAATACTTGCTCATGTTCTTCATCTGGGCTGAATTCTCCATCCACGCCCCGGGTCATGTGCTTTTCCAGCTAACCCATGGTGGCCTTCCTCTCTTCACTTCAGGTCTTCTTCTTCTGGTGGCAGTCCTTCTTCTTCCCAGAATTCCTCTCTCTCCTAGCCCCACCTATCTCTTCTGCAGTGCCCAGGTGGGATGGCTTTTTATTAAGCAAAAGGTGGGTCACAGACAGAAAGCAGTCAAAATGCATCAGACCATCCTCCAACAGAAGGGGGAAGGTATCCTAAAGTAGACTGGTGAGAAAGCCTGTGTTAACTTCACGGGGAAGGCATTGAATGTTGCCTGAAAGGTGACTGTCTGTTGGAACTCTCTATGAGCTTTAGTTTCCATCTTTATTTCAGCTCTAATGCAGTTTGTCACCAGCTGAGTTTTGGACTGTGCTTTACTTAAAACTTGCTCTTACTACTTGTAAATGCTTGGTTTAATTAAAAAATAATTATCAGTAAAAGTCCTGACTATTAACCAATAAAAAGCTATATGAATGAAGGACAGACAATGGAGGCATAATCTAGAAGTGGGAAAAAAGAATGTAAGCCACAGTGCTAAGTGGACCTGACTTCACATAGTCTCAGTTTCCATATCTGTATACAACGATGCTATAGTGATTTCATAGTTTTTCATCAGGATTAAATTTACATGATGTAAATAACAAACTTACATGTCTGCCCCACGGTGAATGCCCAAATATAATTTGTTGCTAGATAAATTATTGTTTTACTCCTTTAAAATAGTGTCATTTCAAAAGACAGAAAGCTTAGCATGTTTAAGTGCCGCTCTCCAAGTTTAGAACTAAAGTCAGTATCAGGATTGTAAGGAGACAGTTGACAGTGTGTTTATCTGCAATACTCATTTGCCTGTTAGATCCGAAAATCAACCAGAAGCTTCTTAGTGTCAGTCGTCCTCCTTGGCTTCTGCCTTGTGTCAGCAGGAACTCCACTATCTGTCTCTGTTTGCTTGTGCCAACTTAGCTGCTGGCATCTAGCTCCCGCAGAGAAATTATGGTCCTTTAGCATGTCACTTAAATGGTATAAGGTTTAACTGAATTTGCAAAAGCAAAAGCAAGCCACTGAGAACGAGAGTAAAACATATGACGGCATTTGTAGCATTTTTAGTGTGGACTCACGCAGCAAAGTCAGCTCCTGCTATTTTGAAAATCAAAAGACACAGATGTTCCTCTGCTTACGAGAGGGTCACATACCAACAAATCATCCTAAATGGAAAATACCACATTTAAAATGGATTTAATACAATTCAGCTATTGAACACCACAGCTCAGCAGTGCAGTAGGTTCTAGAGTATGGGTTTTTGCTCTCATGATCGTAAGGATGACTGGAGATTCAGCTATGCCCCTGCATCCCCCCCCAGGAGAGGGGGATCTTGGGAAAGAGAAAGCTTGAAAATTCAAAACACAATCTCTGTTGAATACATGTTACTTTTGCACCAACACAACATGAAAAAAAAATGTTGGTCACCATTTATTTCATTTAGATGCACACACAGAGTTTAAGGTTTTTCCTGTTAGACATTAGTTAACAAACCAATACCAAATGCAAAAAAAAAAAAAAAAAAAAAAAAAAAAAAAAAATTTGTTAGAGCTCAGGAAGGTTAAACATGTTTTTTTCTTAGTTATCTTCTAAAGAGAAGATGTGAGGGACAATAATCCTGAAAATAATAGTAGGCTTTCAGCCTGGGGGTGATGTTGCATTTCTGAATTGGCTAAAATATACTTTATCCAGGGTGAAGAAATTATTTTGATTTTAGTAGTTGCTAGCCTGATTCTGGTATCACCTCTGAGTTTTTAATAGCTAGACTCCAGACATGGAGGAGGGGACGAACCAGTTCTCATAAAAGTTGGGGAAACCGAATATGAAAAAACTAGTGGATAATAAAATATGCAGACAAGTCACAACAAAATGAAGGCATAATGAAGTTGGAAAGGTTCAGGAAAGGCAAAGAGTTGTTCAGTAGGGATTAAAGGATGTGGTTTCTTAGGGACTAATGGATTAGAGTTAGAGAAGCTCAGGTACTGAGTGACAAAGCTTGAGTCCCTGGTCCTATCCACATGTTAAAATCTTGTTCCCTGTAGCATTTTTACTAAGTTATGGCTTCTACACACAATAGAGCCTACACGCCACTTGGCTTCATGGGACCTGAAAATTCTCACAGTAATCTTTGGGGGAATGAAGGAACACTTCCTCGTTTTACATGGAATTTGCCTTACTACACAAAACTTCACACTCATTTTAGTGTTTTACAATGGGCTTTGGATCATATGCAGAGAACTGCTTATGAGCCAGGGTTTGTGGCACTGCTTTCTAATTCACATCATTTTACTTTTTAGAGCACACTTTGCAGAATTTCCATATAGAGTAGCTCAGAAATGTGCTGTACAAAATGGTGAATTAAAAAAAAAAACCATCAAACGTTCAATTGCATAGGCCTTTGTACAAATTTTAATGGCAGGAGTCTGTGAGCTCTAGGCCAACACATGATCAAAGAACCATTATCTTCAGCATTACTCCTAATAATCCTTATCATGATGGCCCCTGGCCTTGGCTGTATCTATTCAACTCCAGTCATCCTGAACCCATCACCAAGGTTTCAATAGATCGACTTTTCTTACTTACAGCTTCACTGATGAATGCATTCCCCTATTTTGGTGGCTGACTTTGGAAGGATAGCTGCAAGCAAAGAACACTCATTAACTCAGCTGTACTTGAGGGATACACCGAAAAGGCAAGCTTTTCTTACTGATGGGAAGTCATTTTCAGAACCATGAAAACTCCAGAGGAGAAAATGGTTTTTATTGCATGTTCCATGCCTGTAGAGTCTGCTACAAAGCAACCACTGACCTTCAAAGGTACCATAGGAAAAAAAAAATACAACAAAACACCCCAACTCAAAGGCAGAGCACTTACATATTGCTCCAGCAGATGCTCAGCAGCTGTTGCTGCGTATCATTTGAAGTGCCATGGTAGTCATAGGTAATAGCCCTCTTTGGGGCTGTCATGAGATTGGAGAGAGCTGACGCTTGTTTGCCATTGTTTCTTCTTGACAGAAAACTATAGTGGAGGCCAGAGCATGACCAGTCAGATTTTTCCATGTCGGAGAATGCATGAATAAACTTTGGCTTTACTGACCTAGTTTTCTCTCCCTAGTGCTTTTTAATGTACAAACACAGGAAGCCTTTTCTTTTGTGGTGTTATTAATAAAACCCTTATCTTGAAATACTAAAGAAAGAGATGTCCATGTTTCTAGCATTTAAATGAAGAGTCATTGTGTACTTGTAGAATCCTAGCTTAGGGTGTGGAATTGCTAAGTAGTCTTCCAAATACCTGTAATATACCCAAGTGATCTGGATTGTTGTCTTTCTTTCTGTAATCCAGGACCACAGCTGGCTTCATGTAAGTTCATGCATGTACTGTATATAAAAAAGAGAAAAGCAGTTTAGAAGAGAGAAAAAAAAAACCCTAACATTTTATAAAACTGTGTCATTCTTCCTCCAAAGTTCTATAGTTCTATCTTTAATCTGAATTTTAATTTTGGTTTTTAAATGCACATGGATGCTTTCATTGTAATAATCAGGTTGTATCTTAATCTGTAAAGAATGTGTTTTGGGAATGGCTATACAGTACTAATTGATACTGTTGAGTCCATATTTATCTGTCTATCTTCTATCTATCTATCATCTATCTATCTATCATCTATCTATCTACCTATCTATCATCTATCTATACAACCATCCATGTAAAGTAGGATTGTATTTTTTGAATACTAAGTTTAATTTTAAAAAGCATTTGGATTTAGGTCTATAACTCTGTGTTTAAATATCTAGGATGATATATTTTTTTCTAAGACTTGTCCCAGTCTTTGATAATCCCAGTTTTAGGCAACTTCTCATTATAATTTTAGAATTATAGAGTTTCTCTCTATATTTCTTTGCTCTGTGATGCCCTCCAGAGAAATTCAGCGTAACATTTAAAAAGCTAAAGTCTTATGGATACCGTATTGTGATTTTTTCTTTATATTTCATTTCAGTGTCAAATAACTTTCACAGTGGGGAACTTCTTCCTGCCGAAACTAAATTCCTCCCTTTCAAAGTTTTAGCCTATATTTCAGAGCTCAGGATGAGGCCTCCTCTACCTACCTTGGGTGAAGCTATCACTCCTCTTTCCTCCTAGAGTGATGAGGTTGGAAAAAAAAAAGGCGTTTGGTTTCACATACAGTGCTAGTTTTTCAACTTGACAAACTTGGTGCTGTAGTTCCCCAGCCAGTGTTTGAATCATCTCTGGAAGATGTTACCACTTTGGCGGTAAGGGAGGAAGCAGTTTTATAGTGGCTGAGGAACAGCTGGTAGCCAGAGAACAAACACCATCGGGTAATAATTTCACCCAAGAGGCTCTAGTGCACAAGCAGCAAAATTTCTAGGTGATTAAATTTCAAAGGACACAGATACTCATTTAGATATAATGGAAACAAAGATGAAAGTGCTCAGGGTTTTTGGTTAATTCCTTAGGATCTAGCTGAGACCTGTTACAGCTAATGTCCAATCATGGGACACCTTTCATTGTTAGCATAAAGCCTTTCCTAAATTTCTCCTTTCAATGCAAATCTGGTTATGGCAAACATATTAAACTATTGGGGATGAATTGAGCAAGCAGGAGGATATAATTATTTTATATTAACTCTGGCTTCTATTGATATAAAAAACCTGTAGAAATCAAACTATGTAAGGAAGTGTCTTGCTTTTAAAGAACTCATGCTTTTCCAAAAACAGAGGTCATGTTAAAGGCATGGTTTCACCAAGGTCAGAAGAAAAAGATGCAGAATGAACACTGTAATTATTGGAAAAAATACAGTAAATCTAGTCACAAGTATTGAGCCAAATGTTGAGCCATGTGGATCAGTTGTATGCGGAACTGATGAAGAAAAGGATTGCCGTATGAAGGTCTAACAATGTTGAAACACAGCAGGAGCAGTGAAAATAACTTTATAAGTGACACTGATGAGCAGAAAGATCTGGATTTTTATTAAACCATTCCAAGTAGCCTTGAATTTATAATGACTGGTCTTATTGCTTCACGATATAAGATTACTGTCATTGAATAAAGTAGAACAAAACTTTTCAATATTATAAGACAATTGTCTTGAAGGAAGAAAATGCAATAAATTAAGATGACAGATATATGAGTTAAGATGGTAAGGGCATTTCCGTACTATTTTAAAGTTAGAACTGGCTTACATTCTTTTTGTATTGCGTGATTATCTTAAAAATAAGCCACATTGGGGATTATCAGCTGGTATACACCTGAAGGCCAAGATTCAAACTTCTTGAATATATTGGTAACATATTATTCAACTGTGTGTGTGTGAGTGTGTGTGTGTGTGTGTGTGTGTGTGTAGCATCTCCAAACCATAGTTCTTCCATGCCTAACCTTTGAAATGCCTCTTCTTGTGCAGACCCAGTACAAGCACCTGCAGCTGCTATGCTTGTGATGACAAAGTTTGTCTTGCCTAGAAGATGGCATTCTATAGTCCTTTTCTATATCATCTGACTCTTATGCGTTTTTAGGCCCTTCCTCCATAGTGTTTCCTTAGTCTTAAAAGGAATAGTTTAAATGTCCTTTGTAGGGATGAATACTCATCTGTCATTATTTTTGGCATACTGGAGACTTCCTACCCAGTGGCCACACAGATGACTCTGCTTAAACTAAATGAGTCTCAAAACCAAACCAGAAGTCATGATTCTGGGAAAGGGGCTATTAAAACTAATGTAGTGTTGATAGGCATGGGAGGGAGCTAAGAGGGGGTATGGGGAAGAGAGTAATTGGAATATATTGTATATGTATGAAATTGTCAAACTGTAAGATTAGTCAATAAAAAAGAAAAAATAAAGATTAAACACATAAAGCAAAACAATTATGGTATTTAATTTGCTTCTCCACCAAAGAACAAAAGGTAATAAAACATAGGTTTTCATAATATACTTCTTTAAGATGTTCATTTTAAAACATTAATTTTTAATTTTCTCATTTTCACTGAAATGAAGTACAGTGAAAACATTGCATACAAGGGAAGAGCGATGCCTCAGCACCGGAAGATGTGCATCAAGGTCCCACCTCATTAATACTTTGAGGATGCTTTCCTCACTGGCTGTGTAGATGCTGCCAGTGTTCACACCAGATTAAGTAATCCAGGACTGAAACGATGTACCCACATCTTACTGTATTGTCCAACAATGGCCGGGATGTAAGAGGCGATGATGATAGATGTGTATTTATTATACCCCAGAGCAGAGTGCATGTGCTTTAGGTATTTGTTTTAGACTCAGGCCTATCGCCTCATCATCTCCTTCCTTTTGATTGTTTGATATTAATTATTTCACAGGAACACAAGGACTGTGAGGATGAGTACAAGGTAAAAAGAACATTTCTTTCTTATGATATGAGAAAAGGACTAGCTTAGGCCAGTAAAATTATGATTCCAGTGTTCTCGAATTTCATCACGATCCTGTAAAATCTCCCAAGGGCTTCCTACTCATTCAAGAAGGCAGCATTCAAACTCCTAAGCAATGCTGACATGGACACACTTGATCTAAAGTCATTAAACCATACTACTCAACAAAGGGATGCAGAGACAGAAAGTAACTGACACAAAGTGATCTACCCCTCTCTGCCTGGGTAGGCTGCTGACCGTTGATTTAGTTGTTCCTTCCCTTCCTACAGAATGCCTGGCATATGTCAGAGAGGTCAGCAGGGGTTAAGGCACCCAAGGATACCTTTATGTTGTTGACATTTAGTAGGATGGGAGAGACAACAAACAAGTAAAGGCACAGGTGACCAATATGATATCTTGAACAGGATTACGAAGAAAAGAAGATGTGCTGTAATAATGGATGAAGGACAGT
Source organism: Acomys percivali (assembly GCA_907169655.1). Taxonomy (NCBI): domain Eukaryota; kingdom Metazoa; phylum Chordata; class Mammalia; order Rodentia; family Muridae; genus Acomys; species Acomys percivali. Next base: position 27,278,692 of record OU015752.1, read on the forward strand.
TGAATTCAATAGGACTGAGGAAATCTCTTTAGGATTACTTAGTGAATACTAATTTGATGTCTATAGGGTGTTGGGAATGACACTATTGCTTACCACTTCCTTCATCAAAGTCCTTTCCCTGGCTTCCTGGCTAGCTTATTTTTCTGTGATATTCTAGTATCTTCTTGTTAACACGGCTGTATCAGATGAGATCACAGATGATACACTGAAAACTCTTTGTGAGGATCCATTCAAAAGAATCTATTGCATATCTGTAGTCTAGGAATGTGCCAATGAGCAATAGATACACACATGTGGAACTCCGTCTATTCAAAGACACATGAAAATGAGTATTATTCCTTTTATTTTTTATTTTTATTTTTGTAAAAAGGGGAAATTTATACAATGGAATTTGTACAATGAAGCTTTATTTTTACATTCTATTAATGTAGGTTTTTAAATACTTGCAAATACTGCATTATATTTACTTAGTGCTCTTTTCTCTGTATATTCTTTCCTACACTTAACACAAATACTTTAGTTTTTGTCTGGATTGGCCACTAAGGGTAGTGCAGCTTCTATTTTGACTTGATCATTTGGTGGGTTGTATTTGTAGCCTCTGGTTTATTTCAAAATTCTCCTTTACAGCAAGAAATGTCTATTTCTGAAGTTATTTACTATACTATGTGTGAGCCCCAAGCTATAACTTCTAGATGCCTTATGGTTCAATCCACTACTGTGAAACAGCTAGGCAAGTCTAGTCACATTCCCCACTCTTTAATGTATTTCAGCAGATGAAGGAATATTGGCTGAGGATGCAGAAGCATACATCTTATGAGAAAATGGGTCGACCTACCATCTTCTGCTTTGATATGGGCTCACTGCCAAACACATTTACAGCAATAAAATCATTCCGTAACTTACAGTGATTAATGGGGAAAAGGTGCCTCTTCATTGCAGCTAAATTTTACAGATGACAGAACAAATAGGGGGAAGAAATGAAAGTTGCCCATAGTTGCAGCCTGACCCCTGCAGAAGTTGTAGAAACGTGTCACTATGGTTTTCCTTTGCTTATCTAGTACAACAGGTGCCACCACCAGCCTGCAAACTATATACAGGAAAATTAGTAGCACTGAGATGCTGAGATGCTAACTTTGGGAAAAACAGAATTTATTTCTTAACACTTATTCAGTAATTGGAACTCATGGTTTTGTCATGGCAATGACTTTAGGACTAAAACAATTAACATCACTCTTTATAATTCATCTGGGAAAGTACTTTGGTCATTTAATCATAAGAGAACACGTGTTTTCAAATCATGAAAAATAAACATGATGAAAACTAAACAACATCAAATGCAGTAACTAAAACAGGAAAAGATGAAACATGACCAAGAAACATCACTCAAATCCTGTGTGTTTTTCTCACAGTTTAAACAAAGTAAGCTAAGAGCTGTTGTGAATGTCCTTCTAATCAGTTGTCTTTTAAGAAATGGGTGGTGGGATGGAGAAATAGCTCAGTGTGCGTTGGTATATAATGTCATTTTTCAACTTATATCATTGAACTTAGATTATCAAGAACAACAGGTGCATATAGTTTTCATGCATATCTTTATCTTCCATCTAATATATCTGTAATAAAAACACAATGAGCCTCTGACAGGGGGACAGAACTACAAACATTGTGTCTCAGCTTCAATAGTGTTGGCGCTGCTCTTCCTTAGGCTGTGATAGCTGTATTGAGAGGAGCTGATCATCCCAAGGGCAGAGTTGTTGTGCAAGTTGTAAATTAATGAAGCAGAGGTTCTTCAAAAGACTAAATGCAGAAAGCATTGGTTTTAAGCCCTAACCTTGATTTTTTTCTTTCTAGGCATGCTGGATCTTTCAAACTCATAGACAACAATTTGATCTTACTTGTCAGAAAGGCAGGGCTCTTCTTTCCTAGTACCCCCCAACAAAGAAGGCTCTGTGAACCCTCTTTGCATTCTAGCTGGACATAGGCAAGGTTTTGAAGAGAAACATCTGGGCTGCTGAGGGACTGGGGAGCATGTGGGGGAGTTTTCTTCCTAGCACTAAATCAGGGCTTGTCATAAAGATTTCTGATATACCAGGGTCAAGGAGAACTGTAAAATGATGGAAGGAATAAATTCTGGGTTGCTAGAATCTTATTTCTCCCACTGACATACACAAGGCTTAGAAATCCTCATGTTAAACATGCCTTGATAAATGTCTCCTCCATTTCTCCCTGTTAAAATTAGGAAAGAGAAACACTGCATATTGAAGTCTGTCTTTTAAGATTGAGATGTTCTTAGCTTCTGAACACAGTAACAGGCTTAGAAAAATGACATTTTCCTTTCCCCCACCTTTTTTTTTTTTTTTTTTTTTTTTACTTTAAAGTTTTAGTATAATGGAGCCAAACTGACTTAGTGCTGTCCAAATCAATGTTTGCAGTGATTGATATGATTGATGGCTGCTTTGTCCAACATGGCAGCCACTAATCATCTGTGGCAAATGATCACCCTGAAATATGATTTGGGTAGCTAGGAAATAAATTTTTTAATTTCATTTAATTTGAATCAATTTAAACTTGAATATCTCTGTGTGGCTATATTTTTGGCATTGGCAAAAGGACCTGGAGGGAGGGATAAAGTCAGAGGTGATGTGGTTATGTACACTCACTAGAACTCTTAGATGTTCAAATTAGAACTATTTTAATGTTACACAATGGCATTGTTTCCCCAAAATGAATTTCCTGCTTTTTCCTTTTTACAGCAAGAAAAGAGCATACATTTTCAGATTAGGTCAACAGTTGAGTGATTATGTTTTCAGGGACAATTTTCCTTCTTTGGTTAATGTAGGAAATTGATCTCTGAGTCATGCAAAGGGAAGTCAGTACCTGCTGGGGATAAAATATCATTTCACTCAGTAGTAATTGAAGATGAGTTGTTGGAAAGGTACAACATCCCAGTTTTGTTTGGGACTAGGCTTGCTGCTTTTAACAGACCCAGAGAACTGTCAAGTTTTAGCAAGGAGCATTAGAGAAAGGGTTCAAGTGTGGCAAAGTTCTTACAGTCCAGTTACGTATATAAAAGGGCAAAATAACCCCATGTTTTCACTGATTATTCATATATATATACATATGCATACATATCTATATATGTATATATACCATATATAATATATACCATATTATATATTATATTTACTACCATGTGATATATATTGTAGTAAATGGCCCCTCTTAATCTAATAAATATTCCAGTTTTTCATGCTATATAATTCATGCAGTGTCAAAAATGCTTAAAATTAGTTTCTATTCCTATGAAATCCTTTAATTGTGTAAAAAGCATGCTTTTTCATAGCTAGTTACAGTATTACAGAATTATTGAGGGGTTAATGGTTTTATTGCATAAGCTGTGAAAGTGGCATTTATGTAAGAGTTGTGGCAAAATGTTAATAGCAAACAATGTGGTGGCTTATAATTTGGGCTCACATCCTCATCTTTATTGTCTTCCGTGCTCCTGCTGCCTGAAAATCAGACACTGTGGGTGATGCACAAGGGTACTAGTGCAGCTGCCCTGAGCTGCTCATGCATATCTTGTCTCTGTTCCATGATCAATGGTATCATGTTGGGAGCTTGAAATTGGCTTTGTTGAGAGAATGCACAGCAGGAAATTTTCAAACACTACCAATAAAGGTTGCTTGATTTGGGGTTATAAAACATTTACCAGTACCACTGCTAGACATGGAGATGACTAGCTTAATGCTAATTATGATGACAGAAAGAAGTGAGGACAGAAAAAATCACAGAACTTCTTTCCATTCTGATCCCGTCTCCCCAGTGCCACTGATAATTTCCATATGCCACTCAGGAGGGAGTAATGAATAACTCAAAGCACCACAGTTATCAGTACAGCCTTCGTAAGCTTTGGATAATTATTTATAAACCTCTTATATAAACACAACTGCCAATATGAAGGAATTAGGAACTGAAGTTGGAGGACTTCAAAGCTGCAGCTCAGCTTTGTCAGTGACCCACCTTCTTTCACATCGTCTAGTAATTATAGTAGTTGATGAATCTTCCACATTCATGAACAATATTGACATGGCTTCATGGTGGAAACATACCCTTGGGAGATTATGGTTGATTTTGATAACACTAGAACCTTTGTGGTTCAGAGGTTAGTTAAATATTGTCACATGATACCTAGGGCTGACGGACCATTTCTGAGTACTGGGAATGCCTCTTTAATGTCATCCCACACTGTAAGTTGCATGTGGAATACTGTGCCATCAACCATCTTATCAGATCTTCTCCTCCTGACTCAGGAAATGAAGGGTTTGATGATGGGAAAATAGAAGTTCTAGTAAAATGAGTGAAAAATTATGAATATCTATGAAAAATATCACCCTTCTCTTCCATTTACCTCCTGCCAGCTTCCTTCTCTGAATGTTTTACTAAGGTAGAGGAGCTAGGCACCTTGGATATATGATATGCACACGTGTCAGCTGACAGTGTCGGCCACTTATAACAGTGCTTCTAGAAATATTTTCTTTTCTTTTTACTTTTTTGAAATCTGTTCAGTTATTTTTTTCTTTTTTTAAATTTTTATTAATTTATTCATATTACATCTCAATGGTTAGCCCATCCCTTGTATCCTCCCATTCCTCCCTCCCACTTCCCCCCCTACTCCCTTCCCCTATGTCTGTGACTGAGGGGGACTTCCTCCCCCTGTATATGCTCCTAGGGTATGGAGTGTCTTCTTGGTGACTTATTATCTTTCCTCTGAGTGCCACCAGGCCTCCCCATCCAAGGGACATGGTCCGATATGGGGCACCAGAGTTTGTGTGAACGTCAGATCTCCTTCTCCACTTAACGGTGGAGAATGTCCTGTCCATCGGCTAGACTGGGTAGGGGTTCGAAGTTTACTGCCTATATTTTCCTTGGCTGGTGCCCCAGACCCACCTGTAGTTTTCCAGGACCCTTTGGATCCTTCTATTTCCTCATTCTCCCAGGCTTCTCACACCTAAAGTCTCAATAGGATTTTCTCCCCTCTGATCCACTTTCCTGGTAGGTAAAGTTTTTCATTGGGGTGTACCCCTTGGACTAGTGTTTCGATATAAGTGAGTATATACCATTTGACTCTTTTTGCTTCTGGGTGAACTCACTCATAAGGATAATTTCTAGCTCAATCCATTTGTCCACAAATTATGGAAATACCTTGTTTTTAATAGCTGAGCAGTATTCCATAGTGTGCATATACCACAGTTTCTTTATCCATTCTTCTACTGATGGACACTTAGGCTGTTTCCATGTTCTGGCTATTATGAATAAGGCAGCTATGAACATGGCTGAGCATATGTCCCTGTTGTGTGGTAGTGCATCTTCTGGGTATATTCCAAGGAGTGGAATACCTGGGTCTTGAGGAAGCCCTATTCCCATTTTACTGAGAAAGCGCCAGATAGATTTCCAAAGTGGTTGCACTACTTTGCATTCCCACCAGCAATGAAGGAGTGTTCCTCTCTCTCCACATCCTCACCATCATGTGGTGTCAGTTGAGTTATTGATCTTAGCCATTCTGATGGGTGTAAGATGGAATCTCAGTGTCGTTTTGATTTGCATTTCTCTGATGACTAAGGAGGTCGAGCATTTCTTTAAATGTTTCTCCGCCATTTGATATTCCTCTGTTGAGGATTCTCTGTTTAGTTCTGAGCCCCATTTCTCTATTGGGTTATTTGGTTTGGTGGTGTTTAATTTCTTGAGTTCTTTATATATTTTGGATATTAGACCTTTGTCAGATGAAGGGTTGGTGAAGATCTTTTCCCAGTCTGTAGGCTGTCGCTTTGTTCTGTTGACAGTGTCTTCTGCCTTACAGAAGCTTCTCAGCCTCAAGAGGTCCCATTTATTAATTGTTGATGTTAAGGCCTGGGGTGTTGGTGTTCTGTTCAGGAAGTTGTCTCCTGTACCTATGTGTTCCAGACTCTTCCCCACTTTTTCCTCTAACTGGGTTAATGTCTCTGGTTTTAGGTTGAGGTCTTTAATCCACTTGGACTTGAATTTTGTGCATAGTGACAAACAGGGGTCTAATTGCATTTTTCTACATGTAGACATCCAGTTAGACCAGCACCATTTGTTGAAGATGCTGTTGTTTTTCCATTGAATGGATTTGGCTTCTTTGTCAAAAATCAAGTGACCAAATGTGTGTGGATTCATCTCTGGGTCTTCAGTTTGATTTCATTGATCCACTAGCCTATTGCTGTGCAAATATTTTCAAAAACAGAAGAGAAACGGCACTGAGGGGGGTCTAATAAGGCTGAGTTGTTAGAGGAATACTTTTACCAAAGGGAATTGGCTCACTTTTTCTTTCCTGTCTTCATTTGGAACTTTGTATGATTTTCCAACACTCCTATGTTGTTGTCTGTAGGTTTAAGGCTCCTTCTCTTAACTGGACACAATGGTTTCAAAGCCTGCATTCTTCAGAACATCGGGAGGTATGATACCAGAGTGTCCCACCTTCCCTGGATCTGATTCAGAATACCTCACTTCTGTCCCCAGAGAATGCATCTTCTCAAAACATTTCAACAATTTTAGGTGAGCCTACCAGTCAGTGATCTTAGGCCAGAAGAGTGTGTTCATGGAGATGAATTGCCAAATTCTTGAAAGCTAGTTGCTTGCTTAGAGAGACAGAAGTTTTGGCAGCACTTAAATGAATTCTGTCTGGAAAGACCTCTCCTTACAGTAAGAGCCCTGCTACAAGTGGAGATCAACATATCCTAACATGGTAATCCTGTAATGCTGATTTTCTCATGTGAGAAAGCATGTTAGATAAATAAGAGTTCAGCTTCCTTTTCTCAGTTGGAAGTTCACATATTTCAGAAAGCAATCTACCTTTTGGGGGAATATTGTAAGAAAACAAAGAGACTTGCTTCAAGTATAGAGCCAGACAGTAACACATTATCTGTACTGCTCTGCTTTCTGAGCATGCCTAAGGGATAAAGGAATGTCGGAAAGAAAACACAAAATCAAAACTATGGCAACTTATAAGACCGAAATAAAATGAAATGTGAGATGCTGCACATAGCAAGTTCACCGCAGATACCCATTGAGGATATTATGGTGTTCCATTGGATGTTGATGTGGGAAGCATTGAGTTAAAGGTGCATTGTTTACACACCCACAATTCATATCCCAATATCCACATAACAGTCAGACTTTGAACACTGGCTTTATTGTTGTAAGTTTAAAAATTCTGCTAGATACATTTATTACACACACACACAAATAATAAACCCACACTATTTGTTTTACAGATATGTGACTGTACTGTCATCATTTGTTCTCATTGTTATTTCCAAGTCATGTTGCAATTCTGTTTATTCATTTTTCTAACTGTTGCCATCATTTTAACCCAACTGCCCTTTATCTCTTGTTGGGAATTCTGCAATGTTTTTCCTCTTTCCCTTCTTAATTTTTTTATTTCCCACCCTATCACATAGAAACTTAAATGATTAAAGAAAAGGGTCAAACAACCACTTATGTCCCTCAGCGTTTATCTTTTGCTCTTTCAGTGAGCTCTAAATTCTGTTTTACACAAGGGTTTAATTGGCATCAAGTTCTCTTGGTTCTTTGATATATTAATCCCCTTTGCCTGAAATATCCCAACACTGTGACTTACTCTTGATATTGGTGTTTCATTGTCATCCTTTATACACCATCATGATTGCTCTATAGACAGACATTCCTTATTCCTTTATGTGAGATGCCCACAAGCAGCCAACCTAACTATCATTTTTGTTGCCTTTTTCCTGATATAAATAGGGTTGTCTTAAAAAATATATTGGTTTCTTGTTTGTGTCTCCCCCAAACTCGGTAATAATATAACCTCCAATGAAATAGGTAAATATTGTGTCATATTCTTCAGTCGATTTCTAGGGATCAGAAATCATGTGTGGAATTATTTTTTTCTCATTTTAACTACTAGATTCACTGAGAGCTTAATTTGTTATCAATACTTGCGCAGTGGCTTTACCTGTAAATCATTAGTTTCTTATTGTCTTATAAGTATGTACATTTAAGCTTATTTTACACATAGAAATATAAGTAATATGGTTGTTTGTTGTAAACCATTGAGATTATCTGTGGAATAACTTTCAAATCCTGATTAAAAATAGTCAAATAAATGAATATTTAGTGTATATCATCTAGAAAGTGTAAATTAAGTGATTTTAATGATGTTGTTACTCATATTTGAATAGTTTTATCCTATTGCCTTGTTTTGTCTGGGTATTTGTAAAAGTTATAGGAGAGACTGAAGAAAGTGGTTTAGTGGTTGAGCAAATGCCCAGCACACTCGAGACCCCAGCTTCAATCTGCAGCACAGAAAGAAACAATGTTTGAGAGCTGAGTGTGCTGCTGTGACAGCAGTGGAAACTCTTCAGTGTAGACTTGCTCTATAGACAGTCTACATAGCTATACCTACAGTCCAGTTTGCTGATCTGCCCTTAGGCCATCTCAAATACCCTCTGCCCTTAGGCCATCTCAAATACCCTCATGGACTGCAAATCTTTATTTTAAGTTGGAGAATCTAGTGGTACTCAATGTTGTACAAACTTTACTTATGATTGGTGTTATACTTCTACGGAAGCTATAAAATCTTTCTTAGTGGTTCGGAGCCATTCAACACTATCTAAGTTTTACTACTTGTAAATTGAATTCTGAGTAAGCATAGTGGCTGAGCAGCCTGAGAAACTCCAGGCCTACTTCTTTTTGTGTGTGTGGCTTTATCACTGTTTTTGCTACTTTATTGTTATTATGTTTCTTTTTACCTATACATTTATATTATTACTACATTCATAGTGTTTTCGCTATTTGTATTTGGCAGTCTTTCCTATTTTGGTGATCTAAAATTCTGAATGTAAATCAGTATCTATCATATCTCATTTAACTTAAAACATCTATGTAGACCTAAAAACATCTTAACCCCTAAATAACTAAGTTTAATAGTAAAACTAAACTATCTTGTCTTCAACCCCATCAGAGCCTTGAGAAGGAATAAAACTTAATTACCTGAGTGAACCAGAAGTGCAGGTAAACAACTTCCAAAATGAAAAAATGACAAAGATAGTTTGCTCCCTGACCAGTCACCCAAAACTCTTTATAATGTTGGAACATCTTATTCAGTCTTTTGGCCCAATATCTCTGACAGACATATTTGTGGGGCAGGAACTATTGAGTACTGCTTAACCTGTTTTGACAGAGTTTGGTTGTCGACTCTGCCTGCATCCAAGCTTGCCCTTTTTTAGGCAGAATTATGTCTATGGCAGAAATGAGGGCAGTTTTCTCAGTGCCTTGTTTGCCACATTTGAAGGCATCTCCATAAAGATGTTCTTTGATACTTATCATCTTCTTTGAGGCAAGCTGGGTGTTGCTAGGAGTTAACCTATCTAGTTGTCAAAGAATCTTTAAAATAATAAAACCATATTTAAATGTCATATTCTGTTGGTCTCTGAGGTTTGTGAAGACATTATCTATTTTACCTTATATATCTATAGAATCTTACTTATCCGTTAAACCTAGGATGTATATTCTTGTGATAAAAATAGACTAGTAATTGACATGATCATGATTTAATCCACTAACAATTAGTTTGTATTACTTAATTATTTTAAACAGCCTGCAATACCACTTTTAAGGTATTGGAAGTAAACCTTGTATTATAATTGAGTTGTATTGGTACAATACCTCATAATATATATATAGTGTGTATGCGTGTGTGAAGAATAATCTTAAATTTGAATTCTATACTAATGTATCAAAATTAAATTTATTTTGCATCAATATACTAAATTCTATACCAATGAATTAAAAATAACCTTATTTGTGAGTAACAATTAAGACCTTAAGTTGAGGAGGAGATTCAATAATCTACTTTTTGTCCTGTCATCCTTATATATTTCTATATCCCCCTTCTTTCTTTTCAATTCCTATATCAATACCTACAAAAGAGATAAAGAAAAAGAGAGACATCTCTGAGTACAACCTCATTTTCTTTCTGAATAAGACCAATAATAACTTATTGAATCTTGTCCACAGTATTAGCTTTTTTTTTTTTTTTTAACAGCAACTGCATCTCACCTTTGATAAAGAAAAGGGAATGAATATTCTTGGTGTGTGTGTGTGTGTGTGTGTGTGTGTGTGTGTGTGTGTGTGTGTG